>JAKGUB010000329.1:500000-1100000 GCA_026261675.1 Hippocampus mohnikei | reverse complement strand
GAGGATGTGTGTGCGTGTGCATGTGTGTGTGTGTGTGTGTGTGTGTGGTGAAGAGGGAGTGGTCTGGGCTCCGGTCCATTATGGAACACAGCGCACAGTTCGACTAATTGACTCAAGTGGCATCAATGCAGCTTTTTTTCAGCTCCAAAGTGCGACTCCGACTGGCTGTTGATTTGGAACAACATTCTTCACTTTCTCCAGCCGTCCATTATCGGAGCTGCTTGTCGCTCGCGGGCTTGCCAGGGCCTATCCCTGCCGTCTTCGGGGCAGTAGGCGGCAGGGACACCCCCAACCGGTTGCCAGCCAATCGCAGATCTTCAGATCTTATTTGAGACCGGTTAGGATTTGCAATGAGCGTCACGCTTTCAACACAGAATTGAGCTTGGAAGCGCCGAGCCTCCGGGGACCCGCGGGGCGTTCGACAGAGAGACTTTATTTGTGCACGGAAATTACAAGTACGGGATTTCGTTTGAAATGCTCAGAGTTCAGGCTGAGGGTCGGGTTTGAAACCAGGGTTACAAATTCTCAAATCAGAGCTTTGAACCAAAGGTAGGGAGTCGAATGAGGGCTTCGAAAACAGGCTTACGTTTTCAAATCTGGGCTTGAGGCTACATTGTAGCACTTAGCCGGAGACAAATTCCTTGTGTGTTCTACATACTTGGCCGATAAAGATGATTCTGATTCTGATTCAAATCGGCGACTGAATCCACTGTTCGAGTCCAACACGCCTTGATCCTCTTTAACAGGGAAGAAACAACCAAAGATGTCACGTCAACATCAACATATTTAATAGACAGCAACAAAGGCCCAAGCAGTTTTACGACCAAAAATCATCACCAATCAAGAGTTAGCGCCAAGTTGGTTTGTTTGTCTTCCTTTTTTTTTCCCCTTTGAGGGAGTAACAAAAACACGCAGAATGGACAAACTCAGTCCAATATGTCGATCATTTTCAATGTACAGTCAACGACGTGTGTGTGTGTGTGTGTGTGTGTGTGTGCGTGTGTGTGTGTGTTGTGTACATGAGCAATCAAGACACTCAGTTGACATGTGACACGCTCCCAATTTTCAGCAGGTACATGTATGTACTTCCCATCTCCATCAAGGAGGTCGTTGGACGTGGTGGCAGACGCCAACGAGGGTTTGTCGGGGCTTCGGGGGAGTCCGCGCGTGAGACACGACACCGTGGGGGCAAACGTGTCCCACCTGGCCGGGGAAACATCACCCTACGGTTGGATGGCGCCGCCCGCGGGTGAAGGTTGGGCTGGAGTCGGGGCGGACACGCCGTCTGAAGGAAGCCAAACGGAAACGCCTTCAACTGGGCTGCTCGCTTGCGCAAAACGAGCAACGCTGGATTTGTTTTGTGTGCGTGTTTTTTGTTTTTTTTAAACTAAAAGTTATAGTAGATTTTTTTTCCAAACACTTTATGATATACAACATTGAAAAAATGTCTACATGGAAACATGGCGGTGTGGGGTTGCATGTTTTTAAAAAATCACGTTTAAAACTCACTTTCATGGTTATTATTTTTCATTAAAAAATATCTCTAGCCTATTTTTTCACCCTTTTCAAGATATTGAGACCAAAAGTGAAAAAGAGTATCCAAACTTTCGTACTTATGTGCCACATATTCCAAATGTTATTTCAATACTTATTTGATATGTATATTTTGAATGTATCCCATTTTTGTATTTTTTATCTTGTTCAATCTATTTTGGTTTGTTCGATGTATTTATTGGCCGGGGTGCGGCACTTACCGGTACTTTCCGGGTGGGTCTCGGCGTCTCCCGTCTTGCTCCGTCGCTCACCACGGCGTCCCTCTTGCTCATGGGCTCCCCCTGCAGGCGGGGCCCCTTCCGGTTCATGCTCGTCGTCGTCTTCGCTGGAGGACGACGACCGATCGAGCTCCTCGGAGCATCCTGCCGACTTGACGCCGCGTTTATGCTGCTTGTAACAGCCCGCGCAGCGAGACACAACTACCAACTCTGGCGCGCACCGGGTCTGGATCACAGCACGCACACACGCACACACACACACACACACACACACACACACACACACACACACACACACACACACACGCGCGCACACACACACACACACATCGTCGTTTGTTTGATCAGAGCGAATATAGCAAATATTTATTGGAATACTAACATTCAAATGTCAGTTTATTTTAATGATATTCTTGTTTTCAGTATGATTTCATTCTAATTAGGTTCCTCAACGTGCTGTGTGTGTAGCAGAGTTTACTTTCAAGACCAAATCAACATATTTTCAGTTTTGCGTCTTTTTTCCATTGATTAAGCCAATCGTTGACCCAAACAAAAATCTGTTGAATGGACATGTAAAATTCTCATCATGTTATATCATATTATTTGCTGCTGTATATTACCACAAAGTGTTTTTTTCCCCATACGTGTAAGACTGTTAATTTTTTTTTAATTAATTAAAAAAAACAAACGTTTTATGAGAAGCTCAGTCAAGCGCAAGCACACTCTCAAGGTGTCTACGCAAAAAGAATCAGTTCACCAAACACAAATGAACATGTTATATCTGAAACAGAGCGCACCAGAACAGCACGTCTCACCTTTCAACTTCAGCTTTATTTAAAAAAACATTTTTTTTTGCACAGTTCTAACGACTGTATTTTTGGCGGTACTTGATTTGAAAGTTGGAGTACTGGTGTTGCAAAATTGGGTGCCGGTGTTACCTTGGGTGGCTTTGGACTTGCTGCAAGTTGCTCCTCGGCGCCTCCTTCTCCAAATGAAGAAAAAAACAACAACAGGCGGCAAAGTTTTCATCATGTCAAAGAGGACGACGATCAGACAAGAAATCAAAGACACGAGTCCCATACTGACCGTTGAGCGTTTGCTGCTCGCTCAGCGCCGCGTCCATCTCTGCGCCCTGGGCCGCCGACAAACGGGCCTTTTTAAACACACCCACGTAATGTTTGCTTAGGCATCGTCGTGGGTGTCATCGTCGTGTCAGCATTTCCAGAAGGGGGGGGGAAAAAAATCCTGCCCTGCGAGACAAAGCATCATTTCACGTCAACCGCAAATGCAAATAAGAGCAACTTCATCTTTTGGGGAAGATGGATTTGTTCCTTGGGGTTGGGAACAAAATCAGAAGCAATATTTTCTTTGCTTTCAATTAAATCCCCCCCCCCACCCCCAACCCAAAAATAAATAAAAGAAGAATGAAATAATGACCAATATTGATAAGCCCTGCGGTCTTGCCCCACTGTCATGTGGTGTTCCTCAGGGCTCAATTCTGAGGCCTCTCCCTTTTTTTTCCCTTTTTTTTTTTAACGAGTTCTGGAAACAGTCACTTATGCCGTTTGTCAAATCTCGGCTAGATGACCGTCACACACTTGACTTTGGACCGTGAAGTGTCTCCGGTTGGTCCAGAATGCCGCCACTCGCCTCTTGACCGCGACTACTCGTAAGAGGGAGCGTGTGACTCCTCCTCTGGCATCCCTTCACTGGCTCATTTTTAGAGGTCTTGTGTGTGTTTGTGTTGTGAACCTTTTCCCAAGGCACTTCCTCTCTTTGGAATTAGCCCCCTTCGCTGCCCAGCTTCAAACTCTTTTTTATTCTCTGGTTATTGACTCAGCACAAGATTTGATTTTGGGGTTGGACCGTCTTTGTAGTTATATTCCTTGTTTTTATTGTTTGCCGGCTGAATTCTTTTTGCTGCAGATCTAGCACTTTGTAGTCAGCGGCGGTTGTTTTAAAGCCCTCGACAAATACAGTTGCGTCGAGTTACATTAAACAAACACGAACGTTTGCTTTAGTCAGATAAGAGTAAATTGAGTCTCGCGCTGACACGCACGTACGAGCAATTACTGTCGTTTGAATGCACGAATGGGATCCTTGAGCCAATGAATACGTAATCCGTTTCGAGTCCTTCCCGTTCCTGTCAATGAAACATTCAAAGGACATGTGCGTGCAAACTGTTTGTTCTTTTTTTCCAGTTTAAATGAACTGACATTGGACAGAAAATGAAGAGGATAGATGAATTCTTTTTGGGGAAAAACGATACTCGCAGCAGGGGGGTGTTGCGCAATAGTCCATCAAACATTTCAGCGATTGGGCTTTTTGCTGACACTTTTTCTTTTGCGCCCATGGCGAGTGACAGACAGTCTCAGGATGGCCACTTTTTCAACTGCCTTTGATTCCTGAATTCTTCGACTTTTCAAATACACTCGACACGCGTGGTTTGCGTGAGCGTGTGTGAGCAACTGACCTGGCGCCAGCGCCTCTGCCTTCATGTCCTGTTCCAACGGGCCAGCTTGGGCAACATCCGGCACCATGCGCGTTGTGGCTCACGCTCCCTCGTCCAGAGACAAAAGCAACAAAAATCCAAACACACATGCACACACCTTCTGTAAACACACACACATACACACACACGCCCCAGTAGCAAAGCATTCCAGATAGAACCCTCCTTGACTTGCATGGGTGTGCGCCTCCAAATACGTCTTTGCTTTTTGACTCGCCAGCCAGTCACGTTTCCTTTCGATTTGGCGACGCTCCAAACAGCTGACGAATGAAAACTTTGACAGACTTTCAGAAACGGAATCTGACATTTGAGATGATTTTATTAAGGGCTCAACTTTCTTTTCATCCAGAGGAAAAACAACAACAACAACCGGAGTCATTCTTCATTTCAAAGCGAACTATTTCTCGGTGCTTTGGAGCAGCTTGTTTTTGTTTTAACGCCGCCACTGTTGCCTTGGCGACACAAGACAACCTCATCCCTCCGAAAGGGATTTTGACGGCTAATGTGCACGAGCGGCAGGAAGAAAGGAAGGAGTGGAGTCCAGCTGCCGCCTCCCAGTACCATCATGCATTGCGCCACCCTCGCATCGGCTGTGTGGGACCACGTCGATCGACATCACCGTCCGCTGATTGGGGGGGGCGGAAATTGAGCCGGGTGATCATTCGCTACACCCGAATGACGACACGCGGTGCGGGTTTGAATGGAAATCACGCTCGCGTCATTGGGAATAGCCGAGCAGAAAAAAAAAATAATAATCGCCCCCGCTGCACGGCCGTCGCCATCAGAAGCGGTGAAGGCGTCGCAACAAAATGGCGGCACGCGCTGACATCGCGGTGCGGATGGGGCCGGCGGCCATCTGGGTCCCGCTTGCCGCAGTCGGGAATTCAAGTTCCGAGTGCCACGGGCAAACCTAAAGAGGAATGACTCCAAGTGAGTCCCCAGTGCTCATTTGCCATCGGCTCGGTGCCGCCGCCAAAGAGAGAGAGAGAGTCCTACGTTGGCGACGTCCGCATCAAAACGGCACCTTCCGACCTAGACGTGACCTTCAGACGGACAAGTCCGCGGGAGCGAGAGTGGTCTTTGGACTGGCCGCGCCCCCCCGCTCCTCCGGGATGCATGGCGCGTCGCCGCCGAGGTCAGCAAGTAAACCTGCAACAGCAACGCCGAGTCACTTGAATCTCTGCCACAAGGTGCAAAGCCGAGGCCGTCGCTTGCACTCGACAAACCCGGCCGGCCACAAACGGAGGGGAAGTTATCACACCAAAGTCACCAAACGGCGCTACGGCACGAGTGAGTTGGTTTGCGCTTGCTATGGAAACGCAAATGAGGCGCGGACGAGACGATCCAACGCTAATCAAAAGGCACATCTTCTTTATCCTCTGCAAAAAACGTCACTGCAGCTTCCTGAGTCGTTGAGGCCGTGCTCTTCAAGTGCAAACGAATGCAGGGACAAAAGGGGCATTTTGCAAGTGGAATCACTTCTTTTCAAATGATATATTGGGGGGTAGGGGGAGGGGAGGAACCGTTTCTGTGAAATTTGACGCAAGCGGCTGCAGTGAAGCAAATTATTTCCGAGCTTTTTTGGGTTTGACTGATAAAACAAATCCAAGGTTTTGGAAAAGCCAACGACGACTACGACGTCAACGTCATTTGGCTTCTTTTTAGAAGTAAGGCGGGGGAGGGGGGTGGGGGTTGTAGTTGGAAATCGGATGTTTGTGATTTCTTCTTTTCATGTCGACCAGTTGGCACCTTTAATCGTTGGCTCCGAGTCGTAAACAGAACTGTCGGAGCTGGCTTGGTCCCGCTGCGGCTTGGATCTCGACCCTCCGCCGGCGCTCTCCTTCAGCACGCCGCACCTGAACAACACCCGCATCTTAACACTCGGGCTGAAACCAACCCTCATTTCAACCGTCGGGTCATCTGGCCACTACTTTGTGCATCGGTAAAAACATGATTTCACTTCATTTCAAAACCGGTCGATTATTTCAAATTGACAAAAGATGCACAAGTCAATGAATTACGGTTCAGTTCTTGGTTTACTCTGGAACATGCCAGAAATTTGGCGATTGATGACTGCTTTCGAAAGTGATGTCTGATGTATTATTTTGAGCAAACAACAAGGACCACTCATGGGAAACAAGCGGGAGAACGTCAAGCGGAAACCATCCGGGCAAACGTAAGCGCGGCACATTCTCGGGGATCCTGACGGGAGGACATCAAGCGATAATCCGGCAACAAGCGGAGCGGACGGAAAGCAGGAAGCGACACCGATACTGCGAGCGTGCGTGTGTGCGGTTGGGCTGACCTGTCCAAAGTGGACGTGCCAGGGTGACTGACCGATCTTCTCATCTGGACACCAAAAAGCACACGTTCAATGATGTCCGTTGTCTTCGTGTGCTTTGACTGTTTAAGCAAAGCGCACCACACGCACACGCACACACGAGGACAGTGGCTGACCCTTTCAAGAGGCTGCAGGTGCGGCGCGAGGCTCTGCTGCGCCAAGCTCATGCACTCCTCCAGCGTCCGGATGAAGGTTGCGCAGGTGGCGCTCAGGAGGGAGGCCTGAGGAACACAAAGGTAGAAAGTGGCATCACGCCGCCGCCGCCGTCGGTTTGCTTTGGAGGCCAAACCTCGGACGGGGGCGTGTCCTGGTGCTCCGCGCCGCTCTGTGATTGGATGCTTTGGACCTGCTGGACCAGCAGGTCGCAGTAGAGACGAAGCTCTGACATTTTGGTCCTCAGACAGTCTGGACCTACAACACACGTGCATGCACATATCCAGGCTGGGGCAAGCGGCCATTTTCAGGAGTCTTTGGAAAATGGCTCGCTCGGGATGTTTTTGTATGTTTTTTTCATCCAATTTTTGGGGGAGCAACTTCCATATTTGGGCGTGGGGGCGGGGGAGTCACCCGTCCCTAACACGTATCGAATAGAAGCGGTCTTTTTTTGTGGACGCGGTCCGGGCGGGCACCTCTGTGTTTGTGCGCGTCCAAGCTTCCGGCTTTGGACGAGCCGAGCGCCACCAACCAGCGTTGTCTCTCCGCCGCGTTCACCGCCCTCACGTAAAAATGCTGCTCGCCGGGAATGATCAGCTCCAAACGCGTCGTGTCCGTCGGGTGAACTGCAAAGGAGCAGGGTGAGGGGCGCGGGGTAGGGATCGCTTCCGCTCTTCGGGACGCCGGCGGCGGGCCAACCTTTAATTTCACACACGGACATCTTGATGGAGCCTTTGCTTCCTTTGCCCACGTCGTCCTCACTGTCGTAGTAGGAGATGACGCCGTCGTCCAGCACGAACCAGCGCGGCTGCCAGCCTGCCGTACACGTCAAGCCTTTACTTCATTCGGCGGAAAACGTGATTGAGATGTGCGTCGAACGGCAACGTCCTTACGGATGAAAATATAATACGTGAACGCTGTTGTATTCGTTGTGACTAGATACAGTGCTGTGTCTTTCTTGGATGCTCGTCTTATGATGAGTACAGGCCATAGACTAGTAGACGTCGGCCACCATAAAAAGGTGAATGTCGAGTGTTACACAGATTTCAAGATTTGTCTAAATGAAATTTGGATGATTATATCTTACTGCTAAAGAAAAAATAAAAACCCCTGACTAGGGAAATGGAATGGAAAAGCGTTCGGAATTTGCCTTTTGAAAAATAATGTTGAACAAATCGATTTGTTTTGTTGGCCTCTGTCGCTCTACGCTTGTCCACATTGTTGGCAACAACGTGTTCTTTTTATACGTGATGCCTTGACATATTACGGTCACTTGTTTATGTACTCTGCACTAAATTGTATTATAAGCCAAACTTGAATAAATCACCGGTGCGACACGGTGCATGAAGCGCATAACTTATCATTTTCGTTGTTAATTAAACAATTAGAATGTCACATGTACACTATGTATGCAGTGTCTTGTGTCTGAATTTGAACTGTTATTCTAACACGACAAACATCAGCATGGCCAAGATAAGTCGATGAACAATGAAGCTGATTAACGTGACCTCAAGACACAACATGAGACATAGACAAAAAAGACAGAAAGGAGACCCACCCGTCATGTAGTTGGTCCATTTGTACAAGACGCCCTCCATGTGTGTCTGCTTCTCCAGTTGAATTCGGGACAGATGCTAACGGGCTAAAGCCTAACTGGCGAGGTTACTCGCAGCGGTTCAGCGACGAAACGAGACGAGTCAGTCAAGAACGTAACTGCCATGTTGCGCTACTTTCCCACTCAAATACGACAACATTTATCGAGCTGTTGGCAACATCGCCGCGTTACGTCTTAGTTTTGTTGCTAACTAGAGGACAAGTCAGCTGACGGAAGAGAGCAAAAAAAATGTCAACAAAACAAACGGTGACGACGGAGGCCGGCGAAGGTCATTTCCCACCAAAGAATTATCAACGCCAAAATTCGATTATTATGCCGCACTCCATTACAAGAGGGCTGTTGTAGTTGATTATTTGTTACTTAACACCGTCGTATTATCAACAGGGTCAACATACCATAATTCATGTGACAAACCTGTGTGTCGTTACCAGTGACTGTACTTCTGCCATATTGACGGGAGACAAGTCTCAGCGCATGCGCACTCAGAGTAAAACAAGGCGGTCCAGCAGTCAGGTATTCATATGTAAGAAAAAGTTTATACAGTAATATGCCACTTTGAACGAAACGTAAAAAATATATAAAAATGTAATACAATTGACGAAATGTCTGTGCTGTGGACAACGTTCCGAAATATGTACTAAGGCTGGCAGTAAAAAAAAAAAAGATGTGACCAACAAGCTCCAGAGGAACTACAGAAGCGTAAATATTTGATCATGAGTTTTTTTCTCAGGTGATGTCACCTACGTATCGATTACTGTCCAGCAGAGGAAAGAATACAGTACACAGGTGCGTTTTTTTTAGAACTCGTCGTGTTGATCCTTCTGCTGCGGAAGTCCCTCGCTGTTCATGTGTAGGCATCATTGCTGGTGACTACACTCGGTTCGAAGCACAAGACAGGAGACGATTCTTATTTTTCTTTGTGTGGTCGCTATCACTGAGTCGCTAAACACCTGGCGTGCCACAGTGCACCTTCACTGCCAGAAGCGAACTGCAGGGAAGCTCCACCCCCTTTATTTACATACACCCCAGAACATGGTATCCCTCCACACAAAATAGTACCAACATTAAACTCTAATGCTAGTGGCGTACATCGTCACCCAACACCCCACTCGATGGCGCCACATACACTAACATTGCATTAGTTACCTATACACCTGTTTTAATGCTGTCAAGTGCTTTTCCTTGGATCAGACATATACTGAGATAGTCTACTCACAATCCAGCTAATATCAGGTCTAGTGCAGGTCATGATGTATATGAGGCTGCCCAGCATTGCTCTATATTTCCTCTGATCAGTTTTGTCCCCTTCTGGAGCCAGGTCACATTTGATTTCACTTGGAGTGGCTCTTGCTTTGCATTCAGACATGCCAAACCTTTCCAATATTTTCTCAATATATCTGGATTGGTTCAATGTGATTGAGCCCACATTTTGCTTGAAATCAATCCCAATGAAATGAGTGAGGCATCCGAGATCTTTCATCCTAAACTTACTCTTGAGTTTCTCTTTGATCTCGCATAAACACCTCTCATTGCTGGCAGCCACAATGATATCATCGACCCACACTAACAAAATTTCTTTTTCTTTGTCAGACATTTTGGTGTAAATACAGTGGTCTGCTTGACTCTGTACAAACTCGTTCATAAGTAAAAACTCATGAAGCATCATGTTCCAATTTCTCCCAGACTGTTTGAGGCCATATATGGATTTGTTTAACTTACACACAAGTTGTACACCATCCCTTTGTTTCACACAAAAACCTTCAGGTTGATCCATGTATAGTTCGCAGTCAATAGGTGCATGTAAGTATGCTGCCTTCACGTCCATTTGGTTTAACAGCAACTCATACTGTGCAGCAAGCTGCATCAGTAGTCGCAGTGATGTCAGATTAGCGGTCGGCGAAAATGTCTCAGAATAGTCAAGTCCTTCTCTCTGACTGTACCCTTTGGCTACATATCTCGCTTTATATGTTTCATTGCCTTTGTCATCCTCCTTTAAAGCATACACCCACCTTCCCCCACTGTCTGTCTACCCTCCGGTAATGGCACAAGGGTGAAAGTGTCATTCTCTTTAAAAGAAGTCATCTCATCTATCATCGCCTTTCTCCACTTTTCTGACTTTGGCGATGCCATTGCCTCGTAGAATGTTTGTGGCAATCCCACTGTTGCTCTATAGCAGTAATCAATTGTGATCTCATTGCCTTTTATCACACATTCATAATCCTCTAAATATTTTGGTGTCTTCCTTTCTCTACCAGAAGTACGAGGAGTCTCATTACCATTGGTTGAGTCCGTGTCGCAGTCAGGTTTAAGCTCTGGTTCAGTGTCAGAATCTTTTCCTACATATTCCGTCTGTAACTGACTTGCTTTAGGCATAGTTACCCACTCTACATAGTGGTCCTCCAGTTGGGTCTTCTCGGTCTGCGTCTCACTCTCAGTCACGGTCTTTGTGATGAAGTGGACCAGTCTGTGTTTCTGAACCTTGTTTGTCTCTGGAAAATAAATCAAATAAGCAGGTGAATGACGGTCAAAACCAACAAAGATCCCCTTTTTGCCCTTTGGATCTAGCTTTCTCCTGTTTTGCTCATACACCATGCATTCTGAACCAAACTTTTTCATTTTTGACAAATCTGGTCTTTTTCCTGTGAAAAGGAAATAAGGAGTCTCCCCTGTTCTTTCGCAGTAACATCTGTTCCATATAACTGCTGCTGTTCTGGCTGCATATGGCCATAGCTCTTTGGGTAAGCCTGATTCTATCAGCATACACCTGACCATCTCAAACAATGTGCGCCAGTTCCTCTCTGCTGTCCCATTTTGATGTGGGGAGTAGGGCGCTGATTTCTCATGTTTTATCATATTATCTCGAAGTAGAGATTGATACTCTTTTGAAACAAACTCTGTCCCATTATCCGATCTCATTCGCTTCACTTTACCATATGGTGCTGTGTCTGCCAAGAACTGCTTTGTAGCCTCGACTGCCATGTTTTTGTTCCTGAGAAAGTATACAAAAACAGCTCCAGAAAAGTCATCAGTAAAAGTGATGGCATATTTGTACCCGTCGAATGACTCTGGGTCAATAGGCCCACCTAGATCTGTATGTACCAGCCCTAATGGCTCTTTAGCTCTCACATCACTTTTCCTGTTTCTATTCTGGGTGAATTTCCCTTGAATACAGGTTTCACACTGGTTAGGTCTAGTTTTGTTACTAATTTTCATACCTTCTACCACAGCTTCAAGCTTAGCAATATCACCATAGTTACAATGGCCCATTATCTCATGCCATGTTTTCATGTCTAAAGATGCATTGCAGGAGTCCTCACTGCATTCAGAATTTTCTGTGACAATGTCAAGATAGTACATACGGTCCTTTACAATCATCTTGCATATTGTCCCATCTGAAAGAATCATTTTGTTGTCATTCTTCGCAAAGTTGAACTTCGCTCCTTCGAAGTTGCTGCATCCACAGAAAGGATATTCTGCGGGTATTCTGGGATGAGGAGAGCATTTGTGAGCTTGACACTCACTACTCGTCCACTGCTGTCGGCCAGCTTGATTTGCGCGTCCCCTTCTTCTCGACACTTCCGGTGATCCGTCTTCCATCAGCCAGCTGCATGATGTGATCTTTAGGCCGGAAACTCTCATCAAATCGGATGAATGCGGTCTTGTCGGTGATTATGTGGGCAGAAGCACCGCTGTCCACAGTAGTCCATATTGCTGCGCTCCTTGGGTCGCCATTCACTCACCGAGCAATAATGTTTCTTCTTCTTCCCTCGAAGATTTGGCTTGGTCTCTGCCACGGAAAACTTTTTCGAATCGTCCATAACTGTAGCCACTTTATTGTTCTTATCAGCTTTTGTCGTTCGCGTGTGTGGTTTCTTATCCTTACTCGTGCAGTCTCTTGCTTTATGCCCCACTTTCTCACAAATAAAGCATTCTCCATTGAAGACGTATTTCTTGTCTTTTCTTTGTGCTTCGGCTTGAATGACTTGGCGGTCATTACTTCATCTGGTCTGGGCCTGCTTCGGTAGCGGAGGGTGCATTCAAAACTTCTCAGCCTAGTCTTGAATTCAGCAAAGGTTAACACTTCTCTCGTTTGAGTCACATGCACAGAAAATGGGTTGTACTCATCAGTGAGTCCTTTCAACACCATAGCCACCAATAGTGCATCGCTTAGGTTCTCTTTAGCTCTTTGTAGCGCGGCCACTAGCTTCTCGACACGTGCTAGATAGCCCGCTAGCTCCTCGCCGTTATCCATTAGCATATTGGTTAGCTCTGTGTACAGCCCGACAATTCGCGGCTTTTCTTCGGACTCAAAATGGCGTCTCAATATTTCCAGACTTTTCTTACCATCTTCTGGTGCTTCATACAGGATGAGTGTCAGTGTTTTATCATCCAAGCAGCCGCACAGTTCAGCATATGCCAGTTCGTTTTTCCACACGGTTTCTGTTGCGGCCTGTTCGCTGGATCCGTAGCTACATCACACCCGAGGATAGCATCTTTTAGCCCGATGGTTTTCAAGTATGCTAGGAACCTCGCCTCCCAGATGTGATAGCGGGCCTCATCTCCGTCAAATCGCGGCGGTAATCCTCTCCCATGGAGCGCCGCTGTGCCTGGAACCCACCTGGGCCCATAACCTGTTGATCCTTCTGCTGCGGAAGTCCCTCGCTGTTCATGTGTAGGCATCATTGCTGGTGACTACACTCGGTTCGAAGCACAAGACAGGAGACGATTCTTATTTTTCTTTGTGTGGTCGCTATCACTGAGTCGCTAAACACCTGGCGTGCCACAGTGCACCTTCACTGCCAGAAGCGAACTGCAGGGAAGCTCCACCCCCTTTATTTACATACACCCCAGAACATGGTATCCCTCCACACAAAATAGTACCAACATTAAACTCTAATGCTAGTGGCGTACATCGTCACCCAACACGTCGTTTTGTCTTTATTGCATTGGAACATATATATCTATGTGTATATATTTATACTTTATAAATGTGAATTTTTACACTACAATCTTATATTGTGACACATTAGAAAAGACTGCAAAAACATAGCACTAAAAACAATTACCAAACGATAAATACCGGTAATTCATTTGTCTTCTTGTTTTTCGCCATCAAGAACTTCAAACAGGTTGCCAGAGAGGACGCTGTCTACGTCAGAACCGGAACCGGGGCACACTTGATGTTGTCACACACAATTAAAGACAAATAAAAACATTGACCAGTTGCTGACTGCGCTCGGCAACTAACATATACTGTGAGTCACATTTAGAGTCCCCGCTTGAAAATGTTCAACAGCCATCACACACCGCTTAGGAGTTTACATCTACTACAAGTGCTTCATTTGGGCACTATTTTTGTTTTTCCACGCAATTTATGGATGAGGCGATATGTTGATCCGTTTGAACAAATATTGATAGAAACCTCTGCTTCAGAAATCATTTGTGCTTCTTTAGGAAAGAAATACGAACGTTCCGATATCACATCTGAGTCAGCGGTGTTGGAAAGCAGCTCACAGGAAGTCCCAAAGTGAAATTGAGGTGGACGGGAAACACACAAAGACGGACAAGTTTCGCGTGCTGTTGGCCCAATACCAGAACGGCACAAAATCATTTTGAATGGACCGAAAAGTTTTTTTCCCTCGCGATGTCAATGATGATTCTCAGTCATCCAAGTCCTTAAAATCCACAACGCGTGAATTGCGACAACTGGAGTCTTTGTTGTGGATTTTTTTCCTTGATTTTTAAAAACGTTCAAAAGTGACTTTTGTGCAATCACGCTATCAGGCTAACGATCCATTTGACTCCTCTTTTAGGTCACCAAAGGCATCGGGTTGGACGGTTGTATTGTTTTGGGTTGTTTTTTTCCCACAAAAATCTAATTGTAGATATTTTTTCCCCACGTCAATTATAGAAAAAGTAGATGATGATGACATTCATTGCATTTTTTTTTCAATTTTACTTCTCGTATTTCTATCAAATCAATTTGAAGGAGCCTCCACATGCTCCTTTGTTCTTATTTGGCCACACTTATAATTTCTCGCGTCTCGACGGCCTCCTCATCTCCCACACACGCGCAACTCTGTGACCATTCATGAATAGAAACACACGCACGCAGGCAGCCCCGGAAAAGACACGACAGGTGGACATTTGGACCGATCAACACGGCCGCCTGCTTGGCCGGCAGGAAGCTAATAAGACACTGGAGTCAAAAAGAGCGACGAGCGCGATGAAGCTGACGCGGAAGCGAATGGATGTGAAGGGGAGCTCGAGGCAGCCTGATGAGGAGGATGTTGATGACCGCACGACGACCGGCACGACGTTGGCCCATCGTTGGAAAACGGACGAGAGAAAACTCACTGGGTGGCACTCGGCGCGACACCTTTGTTCATCTGGACTCTCGGTGCTAAGTGCAGTTAGCTCATTAGTTGGCAACTACTCCAAGGCCATATTTCCTCAGCTAGTGTCTGCAAAATATTGACTCCACTGCGAACGGGGGTGACAGTTAGGAAGAGGAGACATCCGACTTTAAAATGATCAGCGACGACAACAACGACAACCCAAAAAAATGCTTCATGACATCGTCGTCATTTTGAAACACGTCCTCCATTTGGGGGAAGACACGTTGGAAAGTTTCACGGCAGCTCGCGAGACGGCGCCTGTTTTCAAATGGTGACATCAAGACCTTCACGTTACGAGCACACACTCCAGATAGATAATCATGACATTATTGTGAGATGGAATGATTTCCTACCCCCTCCCCCCCACCGCCAATTCTTCTCACACCACCTCCTATTAGGATGGCGTGTAATATTTTGACAGTTTTGGCCTTTCATCCCAAAACAAGGTTTCTCACGACACGATCTTCATAAGGGTGATCAGATCTGCGGCGTTCTCAGCTTTTGTCACGGTGAAAGTAACTTCACAGTAAGTCGTGGGTGTGTACCGATAATCGGACCTAATTTCAACCATTTTCAATGTCAGCAAAGGCCCGATTGTTGGATGTCTTCCAAAGGAGAATCCCAAGTGATTATCCGAGTGGTGGGTGTTGTGTTGAGAGATTTTTTTTCTTCCCCTACCCGATTGGCTTGGAAAACAACTGTAAACGTTCAACGTAGGCACGAGCACACACATCCGGTTCGGGGGAAGAGCCTCACGATGACCGCTCGGCTTATCTCGAGGAGACAGCACACAAGGAGAGCAGTAAGGACACACTTGTGTGGTCCCTTGGGTTTGAAAAATCAGCCCAGATGTGACAAATCGATATGCGTGTACCCCCCCCCCCCTTAAAATGGAGGTACTATTCAAATATTTGAGTACAGGTACCGATGTCTTTGAGAAGTTCATTTACATAGCGTGTGTAGGTGCGCGTGTGTGTGTGTGTGTGTGTGTGTGTAGCACACAATGGTCAACGAGACACGATCATACAGACGGTCCGATACAGTTATAGTACAACATCTACACATCAACTATACATTGTGCGGGTTTTTTTGTTCCCCCCTCTGTAGTATTTTCTGTAGGGCGGGCTGATTGATCACCATCACATCACTGCTAAAAGATGCGCGGAAGTGGAAGTGGAGCCGCAGAGACACAATTTCGGAGCGCGCGGCGCCGGGTGGGGTTGCGTCACACGTCCTGTTTTTGACGGGCCGCCCCTCCTGTCGATCTGCGGCTCAGCGCAGAGGCTAATGGCGTGTGTCGGGGGAGCTAGAAGGACTACAAAGGGTCCGAGGACCAAAGGGGTTGATGCGTTACAAAATGACCTTGACAGTGATGGGACGCTGGCGGTCGTTATGATATGACGGTGGCCTTCGTCACGATGGCGGGGTCTTCGATGTCGGCTTTGCTCTGGACCATCCGCAGCTCCAGCTGGGGGGGACTGGGCCTCCGACCGGGACCTGCCAGTTCTGAGGAGAGCGAGAAGAAGACAATCCAGACTTTGGTGGAAGATACAGCGGGGGGGGTTTCTGGGGTGGGGGTGGGCTCAAACCCATGCCATTATTTTTCGGGGCTATTTTTTAAACATTTTCTAGTAAGTGAAATTACAATAGTATTCAATTACACGCTGATTTGCCACTATAAATAAAATAAACTGTGCGTGTGCTGCGCCACCTGCGGGTGGAGAAGGCTTTCCTCACCGTGAGCATACGAGATGGTCCTCTGGATGACGTGATGCATCACCGAAAATGTTTTCTCACAAGCCGTCTGATGGGCACAAGGGTGGACAGAGAAGACGTGCGTGTTCATGGCAGCTTGGGTATTTTGGAAAACGGTCAGCAAAAGTATTGGGACACCCTGAACAAATTGGGGAGTTGACAGCCGTAAGACCTTCCACACTAGTCTACGCTGCCATTTTGGTCAAAGCACTACAAGTATGCAGTGAGTCTCTTGGCCCCGCCTCAGCCGCCCCCGTATGGATTTTGGCCTGTTTTCCTGCCGCGTCTCCTCTCTCTCACTCTCTGAGGGATCTCGTCCAATTGCGGATCGCTTCATTTGGTGATTTTGAACTGTGTCCCAATACTTTGGTCCACTCTAGAGCGGCCGTCGGTACCTTGAGGTCATTTGGGTAGTGGTGGGTCCACGCCAGCAGCATAGCGGCAAACAAGTCGCCCGTCCCCACAAAGACGGCGTCCACTTTGGGAACTTCGATTCTGACCCTCTGCGTCGTCCTGCTGCCGTCGGGGCGAACTGAACGGAGAGCGAGGATTACCTTTTGTTGCCTCAAAGGCAGCGCATCAATCAATCAATCAATCAATGTGGAAGTGACAGCCACCGTGACGCTGGCTGCCCAGCGACACCAGGAAGCGGTCGCCCAGTCTGGAGGGCAGGTCGGAGGAGGTAATGACCACCGTGTCCGGGCCCATGGCGTGCAGCAGGTCCATCACCTGCAAACAAAGAGATGCTTACAAAGTGGCTTGTTCAAAAGAATTGGGAAGAACGCAGGCTGCTCACCTCCACGGCATCTTTCTCTGTGCTGATGTTCTTCCCCGTTAACAGTCTGAAAACAACAACAAAATAATTCGGTGCGTGCAAAAAAGCTTGAATTGACTTCACCAGTTTAGTTGGGGAAAAAAAATAAAGTCATACAATTGATGATCATTTTATGATTGCATTTTTTGTCATTTTGATATTTACGCTCCACGGTTTGTGAAAACGCACCATTCGCCATCTCAACAAATTGCAGTCGATGACATCAGGAACAATCAAAAAGATGATTGGAATCATTGAAAAAAGTGTGATTGTCATCGGGTTTCCGAAACATATTTTCTCATGTCTGTAAGGAATAAATGAGTTTGGCTTTTTGGAACGAAGTAAATAAACATTTTATAACTCAACTTTATCCATAGAAGCTTTGGGGAGATACGCCGATGGGAAAAAAAAAAAAAATCGCCCCATTTTTCATAACCCAAAGCTGGCAAGGATGCTCTTGACATTTCATGCGGCGATGGGAGAACCTTCGCGTTTGCAGGCATAAAAATCACGAGGGGGGGCGGTTTGACAAGACAAGATAGCGACTGGTGTCACTCATTCGGAACAACTGGTTTTGTTTTGAAATCGCATGCCGCCATCGACGCGGATTCTCCTGAGAAGCGATCACGGAAGGTCACGATTGCTCAATGAATGGCAACTCACTCTGCCTCAAACTGGTTGGGAGTGATGATGTCAGCGACGGGAACCACCTTGTTCTTGTACACCGGATAGAGGTTCTGAGGGACGTACTGTCAAGACATTCGCAGTCAGAACACGGAGACCAAACGCAAAACACTCGAGACGCATAAAGCACACTCACAACCCACCATGGAGCCGTGGTCACCCAGCACCGGGTCGCACACTGCAATGACAAAAGCAACACACGCGCACTCCGTTCCCATCTCTGTTGTGAAAAGCAGCTGCGCTTCCAAGGCGAAAACGAGTACCACAAGTGGTGTGCGGGCTCCCTCTAGTGGTGGGCCACTTAGTACTACACGCTCACGTTCCAAACATTTTTGTCCAGGGGGGGGTAAAAAAAAACGTTGGGAGGGCCCTCCATGTCATCAAGCCTCAAGAAGAGAAGTCACCACTCACCGTAGACCAAATTTGGATTGGTTCTCTTGAGCTCCTGAACGATATCCACCACCATCTCCAGGAAGGACGTGTCCCTGGTGTAGCCTGAACACGAGGCATTCCCGCCATTTGGACAAACATCGAACAAACGCCTTCGTCAGCGGCGGATACGCGCGCACCTGTGAGAACGTAATCGTACTGGTGCACGTTGTTGAGCTTGATGCCTTCGTAGAGAACGTGCAGTTCGTCCGCCGTCAACACTTGGCCCTTCCAGTGCGAATAGCCTGAAAGGGGACGAGGAGGCGGAGCTTGTTAGTTCGCACACACACACGCGCACGCGCACGCACGCACGAGTCAAGAGACAACTATTTAAAGTCACACATTTATTTTGTGACGGTGGGTATGTCTGTCTGTCTGTGTGTATCCATGCGTCTGTGTATGCATATATTTGGGCAGATATTACATTTGCCACCACAAAGTGTCCTGTTGCACATTAGCCATCTGCCAATCAATCAACGAACGTGCCGCCAGTGTGCGTTGAAGGAACGCGTGTGCGTGCTCTGGTGCACGTCTGTCTGCTGCAGGCTGATGTCGCAGCTCCAGGTGAGTCACAGGCGGGTCACGTGTTTGAGGGGGGGCGGGGGGGTTCTAGTTGCCAGGCAACACGGTAGGAAAAAGCCGGAGACACTGAGAAGGGACGCGAGTGTGTGCGTATGAGATGACATCATCACTTGCTGCTGTGGCAATTGACGCCGTCATTTTCTGGGGCCTCTCGGCTCCGAGCTGGAGGACATTTTTCACGTGAGATCGTGTCATGAAGACTCTTAACTGCGAATTTCAAATTGTACTATTTCATCGACAAAAAAAGATCGATTTCTTGATGAAGATGTCAAATGGATTCTCAGCCGTCCCACAAGATGCCATTATGGTTTACGATTGCGCGAGCTGTTCACGGGTTACGCTGGCAAATCCGACAGCGAAACGGTCCTCAATGCAGTGACGTGAAATGCAACGACAGCCAATCAGGAAGCTCCCTGAACTCATTCAGTAGCAGCCAATTCTGGACCAAGTCTGAAAAGACGTTTCAAAACGTCTTTGGGAGTGAATGCGTTAAGCTGCTCGTGGCCCGCTTCCGCCATTTCTTCTCGCTTATCTTCTGGTGGATCAACATCACATGGACACCGAGCGGGCTTCTTCACCTGTCATGAATCAGCCGCTGTTGCCTGAGCCCGAAGGAGGTGTGTTGTCGATTCTCAACCAAATTGGATGGAAAACAACCCTCACGAGCATACGAGCGATTAAAAACTGTTTTTGCATGATTCGTCACGATATTGTGCGGGTATTCTATTTGTCCACATGTTGACGCCCTTCTCACGTTCTCCTGTACGCAATGGGACTGAGTGCGCACAACTTCAAAAGGCAGGGCCCGGCCCGATGAGTGACGTGGGTGTCGAGTCGGCCGTTTGCTAACTGGCAAACGTCTCGGGTGTTTGCGTCAAGCGATTGAAAGCGGACCGGTGGCTGACTACCCGTCCGGTGCTGCAGCACACGCGGCAAAGGAAGATGGTGAAAGCGATGGTCTTACCTGTGTGGTTGGAGAACTGCACCGAGTTGATGGAGTCCACCTCAAAGCCCAAAACCTGCAAGGAGACAAACACACACATATGCAAGTTCACAACAGGAGATAAATACTCCGATTTGGATCGGTGAAACTACCGTAGTGAGTCAGCGTATAACGAATAACCCGGGCCAAAGACTTTGTGCAAAAAGAGCATCTTGACCTCACTGAGTATTGCGACATGCGTCATTCCCACTTGCAGCGTGTAGTGAGAAAAGGGAATGGCACTGCACGCTGACAAGCACGGTGATTAAAAATAAATAAATAAAAACACAGAAACGTACATTCAGCAAAAATCAGAGTCCTCCGAGACAACTTTCTCCTACGGGAGACCAAATCAAAAATCAAAATCCAAGATGGGACGCTAAATTGTCCTCCGTGCGTTGGCAGAGAATCAAAGGTTTGTTCTCGGTGAGCTGGTTCTCCTTCCGCGTCGCTCACAGCTTCGTTTGCCGTTTCAACCGAGCGCAGGTCAGACAACTCTGTCCTCAGTCTGCAAGGTATCGACATCCCCACGGAGGGCCACAGGCGCGTCGACCCTTCCAATGGCTTTCATTGGCGTTACCTTGAAGGTTTTGCTTTCCTGGCATCTTTTCCTTCCTCCTTTCCCTCGGAGTTGTTTTTCTCTTCCAGGAATGGGCGAATTCCACCACCAGGGATCAGCAGAAGGTCGATACGGGTATCGGGTACTCACGGAAGCCGCCGATACTTGAGGCAATAAATCAATACATTTGACCTTGAGGAATTGCCCCAGCAGTGGTGGACGCTCCACTGCGGCAGTTTGACACCTCGGTGAATCATGAGCGTCATCGTGCACCTCAGAGCTGCTTTGTGCCGATTTCCTTCCTTCCAACCTCCGTTCCGCTCTGCCTTCCTTCATTCCATTTGTCTTCAATGCATCCACCTTGAACCAGCTCTTGTTTGCCTTCCAGGCCGACTTCATTCTCTATGACCTTGCTTCTTGTCTTCCTTTTCATTACGCCTCCTCCCTTCCTTCCTTCCTTGCTTCCTTCAGACCCTCTTGCATCCTTCCTTCCTTCGCCTGCACCTGATTGTCTGTCCTTCCTTCTTTCCCTCCTACCTTGCTGCTCTATTTTTTTATATTGCATTCCCCGAAACTTTTTCATCCTTTTCCTCCTTCATCCCTTTCTTCCTTCACACCTGTTTTTAATTCATGCAAACACGCCACCTACTCCAACCAACTTTTCGGCCCGCTTCCAACGCAGAGCGGCTTTTTCATCTTTCTTGCCTTCCTCCCTTCCTGCCGAGCTGCTTGTTTTGACAGGGCTGGCGCGCGCATCCTTCCTTCTTTTGCCTTCTTCCTCTGGCACCGTGCTGTGAAACGCTGCTTCGCAAACCATCCTCAAATCATTCGCCGTTATTCCCAGCACCGACCAATTGAAGTGGAAAAGAAGAGAGCTACTTTTCTATTTTCGAGCCACGTCACAATCGAGTCGATGGGGAGACGCCTTCCAACGTTGCTCCTCAGACAACTTGTCGCGCATTGTGCCAATCGTCCAAGCAAAGCTCCCACGCGTGTGTTTGCTAAACTTTGCTTGGCCAACTTAAAAGTCCAAAGGTCAAAAGTGCCCGGTGGACGGAAGCAAATATTTTCTGTGACACTATGTCCCATGAATGTTTAAATCGGTTACGAACAAGGACAGCAATGGTTTGACTGTTAAATGACACTCACGCCATCAAGAATTCTACATATGCATTTTTTAAATCACATTAAAATGAGAAAATTACGAGAGCTGCGATGCCAACTGCACGCCGCGATAAAGCTGCTACGTGCTGCTTTCTTCCTCACTCAATGGCTTCGGGAAACTGATGTTCATGATGATTATGTGGCGTATTAATCGTCATTTTTGGTGCCAAAGATATAAGCACACCAAAAGGTTTGCCTCCTTTCTTAGCCGCTGTTATTTCTGAAAACGAACGGGCACAACCACTGACGACACGAGCGCTCCGTGACGTCACGGAGAAGAATAGCACGGCAGCCAATCGCTGGCCTCGAACCTCGCACGCCGCTTCCACCCTGACAGGAAGTGACAGGCGACGCCCCGCGTGCGCTTTGTAATTCTCTTTGCCGACGAGGACTCCCAAGGTGCCCGCAAATTGTACATTTGAATTCATGCGTCTGTTTATTTGGGGCAAAACACAGCAGCGGTCCGCACGTGACATGCCAACAAACGGATCAGCCTGCCGAGGTATTCGCCTTTAGCCCAGACGCAACTGCCATTTTCGGCAAGTGCTTGTCTTGCGTCAGACACGGCCTCCCAACAATGGAAAGCGGGGAAAAGTCCGCTTTTACAGCCCGCGTAAAAGGTCTTCTATATATAGAGAGCAGCTAATGGCTGCTGTTCTTTATCCCCATATAACGATTATTATTTGCGCATTAGCGGGCGCAAAGAGAATCAGTCAGACGTAACAAGTTTCAGGCGCTCTCGTGGCCGGGACGAGCACCCGCAACTTCCCCAGCGTCCCGAGGAGCCGACGGGGCCAAAAATAGATGAAGCGCTTCCTGCCACAGCGTGAGAGATGATGTGGAGGTTCATCCAGCTTCATCGGCGGCATCATCATCATCATCATCATCCAACCAAAGCGACCAGCTCTCATTACATTCGCGCTGTCAACAACAGAAATCGCACGCTCACTTTCACAGCCTGCTGAGCTCATCTCCTCTGGGTCTTTCACATCTACGGTATCGTACGGAGCAAAAATCTTTTGATTGTACAACGAATCTTTTCCACAGCATTCTTCTTGACAACCAGTAGAGAAGGATAGCGTTTCAACCATCAGTGTAGTTTGGCACATTTGCTCCCTCTTACGTGCTCCAGTTAAGTGAGCAGTAGCAAGTGCTGATCGCTCCAAAATGGGTTTGATCTCTAGTGGTGCAACAATTAATCAATTAGTCAACAACTAATTGATTGTCAAAAGAACCAACAACTATTTTGAGAATGTTGAAAATCGGATGATGGGTTCCTGACAAAATGAGGGGTCACGTTGTTCGTTATGGTGGCTTCCTCATTCAAACGTTCAACACATGGCTTCTACACGACTATCCAAGAGGTAGGAAAAACGTTTTCGCTCAAGCGCCACATTTGAAACATTTTTGACTCTGAATGGTTGTGCTTCCATATGTGCCCCGCGATTGGCTGGCGACCAGTCGCGGGTGTAACCAGCCTCTTGCCCAAAGTCATCTGTGACAGACTCAAAGTCACCCGAGTTCCCTCGTGAGGACTAGCACTGTAAAACATAAAATGGTAGCAATTCTCCTCAATTTGTGTATCAACTGTCTCCCGTAATGGAACGAGTGACCTTAACAGGTTCCACTCGCCACCTGGGACTGATCTAAACACATACAAGCACCGTCCCTCCCAAAAGCAGTGTTCTATTTGTCACGATGGACATTGATGTCCGTTTCAACGTCGGACCCCCAAGGGTTGACTCAATGACAACATGAAGAAAAGGTGATGGGGAGTCGTGAGTGACAGCTTGGAGGGAAATGAAACGTCATTTTGGAGGCTGTGGCTTCCAGGAGGACAAACTCAAAACGGACAGCGATGAAAAATAAAACCGAGCGACGGGGTACGTCACGACAAAGACAAACTTTGATTTTCGCTCGTTTAGTCACGACGCGCAATGCGATGGCACATTTTGTAAGGGAGGGTGGCGAATAAATGAATAAAAGGAGCATCACACATGAAATGTCAGTCAAGGTCCCCCACTCGTCGCTTCATGGATGCGAGGAAGCGGAGGCTGCTCGGCTCACTTGGTTTCTACCTGCAGCGGGAAAGAGGCGCTCTTGTTGCCCACATATCCTCGGACGACGTGGCTCTGGATGGACAGGACGCGGCACTCCATGGCGGCTCCCGATGGTCGGCCGAGGGGGACAGTCGCGGGCGGACTCTCGCTCGTTCGCTCGCCTCACCGCATAACACCGAAGTCACAGTCCGCGCCCGGCGCGCGCCCACCGGAAATTTAGCTTAATGTTAGCCTGACGGCTAACCGAAGGTGTGTCACGCGCACGTATGACGGCGCGAGCGTGCGCGTGGGCGTACACGAACGAACCTCCGTTCTCGCGGAGACGTATGACTGATTCAACGGTTGATAAGAGTCCGTGCGGGAAATCTCCCGTTCACGCGAAGCCACTTGAAAGCACTCAAAATGACGCAGTGCGATAACCAATGCTGTTGGTGTCGCTGTTTGCATCGCTGCCACCTGATTTACTGGCATATTAAACGTAGAACAAGACGCTGTGTTCAACCGCCAAACCAAAACACGAACACGTAAAAGCAAATATTTGCGTGCACATGAATATATGTGGGCATGAAGACAAAAACGGCAACTATTAGATGACAATACCGTGCATGTTGATCTCATGAAATCACTACCATACTGTAGTCAAAAGGGTGTGCTGATCGTCTCAAAGCGCGGCTAAAAGATAGCATCTATTATTACCAATTATTGGGTGCTTCGGTGTGACAAAATGGGGAGACGCAGAGGTCGTGTGTTCACGTTCACTCCAGTTGTATTAAAACGGAAGCTACAGTAATGTTTGAACAGGCGAAATGAATGGCCATCCCGAAATCAATTGACGTCATCAGCGAAGGGACGTTCGGGGAAATTCTGGCCATTCTAAAACGCTGACATCTGGGCTTGAAGGCAAAGAAAAGATGAGCGTTTTCGACCCAGGGTGACATTTTTACGTGGGACAAAAGTAGGCAAGGATAAAAAAAGAACGGTGGACGATTCGTAATTGTGACCACGGCAGAGTCGTGGCTGACGGATTTGGCAACTCGCCTATAAAACAACAGCAAGCAGCGGTGGTGGATGTGAAAAAAATATAAAGACTGCATATGAATGACGAATATAGCACAGCAATGCCGCAGAGTCGTGATGGGAAGACTAATGAGTCTAATACACATCTCCAACTCCACCTGCTGTTAAACGAGGGGACTAAAGGCTTGCTCGTATTTAATAAAGTTCTTCATAGTCTTGTGCGACAAGCATGGGTCAAAGAAATTAATTCAATTATCATTATGGGTGAAATGTTTACTTAAAAAAACACACAAGTTAATCTCATTGGTGAAAAATAAAACCAAGTTAATAACCATCATCGCCAAAACTTATAAACCAGAGTAAATTAATTAACCTCATGGTAAATGAACTGCCACTTATCTCGCGCTTTTCTATGCCGTGTACTCAAAGTCTCAAAGTGCTTTACACAGTGAGCTCATTCACCTCCTGATGGCAGAAGCATCAGGAGCAACTGAGGGTTCAGTATCTTACTCAAGGACACGTTGACATGGTCGCAATGGCCTCTGGGAAACGATCACTCTACAACTGAGCCATGCCGCCCCATGGGTAGAAAATGAAGAGGAAAAAAAACAAGCCAAAAAACAAACAAACATGACGACAAAAATGAATTCTCCTAATGCAAACGGTGTGAGCGTGCAGGTTGAATAACAACGCAAAAAGACGACATGTTGGTCCGACTCAAGTTTCTTTTGAATTTTATTAACACTGAAAAGACAAGGTACGTACATCTTCATCTAGACAGAGCGATATCCGTCTTCTATCGTCCATTAGCGGTCATGTAATAACTCTTCAGTTTGTTTTCTCAGCAGTATTTCTACAGCAGCCTGGAAGGCGGACAGTATGAGCGGCTCATTAGCTTACTTTTAGTACAGTGTGAGGGGCTACGAGGGGGTCGAGAGGAAAATACAGGGTTAAGACATTTTCTCATTGCGAAGACACAGAAAACTGGCTCGTCCACGTCTGATTGGACAGTGGCTGGTCACGAAGGTAACCGTTGGTTGTTTACAGTGTGAGGGAAATGTGATACAGTACACAACATTCATGCAGTCCATTTCTGTGTGTGCGAGTGTGTGTGTTTCATGCACGTCCCTCTCCAGTACACTCTGCACCACAAGAGCAGTAGGAACACGAATACACGCCAGCTCTCTGGAGCAACCCAAGGACACCAGAGGTTGGATGTGTGGCTAATTGAAGCAACAGCAGCCCTTGCAAAAACAAAATTATTCACAAAGAAAAAATACGGGAAAAATTGAAGGTACAGTGTGTAGAATTTAGTGGTGAACGAACAGAATGCAACCACCTAAGCGTGTTGCTAAGTTTGTCTCCTTCGGGCTCCATAGCAGAATGATGGCAGCGAAACATGGCAGCCTCCTATAGGGGGAGACACGCCCTATTAAGTATCATTACAGATGACCACCTACAATTACATACAAAAAAATAATGTTGATGTGATAGAACATCTTTTTGGGGATATTATTGACATTAATGTGAGTTTTCGAAATAATGAACAGATGTATTTATTTTTTACACACTATCCCTTCAGTGTCCTCATCAGTAAAAAAAATGGGGAAAAATATTCAGCATTCTCATAGAAAAACAACACAAGTTAATATCCTTATGGATGACAAAAAAGTTAATTTTCATCGGTACAAAATAAGGGGAAAAAACAAGTTAACCATCGTCATGGGTACAAAAATTATAAATACTCAACACTGGACTTCGAAAGCTGCTAACTAATTAGTGCTGTTAGCATCTTCTGTTAAGCCTGGACACTGAAAACTCACACACACACACACACACACACACACACACACACACACACACACACACACACAAGATTGTCACCGGATTGGGCATCAGAGGGAAGAAACGGTTCAATCGAATGTCAGTTTGGATTAGCCGTTAGCAACGAGCTAACACTTTCGGAGATCAGCTTTTCTTCTGAAACCAGCGGCAAAAAAAAGTCTTTACGTCACATTGTGGAGTTCACTTGAGTACTGACCGCCAAAATAACTTCTCGCTTGACGTTTTGCAAGCGAGCTGCCACGTGGTCCAACTTACCAGCTGACGATTCAACTTCTTCTACTGCTCAGTCAATAAATAGGATTAAGAATAAAGTCTCTGTGTCTCTCTTGCGTCTCCGAGCCAGACCTCGGTCCAGTTGTGTCCAGTCCTTCCTGATTAATAACCATCCAGATGTGCGCTTTCAGGGCTCCTCGAAGAGCTGGAGATCCAGCCTGACCACGATCTCGCCAGTGGGAACTTCATGGAGCAGCAAACGCTTGGTGATTGGTCCCTTGGAGCCCTGGTCCTTCTTGATCTCAGCCAATCGGATCTCTGTCCTGCCCAAGAAGTCTGAATGGGGCGGGGGGGGATAAGAAGGAAGGGAAACACAGCGTTTACTGTTTTGTATTGCGGGCGTCCGATCGGAAACACAAATCGGCGGAGTACCGACCGTCGGGCGAGAACTGGTCCCGTTCAAAGACGGTCACGCACAGGACGTCCTGCTCCAGGTCCTTGATGAAAAACTGGCAGTTGGAGTTCCACTTGGGATTCAGCGTGTCCTGCCACCAAACAAAACTCACTCGGCAAAGAAGCAACGCCAAGAAGCCTCCGTCGAAGCTCAAAGGGAAAACCTCATCGACCGTCAGCTAAACATCCAAAAGGAGCTCGAGTTTCATTCGAATCCAGGACTTTTTTTAAAAAAAGAAAATTAGTTTTGGACAACGATAAAGTCAAGAAAAAAATTAAGAATGGGTTCCAACAAAAAAAAAAGGGGGGGGGGGGGGGAATGTGCCAAAATCTGTTATCGTCGTGGGTTATGTAAAAAATACATAAATAAGTAAATTAATTTTTCCTCATGGGTAAGAAATGATGAATCCAAAGCAACAGTTGCCTCGGTGGTTACCTGCAGAGTTTTGGTGATGTGGCACTGCGAGCCCATGGTGACCTCACAGTAAGGGTTGCTTTTTCCTGCCACACAAACAAGCTGAGTCAAGAGCACAACCTGCCGGCCGCACGCACACTCCCGCCGACGCAAAAACCGCGGGCGGCGCCATTTTTGTTATTACCGTGCGAGCGACAGGGCTTGAGTTCAATTCCCTCCACGATGTTGACCATCAGCCTGCCGATTCCCGTCGCCCTCTGGGAGCGCACTGAGCACGGATTGGCAGGGCACAATGTCAGCAGCCAGCACAAGCCAGTCCCAACATTACAATCCAATCTAATCAATACCCAGATAGGCTTTTTCTCTCTTCTTCTTCTCGGTTTCGATGAAGAGTTCGGAAGCTGCCTTGATTTTCTGGACCCACGCTGTCCTGCGTGTGCACACACACACATGTAGCAGGTGAGCACACTCACACTTAACTTGCCCAGCCCAAAAATGCTACGTTTGTTTACCGCTCGTTGATGCTCTCGGCCCTGAGGGTGTAAACTCTGTCGATGTGAGAGATGTGAAAGAGCGGCTCATCGCCCGACGGGTCCGTCGGCAGTTTCACCAGAACCTCGTTCAGGAAGATGGGCTGCGCGGCACACGCACGCAGGAACGGTCACCTCATGATGACCGATCAAGTCTTTATTACTTGTGTGTGTGTGTGTTGTGCATGTTCTCACCGTCTTGTACATGCGGTACTGCAGGTGCGTTTTGGCCGAGAAGACTTTGTCGGACCCGGACGAGCCCAGGGGTTTGGTGACCTGCGGGGGTGGACAGAACAGGAAGCGGCGTTGAGACAGAGCGAGAGTATTGAGGACTTTGGGGCGACGGAGGGTGCGTCACCTGCGTCAGCAGCAGGAAGTCGTTGAAGAGGAAGCCGTAGAGCTCCTTGCTGCTTTTGGCTTTGAAGAGTTTGCCGCTGTGGAGGAACTTGCGGGGACCCAAACAGTTGGTCACCGAGTTGAACACCAGTTGCTGCAAAAACGGTTGGTGACCCGTCAAAGGCTTTCCTTTAACCTCCGTTCAGCCTTTCCTGGTCAATATGCGGCGCGGTGCCAGTTGGCCGCAATCCCTGCGTTATTTCCGACGTGTGCTCTCGGTCGCGTTCAAGCGCGCCAACTACTTTGGCTGTCTTTATTTTTTGAAGACTGACGTGGATGAAGACACGGACAAAAATGTTGAGTACCTCGGACAGGCCTTCGCACTGGACGTGAGCTTGGATCCACTCCAGGCGATCCGAGTTCTCCTTCTCCCTCACGCCTTCGTTCACCTACGCGACAAAAAAACACAAGGAAGCTCAGGTTTGGGTTTTTTTCCAAAGAGAACCCCCCCTCACTCCAAAATAGTCTAAAATAATAAGCATCCCCCGCCTACTGCCCGATGACAGCCGGGAGAGGCTTCGGCACGCCCACGACCCTCGTGAGTAAAAGCCGATCAGAAAAGCGATGGCTGGTAACTTTTGTAAGAATCCGATATTTTTCACCCCCCAAAAAGAGTCCACATTTTTTTTAGAGCTTTTGAGGCAGTAGAAACCAGCGGCGCACAGAATCCCCGAGTGACTCGAGCAGCTCTCACCTGTGAGCACAACTCCTCCGCCTTTTCCAGAGCAGCTTTCAGGTGATTGTGGTCCGGATGCGATTCGGGAGTGTTTTCCAGGATCTGTTTGCCAAGAGCAGAAGAACAAGAAGTGACACCGCTCTGTCTGTGTGTGTGCATGTGTGTGTGTGGGTGAAGCGTACGTTCTTGATGATGAGCGGGTAGCGAGTGACCCTTTGCATGGGCTTGAGCAAGAAGCTGGAGAGCGGCATGCCCTTACAGCGAGGGTCCATGGCTAACCTCTGAAACAAACAAACGATTACAGTATATTGACTTGCATTCCTGAACATTAAATTTAGTGTGCAGTCAGATTCGTTTCAAGTAAAAATAAATAAATAAAAAAATAAAATTATCCATCCATCCATCCATCCATTATCCGAACCGCTTGATCCTCACTAGGGTCGCGGGGGGTGCTGGAGCCTATCCCAGCTGTCTTCAGGCAGTAGGCGGGGGACACCCTGAATCGGTTGCCAGCCAATCGCAGGGCACACAGAGACCAACAACCATCCACGCTCACATTCACACCTAGGGACAATTTAGAGTGTTCAATCGGCCTGCCATGCATGTTTTGGAATGTGGGAGGAAACCGGAGTGCCCGGAGAAAATCTACGCAGGCCCGGGGAGAACATGCAAACTCCACACAGGGAGGCCGGAGCTGGAATTGAACCCAGTACCTCAGCACTGTGAAGTCGACGTGCTAACCACTGGACTACTGGGCATAAATTTTTTTATATATATATATATATATATATATATATATATATATATATATATATATATATATATATATATATATATATATATATATATATATATATGTGTAAAAAAAGGGGCATTTCCCTTTTCAGAAAAAATGTTTTAAGAGAAAAGCTAGAAATTGTACTTTTATACAAAAAATGTCCAATTCCTCCACAGAATGAGAAATCAAAATTTTCCAGAATCAATTCATACTCTTCAAGAGAATGTCATAAAGGGTGAAGAAAAAATAATGGTTTTTTTTCCAAAAGTTGAAGGACACTATTACCCAAAATGATGACTTGGTAGTTGTGCTCAAGATGTATTCAGCTTACCTTGAGGAAGTCTTTGATTTCAGGGTTGTCGTCGGTTTTCTGCTGAATCAGGGTGGCTCCGTTCAGTTGGCACGAGCAGAACCTGCGCGAATCGCCATCGGGGTGAATACTCAAGTCAAGTCAAGTCAAGTCAACTGTATTTATAGAGCACTTTCAAACAGCCATCGCCGCATACAAAGTGCTGTACATGGAGCAATTTAACATATACAATAAACAGTAAAACAAATCGGTAATAAAGACAGTAGAAAGCACCAAACAGTAAAACCAAGAACAAATTTAAGTCATGCTGAGTCGAAAGCCAGAGAATACAAGTGAGTTTTGAGGAGGGTTTTGAAGATGGGCAGTGAGGAAGCTTGACGAATGTTCGGTGGGAGGTCATTCCAGAGAGAGGGACCAGCAACAGAAAAGGCTCGATCCCCTCTCAGCCTCAGTTTAGTTCTTGGTACTTCTAATAATGTCTGGTCCGCAGACCTGAGGCGCCGGGCAGGTGCGTAGGGGCGGATGAGCTCAGAGAGGTAAGGGGGCGTGAGATTATTTAGAGATTTGAAAACAAATAAAAGGATCTTGAAAATAACTCAAATGTATGGGGAGCCAGTGAAGTCACGTGACGGACGACACCGCGCCTGCGCAGGCGCGTGCAATCACCTGATGTACGGCTGCATGTGCGGCAGCTGATTAGTCAGGATGTCGCCGATCATCTTGACGGGCATGCGGTCTCCCGACATCTTCTTCCTCACCCTCAGCGCTCTGCAGACAACCCCACCGTCCTTGTTACTTTTTAGGGCGGGATTTAGTAAAACTACAACTTCCGCGACTCAACGACGATGATCTCACTTGAGCAGCTTGATGTTGCACATGATGAGCTCCTTCCAGTTGACGAAGATCATGGCCACCTCCTTCTCGCTCAGCAGCTCGCACTCCAGCAAAGGCTTGTGGAAGATCTAAACGCACACAAGCAAAAAATACTTTGCATCGACATATTACTATGATCACCGTCTGTTTTTTTGTTTTGTTGCAGAGGATAAAGAATATATGCACGTGAGCGATGCGATGTGTTGCGGCACCGTTTGTGCACGACTGTCCATGTTTTATGTTATGTGTTGTGTTTATTATTTTACTTTACGTTAACTGCTTTGTTACAGCGGCCGCTGTTGTGAAAGCGCTATATAAATCAGCATGTATTGTATTGTATTGTAAATAGGTGACATTGATGCGAGTTAGGTTCTCTTTTTCGGGCCATTTTGCGGTGGGCATGCGCACCGAGCAAGTAGACTTGTTACATATATACAGTATATATACACATAATTATCAATAAATGCATGTACAGATCCAGACATATATAAAGTGAGAGCGATAGATAGATCCTCTTCTCCCCACCTCAGTGACGAGTTGCAGGTCATTGACGTAATTCTCCTCGGTGACGATGAGCTCGTGGATGTAGCCTTGACGTTTCCTCTCCATGGGACTCAGCATGTCCAGCAGGTGCAGATCAGCGCACCCTAAAAACACAACAAGATGCACATCAGGCAATATTCGCAGTGTCAATCAAGCCAAAATAATATTGGGATACATACCTGACATCAGAACACACTTCATTCACGCTTCATTCAAAAGTACATACAGTAAAAATTCATTCTGGTGTAGTTGTTTGGATGTGTGTGTGTGTGTGTGTGTGTGTGTGTGTGTGTATATATATATATATATATATATATATATATATATATAAAATGTTTTTGAATCAATGCTATTTATTCCCAATGACATGTACATTTAAAGGGTCCATCAATATATGACATGTTCAGCAAATATCATTTTCAGAGGGAAAAAAAGCCACCATTTCACCACGCCCCCCCAAAAAAAAGAAAATACTGCAAAGTTTTCTATTTTTTGTTTTTTAATTAGATTTGCTTGATGTGACGAGGTATGCAATGTCTCACTTGTCACCGTTTTTTTTTCATGTTTGATGAATGATGTGTGAGAGGAAGGAGCGCGAGCGCGTTTTCGAGCGTTTAATCGCCAGGATGCAGTCAGATGCGGCGCCTCCAACAAAGCAGGGGTCATTCGCGATGCGCTTACATTCATTCTGTACACGCCTGGAAATGTGCGCTCAAGAAAAAGCTCACTGGGGCTGGCTGGATTTCCACTGTTGCAACCGAGCGCAAGTAGCGCGAGAATTGCAAGCGGACTTGCATTTTGGCTCATGGGAGTTCATCATAGTTCCAAGTCAAAGACATTCAAAGATCGGTCATCTTAAGCCACCATTCAGCGGGAAGCCCACATAGGGTGCCGGCGGATTCGGAACAACTCGACTGTTTTGGGGATATTAAAAAAAAAAAAAAAGTTAATAAATCAGTTGATTCCATTAGTGAAGGGTAAAGACTCAAAATCACAATACTGTCATCTGGATAACCAACAACAACAAAATATATGGCAATTCTACTACAGTGCTAGTCTGTTGCTATGGGAACAAATATCAAGGGGGCTGTCATGTTGCCAGGGTAACAAAGGTTGCCCCCCGCCCTCCCACACTTTTATGCCACCGTTTCTCATGTCACCTGTGTGAACAGATGTCAATTAGAAGTTCATGTTGTGACAACACATGAATAATTTGGGTTTGTGATCTGTGAGGAACGCTGATTAAATGTCAGTAGGGTCTAAAAACGTTTTTCTGACAGGACATTTTACAGGATTAAATTCAACAGTGTCATTAAAAGAATGTGGCTCAAATGCAAAGCCACTTTGTAAAATCCTGAAGGTAAAAAAAAGTAAAGTCAAAGGTACTGTCGTGTGCTGGTTGGCAGCCAGTTTGTGCTGCTGAGGGAAAAGCAACACCGCAATTGTGAGTAAATGTAGCCAAGAGCATCACCATTTTTGTTTAGGAGGGTGGCATGAGATTTTTTTTTTTTAGAGTGCCTTGACAAAGCATCCAACTTCCCCCCACACACACGCAGACCATATAAAATAACTGATCATCTCTTTTATGACGCAATAAGAAACCGTTGATTGGAATGACTATCGTACCGTGTGTGCATGTTGAACTGTCAAGCGTGTGATCGTCATAGCAACAGACAAGCCCATAGTAAAGACGTAAACAAAAACAACAGTCAATGCATCATTAAATTGTTAAAAATGACCATGGGTAAAAACACTGTGTGTGTGTGTGTGTGTGTGTGTGTGTGTGTGTGTGTGTGTGTGTGTGTGTGTGTGTGTGTGTGTGTGTGTGTGTGTGTGTGTGTGGTAATATTCCCAAACTCTGTACCATGTTTGTGTGTGTTTTGAGTGTGTGCGTGCGCTCCTTGAAGGGGAGGAGTCTTTGGCTGTTACGTTCCACATTGGAGCGAGTCCTCCAACAGATAGTGGGTCTTTCTGTGAAGCTCTGGGGAGGGGTCGGGTTAGTCGGGGCGGTGGAGGTGGGAGGATGGGGGAGCGGCGGGGGGTGGGGGGGCAGACGTTTGAGTCACAGGTGTACAAATCTTCCCAGGGTAGAAGTATAAAAATGTTTTTTAAAAGGTAGCAAAGCGTGGGTGTACAAAGGAAGATTAGGACCACACTGAAGAAAAATAAGAGGCTTAACCCTGGAAAAAAAAGCCATAATATTATGAAAATAGCATGAGAGTTAAGTTATTTTGGGGGGGAAACATTTTATGGAGGAATACATTGACATTCAGGCCCATTTTTTTTAGGTGGAAAAAAAACACTTTTTCTATATTTTTTTGTTTTCTGGAAATGTGTATATATGAAAAGTTATTTTCTTCAAAAGAAAATTGTCACATGACTTAATTTGTTTTTTTCCAGAAAAAAGTCGTGCCGGAAAAAAGCAACAACATATTCCTCCAAAAGTCTTTGGATAAAAAAAAACAGTTATTATAGTTATTATAATAATAATCATAATATATATATATATTTTATTCTGAAAGGTTTTAATTTCCAATGCATATTTTAGAATCAAATATGAGCTAAAAAAAAGTACAACTTTGCTCTCATGGTATTTCTTTTTTGTTGCTGTTGTTCAGTGTGGCTCTCTTCCTTCGGGACAGGGATGAGCTGAGCTGCTTCTAAAATGACACAGTCTCCCGTAAAGCCACAAAACGACCCACTATCCACTTCCCCACCGCACTGCGACTGAGGCGCGCATGTGTGTGCGTGTGCGCGCGAATACTGTCCCAGTCAAACACGTCAACGAGTCCAATCATCCTCGTGTCCTCTCTCCTCTGAGCCTCGCCTCTTGCTAGAAGCAAGATGGCGGCGAGGCCAAGCCAGGCGCGCACACGCCAACAGACAGATGCTTAACATTACAGTCAGTCTGGCTTGTCTGTCGGTCTGTCGGTCGGTCTCTGTCTGTCTGTCTATGGCTTCTATTGGTGGTGGAGCGTTGCCATATCCGGGTCATGTGACCGCCCGTTGCTGTCCCATTGGTTGAGTGGCCTAGTGGGCGTGGCCTAGTGGGTCTCTTTGAGGGCTTTGAGGAGAGGGGGATTCTGGGGAATGATATGATCCTAGAGAGAGGACGACAACAACAACATCAACAAAAACAACAAAAACAACAACAACAACAACAAATTGAGTGCGAGGTAGGCGGAGCGCACGGCGACAGCACACAAGTAGAATATCTAGAGCGGGCCACCCCCAAGCACTGACATTCTCAGGAGTATTGGTTGCATTCACTTTTTTTCTCCCTAAAATTATTTTTAACATAGCTCAATAGATAACTGGTTAATTGTGCCAATGGAAATAAAATACAAACTAAAAGCAATTTTACAGCTTACATTTGAACTGTTTAGTGCTGTAGTTGGTGAATTAAAATGCAAAGCATTTGGAATCAGGAAATGAGAATAAATGTTTACTTTGTATTTCATTACTGAAATCAGCTATTTTAAATTCACATTTTATTTTGATTTTTTTTTAGTAATTGGAGAATGAACTAGAAATTATTTCGACAGCAAATAAACACATTTAGATATTTTAAGTATATACACCTTATGACTTTTTACAACAATTATTTATTTATTCTGTTTAAAATAGGCAGCTATTCCTGCATTTTCACTGACATTTAATATCTTTAACTCCATCAATGAATTATTTGGTTCACTGTTGGAAAAAAAAAAATCAACTGTGGTCCTTGAGCACAAAGGTGTGTGCTCAAGGCACGCCTCAACAGCAAATAAAGATTTTACGATGGCAATTCTTTGACTTTGCATAAATATGGCTTGATGATCTCCAAAATATTCACAATCGATCGTACTGCATATTTATTTGTATAAGTCAAAAGACGCACATGTAATTAATGATACGTGCGTGTGCGTGTGTTTTAGGGGAACGTGTTCACTCTAGAATTTCTACATCTATGATGGATGGATCATGCTGGGGAGAGTTGGGGGAGAGGATGGGGGACACATGCCGGAAGAGAGAAAACACTCAATGCTACCAAATAGAAACATGCGTAAATACACACAGACACACACACACACACACACACACAGCATCCAAAGGCGCTGTGTGACTGAACTGGGGATGTTATCAAAGAGGCCCAAAGGACGACGAGGTCACACGGTGAGAGAGAGGTGCAGTGTCTCCACACCACAAGCTGGGATGTGTGTGTGTGTGTGTGTGTGTGTGTGTGTGTGTGTGAGGGAGAGAGTGCATGTGCGCACGGCGAGGACGTTTGGAGTCGCTTGTTTTTTTGTTTTTGTGCAAGCGCGCGTACTCACACTGTGTGCTGGGGTCCGTGTCGGTGGTGAGCTTGACGTAGTTGCTGGGAAAGAGACCCTCGCGACCGTTCAGCTCCCCTTTCCACCAATCGCAGTCGTCCTTGTTGAGCACGGTGATCACCTGACCCTTCTGGAAGGCCAGCTCGTCGTCGTTCTGCGCCACGTAGTCGTACATGCCGATCACCTGGCACACGGCTTCCGCAAACACCAAAAGTGGGAGTGAGTCACACGTGCAAGGGTGTATTCTATCGATTAATCAGATGCAAATGTATTCTGTTACTTAACAGTAATGCGCTTGTGAGGTGTAGTATTACTTTTGTCGACTTGGGCTCGCCATTCTAACTGTAGTATCTGTGACTTTGAGTGTGTTAAAGCTTTAAAAGGCGGGGCCTAGCCTTGTGAGTGACGTGGGTGTCAGCAAATGAGAGAACGGCTTAGCCCCTTCCGTGTGTGCGTGTTTACCAGTGTTGGCGGGGACCAGTTTTGGCGGCGTGGGCTCGGTGGGCGTGGTCTTGCTGGTGCTGGGGCTGAGCAGCTTGACATAATTGGCCGGAAACCATCCGATTTGCCGCTTTTTCCCCCGGGCCTGGAGCGCAGAATGTCAGGCGCCCGATGAAGAACGGCATCACGCACAGCGAATGCAACCTAGCAAGGTGCTCCGACCCCAATCAAATCTCACGAGCATAATTGCAACACGTGCAAGGCGCGAGGTGCAACTGAAACGCATCAACTCATCCGTCCGGGAAACACAGCAAAGCTCATTGGACACAGACCATTGAAATCTCGCCGAGTCCTAGCTGTCGATCTGCCCTGTAGTTCAGCTCCAGTGTGAACTAAACAAGGACTTGAGACTTATTTCTACGCTATCCCGTTGGCTTAAATCGCACCTCGTGTGCAAACAGTCTTCGAAATTGTAGGCTGTATTACTGCCGCGTCTCTCGCTTTCCATGTGGCGTTTTTGTACCTGAAGCTCGCCCTCCCACCAGCCGCCCGGGTTCTTCTTCCGGATGAGGATCAACTGGCCTGGCGCTAATGTTAGCTGTTCCGCTCCCGTTGCGCAGTAGGGGGCAATCACCTGGGCGATCTCTGATGAAGAGACGGTGGAAAAAGAAAGAAGATCATGAAGTCGTCAGATCTGATGAGCAGCCTCAAATGCTAGAAAGAAAAAGATGTGGTCAAGATTCAATCACCTGGTTTCTTGCCAAGGCTGCCCGTTTTTCCTGCTGCTCCCAAAGACTGGAGACAGACAAAAAGAAAGAAAGAAAAAAAGAAGTCACATGCTGCTTCACCAAGACATGATCAGCTCATCGCGTGCAGCAGTCGCTCCCTCACCTCTGACGAGGCGTCTCGCGGCTTGACGTAGTTGGAGGGGAAGACCCCAGTCTTGCCCGCCACCGTGCCGGTCCACCAGTCGCCTTCCTTCCTGGACACCATGACGACGTCTCCTTGCTGGAAACTCAGGTCGCCCTGCTCGCTGCTCTCATACGTGTACATGGCCACGTACTCTACGCAAACGCACACACGGGAGCACAAGTGAGTGGCATGCATGCACGCCAATTGGGAAAGTCTGGCTTACCTTCTCCTGACTCTGAGGGCTTGCACGGGGCGGGTGAAGGGCGCTTTCCGTTTGGGGGACTCTCTGACACCACACATTCGCTGGAGGGCAAAGGAGGAGAAAGGAGCACCAATGACTGAAAAGTGACTGTCGAATTGTCGGTCTCGGGACTGGCTTCGCGTCAAGCACGTGTGAAATGAAGCAACCTTTTGCTGCCTAGTTTTCAAAACGAGTCTGTTGCCGCAGGCGATGTCACACTTTGACAATTGACGTAAACCCACCCCCATAGGCTGCTTTGGCACGCACAGCTGCATTGAGCTTTGTCGGATGGCCAGCTAAGCGGCGACTTCTGTCCGGCGACACATTCTTTTTTTTTTAACCAAGACCTTGTCGATGTGGTGGTGGAGAGGTTATTTGTGTTTGGCGACATGTCTGTTGCGTGCACCACAATAAGGGGCAGATAAGCGCAGCAATTAACAAGTGAAATTTGGTAGCTTGGTGAAGAAGTGCGTACCTTGTGTTTTTGCCACGCGCCGAGGAAACGACCGGCGCTGCGATTGGGGGTGCCGTCGGAGCCGCGGCGGCGAGCGCAAGTGGGGGCGGCGCGGCGGCAGAGATGAGCTTCACGTAGCTTTTGGGGAACCATCCTCTCTGTCCGCTCTGGAGCTCTCCCAGCCACCACATGTCCTGCTGCTCCAGCACCGTTATAATCTATGACGCGATGATGTGACATTTAGAAAAAAAAGGAGAACACTGTAACACAACTTTTTCTCGGAATCGCGTGTGCCAGCCGAGTGTGGTCAACTTGTAAATCAAGGCACCACTGCATTTGCGAGCCACAAGTTTGAAGGGGTGGAAGAGCAAAAAAGTGGGCGGAAAAATAAAAATAAGGAATTTGGTTCCGTATAGCACACGTGTCCTACAATAAGGAAAAAAAACGTTGAAATGATGGTGACCTCATTTTTGTTGAAGTTGAGGTGGTTGTCCTTCTTGGCTCTCCAGGGGTACAAGGCCTGAGCCTGCAGACCCTCCACCTTCTCCCCCTGGCCAAGGACGGGAGATGGCGAGGAGCCCGTGGTCATGGTGGCCGGCGTGAAGGCCGAGCGCTGCCGCAGCTGAGCCGACGGGACGCTGAGGGACGGATTCTGAGCGGCCGAGGAGGTGGGCCATGCGTCCCATCCCTCGCTGTCCATTTGGCTGCTCATGTTTGATGGCCAGCTGCAAATGTTCACAACATACATCAAAACTGCTGTCACGTGCGGTCTATGGAATGCACCAGCACAACAACAATAAAGGAACAACAAATTTCACACCTCTAAAACAGTTTAAGATTGTCTCTAAGATCGCATTTGCGGAATAAGAATTTGACAGACTAATCTACCCATATTTCGCCATCTCAGCGGGCTGCCACTTTATGCTGCTCTTCCACCTGCTGTTGACTGAAAATAACGTCAAAGCCACAACGTCACAGTTCACTTGATTTCTGCCTTTGGTCACGACGTGACATTTGCAGGGATTTTTTTTGGGGTGGTCAGAAAGTGTTTTTGTGGGGGTAAATTAACTTGACGGTAATGCGGGTATGTAGGAGCAAAGCGTCAACTGTAACCCTCACGTGGTGCTAAAGTCGGCCCAGTTGCTGTTGGTGGACGACGTGGACGATGAGGTCTGCCCGGGCGCGGGCGGCGGCGTGCTATCGGGCTGCTGGGCCGAAGTCGGCGTGGAGGAGGCGGGCGCCCGCAGGCTGACGGGTGCTTCGCTGTCCGGTATCCGTTCTGCGTAATTGGCCGGAAACCACCCGGTTCGTCCCCTCAGCTCTCCGCCCAGCCAACCGGGCTCACCCGTCTGAGACTCGTCCACCTGTCGGGACACAAAAGACGGTGAGGGCCGCGCCAGATGCAAACTGAATCCAGAGGTCTGGTCATGTACCAGCCGGGACGCGGTGGATCAATGTTTCCTTTTCAAAGGTGCTATGTGCAGAAAAGGAAGAGACGCAAAATAGTTCTGTATGGTAACGCCAGTGAGTCACGTTCAGTGCATGGGAGTGCCTGTCACAAAATACATGATTAAATATGATCATGTGTATGATTTTTTTTTGGGGGATGTAATATTGTCAGGGATGTGAAAAGGTACGAGTTGAAATATTGGTCTACATCTACACTGTACTGTACAATACATGAATAATGAATTTCACAACCTGTTCATATTCATATTTATTACATACAGCTACGTACTTCTAAGATGCAGATTGCATTTCACTGCCTCCGATGTAAAGTACCACAGAGCCAATTCCAATGAAGTCAGGACGCCGTGTTAGACACAAATAAAATACAAGATAATCGAGCTGGTAGGAGGCATTCAAATGGCGGGTGGACGAACGTGAGTGACAATGAGCTGACGAGGTTGCCAACACTGGGCCAGACCAGGCCGGGCACTTACCCATTCCCCCTTCACCTTCAGTTTGCACAGCAAGGGAGAGAGCAAAGCGTTATACACACGCATACAAACGCAACTAGGAATGTATCGCATTTGCAGCTGTCCCTACTGTAATCGACATTTATTTGACACGATGACATCAACAGTCGTACTAGTACTAGAAGCGAGGATTGAAACACGATGAGCATTATTTGTCATGTCCTTGTTTATGATGATGCTAGTGTAGCCTGTACTACCGGAGACAAATTCCTTGTGTGTTCTTCATACTTGGCCAAGAAAGATGATTCTGATTTCATCTGACGATTATAGTGATCAAAAAGATTGTGCCCAATTTGATCACGGTTTATTTGGTACAGCATTTCATTGATGGGGGGGTGCCGAGTTGCATGCATACTTCGTACCATGATGACGTCCCCGGGGGTGATGCTGATCTCATCGTGGCTACGAGCATCAAAGGGGTAGAGCGCTCTGTAGTAGACCACCTTCGGCGCCTGCTGCTGCTGCTGCTGCTGCTCGAGGCCGCCGCCTGCTGCCTTCTGCTCAAATAGGCTCGCCACGGGAGTCTTTTCTGCCGTTCAAAGAAAAACCGACTGACTCACCGAAGTCAAATAGCATGTGCAAGTCTTAAGTCTTAACCTTCAAGTTCCGAATTATTGTGGCAAAGATGAAGCCAGTCAAGAATTTAAATCGCAAGCAAGCCAGGTCAAGGCATGACCTGGGTCAAGCAAGTCAAAATCAGGTCACGTCTCACACAAGTTTCAGCCAAGCAATTTCCAAGTCCGATAATTGGCTACTAAACTACAGCGGTGTCTCAGTTTACAGGTGGAATTTGCTCCATGGCCGTGCTCAGAACGTCCAATAGCAGCGCGTCACTTTCAACCGACCTGACGAAGCCCAGGGATCAGTGGACTGGCTGAAGAGCTTATTGAGTTTCTCCTGCGTGTCCTTCTTTCCCTGGGCGTCCTCATCCTTCTCCTCCAAGGACGCGGCAGTCTTGCGGCCTTCTGCGTCCTCCCCCAGGCCTCGGCTTTTCCTCTCCTCTTCCTCCTGGGTCACTCGGTTGAGCCAGCTGTGCGAGGCGGAAGCGGGGCTCGGCGCCTTCAGGGAGGAACTTCCTGCGTCGTCGTTGCTCCAAGCCAGAGATTTGTCTGAGGACACCCTGAAGTACAGAAGGTGACTTTTTCGTGGCTTGGATAGAAAGATGGCAAGATCCTCTGGATACGTAGCTCAAATATTTGCATTTTTATCTGTGAAAACACTTCTATTCTCTTTCCAGGGCAACAGTGTCTCATTTAAAACACTTACTAAGTCTTCTCTTGACACTCCTGTGCTGTTTTAGAGCCCCTTACCTGTTTTCTTGCAGCTCTGTAGACTCCCTGTCAACGGGTGTGTGCGCGTGCCTCATCGAGTGTGCCTCCCCTTCCAGCTCCTTCTGCTTCTGTCTCTGCTGCCGGCAGTGGATCTCTCTCAGCTCCTGCGAGGCGACACGGGTGATACAGGAACACAGAGCGGTAAGGAGGGAGTGGGATCGGATTGGCTGGTTGCCACGGGTTACCACTGACAACAACAGCAGCGGCGACGGCGGCAGCAACAGCAGCAATCTGGATTAGTTCAGGGACCCGTGTGCAGTTATAAAAACCAACGGTGCCATTCGAAAAGTCATCTGTCAATCAGGCAGACTAAACTTGATTCGACTCAGGAGCTCATGGATTAAACTCCTCATTGCACAGACATTGTGTATGTGTGCATTTAGCCGACAGCTGTTTACTGTGGCCGACGATTTTTAGTTCTTGAAGATGTTTTCAAGCACTTTGAAATGCTATTCAAGTGTAATAGTCACATTTAAGGCAGCGTATATTCCTGGTGGAAATTTTCCCTTTCACTTGGCAAACAGTGAAAGGCCACTGTACACTTGACGAGCACACACTGAAGCACATTCAAATTCCCTCTGCTTTGACTCTACACTGACGCACTGCGAGGACAATCACCTCTTCAAGAGTAATCGGCAAACGCTTCACAACTGCTTGCGCCACAAATAAAACCAGAGGACACGGAGATGTGAATAGGGAAAGAGGCGGAAGAGAAAAGATGAAGCAAAGAGGTGAGGAAGGGGGTGAAATGGAAATGCCGGGAAGGGCGGATGTGACGCTAAAATCATGTACGAATCACAACTTTCGTGACGTTGAGGCCACATGTCCCCCCCTCCGGCTGAGCGCATGTCGTCCCCTGAGCACGCAACAAACACACAGCACACCAGGGTCGGTGCATGCACGTCAAGCTTGAGCGAAGGCGACAAAGCCAAAGCAACCTGGGTTGTGTTGACGCTACTGCTCTGCGTTTCTATGGCAATGACCAAATTCCTCATATTATCTTATGAACACCGTGGACCAAATAGTGGCAGAATGCAGTGCTTTTTGTCGGCTACCAAAACATCACTGAGCATTGAGAGCCTGTGAAAAGTTATTTCACAAAGACTTAAAGGGGACATATGATGGAAAAGTTATGGAAATTAATTTAGAAAAACAAACTGACCACATCTAACTTACATGCCTTGGCAGCTAGGCTGGTTGAGGATTTCCCATTTGCAAGGCATCATGTTGAAGGCAAAAGGGAAGCAGAGCCGCATTGAGTTTTGTTGCACAGATTAGCACTAGCTTTTGAAAAGCGGCAAACTTGGTTGCTTTGTGAAGTTGCCGAAGCAGTGGAGGATGTGTGTGTGTGTGTGTGTGTGTGTGTGTGTGTGTGTGTGTGTGTGTGGGGTGATATTGTGGGGGTGGATTTGCGCATGGAGATCGGTCTGCTATATGCGCCACATGCACTGATGCACACCTAAAGTGTATGGTGTGTACTGTATGGAGTGCTGGCCCCACCACTAAACATGCTTTTAGTGTTTTTTTGGAGTGCTGGCTTTGTTTTTTCGCCCACTCTGGGCTATGCATCTGCAAGAAGTTGGTGCTTGCTTGGTTGCAATGCCCTTGCTCCAGCGCCGGTTGTCAGGGTGACAAATGGCAGACCTACCATGGGGTATAGTCGAGCACGTGGGGTGAGCCCCTTGATACAGGACAGCCCATTTAAAGCGGACTAACGTCCCTAAAAATGAGGTGGAAAGCACGCGGCAATTCTCAAGGCTTGGGATGTTTTGAGAAATTGTTTCAACTGTGGGGGGGGGAAAAATCATGATATGTCTCCTTTAAAAAAAAAAAGAAAAATGCTAACACTGCAAGTATTCATGCTTCTGACGAGTTCTTGTCTACCTCTTTTAAAGTGTAGTATCTTTTTCAAACAACTGTTTTATGACCTGGAAAAGTAATTTTAATAATTTGATGTTTTTTTTTTTTAATCCTCAGCAATCAGGCGGCATCCCCAGTCGCAGTACCACCCCAGTCCAGCAGCGGCAGTGTGCTCTACCTGTCTCCCTCTCTGCTTGTCGTCAAGCTGTCGTCGCAGGGCTTCTATCCTGGCACAGTGGCTGGCATAGAACTCACACAGAGACTGGTGTGGGCAATGGAGCAAAAAAAAGGGGGGACAGTGTGGAAGAGGGGGGAATAAATAAAGGAGTAGAAAACAGAAGGAAGTGTTCATTGTGCAATCCTCGCTCAAGTTTGACCGAGCGGGCGGGCGGGGAGAGAGAAGGCGACGGGAAAGGTGAAGACAGGTTAGGAGGCCACAGAAAAGCAATGTAGCAATGTGCTGAGTTTGAGGGGGAGTCAAAAGGAAGATGGAAGGGAGGCGGGTCAAAGGTCATCCTCTTTACTCCACCGCATAATGAGTGCTGCTCTGAAGGTTTATGAGCAACACGTATCCTCATCTACGTGACTAGCCACGTTTGACGAGTCTTCAAAAAAAAAAAAATCTAAAAAAACATTTCAATTTACTGGGACTCCAATTCCACATCTCTCTAACTTGCCTCAAACACCGGACGGTAAATGCACCAAAGCCTCCATCTTCCCCGCTCAGCTGTTGAAATTAAGACACCTGAATTCTGCAGCAACCACTATTCATATACTACACACACACACACACACACACACACACACACACACACACACACACACACACACACACACACACACACACACACACACGAAAACATAGATACACTGATCAATCCATGCCTAAACTTGCTGCGTTAAGAGTGAGTGGAATAAGGAAGTCAAATGCAGACGAGTACTAGTCCAGCGCATCAACAACATATTTGGCCAATTGATGACCCAGAAGCACTGGGAAGAAAGGCTGTTGGGATTCTAACAGTGCTGCGATGCTGCGTCTATTTTTGAAAGGCAGCATCTTTTCATCTGGGCCTGACCCAAGAAGCTTTTGCACAAAGGTGGAGGAAAAGTGGGGCGGAAAAAAGTGAGGAGGGTTGACCCTGCAAAGAGGCCCGATGTGGTGAGATGTTTTGCTTTTGCTGCAGATTTGGGCAAACACGCCAGACCACGCATGTCGCGTACACGGTTTCGTGTGTTTGTTTCAATCGAGAGACAGGCAAACACGGTTGACGCGCAGACCGACGGACAGATGTCAATCCAAAGTAGTTTAGTCCTTAGTGTCTACCTTCAGCTGAGTGTTGAACGCATCGATCTCGAGCAGCTTGGCCCGGGTTTCCCTCTCCACTGTGTCCAACTGCTCTCTGAGCTGCTGTCTGCTGGACTCCTTCAGGTCCACGGCTTTCTGCAGCGATGAAAGACTGTCACCTGCACACAAGTTAGCGGAGGTCAGATTTTCACCTGCGACGAGAAGAAATTGCTTCGGCCACACACAAGAAGTTGGGAATATTTGGGTTTCGAGACGGCAAAATAGTGCACGGCCACGTTTTTTTTTCTTTTTATAACTACTCACGGTGCAGGCTGTTCTGTTGAACCTGTTTGAGCTGGTCGTTGAGACTCTGCTTGTCGGGAATGAGACTCCCGAGCCAGTGCTGGGAGTCCTGCGGTGACATTATCAAGTGTTCAAGTGGATGGCGCCTCGCCCTAATCAAGACAAAGAGATGCGTGGGGGTTTCGGAGCATACTTGCAGCTGCTGCTGCAACAGCGTGATCTCGGCGATGCGCGTCTCCCGGGCCTGGTTGGTCTGCTCCACTTCCCTGCGCTGAGCCGACAGACGGAAGCGCACATCCTTCAGTTTGCCCTCCAACTGGCTCTTCTTGTCGTTCTGCGGCGCGGAAGGAAGGAAGCAACTAATTGCATTCATCTCATCCAAAAGTCATTAGGCTAAAGAAAACACACAATTAGCTGCTCCGCTCCTTCCTGATGATGAGTTCTGCATCATCTCCAGCTTGTTGTGTGGTGTTGGATTACCAGGGCCTCCAGTTCAAACTCCAGGGTCTTCTTGCGGGCTTTGAGCAGAACGATGCCCTCCTGCTCTCGGTTCCTCTGAGTCAGAAGCTCCTGGCGGCGCTGCCGCTCCCACTCCAGCTGCCTCTGTCGCTCCAGCTCGCGCTTAGCGGCCTGGACCACACAGGGGCAATACGTTAAAGAGGCCATTGCGGTCTACCTTCTTGTGCCGGCAGAGGAAGGTAGAGGAACAGTTTAAGGTGTGTAGTGGATGAAGATGAGTACTGTCTAGTATCTGGATTTTAACTCATTCAGTACCAAACAATTCTGGACCAAGTTTGAAAAGACGTTTAAAAACGTCTTTGGGAGTGAATGAGTTAAAAAACTAAACTCTAAATTGGCTCACTCATAAATCAAAGTAGCACCGCATAACTTAGGTGGCACGCCAAGAGACTTTTCCAATGAGAAATATGTGCTCCAGCTCAATACGGGTTGAGAGAAACCGCATCAGATTGAACACAATAACACCGCCGCTGCGTTTCCATCTCACCTCTCTTCTCTCGATTTCTTTGCGTCTCTCCTCTTCTCGCTGCCTCTCCAGCTCCCTCTGCCTCTCAAGCTGCTTCTCCAACTCCTGCTGTCGCCTCCTCTCTTGCTCCAGCCTCTCGCGCTCCTGACGCGCAAAAAGAGAGACAAGAAAATAATTTCCTCCGGCACCTTTGGCTTCCTGGCTTGTGATCCTTCTGTGGTTTGCGGTGAGCGACCTTCCTCTCCTGCTCCTCTCTCTCCAGCGCCGCCAGCCTCTCCTGTTCTTTCCTCTGCTGCTCCTGCAGGGCCTGACGTCGCTTCTCCAGCTCCAGGTTCCCTCGCTCAAAGTTCTCCCGCTTCTTATCCTCAAACGTGACTGTGGGGGCAGCGGAGACAGAGTAAGGACAACGAAATGGTCACGTGACAACACAAACGCATCTTTGTGAGCATTGAGAGAGTCAGAAGCAAGCAAGCCGGTGACTTGAACTGCGTCGAGTTTGTGTCACGTCACTCATTGGCGGATTCTATTGGAGTTGCGGTTGAAGCAGTTCCTTTTGTTGCCACACGGGGGCCACCACCACCACCACGTGGAGACCCACTTTTGCAAAAAAAGCATGGTTCAAAAGCATTCTTCAAAACATGCGTGTATCATCTTCTTAAACATGTCCAAAGTTCCTTTCTGCGCACCTTCTTAAGAAACTCTGAACTCCCGCTCAAAGTCGTTCACTGAGCACTGTTCCAAAGCTCACAAGCTCATTTGTTGCTTGTACGGTGAAGCGAGGACGCGCTCTTAACTTCCACTCGGTGGTGAATAACTCTTTTGTGGCCTCCTGTGCCACCAGTAGAGAACTTGCTTGGCACCTTGCCGCTGCTATCCTCTCGGTGGCATTATGTTTCAAAACTGGTTGCCATCAGTCAAACACCTGATGGAGGCGGGACATTTGCCAACCTGGAAGTTTCTTGTCCTGGTTGCTCTCCACCTCCTCCTCGAGCTCCTCAGGAACGCTCTTCTGGTCCGACTGCACGCTGTCGCTTCGCACACGCCTGCAACAGGCAGAACACAAAGGGCGCCTCAGCCTTGTCGCCAATGTTGCAATAGTTGACCCTATTTTAAGATTGTGGCAGGAACAAGGAAAAGAGTCCAGCGGTGCACAAGGCTGATGTCGCAGTGGTTGTCAAACTAAAGCAATTACTCCATTCTACCTTTGGGCCAATTAAAAGGTTGAACTTGATTCTAAACCTGACATCTCTGCATGATAAAAGTTTTGTCCTCTTCAGAACAAAAGGCGTCTTACAACAGGAATAAAGTCCGATTGGATTCTTTGAACAAAAGACACCTTCCAGAGAATAAAAAGTGCAATACTACAGTCAAGTTGTATTCTTGAAATCCACTCGGTGAACTCTTGACTTCTTAAACTTCAACTCCAAAATGCCCCAAAATACAATCGATGATGTGACATGCACCTGAAAGTCGGCGGGATGTAATCTGGTGGCAGCACGGGGGGCAGAGGCAGGCCGGACATGGCCATGTCTATGAGGTGCATGGCCAAGATGAACTCCTCCGCCGTCAGCTTCCCATCTTGGTCGATATCCGACAGGCTCCTGTCCAGAGAAGACATTTTACGCTGCGGTTATTAGCGGGCCGAGTTTGAAATGAGGCGTCGAAATTTCAAGTAGTGACCATATGGAGGCCAGCTGGCCCTGAGGAAGACTGGACTGCATGAGGATGGTGCGCGCCTGCGGACCTGCGCAAAAAGCAAAGGGCCAAATGCCAATCAATGGACACGCTGCAGGCGCGTACGAAGGACAAGTTTGTCGGCGCTGGAGAGCGCACCAGTCAGGTGGCCGCTCATCATCTTGTCATGGGAGTTAAACAGCTGCCTGTATTTGAGCCTCGACGACTGAGGGACGGCCCAGTCGACGGGGGGCTGACCACTGTCGAGACAAACCGATCAGGATCGGATCAATGGGAAGGGAAACGGAACCGAGGCGAACGGAACGGGTCGGACATTTGCAGCGACCTACCCGCTGGCATCGAATGACGGACCCTTTTGCAATTTGGTGCCGGAACGGTTGAAGGAGGCCTTGTTGATTGAAGAAGCTGTAAAAAGGGAGGCACGCTTTTGATCACAATTTAAAACAGTTGCCAGATGTCCTCAACAGTCGAGAACGTCATCAGTCTGTCTAAAATATCAAGACAATGCGTCCATTCAGCGCACACATCAAAAGGCATCGCCTGGCGCCGGTGAAAATGCTACCTGGGTGGGAGAAGCTTGAAATGGGTTGCATCAAGCCTGTGGTAGGAGCTCCGTTGGCCATGGGGGGCGGGAGGGTAGGCGGCGGTGGCGCCGAGACCAGAGGCGGCGACACCCCGACAGGTAGGGGAGGGAGCGGGAGAGGGGGCACGCCCGGCAGAGCTGTGGCGATGGGCGCCATGGCGGGCATACCTGGAGGCGGGAAAAGAAGCACGGAGCGAGCGCATCTACGACGTGTCATCGACATATGCCTTACCGAAGCTGGCCTGGGGGGGTAGAGGCAGTGGGGGCTGTTTCATACTGGGGGGTAACGCGGGGGGAAGGGGGTGGCCCTGGAGTTTGAGCTTGATGAGCTTCATGGCGATGGAGAACTCGTGGATGTCCATGCGGCCGTCGCTGTTCATGTCGGCCAAGGCCCTGGAAGCACAAAAAAATGCTTGTGAGCGACGGTCCTGAGAGAGGAACGACCAGTTCAAATATACACACATTTCACACACACATTTCACACACACACACACACACACACACACACACACACACACACACACACACACACACACACACACACAAAGAGAATAGAGTGGCTGGTGACCCAAGAGTCTCGTCAGAGTCGTCAGTGTCTCTGCGCTGACTCACCAGATTTGGGCCAGGATGGGTGGTGGCAGTCGAGACTGCAAGAAGAAGTTCCTGGCCTGATCCCCTGAAAATGTCCAAGTGCGTGTGTGCGTGCGCCCACACACACACACACACACACACACACACACACACACACACACACACACACACACACACACACACACACACACACACACACACACACACACACACACACACACACACAGGAAGTGAGCACACGTCATCACACAATAGACGACCTTGACACAGACGTGCAACTGAAGGCGTGTGGCTTCAGAACATCAAGTTACCCGTGATGTATCCCCCCGTGGTGGGAGAGAGGCTGTGAAACTGTTGGTCATATTTGGCTCTCTCATCCACAGAGATTAAAAACACATCCGGACCTGAGAAACACAGACGCACACACGCGCGCATAAAGGGCAGCCAAGGTGCGGAGCAACGGCAGAGAAAAGGGGAAGGTATGAGGAGAATGCGTTAGTCATGCGTTTCACTTCCTGTGGTGAGGATTACGTTGGAGGGACGGCAAGACGAGAGCGCTTTGCGTTGACTGACCCGTGAAAGTGGCGGAAAACTGTGCCATAGTTCACTCCGGCTTCTTCAGAAAGACCACCTGTACAAATAGCAAAAGAAAGGCATTTCAAGCCACCTGTCTTTTGGCATCACCGATGACGTCGCCGTCCAACTCGCCTGACTTGTGCGCGGGCGGCGTGGGCTCGTTTCCTGCTCAGTGACTGCGTGGACGTGATTGCTCCTCCGTCTCTATACGTGCCCTGCGACCAGCTGGCGACCAGTTCGGGGTGTTGTCCGCCTTCCGCCCGAAGTCCGCTGGGATAGGCTCCAGCACCCCCGCCACCCTGTTCAGGACAAGCGGTGTCGAAAAGGACATGACGCGACGTGTCTTTCGGCCAATGAATGCTATTGCACAACATCGAAGTCGCACACATTTTGCTTGATTGCGCATGAAGACCGCAGGTCGGTGGGCCACAACCAGCCCACCCTGCTGTTGAATCTGGCGCCCTGCGTATTCACCTTTTTTTGACCTCATGGAAGAATGATGTAGACCGTTTGTCTAGGTTAAAAAAAATAAAAATATGTGGCCCTTGAGCAAAAACTTTCCCCACCGCATCACATAAAACGAGAATCGCACATGAGCTGCCGTCATACAAACTACTAGAAATCAATCGTATCAATTACGTGCATAAACCAATAGAAATGGGTGGCGCACACTAGATTGTGTTGTCATTCACCAGGATTAAAACAAAGACTGTATACCACTTTAAAATGATTTGAAAAATGCAGCCCGCGCTTCAGCAAGCCAATGACACAACCTTGTGCATGTGTGTGTGTGTGTGTGTGTGTGTGTGTAATCATAACTCTCGCACGAGTAGATATGTTAATCAGATCCAGACACCCCCGCCCTCCCCCTCAAAAAAACCCAGCAGAGGCCGCAATAACTTGAAGCAAAGCCACCGCCGCTGTACACGAGCGGCGTGCCAGTCAAAACAAGAGAAATGTCAAACGTCAACCCGAAATGCTCAGAATGTCAAAAAAACAGCGGCGTTGCTCTTCTCCGGCCGACCGGAGGGGTGGGGGGCTTTCTAATCAGATCTGGAGGACAAAGTAACCCGTTTAAGTGGGTCAGTGAGACAAAAGCAAAATCCACACCCGATTACAGTTGCGAGAATGAGCAGCAGCAAGGGGGGGGGGGGACTACAGCAGAAGGTTTTCTGTTCTCAGGCTTTCAAATGAATACTCACATGGTGGCGATGGCGAAAAACACACTCATGTGTGCACCGGAAAAGGAGCCAGTGCATAAAGCGGCGATATGCAAGTTTGAAAATTTAAACAACAACAAATAAAAACATTCACCCAAACATTTAAGCCCAATCACACACGCACGCACATAACATGACAGCGATCACGGTTTTAGACTTCCTCTCTGCCCCCTTGCTTGACCCGATGAACCCCTTCTTGCTTGCAAATGCTTTTGGTTTCGAAGAAACACGCGTGACATTGACGTCCTGGAGAGGCCGATCGCATGCGATCGCAGGCAAACAGCCAGCAAAGATGTCGGTTGTTAAAAGATCAACAAGAGGCCACGCCGATTGAAAATAGTTGAGCTGTGACCGCAACCGGCTGCAAAAGGGAGCCAAGGAGCGTCTGGTCTCCCCGCAGCAAACCACGTTTTGCTCTCATCAGCAAGGTCCACAAGCGACTACTTTTGATAGCAGCCCATTCAACGTGCATTCAACTTTAAAGCTCGTACTTGTGGCGACACTGTGGCCTTAACATGGAGTGCATTTTAAAATGGAACCAAGAACTACAGCACACAGGCATTTTTTAGCACTGTCACATCAGTGGAGTATCAAGGTCACGTTGTCAAGCTTTGAATTCAAGAAAACGAATCGAAACTGCAATATTTGCCAGGAAAATCGCAATTCAATCTTTTCCTAAAACGGTTGAGCGTGCTTGCTTCGCTACAAATAAAGACTAAATAGCATCGAAGTAGCCTCAAAATGGCCTGCGCATTGCTGGCTGGGGACCACCGATCGAAGGAGCTGAGAAACATTTCCCAGGTATGTATTGGAATTCGGCAGCGGATATTCCGCATGTGTCCAATTCGGAATGGATGGATTCCAGGTGTTGTTGTGTGACAATGTCATGCTCAATCACCCTGTAAGGCGTAGAAAAATAAGTAGTGTGTTTCCGGTAACATGAAATTTCAGCATAGGGTCGGTAGGTCGGACAACGTTTTTTTTTAATCTTTTTCTCCCTCCCTCCCCCATCAAAAACGTAAACAAAATAACCATAAAACATAAAACAAGGAGACATTGAAACCAGTGCCAGATGCTCGTCTGTCAAAGAGGGGAAGCTCAATTTTGGTCGACATCATAAAATGTGTCCGTTTATTTATACATGAATTCTACTCTAGCTCCGTTCCTTTTCAAGAAAATGATCTGTGACCCTGTCATACCAACAAGGCGTCTTTCCCGGTACTTAATTAGTGTCCTACAACTATAGGAACTACAATAAAACCCACCAGAAATAAAAAAATTAATTTGTCGCTAGTTGTTTGTTTACAAAAAAGAGTGTCGCTAAAATGATTAGGCGTAGAAAAAAAAGTAGTGTGTTTCCGGTAACCCGACCGACCGAGAATTTCTATCTCGAAGAAAAACTTTACGGTCGGCATTTTTTTTTCAAACCTTCTACATTTTTGTGTAATAATAATAATAATAATAATAATAGTACATTTCATTTTTAAGCGCCTTTCAAAACACTCAAGGACGCTTTACAATCAAAACAAGAACAATAAAACCACAGACAAAATTATAAATAATAAAAGGAAAGATGAATTTAGAGCGTTTACATCGGTGCAAACTCTCGCGATATTCACATTGCGTCGTTTGCCCTGTCGTCGGTCAACAACATTGAATCATGGCGGCGGCCACGATCTCCGACAACAGTTTAAAGCGCGTTTTGTGTGTTGCAGTCGCATGCTCGCACCATAATATTAAGAAATTAGCATCCACTGCTGTATCGAAAAGATTCAACAAACTATTTGACGAACACCACGGGCCGTCTAGGACGCGGGACGCAGAGGTAACGAGATGGCTCTAACACCCAGCCGCTGGGAACCCAACTCCCTCGCCGCCAAAGGCGGCGAACGGGGGTTTCAATCAGTGGCGATTGCTCTCGGACTGCAAGGGAAGCTCGGCTTCCCCTATAATGTCAAAGAATAAGTGATGAAATATATGAATGTAAATTTCATTGTGTGTACATGTCATTGACTAAATATGCGCTACAATGTGCTCAACTTTTGCTCCGAATCAGCTTCTTCTTACTGGTCACGACGCGACTCCCTTCTCATTCATCCCACAGCTTCGCTGTGCTTTAAACGGTAGTGAGTTCAGGGTAGGTTGTCCCAATGCGTTGAACAGAGACGAGTCATTGGATACAAACTGTTTTTTGTCCCGCCCACGGAGTTCGGCGTCTCTGGGACTGGATGGCAGTGGGAGGGTACCGGACGCCAGGCTTTTCTGAGTCTGTGTGCCAGTTCGATTGACATTGAAATGAGCCAATCACCGAGCTTTTAGTGTAGGCATCCGTGCGAGCATTTTTTTCAACTCGCATTCTGTTCCGAGTTGAGCTGGAGACTTCTCCTAATCATTTTAGCGACACTCTTTGTTGTAAACAAACAACTAGCGACAAATTAATCTTTTATTTCTGGTGGGTTTTATTGTAGTTCCTATAGTTGTAGGACACTAATGAAGTACCGGGAAAAGACGCCTTGTTGGTATGACAGGGTCACAGATCATTTTCTTGAAAAGGAACGGAGCTAGAGTAGTATTCGCGTATAAATAAACGGACACATTTTATGATGTCGACCAAAATTGAGCTTCCCCTCTTTGACAGACGAGCATCCGGCACTGTTTTCAATGTCTCCTTGTTTTATGTCTTATGGTTATTTTGTTTACGTTTTTGATGGGGGAGGGAGGGAGAAAAAAAGATTTAAAAAAAAAACGTTGTCCGACCTACCGACCCTATGCTGAAATTTCATGTTACTGGAAACACACTACTTATTTTTCTACGCCTAAGCGCCTTGGCTCCATAAAGATTTGGGAAATACTGGGTCCTGACTAATGCGAGCCGCCTCCCGCAGCGTTGACAGCATAGAAACTCTCCACAAACCACAATGCCACTCGGAACACACACTGACACTCACGTCTCACTTTGCCCCCCACCCCACCAGTGACACATGGCCACACATTCTTATCACACTGCTGTCAAGTGATGAGGTCATCCGCATGGGCCCGCGGCTGCAGCATTTCATCACCGAGTCCACCAAATACATGTCAATTAATGTAGCATCCCAAAAGACAAAAATACCTCCCAGCCCCACGTCAACATCTCAGCGCAATGAGGATACTGTGAGCTAACACTGCAGCTGTGCTAAACGTGTGCTTTTTAGTTTAAACTGGTTGCATGCATGGAAACAAGCGTCATTCTAATAAATTCAATTTTAATCTACATTTCAGATGCCGTACATTTCTTCTGTTTCATGGAGTGATTCTTTGGCACACCTGTTTTGTTGAGATGTCTGCACAACATGCACAACCATGACCTGGAAGCCCAAAACATGACCTTTTTAAAAAAAAAAAGCTTCAGTCGTTACCATGGGAACTGCTTCACACTGTCCAATCAAGAAGGCTGAAGTCTGACTCTTCCCCTGATGCAGACAGGTTTAGTGACACCGGATGGGCATTACATCTGCATTTCATGTGACATCTCGGCTCACAAGTGCATTTTCCGACGCAACGATTTCAAGGGATGGTCAGCTTAAAGTAGCATCCAGCTAAGGCTGAAGCAACCCGGAGCTAATGGGAAATCATTCGTCATTGTTCTTATTCATCGTTATCTGGCTGACTCATCACCCTGTGAGTCTTAGTTAACAAAAAGAGGTTGCGTGAGTTTGACCACAAATGCAACCAGAGCGTTGGCGTGAAATCAACGACAAGCGGTGCAAGATGCAGTGATTTCACGTTAGCATAGCGGCGGCTAGCACTTTGGCTGCCCGGGGAACGCGGCTTAACATCTGTCCTCGAGTCATCGCGCTGAGCACAATTACACGTCGGCGACCTTACACTTTGTCCGGGCACGGCGAGCCCACGAGCGCCGGAACTTATGGAAGACATCAACGCGGCTAGCATCGAAGCTAAAGCAAAGCTAACGTCAGCCCGATCAGGGGACATTCGTTCGCATCACATCCGAAACACGCCCGCTTACCTCATTGTAACGCTACCATGCTGAAATGCTGCATAAAGTCGATCCTTCGGTCAACTTGATGACGTAGGCGCCACCGAATTTTGTCGTTTTACGATCAAAATCCTCCCTTGGTTCGCTCCTGTGATTCTCCGAGCGGTGCTGCTGGTTCCGAAATCCCGTCTGAGTACTAGCGGGGACAGTTGGGAAAATGGGGTTGACGTCCGTGATGTATCGCGAGATTTAACCGGGATCAAAACCAAGAAGATGAAATCTCGCGATGGATTTACACGGCGGGGCTCGATCAAATAGACAGTACAGTAAAGTACAGTCAACCCCGTTATTCGCGAGTCTGTGAAAAGCACAGTTCCGCGTTTAAGTAAAAGTGAAAACAAAAACAGTTTTAAAACTCAAACAATTTTTGAAAAAACGGGGATAAAAAGTACATGAGTGTTTTCCATGAAAAACAGGGTTGGGCCCCCTGGTTTTGTAGAACTAAAAGAGAGAAAGTCAAACAACAAATACGTCAGACATTTTTAATATTTGATATTCGGATTTTGGGGTGGGCGGCGTGCTGGTCGACTGGTTAGCACGTTCAGGGTGTCCCTCGCCTACTGCCCGAAGACAGCTGGTATAGGCTCGAGCACGTCCGCGACCCTTGTGATGATAAGAGGATTAGAAAATAGATGGATAGACGGATGGATTAGTGCCTCGACACTATCTCTCCTCAGCTCAATTAATTGTCCAGTAGGAGAGAAATGTCTTTCATCTCTCCCCAGAGGATAATCAACAAATGTGTGTTTTATTCTGTTGGGGTCAGAGCGGCCTCCTCTTCCCCGCGTGTTCGTTGACTTTCGGACGAGGAGAATGTTGGTAATCCAAATAAAGGCTGGAGGCGATGAACAGTTACTTCGAAGGGTTTTAATTTATTTTCTGCAGTTTACGAATCGATTCGGGCTCCTGACGGGTCCAGATTTGAATCAGGAAGCATAGAAGAAACACATTCATGAGATTATATAGAGACAATATGATAATGAGAGGCAGGGAGGTACGCCTCTCATGCAAATCCCGGAAACAAAGAAAGTAACATGTCATCTGACCCGGTGTGGCTGGAAGAAGGTGGGAGTGGTGAGGTGAGACCAGACCACCACTACCCACCATTTGGTGTGATGGCAAGTTCCAGAACCCCCGCTGTGCATACATCCTAAGATAAGAGGTCTTCCTAGGGGGGCTTAACAGCAATCAGGGACGGACCCAAGGTGCGGGGAAACAACAGAAGACACTTGGGGGCCGTTAATCAACCAAGGAGGAAGAAGATCAAACTTATCACTACATACGTTGTTTTACATGTGAAAACAGATGTTCAGGAAGAAACCGAGGTCAATAGTATTCATAGTAAGGCGCAGTCCCTCAATAGCTGCAACACAGACACGAAAGATAACAGTTCCTCTTTTGATGTTGGCATGTCCTCTGGAGGGGTCCTAAAAGTAGTGGGGGTCGCGGATCACAAAAGGTGATTGTAATCACAGTAAGCAGTAAATACAGCAATCTACAGTGTTTCTTTCAAGTGTCTGAAAAAAGACACAACTAACCGAGAGAAACAACACATCAAAAGAGAGGAATAACACAGAGGAGAAGGAATGAAACTTCAACAATGAAATCTAACTAAGAAGAGAGGAATGATACTATACTATAACAAAATCTAACTGAGAAGAGAGGAATGATACTGTACTCTAACAATCCCTCTCTTGATCACAATCAATATTGTGATCACAAAATCATCCACTACAAAAATCAAACAAACTAAGAAGATAGGAAAGAGGCTGTAATTTAACAATCCCTCTCTTGATCACAATCAATATTGTGATCACAAATCATCTGTGCCGGGATCTGTTGTCGAAATCTATCTCGCGCAAAGCACAAGCACTGTCCAACAAATTACAACAGGAAATAACAGTCTTCGCGAAGCATGATGCCAAACCCCACCTCAATTGAGGAGTGGAGACCAAAATGACCAGTGTAATCAGAAAGGTATATGTGATTAGCTCTGGGCCGCCTGATAACTTTGGCTTGGTTTCACATATCCAAACATGGGTAGAATACACACCTTATACCAGAATGCACACCTCATACCCCCCTCACGGACTCTAAAGAGTCCGTCACTGGAAGCGAATGAAATCAAATCAAGGTACCAGCAGCATCATCGTCGTAGGCGACTGGTGCAATGCCAAGCAAGGGTTATGTGGAAAATTTGTAAATCAACATCTCAATCTCAACAAGAAGCAAAAGCACACAACAATGACCACATGTTGATCGTTGAGGGATGTCCCGGTCCATGGTGTGTCAGATGTTCTCCGGGGCGGGGTCATGAATGAATCGATGAAAGCGTTGTGTTGGATGACCAGAAGAGACACACAAAAGCCAGGAGAGAGACTGTTGCAAGTCTGAGTGGGAATGCCGTGGTGAGAGGGGAGGGGGTTCTGGCAGGAGGGGGCTGTGGCAGGAAGGGGGAAAGAGTTGTCGCGCTCGTTCTGGAACGGGAAGGAGGCCCCGCAGTGATGGTGTGAAGTATGGCGCAGTCGTGAAAGGGGAGGGTTCTTCAGGACCTTAGGGTAGACTACCTGGTCCCAGGTTGATTTTCACCGGGTTATTTTGCCCGTATACCGTGAAATCAACCTCTGTTGAATGGTGTCACCAATAGGGGCAGCTGGGGCTGGATCAGTAGAATTGTTTTTTTTTTTTTTTTTTTTTCTTTTCAGGTGGTGGGATCTCTCAGCCCAAGGTGGATTTGTGTGCAATTAATGATTGCAGGCATAAGCATTCTTCATTGCAAGCATAATCAATGCATCGGGTTATCACCAGATTTAAAAATAACCAAGAAAAGAATGCAGGAAAAGATGGTTACAAATCATCTACGACATTTAGATATTGAAGTGAAATCATGTCCTTATTAACCGAGCCTTTTTCCTACACCAGAATCACTGTCATCCAAAAGTAACAGCAGAGGGTACATTCCATTCACTTTAGACATCGTGGGCGTACCGGCCGCAGTAATAAACCGGATAATCAGAGCCTCGATACAGGAAAGCCAGCAACATCCACACAGTGTCAAGATAGCTGGGGAAAAGAATTTTTTTTTTTTTTTAATTTTTTCTTATTTTAGACGTCACAAAGGTCTTACCCACTATTTCTGACGACAAGGGCGTGGTCAGGCCCGAATGGTCCGGTTCAGTGTGCGGGGCCCTCAGGGCGTGGTTGAACAACCTGTTCACCATACATCGCACACGCTCTATTGGCCTCAGCCAAGAGCACATCCACCGCTGTGCGGTCCCGGATCGTCATCAGAGGGGTGACTGTCAATTGTTTTACTTCCAATAGCCAAAACGGCTTAATCTGCAAGCCTCTGGACACTGTAGTGGAGGTAGCTGATTCCGTCAGCAACCTGGTTAACCAATTTATACCCACCCAGTACACCACGAGGAACTTCAATTGCACCAGTGTAGGTGGAATCTCAAATATCCTCTGCTGTGGATGGAAGCACAGTCGTTAGTAAAAGTAGCTTCTCAATTGTTCCCAATCGTTTTCCAATTATTTTCTGCGCTAACTGTAATTCCCCCCTTTTTTTCCTTTTTTTTTTTTTTTTTTGTTTTACTGTTCACCATTCTGAAAACAAAATCAAACAAATCAATAAACATGAAATGGGGACACACAATCATTGATCTTCTAGCATGTCGACAGAAACACAGATGAAATTGTTACAATGCAGGGCAATGAGTGTGGTCAGCAAAACTTCAGAAAGTTTCAATGTTTCCTTTCCATGCTCCCCGGCAATCTCAATTTTTTTTTTTTAAGAGTTACTTGCATAAAATCAGCCAAATTAATTAATACAACCAAATAATATGATTACATACAAATATATTTTTGACATTTTTTTTTCTCTTTTTACATGTAATCTCACAAATTATATAACCGAATGATTTTAGTATAATTTAACTAAATCTATGCATGCATGGTTTCCAGGGCCTGCTTGTCTCATTCATGCATTTCTTCAACTGAATCTTAACCATAGAACTATACTCCCCACAATCTAGATTGTGGATGGCAGGAGCAATGGTGTCATAAATCAATGTGAAGCATGCATTCAATTTCATCAATGACTCTTTTTGCACAATGTGTTCTCGATATACTGTAGGTTAAAACCATAGCTTGGATAATGTTCCTGAACCAGAGACACCATTCCCCCTGCCAACGCGTGAGGTAATCCATGACGTAAAAAGAATTTTGGGCAAAATGGGTTCACTGTCAGAGGTGACACAAACCCCATCTTGCAATGTAGTCCCCCTCTTATCTTTGTTAATTGATTGGAATTTGTTGCCGCATGTTAAATAGGATTCAAATTGTAAAATGTTATCCCGTCACTTATAGTCAGTCATTTCTCTCCCCCCATAAAATTTAGAAGCTGCATCTCTTGTTGTTTTGTCATCAGCACTTGTTGAGTGCGCTGTGCACTTGCGTATCCCAACTTGATGTGATAACCAAGCAGCATTTGTCTTTCAGATGTAATTAATTTTCTTGTCTTCAGCCAATTCCTAACAATCTGTTTATATGTCAAACAAACAAACGTCAAACAAACAAACAAACAAACAAACAGAGAGACAAACACAAAAACAAAGTAAAGAAAAAGAACAAGACAGAATAAGAACCAAAAATGACGTCTCAGTCGCGCCAAGAGTTGCGCTTATCTCCACACAAGCAAAGGCTAACAAAGCATACATTCTCATCACAGACATCACTCTGCAGACAAACTAAAACACCTCGATATCACTCTCAACCAAGTCAAGTATCTTAAACTTTCTAATCCCACCATCAGCAAAACCACTTAACCTCATCCAACACCCCCACACTGGCACATAAAATGAGCCCAGGCCAACACAGTAAACCGAGCGTCTACTTCTTGTCTATAACAACACCTTTACTTTCCAAACCTCCTTTCTATGACCCTCTCACACAAATACACAGACAGAACATATTTCGCACTGCATCCACACGCACACACAGACACTCACACACACGCATTCCTCACTTGTTCACTCAATAACACTCATTCAGAATGGTTCGGTATTAGTCTTAGATCGAACAAATCATTTTCCCTACTAAACTCTCCCTCCATTATTATTCTCAGCAATTTACGTCTAGTATTTTCTGTTTTTATAATTTTTAATGTCTTTGGGGTTTTAATAATTTTTCTTGTCTTTGGGGTAAGGTTTTAATAATTTTTCTTGTCTTTGGGGGTTTTAATAATTTTTCTTGTCTTTGGAGTTTGAATAATTTTTCTTGTCTTTGGAGTTTTAAGAATTTTTCTTGTCTTTGGAGTTTTAATATTTTTTTTTTCTTTCTTGTCTTTGGGGTCTTAATAATTTTTATTGTCTTTGGGGTTTTAAAATATTTTTTTGGTTTTGTTTCGTTTGAACCTCAAGGAAGTACGGAAGTACCCAATCTGGGGTACTTTCTTCCTCCGAGACTTATGTATTATCCGCGAATATCTCTCTTTATCGCGGACTTCTGTATTCTTCTCTGTTCTCTGTTCTCTTTATCCTTCTCTTTGTTCTTTATACTCGAGTCTCTAAAACTACATTTGCGCATTACACTGTTCATCCAGCCACAATTTAACTTTTGGTATGTCAATTCAAGACGTGATCCTTACCTCGATCTCAGCCAACAGACAGAAGACCAATTTGGAGGATAAATGTCCCCTTACCTCGTCAATTGAGGGCGCCCGATGTTCTGTCTGTTGGCAGAAACCTCAGTCCGAAATCACGTCGGGTCACCAATTGTTGGGGTCAGAGCGGCCTCCTCTTCCCGCGTGTTCGTTGACTTTCGGACGAGGAGAATGTTGGTAATCCAAATAAAGGCTGGAGGCGATGAACAGTTACTTCAAGGGTTTTAATTTATTTTCTGCAGTTTACGAATCGATTCGGCTCCTGACGGGTCCAGATTTGAATCAGGAAGCATAGAAGAAACACATTCATGAGATTATATAGAGACAATATGATAATGAGAGGCAGGAGGTACGCCTCTCATGCAAATCCCGAAACAAAGAAAGTAACATGTCATCTGACCCGGTGTGGCTGGAAGAAGGTGGGAGTGGTGAGGTGAGACCAGACCACCACTACCCACCATTTGGTGTGATGGCAAGTTCCAGAACCCCGCTGTGCATACATCCTAAGATAAGAGGTCTTCCTAGGGGCTTAACAGCAATCAGGGACGGACCCAAGGTGCGGGAAACAACAGAAGACACTTGGGGCCGTTAATCAACCAAGGAGGAAGAAGATCAAACTTATCACTACATACGTTGTTTTACATGTGAAAACAGATGTTCAGGAAGAAACCGAGGTCAATAGTATTCATAGTAAGGCGCAGTCCCTCAATAGCTGCAACACAGACACGAAAGATAACAGTTCCTCTTTGTTGTTGGCATGTCCTCTGGAGGGGTCCTAAAAGTAGTGGGGGTCGCGGATCACAAAAGGTGATTGTAATCACAGTAAGCAGTAAATACAGCAATCTACAGTGTTTCTTTCAAGTGTCTGAAAAAAGACACAACTAACCGAGAGAAACAACACATCAAAAGAGAGGAATAACACAGAGGAGAAGGAATGAAACTTCAACAATGAAATCTAACTAAGAAGAGAGGAATGATACTATACTATAACAAAATCTAACTGAGAAGAGAGGAATGATACTGTACTCTAACAATTCCAACAACACATTGTCACGGTCCCAAAAGTCACCGCAGCCTTGTTTTGTTAACTTTGATTGGAAAAACGGACTTTTACATTGTTACATAATTACTATCCGGCCAACCATTGCATGACGTAAAAAGGGACATTACTGGAAGTTGCTCTTTCTGAGGTACCCACCCAGAGAGTTCAACACCTCTTTTGGAGCCCTTCAACCAACAACAGAATCGACTCGAATCGCCTCTCTTGTGAGTGCGGTGTACATGAGAACCCGACACCTTGCAATGCCCAAAAGAAAAGCAATAGAAAACTGATAAAAATATGTGCAGGTGAAAATATGACTTCAAAGTGTGTAACGTGTGTATTATGTCAACTTGTTTTTATAGAATTCAAGTTTTTTTAAGTTGAAGCATAGAATTGATGGCGTGAAACCATGAAATAGTAGTGGCTAGAAATGTTCAAGCGAGGGCGCTCCAACATAAATCATCACTTGACTTCGCTGCTTGTGAAGAAAAGAAGTAGGAAAGGTGGTCACATGACACGCGCAATGTCAACAGAAACCTCAATTAGTTGCTATGTATGAGTTGAGTATCAATTCTATTAGAATTTAATCTAAAAAACATTTGGGGGGAAATAACATGAAGGGTTTATTCTGCCAAATTAGCGGCAACGAGCTCAAATTCGTCAACCAGGAAACGGTGAGATCGTGTCTTGTTTGTGCCAGGAAAGCAATTGAAAGCGAATTCAACTGTTTTCTGAAGAGGGCGCTTCTTTTTCCCGATCGCACGTCAGGCTGTTAAGGCTCTGTTTAGCTGTCGAGCATCACCTCTCTTTGTGACGATTCCCTCTCTAGACGCTTCCTGAGGTCTTAGGCAGCCATGACGTCCGAATTCACGTGAAGGCGTGTGGCCTCAGCCCGGTGGACCTCAAGGTAAATAGAATCGTCTCATCTGCATTGCAACCTTGAAATGGTATCAGACTATGCTTGAAATAATCACACACTTGATACTCTCGCTTTGTTGCACGCTCCAGTTTCTGGAAGACGTGGGCCTGCAGAGAGATGCGATTCCCCTCGGCAGGGAGCTGGCGGGCGTTGTAAAACAAGGTGGGAAGTTCAAACATGGTTAGTGACCACCCACAAACAGAGGAGGAGGAACTATTTACTTCCCTTCAGAAAGTTGTGTACCAAAAAATACCTTGGTTAAAGTTCACAGACTGGGAAACGACGTTAGATCTTAGACTGAAGTGCAGTTTTACATTTAGTCACTGGAATCCAACCATTTATGGCCACAGATTGGTTGAGCGTGTATTTCAACGTATAGGTGCCCAAGGGGATCTTTCTGAAATCCAGATTTGTCAACCGCTGAAATGAGTTTCTTTTCACCTTTTTGATTCTGTATTTTCACCTTGTGAAGCTCTCCGTGACTCCTCCCTGTTACAAATGTAAAAAAAAAAATGAAAAAAGGTTACTTGATACCCACTTGTTTGTTTTTCTGTCATCCCTATAGTGGGTCCAAAAGTCACCTTCTTCCAACCCAACGATGAAGTTGTCGGTAGGTCACTCATAACGCATCATGTGCTTGCAAACCAAACGTCAGCTTTCCCATGTAACTCTTTCCTAGGTATTCTACCGCTGGACTCCGTCTGCTCGGGTCTCAGTGATGTCATCGACATGAATGAACAGTGTCTAGGTAGCGTGGACTCCTCTTTACATGCACGCACATACACAATGAAGTGATTCTTGCGCTCATTTCAGTCCAATGCCGTGGCATGTGCACCCACGATGCAAAACACCATTTATTTATTTGTATAGAGGCCAACCTGTTTTCCTCGAATACACTCATTGGCTGATTGTATATGATTGCTTAGTCCAGATGTTTGGGGAATAAAAAAACTAATTAAAACAAGGTTTTTTTTGAGGATTTTTGCTTTTCATGGGCTGCCCAGAGCCCTAACCGAGCAAAAAATGGGATTTCACGGTATTTCTGCTTTTCAATCCACATCAAAGCTTTTTTGATGGTACGGCACCATGCCCACTCAACTGTAGGGATGCGATCAACATTTACACTTTCACATTTTATTTACTGGTGTTATTTCTGTCCATTTTTACTCCTGTTGAGTTTGCAACAATGCACTTAATGACTTTGGATGCGCTGCCTGTTTTTTTCCCCACCGATGAAGAGATCATTTGAGCAAAAACTGAAGTAATCGGGTTTGTCGTGCAGTTCCGAAAGCGGAGAAACTGAGCTGCACCAGCGTGGCCGCAGCGCTGGAAGACGGCCTGCGAGCGTACAGCGCCCTCCACACGCACGCTCGAATGGCGGCCGGTCAGACACTCCTGGTGGCGGACGGCGCCAGCGTACGTGCAACGTCCCGTCTGCTGCGACCACGATGAACATGGCACTTTTGTTTAGACCTCCTGTGTGTTTTTTTTCTTCTTCCCCCCCTACTCAGCCTTTTGGCCTGATGTGCATTCAGCTGGCCTGCTACCACGGCGTGAAGGTACTGACCACGTCGCACTCGCAGCAGCAGCACGCCTTCTTGGAGCAGCTAAGACCCAGCGTAGGTGCGTATGCGCACTCGCTGTGTCCGACTTCTATCATGGCAGCGCTGGCGACGAGTTGTGAGCACATCTGCCTCGCAGTTCTTCCAAACGATAAAAGAAAATGGACGGCTTGATGCCCGGAGGGTTTTCATGACAATTTGTGAGTCGTTAAAGAGCGACACGCGAGGCAAACATTTCCTTTGCAATAATCTGTTTTATGCGTGCCCATTAGAGTAACGCCACGTTCTGATTCACGTTACGTTTGCGGAACAAGAATTAAGCAGATCGGTCCATCCGTTGGAAGTTGGTGTCACGGTGCCCTCTGGCTCGCATTGCAAACGTCACATGACCAAAGCCAGTCAACAAATGAGCGATGGGCACTTTGAGGTCAATTTCAGTGGACATCAGACGACGCGTGGACGACAAAGCCTCGCACGGTGGTGCCGCTTGTTCAGCAAATGTCTGATGTTGAACTGGGCACACAACAATCGACTAGCTAAAATGTCTTTTTTGTCACACCAGTGAGGGTGATTCCCGTCTACAAAAACCCATCGGAGCTTCTTCCGGTGGTCATGGAGGAGACGGGGGGTCTGGGAGTGGACATAGTTGTCGACCAAGGAGGTACGTATTTTGGAAAAAAACATAACAAATAAAACATTCCGAAATATGTATGTCCAGAGGATGAAATTTGTGCTTCTTGCCTCAAGTTAGTCTGCAAGAGAAGGAGCGTCGAGAAGAGCAGGACAAGGAGGAAGCGGAAGAGGAGGCGACGTTCCTCCTCCACAAGCATGACATCATCAGCGCGTTGGCAGTCGGGGGCCACTGGGTGACGTCCCACCAAGACCTGCAAGTGAGTGGATTTGCGCTTGTCATTTGTGCGGTGAATTGGCACAATCTTCACCGGAGTGTCCACCACGTTTCCCCCGTCGATGGTGTTTTGCATCGTGTGCTAGCAATTAAAGTAGCATTTTCCTCTGAAGGCAAAGTTACAGTGAGCCTGGGGTTTTTAGTCCGTAAAAAACGTTGCGTTCACGCTCGGTCCATCTCTTGTTTGGTTGCAGCTGGATCCCCCCGACAGCAGGTTGATGTTCTTGAAGTCTGCCTCCGTGTCGTTCCTCAATCCTCAAGTGTGGTTGGCGTCCTCATCCCAGCAGGGACGATACCTGCGTATCCTTGGCTAAGCGCGTGCGTGGAATTTGAGCCGGCACTCGGTATGACGTTCGGCTATGCGCTCTTAACAACCTGCGGGCAGACATTCTCAGGGACATCATGGAGAAGATGTCATCCGGAATACTCAGGTACGCAAGGCGGAAATGTTCCCATCATTGACCCCGCGGCTCGAGCGTACTGTGGAAAAGACGACCTCACCGAACATTCAGAATCAGAATCAGAATCAGAATCATCTTTATTGGCCAAGTTTACAGCAATGCTTCTCATTTTAATCAATGTTGCATTTGAATCTTATGTTATGCTCAAAACAGTCCACGTTGGTATTCGTGCCCTCGATCAGAACTTTGTTCTTAGCTCATCGACTCACCGACGCATTGAACGGCTGTTCGGGTTGAACCTTCTACCACGTGCTGCCCCCTGTTGGTGTGGAGTGCCACTTAACTATACCAAACGACTTGAGCTCGTTCCGTAAACAGCTGCAGCTGTAAAAAAGCGCTTTTACGGACAACATCAAAGAACAATAAAGCGACAACAGAAACAGTGAAAACTTTCAAAGTGAAACACAAAACGAGTGACACTAACAAAAAACACAGTCGACACCACTGACTGGACTAAATATCACGATTACAATAATTGTGAGCCCATATCACCACGCCAGATCCTTTCGACCGGTGGTGAGTGAACGAAAACATTTACATGTGATGGAACTCGCTTTCTTCTGAAGATGTCAATGTGGCACGAGCCCGCAAACGCATCTGTTCGCGTGTGATCCCTGCAGACCTCAGCCCGAGGAGGCGGTTCCTCTGCAGCAAGCGGCGGCTGCCATGGAGGATGTTCAACTCCAGCGCAAGAAAAAGGCCGTGGTTGAAATGTGACGATTCTCTTTCATTGAACAGCTCCTTGTGAAGCCTTAAGCACCTTTTTGACGCACGTTGACTGAGTGAGTCTATTCTGATGGGGGGGTCTTGCTGGGTTCTCACAGCGTGGCACACAGTTTCTGTGATGCTCTATTCATGAATGCTCAATAAAAGCCAATCCAAGAAGAGTGTCTCATAGTTTCTGGTTACTTTCTTGGTATGTTTTGGCGTGGAAGCGACAACCGTCTGTCTGTCTGTCTTCAGGACATCTCCTCACGTCAGCACATGTTGCCCACATCCGGTTGGCTCACCTCACTTAGGGAGGCGCTCAGTGATTCCAGGCATCTTCCCAGGATGCATTTCTCCTCCAGCCGCAGTGACTGGACCAGCCGCAGCTGCTCCCCGAGCCGGGGCTCCCCGAGCCGGGGCTCCCTGAGCCGGGGCTCCCCGAGCCGGGGCTCCCCATCTTGGAGGAGCTCGGAGATCTGTATGGAAAAAAAAAAAAGAAGCAATGACCGGTGATGAGACATATTAAAGTACAAAAAAACATTCTCAAGGACAAATGTCAATAATTAAATAGTTGTACTCTGTTGCTGTACTTGAGTAACGGTACCCACACTTCAGTAGGGTGAATTGTAACGTTGACTCCTTATAGATGGCCGAAATAGAGTTGTTACTGATGTAAAAAAACTTTTTAGCAAATGAAATGTTCTTCAGACGTCATCCGAACCTGATCCAGAGCCGCGAGCGTGTCTCGTAGGAGTCTTCGGCACAACGCCTTTGCCGTCCGGAGGCTCGTGTGCTCGGCCTCCTCACCTACCGCTTGGCCGCGCAGCACCGCCTTCCACTGGTGGCTACGGAAGGCAGGACACAAGGCAGATTCAGACCGTTGATCCGAACCGTCATGTTGCATCACGGGAGAGGGTATTTACCGGAGAGTTTGAGGCAGTGACATCAGTCTGAGAACAGTCATCAGCCTCCAGCTGGGACCTTCACTGCTCACACTCAAATTTCTGAGGGACGAAGACGACGCAAGGATTGCATGACGACCGGGCGCCTACGCTAATCATCATCATTATTAAGAAAAGGAGAAGAATGTGTTGGATGCATCTGAGTGAGAAGAAGGCAAACGGTCAAGCGTCTGACTTGAGGAGGTTGTTGTCTGTGAGAAACTTCATCTTCTGCTCCAGGCTGCTTGCGTCTCCTTTCACAACCTGGCACAGCATTTCTGCACAACAAAAACCGTCTGCATTTCGCCATTGTTCCAAACAGTAACTTTTGCAACTCGCATTCCACTACTAGACCGATGTTAACACTATTACCTCGCCTACAACTACCACTCTACTCGCAGCTACTACTAAATAACTACGATCAAGGCTACTACTATAGTTACTGATACGATTACCCCAGTACAACTTCGACATGTAGCACCGCTACCACGATACTATTAGCACAAGCGCTACACCACAACTCGTACCGTTACTACTCCCAACTCCCCTTGCGCGTAGTGCGACACACCTGCGTCCAAGTAGACCACGCTGTGCGGGTTGCCGGCGGCGACAAAGCCATACTCCAGCAGCAGGCGCTGGTTGTCATGGGAACCGTAGTTGATGAAGGCCTGCAGGAATCGCGGAGTCCCGCCCACGCTCCTGATCTCGTAGCTTTTGGTCTCGTGGTTGAAGCCCGCTTTGACCTGACGAATAAATGGCGGTGAAGACGGCGGAACGCATATTAGACAAGGTGACGTCTACCTGCACGTCAGGGCGGTGGTTAAGCAAATCCAAAAAGGGAGCCAGCGCGTAGTCGTCCCGGCCACACAAAAATTGGTTGGATGGGTGACGCATGAAGACAGAGCGGGTGTTGACACTGCACCACGCCCACCTGGACAACACATCGACATTGTCACGTTGTCTCGCTCGGACATGGGTGGTGCACAGTGACAAGGCGAATGTGCTCAAGTACTGTCGGCAAGTCCAGTTTTTCAGGACCTCAGAGCTTCAAACGTCAACACGTCCTCCACCGGCTGACTGAGAATCGGCTGCAAAGTCCTGAATGGAAACATCACACGTCAGTGACGTGACAAACCCGAGTGCAGCCATTTCAAAAGACACGCACTTAAAAAAATCCTGATTGGACGAGTGCATTTCCCGCACGGCGTCCTTCTGCTCCAAAGCTTGCCGCCGCAGTCCGACGGGCAGGAGAGCCGCCACGTCGTGTGCGAGATAGGCGGGACATGTGTAGGAGGCAGGAAGGGCGCGGATGTAAGGTGACCAGTCGGCGTCCGCTCCTCTGTGCCGCTCACACACCAGGAAGACGCAGAGAGCCAATAGAGGCGAGGGCCGCGGCATCCAGCTGACCAGACAAAAGTGTGCTTGCAACTACTAATATTATGACTAGTACTACTATTACTACTACGAATCAGCAAATTGAAAGCAGAATTTGCCTGGAGATCCTTCAAGTAGGGAACAAACCTTTTTTTATCTCGAAGCAACGGCGTGCATATCAGCGTGGAGTACGGTTCATAGCAGTGTTGTAATTACCTCTTGATGTAGCGCCCAAGGTAGCTGTCCAACACGGTGGAGGTTGTAAGCAAACAAGACTCGGGCAGTGAAATCAACAGTTGGTTGGGCTTGGGACAGCAGAGAGCGGCTTTCATCATTTCCTGGTTCTTGGGCTCAAATTTGGGGAAACTGACTGGATGGTGACCTCATCTTACCTTTATGCTCCTCAGAGCCTGCAGACCTCGGCCTGTGTCTGAAGAGACAAGCAACAAGCAAACATTCAGCTTTTGGCCACATGAATGGTCCATGGGTCTGTTTCAGATTGAATATAAATTTGTGCAAACCAGGGAAGAGTGCAGGTTGCAGCGGTGTTGACGCAAATCCTCGCTGGTGAAGAAACCTGAGCAGCTCCACGTACTCCGGCTGGTGGCTCAGAGAAACTTGACAACAAGAGGACATATTAGGAGACATGAAAATATGTGACAACTTCATAGTGAAACAACTTGTATTGACGTAATGACATTTTATACCCGATTGGACCGCGCCGTTGCACTTTTTCTTCCTCTTCCTTGCCGCTCGTCCACAACCACTCATCACCATGACTGGACTTTGTGCATCAATTCCTTTTTTTGATATATATATATATATAGACTAATGACTGAATGGTCTTTCTGGAGCTTATCGTTGACGTTGGGTTTTAATGCTTTTGCATTTTCTTACATGATAAATTATTTGTATTCAATTTTATTATTAAATCCAATATAAAAAAATCCACAGTGCATTATCTATTCATTGTAATTAGGTATTATGAACAGACACCTTATTTTCATCTTAATATGTTGGGGGGGAAAAAGAAGTTTCTCGCATCACATTGCTATCTGATGTGTGTGACGTCATCACGATTTGACGGAACCAAAACTTTTTTAAAACATAAAAATATATCCTACGGTATTTATAACGATGTCCAGCAACTAAACGTCCTTATAAATCTGAACAACGACGAACACAAATTTATTTTCATGTCAAACGACATGCTACCAGCTTCACCGTGCGATCTGATTGAGTCCGAAGTTTTTGACGTTATCGAGACGTGCCGGCACGACAGGCACTTTGACGTCAGGATTGTTTTAAAACACGACGAAAGCTCAGCGCTCATTTACCAAATTGGTCGGAATTTGGTCATCTAAACGTAAATCAAAACACGGGAAGCCAAACGCGACACGAAACCTCGCGACGTTCATGTAAATTATCAGCCTACTTAAATTTAAGCTAAATTGTGACTAGAGTAAATACTAAACCTCAATATAAACGTTATTTAATCAAAATTATCCATGTAGCTAAGCCGTTCACCAATCCTACTTGCGCACGTGGGCGAAAGGTGCTGTTGTTTTTCCGGACATGCGCACTGAGATTCTGCGAGGAGGCGGTGCCATGACACGCATGCCCTGACGTCATTAAGCTAAAATTGCATACGGGAAGAGTGAAAAGGGGAAGATGAGGTTCCCAAACATTCCTTATATTTCCATTTACACTTTGGTGCGCTGCTGGGAATTCTCGTCTTGCCCTGGACATATGCCATGGGAACAGGAAGAAAAAGGAGAAGACGATTGTTTGTTTTGCAGTTCGTTTTAGTTGCCCAGTTATCTCATTTTGTTCTCGCTGGAAAGGGGCAATGTCAAATTGAGAAATCAGAATCGTGTTACATTTTTAAGATGAAAATAATTATTTATAGAACAAACAAAAATAAAGTAGAAAGTACAAAATTCAATGTCTTTTTTAAGTAATACTATATGAGAATGCTGTATTTTTTCCTCTTATTATTCTATGAAAGATGCAATATTGCCGAAGTCATATTTTATTACTGAAAAAAATATTACAAGAATAAACACTCATAGAAAGAAATCTTTTTTGTTCATGAAAAAAAATACAGAAAAAAATTAATAAAACTATTTTTTTCCAAGAAAAAAATCTTGAAAAATATATATTCATTTTTTTCAATGTATCTTTGTTTTTTCAAGATTAGTTGCAAGCATGAATGTGTGAGAACTATGGTGAATGAATACTTGAATAGCAAAGGCGCATTGTTATTGTAGGTTCAGCATTCTGGTTTGACGTTCTCAGTTTTTGGTCAAAAGTTGGTACGATCCAAGGCAGAGTTGTGGATCAGCTCATCACTTGATGTCCATTGCCATTACCCAAGTGTGCTCTCATCAAATGTTCATCAGAATTAGGCTGACGCTGTATTGTACGGCGCCTGTTGTTGGCGTTTAGCGGCGGCGGCGCTAGCGGCTAGCAGCGCTAATACACTCAAGTGTCCATCGGATTACTTTTCAAAGGGAGTACTGTATAGACGCCAGTGAGAAGCGCCATATAAATCTGATGCATTATTATTAATATTTTGACTCTGCACGGTTTGATGCTGAGAGCCTGACACAATTGCCATTCCGACTGATCAGTTTTGAACAAGCCAGTAGCTGGGGCTATACTGTGGCATCTGCTTCAGAAAGAAGCAGCCTTTCTTCACAATTTTTTGGCATTGTGTTAAATGACTTTCTTTTTTTTTTTTTTTTAATGAAAAGTACTCAAGGTATCAGTCCATAGTATTGGTGAGTACTAAAAGAGCGAATACTGTTCTGGAAAAAAAGCAGTCCCCAACATCCCTACTTTTAATAATCAGCCTCTCTCGTGAGCAGGATATATTTTCTTTCCATTTTTCCTCACATTATGAGATAGATATTGATTGTGAAGTGCTCTAGACTGTTAAGTGGTGGAACCAAATAGATGGCCTTCTCGATGATCTTTCATGTTGGTGACCTCCAGGCAGCCTTTCTTGTTTGTCTTTTAAAAGTTAAAATTGGACTGTTTGGCCTGATTCCCACCATTATGCTTTCAGTTGGTTTTATTACGAGGGGGTCAGGTGTAAAGAGCGGAACACTCCTCAGAGGCTTCAAGATGAAGGACCACAGTGTTGATTGCGTGCGTCACAAGTTTGAGCTGGGAGCTGACTGGGCCTCGTCGTCAGATGGCGAGGTCATCGGCCCGCGTTCGCCGCTGGCGCCGCTGGTTTTGCTTAGTCGCCGTTTGTCCTTGGGGCAGGCCACGGCATCGGCGGCGCACAGCAGCAGACGCTCGGCGCCGCCGGGATTTTGGATCCGCAGGCAGCCGGCGGCGTCGTAGCAGGCGGCCACGTCAGCGGCGCCGCGCCAGCCGGCCGAGTAACAGCTCATCGGCAGCAGGGCCTCGTCGCCGCCCGCGCCCGCCGTCATCTTGTGTTGCTCGGCCGCCATGTTGACCGAGTTCTGTTGGTGGGCCAGCCGGTGGTTGGGGAAGGGCAGCGCCAGGAAGTGCGAGGAGCCCATCACGCATTGGCTGAATTCGGGAGGCGGGGTGGACGGCCGCGGCGGAGGCGGAGACATGTGGACTTGTTTGGATTGAGTTGTCTCGGTGGCGGCCTCCAGTTTCCTGGACACCAAAAAGCGCCTGCAAAGAGGAAGTTTGTCCGTGTGGAAACACTTTTGTTCTTTATGATTGTAAAAAACAAAGACATTTACAAAACATTACGTTTGGCGGGAATTAGACTGGCCAACACATTTTTCCAACATTTTTAAAATCAGAGATGAAGCTAAATTTTCCTAGATATATTTTTTGCACTGATTCCAAAACTGTCTTCATTTGTCCAACGGATGCCTTTAGTGAACAAGTTGCCCGATGAGCAGTCCGGACAGGCGTTCTTCAACGTGCAGTTGATGATGGCCATCAATGGTGGAGCGAGAAATAGAGACACGTGTTTCGGCCATTTACCTGCAGCAGTGCCTCCACGCCAGGTGGTGGAGCTCCAGCACGCTGAGCACCAGGGACACGCCCGACACGGCCAACATGAACACGATGAAGACGTTCTTCTCCGTGGGCCGCGAAACGTAACAGTTGACCAGGTGGGGCACGGCCAAGCCTAACCTCGCACGAACGCACGCAGAGTGGCACTTATTGGCCGGGGGGGAAAAACAAACTTGAAAATCAAGTTGTTGTTTTTTTTTACCTTGCACACATAAAGAGAGTTCAGGAATATTCCATACAGGAAGTACTGGAGGCAGAGAAACACCACCTGCATGGAACAACACATCAACTTCAGTCAGCTACTTTTTATGTTTCTCTTTTATTTGAGACAAATGCATTCGTTTTTCACAAATGCTAATCAGAATCGCTTTTTTTGTCATTGTGCCTCATGGAACTGTTGTCGATGTGTGTTGCTGCACTGTTTGTATTCAAATATCTGTCGCTCTAAGTATTATTTGGGTGCAATTGTGAAAATTGCTGCTGGGACGATGTAATTTCCCTCATAGAATGAATAAAGGATCTATCTATTACTGCAACATCAATGCTAGTTTCGTTAGCCTGTACATTGCATTTTCCATTCTGTGTTAGCCTCAAGCTAGAAGACTTCTGTAAGGCAAAGTTATGTGGTTTAGTTGAATAAAGATCCTGTCATCGTTTTTTGTTTCATGTTTAGATTGACAGTCCAGCTCTTTTTTGAAGAACGGCTTGCCAGAAACGCAAATGGCGTCAGCGTTTACCTCCATAATGCTCCTGATGAGGATACTCAGCACGTAGGTCTGCAGCAGCGCTCCCTTCAGGCGCACCCTGCCCGACGACGGTCCCGCTTTCTTTCCCTTCCCCGATTCCTTGTCATCCTTGCCGCCGTACTCCTCGTCGCCGTCGCCCCCTCCCGGGTCGTCGTCATCCTCGCCCTCCTCTCGGTTGCGCCGCTTCTCGTCCCGCCGCACCGTGTGCATGGCGTGGCCCATGTACACCAGGCTGGGCGTGGAAACAAACACGATCTGCAGCACCTGGCGAGAAGCGCGAGAAGGGACCTCGGTTCACTTAAAATTGTGTACATCTTCAGAGGTCTAGACTCTTCCCCGTTAAGTATTCGGGGATTTCTTCATGAAAGCAGAATGGCGATCCAGACTTGGGGAAGTCCACTCGCGATGCTGCAGACACTTGCACATATGAATTTCCCTCTAGAAATGCCCTGCACTGCACTGTTGCCAATATTTATTCACTCAAACGTCATCAAATCATTCGATTAATGACGATTACAAATTTGAATTGGCTGACAGCCTGAAATTGTAACATTACAATTGATTTTTATCCCCCAGACATTGACATGAGACGTCACATGAAAAACCGCTTAGCAGTATACTCTCAAGTAAGTCCTCTCGACAAAATAATGCCTGCATAAACAAATATAGACGGAATGTTGAATGCGTCCTTCAAGTAAATTGATTGTCTTCTTTCACAAAAATATGTCATAGTCTTTTTCAGACTCTTCTGCAACTTCCACTGAGAACCGAGGCTAAATTTAGCCCCTCTCCATTTCCCCACAAAAACATTTGCGCCAGGCTATCGGCTATATCGGCTATATCGAATGTGTGTCAATGCTGGCAAGCCAAATTGCTGTTGCGTCGCTTACCCAGTATCGTATGTGCGCGATGGGGAAGGCTTTGTCGTAGCAAACGTTCTCACAGCCGGGCTGCTCCGTGTCGCAGTTGAAGTCCTCCTGTTCGTCACCCCAAGAGGACTCCGCCGCCGTCCCGAGGACCAGGATGCGGAAGATGAACAGGATGGTCAACCACACCTGCGAGCACAAACCTCCGTGTCACTTTGTTTCGTTTTGACCAAATAGTCCTTCCCATTGTTCGAGGAATATTCTTCATACGTGAGCGCCTTATTTGTGGAACGAAATGACCGCAATTACACCGCAAATAGAACTCCCGGGGTCTTGTCAAGGAAATAAAAGTGTTAGCTTAAAAGTGTTAGCTTAATGCTAACACACATTGTAAAAGACCCCCGATGGGTTATCGAAATCGAAACTATCGGATATTTGGTGGTATTTGCAAATTAAAAGTTTGAACACAAAAGGAGCAGTATCAGACTTGCGAAAATAGCACAATACTCGCATATATTATGCTCAGTGAAAAATAATAAAACGTCTTCCTTGTGTGTGTATTATGGACTGTATGTTTTATACTGCCCCCTGGCGGCCAAGACATGCACACAAGCGCAGGGGGACATCAAAGTAGCTGAGCTGACAGTCATGAGACTGTGCATTTTTGTATGTGTGTGTGTGTGTGTGTGTGTGTGTGTGTGTGTGTGTGTGTGTGTGTGTGTGTGTGTGTGTGTGTGTGTACCTTGCCAATGGAGGTGGAGTGTTCCTGTACTTCCTCCAGGAAGTTTCCCAGCAGACTCCAGTCTGCCATTGATTTCCTCACTGGCTGTTTGGATGCTGGCTACCACTCAGCCGAAGTCACGTTCTTGCCTTGAAGTACAAAACATACAAAATCATTTTGTAACCTTCACTGCCGGATGTGGACAGGGAGTATTGAAAAGCCCGATGAATCAGATCATGTGCGTGAGATGAGTGGTTCGGAATGCGGCTTGTGACCAAACGTGTCAGGTTTAACTCTGGGACAGGGATATTGGCTCAATTGCTTCAGCGCCCCAGCTTCTCACTTGGTCTTCATGGTCGAGAAAACCCACATTGGGCCGGAGCTAATTTCAGCACAAGGAGAAATCGAGTGTGAAGTGTGTTGCAATTCCTGATCTGTGATGTATTTTGATAAATCCAGACCCCCAAAATGCCTTTCTCCTGAATCGAGAGAAGACTTAGTAGCATAGCATTTGGGCTCAACGCAGCGATTCGCATTGAATCGCAAAGCCCTCAATTTGACCGTTTTTCAAAATATACATTTCATGTTTGTTCATCATCTTAGTATAGCTTCACTTTTGGTTCCCACACTCGGCCCGAAGCTCTCTTGGGAACGGAAAAACATCCACTCACACACGCACGCACACACACAGGCACATGGAGTCTTTTGCTGCTATTTGTGTAGCAACCCAAGACTTCCACTCACCAATGGAAACTTCTGAATTTGACCACACAACGGTTGTTGTTTTTCTTCGATTGTCTGGTTGTTGTGCGATTTTGAATTGGAAGGGAAACACCTGTCCGCCCCGTCTGTGTCTGTCGCTCGGAGCACGCGACGTCGCTTCATGGATTGTAAAAATCAGCTGAGGAGCATTCAAAGGCGGGCGCCCCTTAGCGCTTGCGCCTTCCGGTGCTGTTTCTGCTTCGTTGCCATTTCATACATTTGCACAGATGCACGCAAGACGGCCTTGAAGGGTCTTGAGAGCCTTCAAGGTCAAAGAGACACAAACATTTTTTTTTATTTTGATCCGACCACAAACTGCAGAACCAATCAAAGATATTTTTTTTGACTGTGCCTCTTTTTTTTCTTAAATGCCCCTCCCTTCCTGTCATTGGGACACCATGAAGTGCTGAACTCTGTGTGTGTGTGTGTGTGTGTGTTCGTTCATGTCTTCCCGAAATACTCTTGGGATACTTAATAACAATATTACTTCCTTGTATAGACTTTTGCTTGACCTGTGTGTGTGTGTGTGTGTGTGTGTGTGTGTGTGTGTGTGTGTGTGTGTGCGTGTGTGTGGCCCCAGCACTCAGCATTGTTCTCCATCCTGCTGCCATAATTCTCTCGGCGTCTCTCTCCCAGTCTGTCTTTCTTGCACCTCAGGATGTTTTTTTTTAAATTTGAAGTAAATGAAATGAAGTGCGCAATTGAAGCATTGAGGGATAAATAAATACCAAACATTCAAACCACATGAAACAAAATTGCCAAGCAAATACCACCAGAACAAAAGCCTTCTTTAACTGTGCAACATTTATTTAGAGTTATGAAAATTCCGCGTGCGCGCGTGCATGTGCTTGCAAAGCAATGATTTGTACCCATTTTATATTTTTTATATCTTTGTCGTTTTTTTTCAACAAGTTGGAACAAGTTGTGGAACAAGTAGACTTTTGTCTTCTGAAATGAGCCTTCACCGTTCCACCTGTTGGCGTCCCCATTTTTAGCCACTGAGATATCCATCCCTCCATTTTCAAATCCGCTTCTACTTAGGAGGGTCGCGGGTGCGCCGATCTCGATCCCAGCTGTCTCCGCGAAGTCGGAGAGGTACACTTTGAACACACAGCGACAAACGACCATTCGTGCTCACGCTCGTGTACACCTCGGGACAATTTGGGCGTAGCCAGTCAACCTGCCATGCACGTTTTTGGAACCTGGGAGGAAAGTAGAGTACCCGGAAAAAAGCCACGCAGGCACGGGGAGAACACGCGAACTCCGAAATCGGACCCTTCGCCCCCGCACTGTGAGTGCCAACCAGTCGTGGCCGTGCCGCCCGGCTGTACATTTTCAGACCGGATTCCAGTGATTACTCTTACTAAAACACAATTGTGTCAATCAATGTTGACTGCAAAAAGCCGGGTAGCGATTTAATACCCCAACTTCCAACATTATCATCCCTGCGTCCACGTTGTGTTCCTTTTGGTCGATGCACTTTCAGCCGTTTATTTCACAGTGCCCCACACAAAGGCAAGACGAGAGCAGCTGCAGGCCGCAGCTCACGCTCACTCACACACCAACCAGCCAAATCCAGCTTGTGAATTCACTCGCGAGGCCGCGGCCCTTAAAAGCACACATCCAACGCACGACTACGACAATACGTTTAGTCACAACCTTATTACAACCTTATTACAACCTTGTTACAACCTTGTTACAACTTATTTCTTCACCTTCTCTTTGATTTTGTTGCTACGCAACACAGTCCGAGTCTCGGTCATGCAAAACAGTGGAGATTTTGATCCATTCCACAGTTTTTTCTTCAAGCAGAATTTTCTGTAGATGGGAGCACAAAATCTTGGGGAACCCCTGGCGGAAGCCTGAGAGGCTGCGCATGTGTGTGTGTGTGTGTGTGTGTGTGTGTGTGTGTGTGTGTGTGTGTGTGTGTGTGTGTGTGTGTGTGTGTGTGTGTGTGTGTGTGTGTGTGTGAGATGCGCGCCAACCAACTACCTGATGATCTCGTTGATGGCGCAATGTCGCCTCTGGGCTTGAAGCTCGGAAAGTTGCACCTGGGCCAACGAGCAGCACGATGGGGCTGGTCCAAGAAAATGCCCTTGAGCAAGGCAGGAAGAAGGCCGAGTCTGGCTGTGCCTGTGGGAAGTGGCGACGGGTCGCAGAATCCAAGGAAACCGCTCCAAAAGTTCTGGATAACTTTTGACCCCGAAAAAAACGAGAGAGAAAGTCAGCAAGTTGCTTGCAGTCTGGACGCAATTTGCGGGTGCGTGCGAGGGGACGTCGGGGGTGACTCTCACTTTTGTAGTCTCTCTCTCTCTCTCTCTCTCTCTCTCTCTCTCTCTCTCTCTCTCTCTCTCTCTCTCTCTCTGTCTCTCTCTCGCTCGCTCACCCTGGCTGGGTCTTTCCCTCCTTCACTTGCTCTGGGCTGTGTCCACAAAGGAATCCCATGTACTGTATGTGGATGTGTTGGTTTGTGTGTTTGCCTGTATACATTTGTATGACTACTGTGTGTGTGTGTGTGTGTGTGTGTGTGTGTGTGTGTGTGTGTGTGTGTGTGTGTGTGTGTGTGTGTGTGTGTGTGTGTGTGTGTGTGTGTGTGTGTGTGAATGTGTGTGTGAGAGAGAAAGATAAACTGGGTGTGGGTGTGTCTGAATCTGTGTGTAATCGTGTGTGAGAGTTTGTACATGTGAATGTGTGTGTGTGTGTATATGCTATCTATCTATCTATCTATCTATCTATCTATCTATCTATCTATCTATCTATCTATCTATCTATCTATCTATCTATCTATCTATCTATCTATCTATCTATCTATCTATCTATCTATCTATCTATCTATCTATCTATCTATCTATCTATCTATCTATCTATCTATCTATCTATCTATCTATCCATATAAATATATATTTTTAAAAATTAAGTTGAGTTGACTTACGTCTTTGTGTGTGTGTGTGTGTGTGTGCTTGTGAGTGTGTGGCGTCTGGCATGGAGAGGAAGTCGTATATTGTACGAGGACACAATGGCTTTGAGTTAGGCCCAGCATTCCCCCCTTGTCACTCTTTTCTTATCTGGCCACTAGTTCCCCTAACGCTGGGCGTTGTGTATGTGTGTGTGTGGGAGTGAGTAATTGGGAAGTTGGCAAGGAACGCTACCTGAAGGTCATTTCGATTGTCCATCTACAAACTATTGCGCTAACGTCAAGGGAATTGATTTGCGGGTGAAAAGCTTCTCGTCGAACAAGAACCGCATTGCTTTTGAATGGCAGTCAACAGCATCCATCTCAGTGGTGGGGGGGGCGACCATTTGGCCTTGTAGCGCCACCTGCTGCCTGTCCACTGAAAATGATGTGACGGTGCCTAAGAGAACATGAAGTCAAGGATAGTCGAGTCAAGTTTTCAAGTCTAAGTTCGGCTTTCAAGCCAGGATCAGGATCTCATATTGGTGTTTGAAGCCAAGATTTTGTGTTTCAATCAGGATTCCTAAGCTGGGTCGGAGTTTCGAACCAGGTTTCGCGTTTCAAGTTGTGGCTTTAACTTGGGTTGGACGAGTACTGATATCAGGCATCGTATCGGGCTGATACCAGCCTTGGTTTAAGATATCAGGTTGTTGTGGGGGCTTTCGAGACCAGCCACCGATACTTGAGGCAAAAAAATTGAGTAAGTCCTCCTCGGCAGTAGATGGCGCTATACTGTGGCAGTTTTGACACTTCATCTGCATCGAAAACAAACGTCTTTGTTCACAATTTTTTTTTTTGTCATTGTAATGTTTGAAATGTTATATATCAAAAGTACTAAAGGCACGATTCATCGGTATCGGTTGTCGATAACGGTCATCGGTGTCGGTGACTACTCAATGAGTGAACGCTTCTGCTGCAATAGCATCCCTCTTTTCAGCCGAAAGTTAGGGTTTCCACTGAAGGTCTGAAGCTAATGTTCGGGTTTGAAATGAGGGACTCAGGAAGGTGTTTTGGGGATGAAATTTGAATGGTCAGCCTATATAGATGCAAAAACTCTTTGAAACAACATCTCGGTCATGGTTCGACTCTTCTTTTCGATCATTAGATGAGTTTGAGAGCGTGTATAAATGACTTTTTTCTTCTTTTTTTTTCACCCACCCCGGACTCCGCAGGACGAGGTGGCTCACTTGAAAAGACTTGTGCTCCTCAATTACGTTAGAGCAGGAACCTTTCGGAGTGGCACCGCTCCCTCCTCAGCGATTCGTTGGCCACAACGCCCACTGCCGGTCGCACCAAAGGAAGATTCCCAATATCTCACAACCATCACGATGGAAACTTTTTTGGAATCCTGCACAGAACTTGTGACGGCACTGCCAGGCCGCCGCGTTCCCGCAGGCCGTATGTGCATGCTTGTGTTGAATTGATTAACGCGGCGGTTACGCCATGTGACTCTGAAAGTCACTTTGGGAACATGGCTGCGAGTGCTTTTGCCCAGTGACAGAGGCGCCATTGTCTTTTCATGTGCGACGTGTTTTTGAACGCGGCGCTCCATCAAAGAAAAGCTCTTCCAAATTACAAGTAGTCCGAAGATCAGCAGAAAAGGTACGGGCGAACCTCGGTGTGGTCAATCTGCTGACATTTTGGCACATATGGAAAGTTTTCAGTGCTTTGCTTTTTCCACGTTTTGCCATCTTACCACCCAAAATGGAATGACATTTTTTTTTCAAACGGTCGACAGAGTGCCAAGACAAATTTGTTGCAAATGTATTAATAACAACGCACACAGGAATAACATGGAGACTATGCGATAGCCTAATTGCGAAAGGTACAGAATTCACGTTTTCTTCAACTCATCGTGCCAACGCGAACTTTAAAAAACAAAAAAAGCTTTTTCCAAATTTAGAACAGAAGGCAATTGAAGAAAAACACAGAAAATCCCATTTGGTCTATCCAGAAACATTCACAGTGCTTCCATTTTTTTCCCCTTCAAAATTCGACACACAACAGCCCACAATGGTTTGTTGAGTTTTTTTTTCCCCATTGATTAAAATGCAAAAATAAATAAATAAACGCATCACATGAGCCTTGTTCCAAAATGGATGAAATTCACATTTCCGAATGGTTCACTGTTCGTGCCACTGTTTTTGCTGTTCTATCCTGAGAAGATGTCGGTTTTCCGGTCAATTTGATGCTGATGACAGTTCGATTTAAAATGACGCTTTCTCAGTTAAAAAAAAAAAAAGCTTTCATTTTCTCTTGAACGGATGAAAACATGCCTGGGAATGATCGCATCTCTGCTGGACAGCACTTTGACCCAGCTCTGACTGTTTTTAAAATATGTTACACTCAATAAAGATGAGTTGATTTGAGTTCAAGAATAAAATTCAAAAGTGATGTTTTCAAAAGCAAACAAATTGACGTACACTCATTGTTCTTGCAACCTACTTTGACAGATTCAACTTGACTATTCCTGTTTATATGAGTGTGTGTGTGTGTGTGTGTGTGTGAGTCTTTGCGTGCGCGTGCATATTTCACACCTCTGCTATCATGTCACTGTAGCATAACTTTCCCCTAGAAGAACACTCACATGCAAATTTGGCTCACCTCACTCGATTTTTATTTTTAGGAGGCGCTCCATCAGTGTCACAATGCACACCAACCGAGGCGTGGGCTTATCTGGACAGCGGCACCTCCTCTGACACCCGGCTGACACACACACACACACACACACACACACACACACACACACACACACACACACACACACACACACACACACACACACACACACACACACACACACACAGACGCACACACATAGGTTAAAGGTTACTGTACCTGCTTTTTTACTCTTATTTTTCAAATACTTTTTGTGGAAGTGAGACTGATAGGTTGTAAGGGTGCAGTGTGCACCAACACAAGAATATATCATATTAATTATGCAGACCATTTGTACATTTACTCTAGAACTGGACATGTTTAGTGGAACCTTTCAGGTGTGGACTGTAGGAACAACATTTTGAATTGGCTAATTTGGCAAGCACATCTCAATAAGGTCTCCACACAGGCTCCTCCCCCCTGAGGGTAAAACACGCCCCTTCGATATAAGCGCTCAACGCCGCCGCCACCGCGCCGCCGTCGTCCCCCACGCTCTCGATGGCTTGGTTGGGCGCGTAGAAGAAGGGGCCGCTGTGGCTGAGCGGAGGGGCGGGCGCCGAGCTGAGGTAGGAGGCGTAGGACAGGGCGGCATGGCGCTGGCGATGGTGCTGGTGGTGATGCGGGTGCATTCGGGGAGGCGCAGGGAAGGAAGACGTCAGGGCGGCCATCTGGCCCAACAGGGACGGCTCGCTGGACCACAGAGAGGAGGAGGAGGAGGAGGAGGAGGATCTGCAATCTGGAGAGGAGCACTGTGGTTACCCAAACCATGTACTCAACCCAATCTGCAGACTAGAACATTTCAAGCATGGTCACTCCGTGTGGACAATCAAGGCTATAGAATAATAAAAACATATGGCGGCATTGGTAGATACAGGAAGTGAGGTCCGTGTCCAGGGCTGGTTTCCTCCTCACACCACCACGTTACACATTGTTACAAAGACACAAATTCAAACCACAAGGACTACTTTTTAAAAAGTTTGCTTTTTACCTGAAGAGATCACACCGCAGCCGGACGCCCTGAAAAGTGCTGACTCCGCTTCTTTTTGACGCTGCCCTGAAGGGGACATAAAAACCAACGGCCTCAATACCACCTCAGCAATTAAGAAAAAAAAAAAGAATAGACCATCATTCTTCATGTTTTATTTTTGTGTGGGTGATGGAGGTGTGGGATGGGGGGGGCGATATGTACTGACGCCTGGGCATGCGCGGGCCATCCACCGTCACCTTGATGGCCCTGTGCAGCGTGGCCACTTGAAGGGGCGTGGTCAGCACGTTGATGAACAGGGTGAAGCTCTTACCTGGAGAGAAACATTTAAAAAAACAGCCGACGACATCAATTCATGGATTATTAATGTGTCATCGTGCAATATTTATGGGATTCTTTCAGAGGGAATTTATCTTAATTTGATTCATTAAGATGTATTATTCATTTTTAAATTACTTTCATCTTCGAACTAATTATCCAGTTGATTTATTGTTAAAAAACAGAATTGAAAATTGAACCAAAATAAGCAATTTCACACGTAATTTGTTTACTTTTTTCAGTGACCTTGCTTGCCATGCTTACCACTCGCTTCTCAAGTCATGTCTCCCCGTTGAAACAAATGCAAATTCCACTTATCTGGACGAGCCCCACGATGCGCTCCCTCTGGTGGGTGAGCCTTGGCCACCCAGGGGCAGTTTAACCCATACAGAGAAACATGGAGAAGGCTTTCACGACTGACTCAATCAGCTGCAGTAATACGATCCCAGAGGATAAAGAATATATATCTGTGAGTATTGTCGTATTGTTAGTCTGTAGGTGCTGCTTCACTGTTTGTTTTTATTTGTTAGCCTGTCTATGGAGTCTTCAAGTGATCGCATTAAGAAAACAGATATTCCAAAGGCAACCATGTTTTTTTTTATGTACACCACTTCATTTTAACTTAGCAGTTTTAGTCAATTGATTGACACCATTGAGCAGAAACATCACAAGCTAACTGGCAAATTTTCGACTTTTACGACATAATCCTTTCATTTTCCTTCTACCTCTGCCGCTGCGGCCAATGAAGCGCAGGTCGTTGAAGTGCGCGTGTCCCTGCCTCACGGTGGCGGTGGCATTGCGTAACTCGGCGCTGCTGTTGTCATCGTTTCCCGCCATCAGCGTGACCAGAACGCCGTCTGCCACGTCGTTGCCCAGGCAAACTACCTGCACGTTGGAGGAAAATGTCACATGCCTTTCAAAACGACTAATTCGGCCTGCCTTTTGATCGCTTCAAAAAGATTGATTCCGTACGGGGGTGGTTATGATGTAAATAAGGCCACTGTTACATCACAGTAGGGCGTGAATGCCAAAAGGCTCACTCGCATTTTCAGAAATAATCAGTTAAGGACAGACGGAATCAATTGGCTGGGATTGGCTGGCAACCAGTTGAGGGTGCATCCCGCCTACTGCCCGATGACAGCTGGGATAGGCTCCAACACCCGTCGCGACCCTTGTGAGGAGAAGCCTCTCGGATAATGGATGGAGGGATCAAGAATCAGTTGGTTGTTGCATTTCACTCTTGATGAATGGGCAGGCACTCCAGATGCACAAGCACGAGTATATGCATTTTTCTTCGAAAGTGCCATTTAATTGAAGGCGAGTGCTCACAGTGAAAGGTCGAGGCAAGGTCTTGTTGCACCTCCAGTGATGCGGCAGGCTGCTGCACAGGAAATTGGGGCTGTCGGTGGCCACCAGGCCTCTCGGGGGCGCTGCGCCGCGGTCGTGGAGGTAGCGCGTTTCGGCTTCGTCCACGTCGAGGTTTGATGGCGAGGGAGCGGGTCGATTATGCTTCGTCACGGCATCTGATTGACAGCCACACAAAATGTAGAACTTTTATTGTTGTAATATGACTGTACATATGTCTAAATGGTATGGTTTGTATCTTTGCTTTGCCATTTTTACAAATACTAACAAAACAATGCCCATTTATAAGATTCAACATTTTCTTAACATGTCTTCAGTATCGCTTATTTTCAATTGAATAAGGTAATGCTTTAAAAAGGCAAGACTTTAACAAAAAACACTCCCCGCCCCCAAAATGACTTGTTTCACGTAAGACTTAAAAAAAACACAAATCAGATATTTACAAAATAATGCAAGATTTATCGATTTACAAAAGCAAAATATGATCTATATCTATTTTTATTGTTTAAAAAAAATACATAGAATTCAGTTTAATATAGTTTACCTCTGGACCTACGTCATCGAAGTGCGCCGGGATTTCAAACAAACGACAGCGACGCTGGACAACTTTTGGTGAGTTTTATTATTATTGTCTCCCTCTTCTGCCATTTCTTTGTCCTCCTCTGTCTTTTTTTTTTTTTGCATTTGCGGAGCATTGATGGCTCTTTGACCGCAATGTTTGAATACAGAGGAACTGAGTCCTTTTTTATTATTCAGATTTTATTACCGCAGGGGAAGCAGTGCGGTTAAAACACCTGCCGGTGTGTGTGTGCGCGCGCGCGTGGGTTTGTGCATGTATGTACGCGTGCAACTTGTGCGTGCCCGTTTCTTTGTTGCTTCAATACGGTTGTGTTGTGTTGTTTTTAGCGTTTGACGAAGTGTGATCTGTCGATGTGTGTAAACAAACTCAAACCTACAAGTGATTTCCAGTCATTTTTGTCAACTGTTGTGAATTTAATAAAATAATGTTGCTAATTAAAATACGTTACGTGTTTTAAAGCTGTGAAGTTGATGATAACATGTTGATATTATGGACTAAAAAGTGTGTTGACGTCTTTGTTTCGTGACAGAGTTTGTGATTGGTCCAGAGAGGTCACATGGCTGTTTCCGCCATGGCCGGCTCCCGGGAACGACCTGCGGCATCCAGGACCAGTTTCATACCTGAGATACAGGGCATGATGTATGGCTCACCACGCACGCACGCACGCACGCACGCACGCACGCACGCACGCACGCACGCACGCACGCACGCACGCACACACACACACACACACACACACACACACACACACACACACACACACAGACTCAGACTCAAGACTCACTTGTGTCGAGTGTGTGGCTGCCAGCACCGAAGAGACTGTTTGAAGCCATGTCAGCCTGTTTATGAAGACATTACACATGGGCACATGGTTACACTCCACAATACACGCGAAATACATCCCCTGATGAATTTTCACTGAATCAATCAAGTTTTTTGCTGTCAAATGTGATATGCGTCATGCCCCAAAGAAAGCCCACATGGAATCGGAAAACTGCACTTGGGAATCAGGGTTGTGCATCTAAACTACAGCCAAAGTATAGACAATCAAAGCCAATGTATGCAGTCCACGGTATGTATTGCCTTATGTAGAATGTGCATTTGGCACATGACAGAACATTAAATATGTCTTGACTCCTCTCTGCCACCGCTTTACTTGAAGTGAGCAGCAAAACGACGACTTCATTTTTATCCTCAAGATGAAACTAGCATACATTTAAGAGGATTGTTATAAATAAAATAAAACAAATCATGAAGATACGTAGTAGTTACCAAAAAATAAACATTTTAAAGGTAACAAGAACAAAAAATATTTTTTCAATTTTCTGATTTTTTCTTTTTTTTAAAAGTGTTTAAAGGGGTCAATTCCGACTTCATAGTCGTCAAATAAAATGATTTTTAAAACTGCTGTGATTAAAGGAAGAAAAGTAAAAGGACAAGTTATATCACAATGCTTTTAAAATGTTACGATATTTCTAATGAAAGTTGTAATTGACTAGATGCCCAGTATGGATTTTGCTTTAGAATACAAAATACAGTATTGAGAAAGAGACAATAGGACGAATTTGCTTCGCGTAGTCGTGACACGGAGGTGAAGATGGAATATACGTCGACACATTGAGTCTTTGCAGAAGGTCGTTTAAAAAAAACCAAAAACATACTAAAGCCTTTTTTATATCGTGTTTTATAACACACGCCACATACTGATGCACTCAGGTAGTGTGTGTATGAATGTGTGTGTGTTACTCACCTGGTGTGTTGTTGGCGGTCAGAGACGCCTGCAACCACGTCAACCCCAAAACCGAACCCCAAGCCTCAGCGTCCAGCCCCCAACCTCAAAACTAAACCCCTCTTGGCTGTGTGAACGACAACTGCCGATGGCCAGTCATGGCACAGAGGAGGCGGGCCAGGGAAAGATGAGAATGGATGTCGGGGATGTGGTTTTCAATTTTCGGGGTTGTCCAGGAACTACTTTCTCTATATGCAAATGGGAGGTTTGCCCAAATGTGTGTGTGTGTGTGTGTGTGTGCGCACGCTAGGTTTGCCCTGGGAGACGCTCGCAGGCCGCTTCACGAGACAGCAGCCCTGGTGGAGGACATTGTGCATACACAGCTTATCACCATGGTAACGCACTGTTTCACACAATTTGACAATGACGGTGTGTCGTGGGAACTTCTTCATTTGTTTTGCATTTTTTTCAGAAGTTTCTAAAAGTTTTCTTGTTAGAAAAAAGTCATCAAAAGACAGTCCAACTGAAAAATTTGACATTCAGCCATCCTGACTCACTGTTGCCCCTATAGGAAGAAAGCGGTACTGCCAGAAAAGGCTGCCCTTTGGATTTGGGAATTTTCAAATGGAACATTTGTACATGGCAAAATATATTTCTGATATGAATAACTTGATAATTTCCACATGACTTAAAAGTACAACTTGCTAATCAGCTCCATCAGGCCAGCGAGGGCGCCACCCTCCGAGGTTCAAGGGTCATCGCCGTGGAGGACATCCTCTTCCTGATGCGCAGAGACAAGGTCAGCACACACAAATGGAGGGAAGAACACTTTTCTTTGGGAAATAGGACTTTTTTTTCTTGATTTCACACAAAGACAACTTTTTCAAAATGTTTTTTCCACACATTTTGAAATGCAAGCCTGTTGTTAAGTATGACTGGAAAGATTCGATTTTGAGTTGAATTAGTTGATCAAAAAAAAGACCAAAAACAATTTGGTCAATTTTTCTTTTCTACATTCTATCTTTTTGCAAATTCTCAAAAAGAAAGTGAGTACATTTTCGTGTGTGTGTTTTCGTGTCTTTCCGAAATGCTCTTGCTTTGCACAGAGAAAGGTGTCAAGATTGTTGAAGTATCTCCAATTCCGTGACTACAAGTCAAAGCTTCTCAAGGGCCTGGACGATGATGACGGGCAGCCGGAACAAGGTGGGTGTCTTTCTTTTTTCCCACCAAATCATAAACCCCGATCGATCATAACAAGGAATCGGTGCGCAGGCGCGGGGTCGTCAGGCACGGTAGCCGGGGGCAACCAACGTCGCCAGCGTCTGGCTCAGGATTACCTGCTGTGGTTGGACCACACGGGCGAGCTCCTGTCCCTGGCCGAGCGGCAGGAGATGGACCCCGTCAAGCAAGAGAGACTGGAGGTGGTCGCTGCGGAGACAAGCCCTTCACCCCCGTGGTTTCGGATGAGGGTTCTGATTGTGATTATTATGGGATTGCAGCGTCTGGAGCGTCATAGCAGAGCCATGGACCAGACGCAGTACGCCGAATTCTGTGAGAGTCGACAGCTCAGCTTTGGTAACTGTCTTTGCGTTCAGACACGTTTCAGGACAACAATATCAAGCCGTCATATACAACTTGATATCCATTGATGCAGAAATACAGAGTATTACTTTTTTCAATAATAGAGAAAAAACATGTACACAGAATTTTATTTTAAACCGTAATGAAAAAATGGCTATCAAGAAATAATAAATACATTTAGTAATAGACTACATGAACATTGCACATTGTTCTCGTCCTATTTGTTCTTTTCTATAAAAAAAACTTCTTTCTCAAAAAACCCTCAAACCATTATGTGTTGACATTCAGAATAATCTTGAATAATCTGGATTATTTCACACTCCTTCGTTTTACATGTATTTGTGCGCGTGCAGCCAAGAAAGCATCCAAGTTCCGCGACTGGCTAGATTGCAGCAGTCTGGACCTCAAACCCAACGGTGTCGCCATGGAGATACTGTCCTACCTGGCCTATGAAACTGTTGCCCAGGTAACCGCATCATCCATCTATCATTCATACCTTAACGCCCCCCCTGCCCCACCTAAATATATCAATGTTTCCTGGTTGCAGATTGTGGACTTGTCTCTGCTGGTGAAGCAGGAGATGGTGGCAAAAACCAACGCCGTCACTCACGTCATCTCGGCCAGCCACATACACTACAACACACACACTGAGGTACACGCACACGCACGCAAAAATCGTGTTTCGTCTTTGATATCTTTTTGTTTGTTTTCCTGAGGTGAACTTGACGTGTTGTCTGGCAGGTCAAGAAAGAATCGGAGTCGCCTGAAGCCACGCCTCCCTCCACTCCTGGGTCCTCCCACTCTTCCAAGCCCCTCCTCCAAGGCAACGGAAGCCTGGAGGGGCGAGCGCGGCAGAGGAAACGTAAAAAGGTCATAACGTGATCTCCGTCCGTGACCACAACCAAGAGAAATGCATCAAACGTTCTGATCCGAGAAGAATTTGGATATTTCCAGAAACATATTATTTTCAAGCAAATTTGTATTTTTACTCCAAATTAGCATTGAAGATCACTTGCGTACTTTTCAGGAATTTTACAGCCCCCCCCCCCCAAAAACTCTGGCTTGAGTCTCCGAAGAAATCGGTAATTGTCTGACTGCACTCGAAACGGTGTTGTTTCAGAGCTGTCCTGCTGCGGTCGAACCTCCCAGCGGCGCCATCCAGCTTTGTCACATCCGAGAGGCCATCCGAAGATACAACTACCGACACACCGTACGTGGACGCGCGCGCACATTGGCATCCAAATGGACTTCCGTGTCTGCACATGTTGAAAGAATTGTGTTTCTCTCAGAGTGCCTACAGGAGGAATGGGATGGCTTACCTGGCCTGTTGACCCCCCACCCCACCCGTGGAAAACGGATTTCTTTTTTTCTTCTGCTCAGTTTTGTAAGTGTCATAAACATCACTCAGCGTACACAATCCGGCGTTGCGGAAATGAACCACATGGGTCGCCAAACCAAACATAGGACATGAGAAGTGCATGGAACACAGCGACTCACTTTAATGGATTTAATCTCAGACACTATAAAAAGGATGCGTTCACTGTTGCTCAGAACTTTTGAGCGCTGTTGACCAGGGCGTCTCGCTCTGTCACAAGTTCGCCGTAGCGCTGCTGGAGTTCCCGCTCTCGATCCATTTGACGCTCCATGTCCTCGCGCAATGCCTACACACACACACACACACACACAAAAATATAAATAAAGGTCGAGTTTTTTCCCCCTTCCAATCTGCGTGTCTGTGTGTGTGAGAGACCTCCAGCCTTCTGGGAATGGCGGTGTCTTCTTGTTTCTTCAGCTGACTGAAGGTCTCCAGCTCCGTGGCCGCTTGCTCCACCTAGTGCACAAAATAAGCATAACGCTTCAAAAGAGTTTGCAGGGTGCGGATGCATCGAGTCTTGGGCGTTTGTTCAAAAATGGATTAGCGACGATTTTAATTCAGCCTGCGAGGAGGACAATGGGCTAATTCCACTTTCTGTCAATTGGCAGATGAGTGGTTGAAAGTTTGAAGGCGACAAGAAAACCTCTGGGGATTCATAGCTTGATGATTAATTTGGCGAGGATTTTTTTTTCTTAAACAGAAAGGATCATTTTCAGTTTTAATGATTGCGAATACAATTATGGAGCTCCTTTCTAATCACTAAAATGGGCAGTGGGTACTGGGGGGTTTTGAGGAGTCCGATGCTAACCTGCTCCCAGAGTTCGTTGTGCTGCTTGAGGAGCCCGAGTGCACGGGACTGGAAACCCCCCAGGAGGATCTTGAGCTTCTTCTCCAGTTTGGCCGCCTTGCGCGCTTCTGCTGTCATGTGACTGCGGTTTACCTGCGCAGCACGCAAGACACAATGCCATCAGCACAAATTATCATCATAAAAAAAAAAAGCCTCTAAAATGTGAATTTTTAATTTCCTTGAAACTCCACCTTTCCTGCCAAAAGTAAGACTGTTCTCCAAACGTATATTTCTTGAAAAATCACTGAAAACTTCCCATCACGTTTTCAGTTACCCTCAAGAAACTACTTTGCCTAAGAAGTAAAAAGACTACCGGTACTTTAAAAAAAAAACAAACAACAACCTGATTGACTTACTTCGAGTTTCTTTTCCACACTCTCAAGCCTTTCCTTCTTGGTCGCCAAGTTGGCTCGGGTGTACCTGTTCTGTCCTGGCAGGTACAGGACCTGCGGCGCAACCGCACGGGGGTGTTATGAAAAACCGCTGCCGCTCATCACCCCGCGAATATAAATAGGAAGGCGCAAAGCGGACCTGGCCGTAGCATTCCTCCCAGACTTGGCAGTAGGCCTCCATGCTGAGGTCTCCGTGGCCCATGCCCGCCTTCACGACCTCCATCTCGGCCGCCAGGATCGCTTTGGCCTGATGAGTCAAAACACGCACATGAACACGAGTTTGACTTTTTGTTTCTTACCTCCATTGTTTTGTTTTTTTGAGGTTTTAACGCTCTTGTAACGGAAAAGAGAACATGATGTAGACCTCGGGCTTGACTGACACAACCCAGTCTCTATTTTCCGTTGGCGGACTTCACCGAGCGGATGCCACGCGGTCACGGCACGAGTACGAGAGGCGCGACACACCATGTCCATGTCCTCGGTGCTGACGGTGTTGTAGGCATGCGCGTCCAGGTAGGCGATGTGCAGGGCGTTGTTGGATGCGGACGCGGGTCCTCGGGCCTTGGCGCGCTGCAGCTGCCCGCCGGCCGCGGGGTGGTGAAGACAGTCGTAGTGCATCATGGTGATCATCTCCTGCTTGATCAGCTCCTCGGCCACCTGCAGGTCGTTCAGCTCCATGGAGGCCGGCCGCAGCACCGACTCGTTCACCTGATCACACATCAACGGACTCACTCGGATGACGCGCGTGCGGTGCGTGTGCGTGAAGGGCGTGCGCTACCTCGACGGGTCTGGGCAGGTGCCGCTGTACGGCGGCGTGTCGCAGCTTGAGCTCCTTCTCCCTCTCCGCATCGCGGTGGGCCTGACGAGCGCAGAGACGCACGTGTCAATATTGGTACGGCGAGCACCATAAACTCAGCGGCAACACTTTTGTCTATGATGTGAATTTCGATGCATCCGAAAGGTCAAGCAGCGTAAAAGTCACGTCTCCGCGTGTGCGTTGAACCTGCTTGCGGGCCTCGACGTCGGCGGCGTCCTCCACGTAGCCGACCTCCATCTCGGTCTCTTCCAGTTCTTTCTCTGCATTTTCAGGCAGGACGATCTCAAAGTCGTTTTTGGGCACAGGAAGTGACATCAGGCCCTGCCTCAGTTGCTGCACGGTTTCGCGGTGCTGCCCAGGAATGCACAAAGTCACGTGGATGTTCAGTCGGTTGCCAAAGCCGCAACTTTTTCCTTCTAAAAGATGACTTTTCTTGACAAATTTCGGAGTTTATTTTCATTGCATTCAGGATTTATGATTGAAAAAAAAACTAAAAGAATCTGACTTTTTAAACGAAGAAACAAAGTGACTTGGAAGAAATATATGTATGAAACAAATGACTCCCCCTCAAAAATAAGATCTTATGGTCACATCTTTAAAAAAAAAAAAAAAAGACTTCTTAATAAAATCTTGCTTTTAAAAAAAATCCTCTAATAATTAAAATGCAATCAGAATTTTTCTAAGCCAACTTGACTGACAACATTTTTAAAATGGACCTTTTCAATGAAAAATATCGTTTTCCATTGAAAAGAATGCAGAAAACAAACCAACAAATTACTCATGAAAAAGAAAAAATAATAACAATAAGCCAACAAGCCCTTAAAAAGGGGACTTTTTGGGTTGGGCTTTTTTTTTCCTGACCAGATGTTTTGCGTAGGACGGGTCAGCCAGCTGCTCCTCGCTGTTGATGTTCAGTTTGTCCCTCAGCGGCGTGCGCGCGGGTGTCAGACCGGGCGTCACCGACCCGCGTGGCGTCAAGGCCTCGCCCGCTTGCGGGGTCATGCCCTCCGACCCTTGGCCCTGGCCAGGAGTTCTGCGACGGATAACGCGCCCAACTTTATTTTGCGGCGCGTCCACATTCGGCGGGGCGGAGGCGCGTTTTCCGCCGGTTACCTGAAGGGGGTGGTGAGCACGGTGTTGGGGGTCTGCACCTGCTGCCGCTGGGGCGTCACGCCGCTGAAGTCGCTCTCGTGCAGCGGCGTGTTCAGGCCGCCCTTCAGCGGGGTGTCGATGTTGGTCAGCGCCATCAGATTCTGAGCTTCCTGGGGGGTGAAAATAAAAACCAAAATCTTGACAGATGCCCTCCAAGGTGATTTTTGGTTTTCATATTTCAATGTGTCTCTTTTGTTATTTCGGATCAAGAATTCAGATTGGGGCTTCAAGCCGAGTTCAAGGGTTCGGATTTCAAGCCTAGGCTCGTGGTGATGGTTTTCAAGAGTTTCAAAACCATTTTAAAACAAGGGGTAAGGTTTCAAATGAGCTGAAATTTGAGTTCTAAGCTCATTTTCTGGTTTCTAACAAGCATTCAAATTTCAAATTGGGGTTTCAAGCATGTTTTTTTTTTTTGGTTTTGTAATCAGGGTTAAGGATGCAAACTGGCGTTTCGAGCCTCGTCTCAAGCCTTGGCTCGCTTTTCAAAATAGAATTTGATACCAGGGTTAGGGTTTCAAGCAGCAAGTAGGGTAGCAAATTACAATTAGGGCTGCCAGACTGTGTGAGGGTTTCAAGGCAGTCCCAAATGAGGGTGTGAAGGCGGAGTTTTGTCTTGAAGCGAGCTGACCTGCATGATCCTGTCCTGAATGGCGGGCGTGCGCGGCGTGCGCAGCGCGCCGCTCATGTTGTTGGTGACGCTGTACTCGGAGAGCAGCGCCGAGGAGGCACCGTTGGCGCTCTCGCTCTCTTCGGCCGCCTGCCGTGCCACCTCGCTGGCCACGCCCATCTTCACCACCTCCTCCAGTTCGACGTCGCTGATCTGCCAGACGAGACCAGCAAATCGTCAGCGCGCGGGCACCGTGGGACGCGGCCCGCCAAGGATTTCCTTCATCAAGGTTTGCCCCCCCCCCAGCCCCCAACTCCTCCAAATATTCCTCAACATGAACGGTGAGCGGCCGCGTTAGCGCCACGTCGTTACCTGCGGCGCAGGCAGGACCAGTTTGGAGCGCTTCTTGGTGAACTCGGCAACGCCGCTGGTCTGCAGGATGGCGGAGGGCAGGTCGCTCTCCTTCTTCTTCTTGATCTTCTGCTTGTCCTTCTTGCGGTCCCGGTCCTCGCGCTCGCTGAAACCACAAACATGGGGCATGGTGCCGGGCACTTGCTCTCACTCGTGCTCGCAAGCGCTAACGCAGGACTCACTTGCGCAGCTCGCCGTCCAAGTGCTGCTGCCGGAGACGCTTGAAGTTGGGCCCCAGTGGGTCGTAAAGCTCCATGCTGGTGTCGTAGAAGCCCTGAAAGCAGGCAAAATGGCCACTCAAACATTCGGCTACTGTCGATGCGCGGAATGCAACGCAGCGAAAGCCCCCCCGAGTTTGAGTCCCCCGAGTTTCAGCGACCGCTTAAGGACATTTTCAAAAAAGCATTCAAAGGAATTCAAGTTCAAGTTACAGAAGCGGGTTTCTTTTCAAAGGGGATCTCGGCGTTGTAGTCCACGCCTCGCTTCTTCTTCCTCTTCTTGCCGATATGGATGCCCGCCGCTCGGAGCTCTCGGCGCTTCTGCAGCGCCGCCAAACGCCTGCAAACGGTGAAAGGCGGAACCCGCGCGGTGAATATCGACAGCTCCGAGAACCAGCTCGATTGGGCAAGAAGAAGAAAATGTGACCTGGCTTCCTCCAGCTGCTTCTCTCTGGCCTTCCTCTTGGCCTTCTTGCCTTGTGTGTTGGCCAGTCGAGCTCGGGCCTCGGACAGCATCTCCAGTTCATCTGGAAACATTTGCGCACGTTGATCAGTGACGAACGAAACAGCAGCAGTCAGGAAACATCAAGTCGGATTTTCTTGGATCAAGAGTCTGGCATCGATACGGCAGGTCCATTCTTGACGCACTGACCCACTCATCTATGACGTGTGTGCACGCATGCAAGACGCATTTTCTTTCCTGCTTTAAATAATCCAAGCCAAAATTATGGTTTGAAAGCAGGGCTTCCGATCAGGCTTCAAGATAGCAATACCGAAATAAATGCATTTGAAATGGATCCCCGAAGGTTGCTCGTCGTTTTCAGCGGTACCTTCATCCATGTCCACGGGGTCCGGCCGGGCCGGTTTGGTCTCGGGGTTGGGGTCGATCTCTCCCGGCTTCAACTTCCTGGGGTCCTCTCCTACTTCCTCCTCGTTGTCTCGCTGTGCTGCCTTGTCGCTAAAATCACACACAGATGCAAAGGTGTCGGGGCGAGGCGCGCCGGGGTCGAGCGGGGCGGCGGCGCGCGAGCATACAGCAGATATTCGTAATGCTCCAGGCACTGGGCGGCCGTGCGGCCTATGATGGGCGCGATGGTTCTCCACTGGGTGGGCATCAGCTTGGCCAGATGAAGAAGCTTCTCCTCCTCCTCTCGGGACCACTCCGTTTTCTTAATGCTGGGGTCCAGCCATTCGTACCTGAGGCCAAACCAGAGACACTTTAAGGTGCAGCCATGACAGCCGGGGGATTCGTTACAGACCCCACCCACCCCCACGCAAGTGATAGGTAGCGCCGGTCATGGTGGCTCCACCTCTGCCTCAGCGTGAGCCAAGAAACCCCCCGAAGATCAGCCATTTAAAAGACAAACTCACCATCGGGCTTTGCACTGCTTGGCCGACTTGCGGTGCAGCAAAGAGGCGATACGGGACCACTGATTTTTCCCATATTTCATCACCGCAGCCTTGAGGATTTCATCCTAGAATTGGCAGATAAGTGAATAATTTACATTTGGGGCAAATTGGATTTCAAATGAGTACAACTGTCCACTTGTGCTAAAAAGACAGTAGATTTTGGAATCTGGCCCAGTGAACGAGTACATTATTGAGTCCTGTAATAATTGTTGCAGCTTGTGTTTGACAGATTACATTAGGATTGAAATATTGTCAATAAAACTTTAGTAATTTGTCAAATATAGCAGATGCAAACAGTTAACTCGTTCATTTTTGCAGTGCAGCAATGAATCGATTATCAAATTAATCCAAAACTATTTTGATCATCAAGTCATCATTTTTATCAATGCATAGATTTGTTGAACAAATCCTCAGACTCGTAACACTAAATATTCAATACATTATTCAATTCGATCATTGTTAGTTGCAGCCTAATTTAAATGTGTGTATGTATTTGATACCCCAATTTTTTTTGTGAAAAATCTTAACGCGGTTTGCTCTGTCCCGCTCTACAATTGTATGCTCACGTGAATCTGCATCTTACACTTTGGTCAATACCAGCATGGAGCTTGGTTCGGCTCCACCAACTTCATTTCGTGACGTTGGTTGACGAGTTCAAGATGAGATTTATATATTCCCTGACAGCGAGGCCGCCATAATAAAATAATAGCGCCTTCTAAGGCATTAGTCTCCTTAACTTTGTAGCTAGCTGGTAGCTATGTGATGCTATACTTCGTATTACTGTACTGTATTTATTTACAGCTAGCGGGGTTAGCACGAGGCTAACCCCGCTAGCCGTGTACCTGCGCGTACCTCCGTATTGCGCCAAACGCCTCCTTTGATCATGATTCGCGGCATCTTGGCGTCTTTATCGTTTTCTTCCCTTCTTCCACTAGGAACAAAACAAGTAAGTCAACAAAAGTAAGAAGCACACAGCCAGCAAAAAGACGACTGAGCGCTCGCCGCGACAAACAGGAAACGTGTGTCGCCCCTTCTTCGGCTTGCAAAGAGCAAAATGATAAGACGCTTCACGGTGCATTACTGCCCCCAGTAGGACAAATCTGAAACGACACAGCAGCAGTTGAGCGCACATTTGAGTAAAAAAAAGTGTAGTTGAGGTAAAAAAATGAGGTGTGGATGTTAAAGATGGAAAATAAAGTAATTATATAATAAATATCAAATTAATTCTCAAATTGTATTAATTATAACTATAATTCTTGGTAAAACCAGATAAATCAATTTTCAGTATATTTTTACTGTTTGTAGTTCACACACATTAAATTCAATTGAAGACTCCATTAGATTCTCTCCTCTTTATTCCGAGAAAAAACATATCATTGTGGGCTATTTTTTTTTACCAGCAATGCATTCCATCAATTTCTGTCTTACATTTAAAGTGGAGAAAAAAACCCCTCAGCAACATGCTATCTGGCATGATAATGTCTTTATTTCAAGATACGTTTTTACCCATTGCGCACAAATGACAACACAAACTACAGGCACAAGTGCTCCCCCCCCACCCCCACATGTTAGCACGACACTCAGAACACGCCAACATGAGTACAGACATGCACAAACCAAGCCACCGGCCGGGATGGTCACGACAGGAGACGAGCAGTGAGCGATGATGTCACAGAAGAGCGGACGCGACCAAAAAGGGCCACATGGAGTGAGGCTAATAGCTAAAACATTAACACTGAGCACTACAACAACCGATAAATAATCTCTATATGGACATCATAAACCTTTTCTCTTTCTGAGCATCTCATATCCCCCACCAAATAAGCACCACACATTTTTACATCCACTCATTCGTACTTTCTCCAAATTACAATACTGAATGAGTGCCTGTGAGTGTGAGCAGGGCCACACGGAGGCGGTCTACAGGTGATGCTGAGCTTGTTGGGAGGGATCACATGCAGACTGATATGTACAAATTCAGCTCCAGTTGTGGCCATTAAGCCCGCCCTTTCCCCCCCTGGCCTCTGGCTCTATTTCAGGTCTCCGGCGTCCCCCTGGATGGTCTTCTTAATGCGCAGCAGCATGGTGGTGAGCCACTGGTCCAGGCGGGACACCGAGTCAAATTCCTTGACAGCCTCGGTGAAGGCTTCGCTGTTCTGCTCCTCGTGGGCCTCCAGAAGTTTCTGTGTGCACCGCGACGACGAGGACATGTCAAAACAATGCAGACCATCATTGTGTGTTACTTTGGTTCCTTGTGGTTTTCAGGATTTTGTTTGTGTTTTTGATTTCGATTTTCCAGCGTCCCACCGCAAGTGTTTTTTGTGAATAGATTTTGTTCAGCCCACCCCGCTCCTCCTGCCTCCCTGCTTTTTGGGGTCCTCTACCTACCATGCAACAAAACATGACAGTATTTGTAGCCTGTAATCGGACAAATATCGCTGATGTAGATGTTACAGTAAACCTCTGCTAGATCACAGGTCAGATTTCACAGTTCATGGTTTATCGCATTATTTATTTATTTATTTTTTACAAAGTGTCATTCCAGTTCTGATTCACGTTTTTGGACATTGTTTGTCCAATAATTTTGTGTTACCGATTGCTCCATCTCTCGAAGTATTATTATGTGTTTGTATTGTTTTAAGACGGCATTTAGACACCTTAAAAAGTGCCACAAATGCAATAAAAACATGCCTCCAATATATTTAAAAAGAGTATTTTCGATCATGTGGATTTGGGATTTCACTTCTCGGCGAGCTGATCTGGAACGTAACTGCCATGATGAAGTGCAAATTACAGTGTTAGTGTGTACTTTACTTGAGGTTCATTTTGTTTCATGATACATTGGTAAACATTCTTTTTATACTCGTGAAATGGAAAAAAATGCCACTCAAAAAAAATAAATAAAAGCAAAATCAAGAAAACAACCATTTATAGCAGGATAATTTTGGGTTTGTGTAGCGTTCCTATAATATGCCCACATAGAGTAGAAAAGCAGACAGTTGCATGCTACACGCTTAACACCCCCCCCCAAAATAGAGAAAAAGTCAACAAATACATCTTACCTTCAACAGTTTCAGCTCTCTTGAATCGGAAAAAGCAGGGAACATCTCCTCATACTTCTCGATAGCCAACTACAAACACAGTTAGGCGTGAATTGAAATATTCAAGTCATGCTAAAATAATAACGGATTGAACGCGTGTGTGTGTGTGTGTGTGTGTGTGTGTGTGTGTGTGTGTATGAGACCTTAGCGTTGAGTTCGTCCACAATAAAGTGACACAGGGAGGCCTTGAAGAAGTATTCTTTGGCATTGTACTTCAACAGAGGATTGTCCATGGTGCTCATGGCCACCTGCAACATGTGCACGCGCGCACAATAAGTGTCCAACCTGCTTCATTGCGCCTCTTCCCTTATAAACACGCGGCAATTGCTTTCAACACAAAGGGGATTTCTTTTTTTTTTTTTGTTCAACATTTTTAGCGCACCATAGACCAGGAAACGAGTCTAAACCGAGCACAAGGATGACCTGAAGCGATCCAAAATGGCAGCGCGCGGGCTAGCTCCGTATCTGGACACGGAAGGAGACGGCATCCATATTCGCACTTTGGACACGCAGACTCATCAGAGGCTAGAAAATGAATTTGAGCCGGCGTGTTCCTTTAACATGCAAATTCGGGGCTACGCTATACCCCGTCTTCACCGCTTCCGAGAGACTGTTGGGGGCGGGAACCCGTCTTCCGTGAAGTGCTGAAATGAAACGCCTGAGATGCCACAAGATGGCGCCAAAGCATACAACAGTACATTGGCGCGCGTAACTCTGACTCAAGCAGGGGGCTAATTTCTTTCGGGTATTTTGCTCGCACCCTTTTTGGGAATCGAACAACTCGAGTTATTCGAGTGACGGTTGTAGCAGACATAAAACATCCGTCTGAACCGCTACCTGTTCATAGATCTCGATGGCCTTCTGGTACTGTTCCAGCTGGGCGCTGTAGTGCCCCACCTTCAGCAGGCACTTGTTGGCCGAGCTGAAATGACACAAGTTAGCGTTTGTGTTCACCGATGCGCCGGTCGCCGCATAAAAAGTACCTGTTTGACTCTTCGCCTTTGTAGTAGTCGGCCGCCTGCTCGTAGTGGGCGATGGCCTGTGCGACAGAAAGGCCACAGTGAGCAAAGCTCGTCTTGCACGGTGCGGATAACGGTGGAGCTGAAGCAGACTCGTGGCGCTTTCACCTTCTCAATGTCGACCAGCTCCGACTCGTAGATCTCCGCGATGGTGATGTGGTGTTTGGCTGCGATGGTGAAGCGACCCTGCAAAGGGGACCCGGCTTGGTGATGTTCGTTATATTTCATCAATCCGCGCCAAAGTGACAGCTGCCGTACAACATGCGGCTTTGAAATAGTCACTGAAAAGACTCCACAAGGTGCTCTTGGACGCGATTGCTAATGCTGCATGGCGTGTGAATGATCATGACGATGAACTCAAATGGATGTGATCCATTTGTTAGCCTAACCCAGTTCCATATCACGGCAATCCTACGTATCTCCTGTCATTCCTTTTCATTTCCCCCATATTTGGAGAAATACTAGACATATTTGATCTTATCAATTTCTTCTTTTTCCACGGCGATGTAAAACTTCATACATTGTTATTACAGAGTAATTACATAGGAACAGCAAGCATAACGCACAATCCACCCATTCATCCATCTATAACTGTTGTTTAATGACAACCCATTAATCATGACCGACTGATCGATAAACAACATTTAGCTTTATTTGAATGCGGCACTGCTTCCCCCCATAGCCGTTGAAGTAGTTCCGCAAGAAATTTGACAAAATTGCACATTGACTGCCAATTTAGTGTCAATGAATTGAAATGCTGTGTGATACGAGCTCAAACGCGAGTTAACATAGACCTCAAATGCACATCCCGTGGCCCGCGCGGTCACGGGCGCACACTCACCATGTCGGTGTAGATGTCGATGGCTTGATTTAGACAGCTGATGGCCTCTGCGGGGAAAGCAACAACCTAGGTTGACATGAGCTTCCGGGGATGACGGTTGAATACGGACGGCGCTTCTCACCCTGCGGGTCGGCCTTCTTGTAAGCGTTGCCTGCGTCCACGAAGCTGGTGGCCGAGTCCAGTTTGTTTTGAAGCTGCATGTGGAGTCGGGCCGCCTGGCAGAATGCGTTGCCGGCAGCTAACACACGCACGCAAACATACACGCTGAGTGCCGGTTTGCGCATGAGAGTTGCTCTCAAGTTGCTGCTAATAACACAATGACAATTTCAAAAAAGCCTCTAATAGACAAATTGCGGTCGCACTTTGGATTTTGCATGTGACTGTCCACCTTTCACTTGTGCTGAGTCACAAATGGCCATTGAGCGAGCGGTCATTTAACGTGTCCGTCCAGCGGTCATCTTGCAATCGTGCGCGTGTGTGTTTTCTCACCGCTCCAGTTCTTTGCCATCTTGAACATGTTGGCTGCTCGCGCGTACATCTCACAGGCATCCTCCACCTTGTGGTTTCCACTGTAGCACATGTGTGGACACGCAAACACAAGCACGATGCCTTGATTGGTGTTGTTTGTTTACATTCAAGCTTTAGTCAGTGTGGAGCTTTATGCACCCAGCTCTTGAGGCCACCAACAAGCTGCTGGCGGAAAAGCAAGCCAACGTTTAAAAATAGAGAGGAGCCACTTTATGGCATTTCCTAAAAAAGAATGTATGCCACCTTCCTCTCTTTGGTGCCGCTGACATGAAGCGAAATGTTTTAAGTAGGCCGCGCGGAAAACAGACGCGAGCCATTCCAGTCATGGGTCTTGAGGACAGAGCTCATGTCGCAGCGTTCACGTTGGAGAAACTGAGATGTGAAAACACAACACCGACAGTCACTTGACCGCAGTGCTGTGTTCTCATCTTTGCACGAGAACCACAGCACACAAAACATGCCTGCCCACCGCAGATTTACTATCCATTGCTTTTCATATTAGCTGCAGTGTTGATTCTCTTTCATCTGTTCGAGAGGGGGATGACTAAATCAGCACCTCTGGTGATGTGCCAATGCTACCAATTTGAATGTGGACGTTAATTCTAAAAATCAATAAAATAGGGGAAAAATGATTTACCTAAAATGTATTACATATAAAAGGGAGAGTTCTCAAAGATTAAAGGCAGGTATTTCGCTAAAACCTGAACTGAATGAACTGTAACACTAAACTTTTGAGTCGTTTTGAAGTACGGTGAAAATGTAACACGTGAGCTAAAAATGTTATGTATGTATGTCTCTGTTTTCAGTAGGTTGAAAATTAATTTAGGCAAAAATGCTATTATAATCTCATGAAAAGACGCGACTCTTCCGTAGCCACGCCCAGTTGCACCTGACGCGCATGCGCCACTCTTTCATCACCGTAACACGCCGACAGCGACTCGACTACGACGCACCTTGTTGCGTCGACAGGGCGGCCTAACGCTTCGGGCAGACCCCGCAGAAGAGGATGGGGAGGGAGAGGGATGACACGCGCGCGGTACGTGACAGACCCACGCGAGGCGAGCAACGTTTGGGAACGTCAACGTTTGGGAAATCGAACGAAGGGCACAAAATGCCCCCTCGCGTTCACATCGCTGTGAGTGACAAGCAAAACGAATCAAAGCGGAAAGAACATCCTGAAATAATGGCGGCACGTTTGGAAGAACGTGCCGCATAAAGCAACACTTGACAGAGGTTCCGCAGACGTAAACACACGCACGACATGCAGTCACGCGCGCGCACAGCGCCCATTTACCCGAACATTCCGCCGAGAAAGGAGCCGGACGCTTTGACCTTCTTGTCGGCTTCGGCCATGAGCTGCATGGCCTCCTTCTCTTTGCCGCTGTTGTCCATGGTGGCCCGCAGGTGGCTGTGCGCTGGTCAAGGTGATGGTGGGGGGTGATGCCACGAAAAGGGCCCGATGTTCCGCAGTGGAGGCGATGGCGAAGGGGGGGAGGCGAAGGCAGGAAGACAGAAGAGCCCACTGTGGTGTGCGGAGGCGGGAGGCGGGCACAAGGAGAGAAGAGCCCGCTTGAGCTGATGCTGAGGCTGAGGGCAGCTCGGCGATGCTCTTCCTCTACGGCAGGATAGGGCAGGGCCTCGCGGTCGCCCTCCACTGGACGAAAAGTGAACATCAGAATCCCAGAGGCCGTCTGCTTTTGTGCCACAGCGAACAACATACGATGGCTTCTGTCAATGTATTCATACTTATATACATATGATGAATACATTTATTTGGTGGTATGCTCTACGCTAATCTTGCTGAAAGTTATATGGATCTTTTAGCACAACAATGGCGTGCGAATCACATTTGGATGCCGCACAAAATAAGACGACTTGATGATACCCACTGATCACAGCAGTATGCAATTGTTGCTCGCCGAGGGAGTGGTGGGGTAGAGGGTTGGGGGGCTGTGATGTCACCCTAACCCAAGATTAAAATCAGAATTTCTCTCTTGAAACCCCAATTGAAAAGGCTACCAGTCAGCGCATCGTCAGTGAGCTCGGGTGGCTCAAGACTGCCACGCAGTGGTCACGTCCAACGCCGCGCATAACCAACATTTAAAACACATTTTAAAATGAGATTCAATGAACAGTTTTGCACCCTCATTTTATTTTATAATGAAATAACAGCACAATATCACGGCGAATTTATTGCAGAGTGTTCAGTATGATCTAGCTTTTTGGGGTGGGGGCATTTTCTTTTTTTGGTTAGCATGAGCCTCAAAATATGTTTTCGATTTGAAATGTACCACTAGAATCAGGAAATGGAAATGGGAAAAACAAAAGAATTAATTTTCTTGCTGGCAAACTCGTGTGCAGAGCAAGGTTTTCTGACGTGCTGTTGAAATGAGATCCACTCCAAACAAAGAAGAACCGCAAAGCAAAGCATGCGCAGTCGATGAAGTGATGAACCGGTTCAGACATGGGTCAATCAAAAAGTTTCCCGCCAAAAGGTTGTTGGATGCAGTTGAAAGTTCAAACGCAAACATGGTACAAAGAAGCTCCTTTTTTTCCCTTTCGAGAACAAAACGACAACAACCACAAAAAAATAAATAATAAGAATCACAAATAACATTTGTTAGTCCTTATTCACACCGTGGGGGAGGGAGAGCGTTTTGATTTGAGGGCTGTCATTTGAAAATGTCACTGAGCTGAAAACAAAGACGTCATGCAACCGAGTCCACACGGATGCTGCCGCGAGCGCTCAAGAGGAATCTTCGGATGGCTTTGAAAACTTGTTTGGTTTTCGGGCGTGTGAAAGAAATGACATCATGATCGCAAGTCCCGTTCGATTGTTCGGATGCCGCAACTCGATGAGGCTAACAGTCGTCGTTGCGAAAGTCTCGCGTTGTTGAAATAAGCGCAGCGTCAAACTTCATGCGGAGAGAGCGAGAGAAAACCAAAGGTCAAAAGACATTCCTAGTTGAACACGTGCCGCTTGCAGACATGACCGATGACCCCCAAAAGTTGATCTACAGTCTTGGATTTGACTTCATCAAGTGAATCAAGAGAATATGAAAAAAAATACGACCACTACTACTACTACTGATAAATAACAGAATTCAAACATGCTTTAAACCGGTTCCAGGTCCAGGATGGAGGATTTCGTTTTGGTGGAGGCCAAAACCAACAAAACCAAACAGGCTATTGTTGAGGCAGGAAGCTTGGAAGGTGGCTGAATAGGTAGCAAGGGACACTGCGTCGCAAGGAAGGAACGTCGGTCGGAGGTAGACAGCCGAGTAGGACAAAAGCTTTGGACTACCAACTCAAAGGATCAAAAGACAAGTTGAAGTCAACGTTCGAGGCGGCGAGTTAGGAAAGAAGGAAGCTAGCTCGATATGGAGCTGCGTTGTTGGTGATGTTCGACGTGTGGATTGGGAAGTCGCTTCGCTTGGCAGATGGGCAAAGGAGGTCAGCGGCTCGGTAGGAAAGTCGGCCGGGGGGGGGGGGGTCAGAAACAGCGAATCTTGTTTCGGTCGATAGGAAGAATCGTTGGTTGTGTGGGGCCGCCTCCGGACGCATGAGCCAAGTCCCAAGGAAGCGTCCGCCCCGCCGCATGCGTACGGACACGGCCGCTTTCTCGACGCGGTCTTCAGTCGTCCTCGGAGAGAATCTCGTCGGGGGTGGACGCTCGGGACTTGCTGTGCCCTCGGACCTCCGGCCTCCTGTCCCGCAGGAAGTCTCCAATCTCGCCGGGCAATCGCTCAAACTTCTCCTGGAACTCGGCCTCGATGGCGCCCTGCAGCTGAAGCGCAGCGGCAAAGTCGCGAGTCGTTGTTGGTGTTTTGTTTTGCCTCACATCTGTCGATTTTTTTTTCTATTCATATGTGGAGCAGTCCTGTTTCGGCTGTCATTGCCTCGCTAATGTTTTAACCGAGATCAGTCATTTTGCTCACTATGACGATGATATGAAACTTTCATCTTGATCATTGTTCCGTTTGAAGTCCCGCGCGCCCGCCTTTTCATGGCGGAGTGGTTTGTCTGCGTACCTTGGGTTTCTGTTCTTGTATCTCCTGCAGCAGTTGATTGTGCTGCTCCACCAGCTGCTCCTGCCGCTTGGCCTGGGTCTCCTCCAGCTACAAGCACAAAACAAAACAAACAAAAAAAACAGACACACGCAAGCGAATTTGTATCGCCGAGAGACAAAAGATGCGCCACTTCTGCCTGTGCTCACCCGTTTGATGTTCTGCACCACTTCATTGACGTACGACTTATTGATCTCCATCTTCTCTCTGCAATGCGCGTGCACACACACACACACACACACACACACACACACACACACACACACACACACACACACACACACACACACACACACACACACACACACACACACACACACGCAGACAGATGAGATGAAAGCCTTTCCAAGAAATGAGTCCAGCGAGGAGCAGAATGCCGATGACGTGATGAGTCAAGCGTTGATGAGCAATCCTACTCTTCTGCCAGATGTTTCTCTTTGGTCTTAGCCAAGTTGATTTTCTCGGTTCTTCTTCGGTCCATTTGCCTCTTCAGCTCCTTCTTCTCCCTGAGTCGGCGGCAAAAACACGCTGTCAATATGGTCTGCCGCGACGATGGATGAAAAGTGGAAAGTCGAGCGAGTGAAGGGACGGGAAGTGGCTGCGGAAATGGAAAAAAAAAAAAAAAAACAAGCCGACGCAACCACAATCTCATCAGCTCCAAGGCGAGAACTTACTTGCCGCAGACGTCTTTGAGCTTCTTGATCTGCGTGCTATGACTCTCCTCGGCCAGGCCGCTCAGTCGCTCGTTCAGCTGGAGGGGCGGGAAAAGTTCACCATCTTAATGCCTTGCTTCTTGTTTTTATTTCTTGAATTTTTTTTTTTAATTAAAATAAATAAACAACACGAGATTTGGGTCTGCCCCCTCATACGTGTCCGTGGAGACCAGGCCTTGCGTCTGCCACGTCGGCTCAAGCCAACTCCCAAATTCCCGCGCCCGCAGAGCGGCTGAGGAATCGGACGCGGGCTCACCGTCTTGACGTGTTCCCTCTGCAGGTACTTTTGGCTGTAGTACTGCTCCTGCCTGAGCGCCACAAGCTGCTCGTGCTGCTCGTCTCGCAGCGACCGGAGATGCTCGTCGGGCTCCTCGGACGACGAGCTCCTGAGCAAACGCGCGCACAATTTAGCGACGGGCGCGCCAGATTTGGCGAGGGCAAAACGTGCGCTTTCCCACCTGCTCTTGCTGCACCGTCTGGCCGCCTTCTTGTACTTGTTGTTGATGTCTCGCAGGAGCTCCGAGGTCTTCTTCTGGTGTCTCCTCACCAGCTCCTTCAGCTCCTTGAACTGACGCCGCTGCTCCTTCTGGTACAGTTTGGACTGCTGCAGGCTGGCCAGCGTGCACACGGGCAGGTCTGCCAACAGGACAGTTGAACGATCACACAGCGGGTGGGCAAAGTCTGGGGTGGGGGCCCAAAGACAGCCCTCTTCCCCAGCTGGAGCAAAAACCCTGACCTCAAAACCAGGGTGCATAGCAAACGCCACAGTGATTGCTGGCAAACGGCGACGCCCCTTGTGGTTTTGTCAACATGGTTTGTGGCTGGCGAGCTTCACCTTCAATAAGTGAAGCCCAATCTGAACGCCAGAGAGAGCTTTTACGGACTGACCTATCAGAACACTTAACACCAAATCTTCAGTCTTTGCTGCTGGTTTGGCTGCATCTAAAGGGAAGGACAAGACAAGAAACCCATCAGGAACATCCAGTCACCAAGTAACCACGACAGTAATTGGTCCAGGTCATGCGGTGGCAAAGCACCTGCAAAACTTTTACTTTGATACAGAGACACACCCTGGACTGCCTGCCATTGTAGCCGTTTTGCAAACCAAATGTGTCCCTTCAGCACAAAAGTCCGCACACCCAAGTCGATGGTGGTGCCGCTACCTGTTGGAGCTGCTTGCTGATTGGCCGCAGAGGCTTTGGGTGCCGCGGCAACGGGAGCGTGGCCCGCCGGTCCGGGGCCCGGGCTCAATCCGTTTTCCATCAACGGCGACTTGGGATCGTTTTTACGCTCAGAGCAGCCGTCCGCTTCATCCTGGAACGACCCCCCCGTCCCGAAAATGCGCAGACGTTTTACATCAAAGTTAAAAATGAATATGACTCACAAAATTGTGTGGCTCTTGTATGGGAGGTTAAACGGGCGTGGAGCCTTCCGAAAAGAGGTGCTATGTATAACAAATTTAAATTTACTGATACACAGTAGATTTACAAAAGTTTACATAGCCCTGTTCAAACGTAGTGTTTTTGAGAAGTAAAAAAAAAAAGCAGAAAGATATTAAGAATAGTTCAAAATAGGAATCAAAGTTAGCGTAAAACTGGGTTCAGATGAATTTTTGTCTGGCCCGGCGTGTTTTTGGGACTGTGGCAGCGTGCCAGCACACGAAGCAGCCTCGCCCCCAAAGCACCTGCTAATTTCTTGACAGAAAATAGTCTGCGCGTGGTGTAAAACGCGCAGACTATTTTGGCACAGGGACAATGGTTTAGTTCGGCATGTTTGTGAATTTGGATGACGCGCTGCGCCGCACTGGGCATTTCTGCCTCGCACCCCCAGCGCATCTGTAAATTTGGTGCCAAAGAACAGATTTGATTTTAGACTCGCGGAAAGCAGGTGTAATTTGAGGAGCGGGTGGCCTCGTGCGATTTTGCTGTATTTGATCAAGACGGGAGCAGATAAATGTGAGCGGTGGACGCCTTGTATTTCATTCAGAAAGATGATACCAGCATGGCACAATCACTCTGAATCATTGTCGAAATTAATTGAACGGTCCAGTGAAAGAATTTTCTTCCTTTCTGACCTCGGTCTGCACGTCGACGTCTCCGTCCTCCAGCGTGAGAGCGGCCAGCTGCTTGGAACGCTGCTCCAGCAGGTTGACGTATCGAATGGGGTTGGACAGAGCCTCGATCACGTCTGCAAGGCAACGCGGAGACAACCCGGGAGGAGAGCTTAGCAAGAAGTATGCACGAACGATCCCTCTTTGGGCTCGCATGTACCTGCAAAAGTGTCCGGGACATAGTCTTTGACTTCCATGTAGACGAACACGGCGGGGAGAATCAGAGACTGGTTCTTCTCGTTCCTCAGGCCAATATAACGATAGCCTTGAAAGAATACACGTCGCGGTCCACACTCAGAGTGGCGGCATCTCCTTGGCATCGTCGCGTGACGGTAGACGTCAAAGAAAGGCGGGTACCGGGGCGTACGGCAGACACGGGGATGATGCGATGGCCGATGAACTTGCCCCCTTCCTCAAAGGCGGCGATTCTCAACGAGGCCAGAGTAGGAAGAATCACCTGGCGGGCGGATCGGCGGAGGACGTGAACCGTGATGATTTTGAGCGTCATTCAATCATTCGGACCCAAGTCAACATTGATATTTAGAACAATGATAGGTGCAGCCCGCTCCCACCAAAAAATTCTGAAGAATCCACGGTAGAAAAGACACCCTCAAAAATAAATAAATCAATAAATAAATCGAGAAATTTGGGAAATTCTTCCGCTCAAGTCACTTTGACTTTGCATATTGAACTTTGGTAGGCATGTCCATCATTAGCGGACCCACAAAAAAGTCATGCCAAAAAATGTCGGTCTGCCTTTTTGGAAATTTCCAAGCTTTAGAATAGACCAGTCCTACAAATATTTGGGAAATTCAGCAATCTTTGCCTTAGCGACATCCAATTTGGTAGCCTGATCAACCTTGAGAAGTCCCACAAAAAGCCTTGAGAAGCCATGGCAGAAAGACACTGGAAGTCTGCCATTTTGCTTCAGATGTAAAAAAAATCAAAAATCAAAAGTGGTTCAGTGCGTAGCAGGTTTGAGAGCGCTCGGACCCGTTTCCCACCTTCTTGAAGACGACGGGTTCCTCATCCCACACCGGGTTGACGGCGTTGTTGTTGGGCGAGGTTTTGGTCTTCAGAGCTTTCCTCCTGGTGTCAACAGGAAGTCCAAACATCTCCACTTCCACGTAGACGCCCACCCTGCGCTCGGTGAGGAACTGGCCCGAGATCACCTGAAGAGCATGGCGTGAAAACCACGTGACGCCGGCGCTCTTCCCAAAGGGGGCGACGATGCCGCCCACCGGCCGACCTTGACGGAGAGCGTGTTGGCGACGATACCGTCCACCGTGTTCTCCGTGAAAGGGTCAAAGTGTTTGTCCGGCCGCCGCATGAACTCGGGCTTGAGCCGGTAGCCGCTGCGACCGTTGTACTCAAACATGAAGAGGTTCAACTGCATGGACAGATCTGCCACAAAGAGTTTCCGGTCGGCCTCGGACCGCGGCATGAAATTTGGGAGGCGCGGCAACTACAACGTCTCAGGAAGTCGGCTCTTTGGATCGGCTTTCTTCACAAACAAAGTGGTCCGACACATTTTGGAAAACCCAGGTTGCCTTGGCAACAGGAGATTTGGTGGTCGTGTCTATCCGAAGCAACGCCCCAAAAGACACGGGAGGTCTGCCGTCTCGCTTTGAAGCGGCCATTTTCGGCTCTTTCAACGACGACCTCATAACAACGCGAGAAAAGAGCAGAAAATCTGCAAACCGTCGCCTCCAGCTCACCTACGGTTTGATAATTGAGAGCCACCAGTTGACAGCCGCTGTTCCAGAAAAGCTGTGGCATGAAGTTGGACGAGTCCACTCTGGTTCCTTTGGGATAAATCCGACTCAGTTGGGATTTATTGTATCTGGTTGACGACGGGTTAAGAAGCGATGGTCTTACGGTGGACAATTTCGAGCCAAGCTTGAACTCGAACAAACAAATACAGCCGCCGGCCACGTCGATCGATACTGTACGCACTCCAATGAGATCCACACGGGAAAATTGGGTTGACCGAGATGATCGTGCTTTGAGTTTCCCTGCCGGGAGGTCATCGCTGAATCGCGGCGATTGGCTTATTGCTGCGCCTGTGCGAAATCCTACCGAGAGCCATTGACCCTCTCGTGCAGAGAAACGAAGTCCAAGGATAGCTCGCTGAACGCGGCAGAATTCTCAATACCAGGCGTGCCTAATATTATGACCTGGAGCTCGGCATATTCCGCTCAGATATTCGCACGACCGATCAAAGGCATTCCGGGCGGCATGACTTACCTGCGAATTTCAAAAGGCCTCACGCCTAAAAGAGAAAAGAAGCAGCCACGATGTGAGCAGTCACCCGTGGCAACTGTTGCTAAGGATACTCCACAAACTCCACCGGTGACTTGGTGAGGTGCTCCAGAGCTTTGGTCTCCACAAACGAGGACATGTGGTAACAGCGGGCCGCCTCTGCGCACACGCACGCACACTTGAGCGCACGTTTGCCTGATGAAAGACGACGAGGCACCCGCCACGGTCAACATCTCGCTTACTCTTGGACGCCTCGAAGGAGTTGAACTTGGTGGGCTGCACGTAGTTGACCAAGGTGGACATCTCCTCCGTGGCCACGGCCTCGCGCTCCGCTGAGCCCTAAAAACAACCCCCCCAAAAATTGCCAGTCACGAGCCATGACTTGTGCGATTTTGTCAACTCACACGGCCACTTTGGCTTCTCATGTCGCAAATTCTAAACTATGGAGAGGAATTGATGACCAAGGGACCCACCCCACCCCACCCCCCACCCCCCACCCCTACCCCCCACCCCAAAAAAAAAAAAAAAACGGTGCGCTGAATTGACTCCATTTTATTTGGTGCATGAAAGAAAATTCTGGGGATTCTGATCCATTTTTGTTTCAGTAGATTTTTGTTTGTTTTGCGCAACGACTTGAGGAAACACACTGGAGTAAATTCGGCACACCATTTTTTTTCAGAGTGCGATCCAAGTGATGAATTGGCCGGCCCATATTAGCCCCTTTGCAAATCGCCCTAAGTCAGCCGATTACTCCATAATTTCATCCTGGCAAATATTGGCCGGGGCCCACTGTGTAAGTCCACTTTGTACAACAAGTGCATTCTTTACGTTCTCTTGAACAGTGTTCTGAACACAATGCAGTGCTCATAAAGCAAACAATAAAGAAAGAAACTTCAAGCAGTGCAAGTCAAGATTGCACCGTCAACATGCGGCGTCACCGCTGACCTTTTTACCGTCGTCGTCGTCGTCATCGTCGTCCTCCTCACTTTCAGCTTCCATCTCTGCCGGAAATAGAAAATGTGACTTTGGCTGACTTGGCAACCTTTTCATTGAATCATGCGTCAAAGTCAAAAGTAGTGATTTTTGTCCAGATTGTCACATCCGCTGCCCCCAGAAAAAAAAAAGAGCTTGACTTGAGCTATTTTATGACTCGGGACTTTGCGCGAGGCCCTCCTGATGTTGCTGGCCGTACCTGCGGCGTTGTTGCTAGGCGACAGGGGCTCGGGGTCCTGATTGGCCGGCTGCTCCGTCAGCCTCTTGACGTCGCCGGCGGAGGCTTTGTGAGATTTCTTGTTCTTGATGAGAATTTTGCCCATCAGCTCCTGAGGACTGGGCAGCGGTACGCTCGACTCCAGCTGGAATCAAATCGGTCCATGAAACACAAATCTTTAAGAATTTTTTTACCCATTTTCTTTCTTTGTGTGTACTGTACAAGAATTTCTCACCGGGTATCTATCCAGCGGGTCAATCAGTAAGGCCTCCCCGAAGATCGATCGACAATATTCCGCCATTTTAGCCTGCTGCTTCAAACTGGGAAGAAAAAAAATAAAAAGATATCTGAACTCTTTTATGATGACGAAACAATTTAGTCGTTTGGTTGTGAACGGAACTCACGAGTCGACGTGATTCTCGAAAGACAAGATGACCGGAAAAGGGGACGTCTTGAAGGCGCACTCGGCAATGGCCTCAATGACTTCCTGCTGAAACAAAACCAAACCAAGCAAAGAAAAAAAAAACAAAAACAAAACAAAACAGAGCACAACATGTATTCCAATAATTAACGAACCATGATTGGAACAGAATCAAACTGAAAAAAACAAGGACTCTGTCATCCACGGTTTAAAATGTCTCCCTGACTTTCTAGTGAAAAAACACACCGAAAAACATTGTTCTAAACACGAGCGAACATATGACAGCAACTGAAATAAAAACGGGACGAGTATGATGACCGTGATTTCGACTTTCAAAGAAAATGTCATTGTCGCAATTGGAACCAATGTGACGGTCATTAAAAATATCTAAAAATGGAAAGAATATGGGCACATTTTTATTTTTACAGCTTTGAAATCTCAGAAATGGGTCAAAGCAGAGAGGAGAAAAGCTTGAAAATCAACATGCAAAAACGCTTCTATTAATTATAATAATGAACCCCCAAAATGTAAATCATAGAATTTTGACAGCAACTAAAAGATCATCGCTTCCCAAAACTGGCTCCATTTTTGTTCAAAGAGGGAACTTTTGGTCGCACATGAGTAAAAAGTGCTCATCTGACGTCATTTCCCCCGAAAATATTCAAATGACAGCTTGCCGCTTTGATCAACACTTTTGAATCGGGCGCAAGCCACGTCCGCGGGTCCAAATGAGTTTTTGGATGCTTTTCAGCCGACCAATAAGGTTGGCGATGGTTTCCAGCCATTCCTAAGTGTGCGACGGCGTTGACCTTGAAGGAGATCTCCGAGGTCATGGTGAAGCCGTGCGTGATGACTGGCTCCTCCTCGGCCGTGCGGCCTTTCCACACGTCCAGCTCCACGCAGCGACATCCGGCCAGCAGCACCTGCCGGTACATCTCCACCGACGAGCTCCCCGCCAGCTGGCCCGCTACAAACAAACGCAGGCAGTCCTCATGCACGCTTTGCTCGCTTGGCTGGGCGCTTTTGCGGTTGCATTGTGGGATACGTGCAGGCGGACAGGGAGGGCACCTGTCAGGTACGTGTTGTGCGAGGAGTTGACAAAGTAGTGCGGCAACGGGAAGCTCATGTCTTCGGACTGGTCCAGTTTGTCCGGAGGGATGACGCCGTTCTCGTCGCTCGACAGGTAACTGCAGAAGGCCTGCAAGGAGATCAGGCCTGGCCGACACGCCCGTACAAGGCCAGCGCACACGCACACACACACACACACACACACACACACACACACATACACAGTATACAAACTTTACATTGAAAGCTTTCCATGGCGGCGTCCCCCTGAGGGCGACTTGGTTTTTGCACGTGCTTTGTCCTCACCCTGCTCCAGCAACGTCTTGTCGCTTTGGTGCCTTTCGAGGATCGTCTGGGTCTGAGCGGGCCTGAGAGGCGGGTAGAGGATCTCGTTGAGTCGGGGGTCCCGCTGCTTGTTGTTGATGAAATCCGTCATCCGATCCACCGACATGGCGCCGTCCTCGCCCCCTACGGGGAACGCACAACTTGAGCTTTTGCCGTGTCTGAAAAGCGCTCGCCACGCCGAATTCCTGGAGTTCAGCCCTCAATCAAGAGCTGCGGAAAGCGGACGGCTGCATGCGGAGGCGGTCCGAGCTTGAACGGCGAGAACCTCCTCGTGTGGCCTCGCGTGTCGCACGTTGCCGTAACCGCCAATGGATGATGGATGATTTCCTACGCGATTAACTCACGGCTAGAAACTGTAAAGGACTTCACTCACAATGACTTTTCCTGCGTGTTCAGAAAGTATTCGCAGCACTTGAGTTGTTCATGTTTCCAAACTGGATTCAATTTGATAATGGCAACAACGCATGAGGAGAAACAAAGAAATGTCACATTTCTGAGATTTGGATTTATTTTACAATTTAAATTTAAAAAAAAATTAAGGAGTTTTAATAATAATACATTTTGTTTATAAGCGCCTTTCAAGACACCCAAGTTTTGCACTTAAGGGAGACTTTAGCCTTTTCCAAAAAAAAATTGTGGAAAAGGCTAGAATATAAAATGGGGAATAAATGAAGGGCACTGTGAATACATTGCATTTCTTAATTATTTCTCTTTTTTTAATTGGGAGGGGGGATAAATACATGAATTCTCACATATTTTTAAATGGGTATTTGTTTTGTGAATACAAAGCAAGCTGCTGTGAATAGTTTCCGCATGCGCTTTTCAGGATTTAATTATTTTTTCAATAAATTGAAGGCGTGAGTGCATGTAAGATTTCTGATTTGTAACAATTTTTTCTGTTTTTTGGGGGGGTGAAAAAGGTCAAAATTCTTGTTTTCGCAATATCTTTGGATCGTAGAATTTGAGTAATACTTTTTCTGCAGTAAATCAAAGCGAATCTTGCGTGTGTTCCGACAAGCGCTCATCCGCGGTGCACTCACTGCACTTTAAAGATGGTGGCCAGCTCCGGACGAGGACACAGGTGCTCCAGGAAGCTCTGGTACACCTCCAGAGGGAAGTCGTCCAGCTTGATGGCGTCGCCCTGTTGAGCGCATGCAAGAAGAGCATCAAGCGTGCGGGCAGTATTGAGAGTAACTGAGAGCTCGTCTGTCCCCTCAGTGCACCGCGAGGAACGTCCCATGAATGCCGTCAGACAGAGAAGGACCAGAGCACGCACAGGACAAGAAAGGACAAGACAAGACAAGACAAGACAAGACAAGACAAGACAAGACAAGACAGGACAGGACAGGACAGGACTAGACAGGACAGGACAGGACAAGACAGGACAGCGAGTTCGACAAATGGATGGCTAATGTTTGAGCTGTTCCTCACTGAAAAACAGTGGCACCCGCACCAAAGGGAACAGACTGCAAAACGAGCCCAAGAAAACACGATCCGATGAGAGCGCAGGAAAGCGGCTTTGGAAGAACAGCGAGGAATTTTGCAGCTTTGCAAAGTGGATGTTCTGACGCGTTCGTAGGTTGGGACAAACGATGATGCGAGGCCAAATCAACACGGAGAGTCCGTTTCGGTCCGCTGTCGGTGAGCTGACAATATTCAAGAGCATCATCTTACAGTGCGTTTCATACTTTGGCACAAATCAAGCCAATTGCTGCATGTCGCTCCTTTTCTGTATCGTTACCCGATTTCATGTATAGCTTGAGAGCAAGTCTCGAAACTGTCTCGGACACCCGCGGGACTTTTCACGAAGCACATTTGACGGTTCAGGAAAAACAAAGTTGACCGACCCGCCCGTAAGGAAGTCGGCAGTTCTCCAAGGCGGTCTCCACCCGCTTCCTGTCCGATGAAAACAAGCGAACGATACTGAAAGAAAAAAAAAGGGAATAAATCATGTGACCGCGTCCTCACATCACACAATCACTTCAAATTCTGTGAGCGTCCCAAAATGTCCTTGAGTGGACCGGCGACGAGTCCCGGCCTGGATGGATGACACGGATTGCTTGGCTGCGCTCCATTTCGAGAAGTGTCCCGCATTTAAACGAGAAGCACTTGATTGGCAATTGGAATTCGGCTTCTCATCGCAAATATTCGGTCGCTTTTACTGAATCCAGTACTGTCTAAATTTAGTCCCGGGGTGACTTATGGGGGGCCAAAAATGACCCTTGGAAAAGGGTGGTACTTCTGAGAGGTCCGGGAACCTTTGCGGAGTGCTGAACCTATCTGATCAAACTAAAAACTTCCCGGTACGTCTGTTACACCTCTGAAGAGCGGAAATTTGACCCCCAATTTTGCGTTGTTCAAATTGCTGCTTCGAAGAACAGCCAGTGCGAAAGGGGCTAAAAGTCCCCATTTGGCTTCCCGCAACGTGCGTGTCTTTGCGTTATCCTGGCATCACATGTGCCGCCGCCGCTGGCCCATTAGCAGGTCAGCGCTGAATTAAGCTACCTTGCCGGATCCTGTCCCTGTTTTTGCTTTCCCAAGTGCACGTGGAATTTAGTTTATTTTGGGAAGCGCGGGACGCAATAGAGCAAAGTTATGAAGTTTGCGCACGTCCCTGCAGAATATCGGCTCGGCTCAGCTCGGCCGCAAGCCACGCGGCGGACGCTTGCGCCGCCGACGAACAGGCCCGACTCACTTCTTGACGGGGATCCTGCCCTCCGCGGTGGGCTGCAGAGTCAACTTCACGTACCTGCCGGAACAAAATCAGATGGGGTGGGGTGGGGGTGGGGGGTCAAATGGATGAAAAGGAAAATGGGGGGAGAATTAAGTAGAAAAAAATTATTCAATTAAAACGGGAAAGAAAACAAAGATAGAAAAAAGAGAGACTGAAGGGAAAATTTGGGGGAAATCAAGAGAAAAGTCAAGTTTGTATAACAAAGAAAAACGGAGGAAGAATAAAGAAAAACTGACATTTTTTGTTTAAAAACCTGCGCATCTTGACTCACGCTTTAAGGAGGCTGTGGTCTCTGTTGAGGTTGTGGCTCAGCAGGTTGGAAGACAGACAAAAAAGCTCCTCGCACCACACCTACCAAAAGCATCATCACCATTGCATCATCATCATCATCATCATCATCATCATCATCACGGTACCCTGGCCTCATCCTCCTGAGAGGCGATGAAGATGATCTGGTTGACGTTGACGATGTCGGAGGCCGTCACCACGGTGACCATGCGGTTCTCCAGCCGGCCCACCAGGTTGCCCACGTCCAGCAGCTCCCGCAGCTTGGCCTCCTAGCACAGTGCGGGTACGGTGGATAGCAAAAGTCGAGACACTCCTGCTCAAACACCCGGCGGAGACCCAGATCAATCATTTGCACAATTTTCCCGCCATGTGTCATTGCACACCCGCGGTTGTGGTCGCAACAAACCGAACCCATTCAAACTGCTGCTTGAAAGGGCCTCGGAATTAGTCCAAATAAAGTTCCGCTCTTGTCGGAGGCTTTGAGCATTTCCTCCACCTTCACTCGGGCCTCGTGATGCTGCCGCCACCGTGCCTCACCGTGGAATACACATTGAGCGCTTCAGAATATAAACCCACGGGCTTGTTTTGTTTTTTCTTGCAAGAAGAAGTAGCGAGATTGCGTTTCTACCGCGACGCGCAAGACGGAGGTGAAAGAGGTGAAGAGGAGGCGCAAAGAAGGTGAAGAGGCCGCCGTTACCTTGGCAGTTTTGGTGCTTCTGCCTGTCCGCACATCTTTCACGTGGGTCAGGTCTAACAACTCCGTCTCCTGGAACACATGCATGTTGACACTCAATGATAACAGCCACATACTGAGCATCTTTAGGATGCTCAGTTTGTGTTTGCTTCTTATTGATGTAAAACACACATATGGTGTTATTTTCCTCTCAATCCTGATTAAATTGCATCCCCAAAATGATAAAAGCCTCAGTTGTACTGTGCACGGACAAGGGAAAGACAATCAGCTGACTGGAATCAAAGTCCCTTTTCTTGAGTGGAATTTAAAATTCCTATTTTACTCGACTATGTCATCCATACGCAGTTCATGAACGTGTGTCCAAAATAAAATGAATACGTTTGATACCCCTTATTTACCTTGTTTTGGTCGGTCCAGTAGAGATAAAGTCCATGAGGATCCACAAAGAGAGTCACGGGAGTGACAGTGGAAAGATCCTGTGGAAGAACATGCCAAAAGTTTGAAAAGAAAACAACACGTGCCAAAAGTCATTGAAAAGGCATTTTAAGGAAAGGACAAAGTATCTAGGATTGAGCCTTGAGGTAACTTGGAAGTATTTTGAGCACAAAACACAGAGGCTTTTTTCCCCTTTCATTTATCATTTTTAGAACATATATCAACTAAACATGAAGTAAAAAAACAGCTTGAGAAGAGCGAATGAGAAAAAATGGATGGATGGTTAAATATGTCTGTCAGACATCGATGTGGTTTTAAAGAAAGAACAACATATGGAGGATAGACCCTTGGGGTACCCCGGACCTCATTTGTGCTCGAAACAGAGCTGTGTGGTCAATTTACAAATAAAATACCAATGTGGTAAATAAATCAAGTTGAGAGATCTTATCAACACAAGGGACCATTTCTAGAACATAAGCTAAAATAAAAACCCTGAGATACAGTTTCTGAAAAGAGTAGATGAGCCTAAAACAAATGAATCAATAAAAAAGAAGGGATATTGTTAACGGTGGTTGTGGTTGGCTCATTCTGAGCACCTTTACACAACGATGCCGGAAAAGTAGAACTCAAAGCGCTGAGGATGGCGAACTGGATCCCTGCCAAGCATCACCATGGCAACCAACTCTCTTTTAAAACAGCCAGCAGCACATAAAAAGAGCTTAACTGGGAGGGGGGGGGGGGACCACGTGCGCATCCTCCCCAACACACACAGACACACACGCACTCATCTGTGTCACATTATGCATCAAGTCTGTTTAAGTAAGGGTAGCCATTCCAGTTCCCATAGCAACTGCACCGCCATACGTTCCCAATCTGAGGGCACTTTCACATTGCAATACAAACACGAGCAGGCACGCACATGTTGTTGGCATGCAACCAACAGGTACGTTCAGCCAAAAGATGATCAGTAGAGAAATCTTTTCAGGAATAGTGCCTGGAGGCGGTCATTCTCAACCACTGTGGGAAATTCCGGGCGGAATTTCTGCTCATTGGTCGGGAAATTGAGTGAGGGCAGAAGGTGAAATCGGATGTCTGCCTGTTGCCAGAGAGAGAATAACAGCAAAGTGTTCAACTAAACGAAAGCACACCCTGCTGGATTTTTGGGAAGACTAAAAAAAATAAAATACCCCCCCCAAAGAAAAACAGGGACAGATTTCACATTCAAATAAATATAGTTTCTAAGAGATTTTTTTTTAATGAAAAAAAAAAAATCAATGATCAGTACATTAAGAAATAAATAAATCAGAGAACAAAGTAAAAGTTCCTGGGAAGAATAAAGCATCTGAAAACGGACAGATTTGTCAATTCATCAGAAAATACACAAACGCAAATATTGTTTATTAAAGAAAAACAAATCAAAAAGGACTACATTTTTGCCGTGAGATTTTTCCCTCGCCAAATAAGGAAACATTGCTGTCCACATAAATGTGTTTCATCAATGAATTCCTCAATAAAGCTCCTGAACGCGTTTCATCATTTCAACGAAGTCCCCAAAGTAGCAATTTGTGCCGTCGTTGCACTTTTGCGGCCGCCTTACCTCGTCCCATTTGATGAAGTTGCTGCCGTTCCTCAGGGTCGGGGACACGGCGGGGGGCTGGAGTTTTAAGGCGTGGACCCCCGGCTGGGCGCCGGCCATGGTTCCACACGCACGTGAAGGCGCTGGGGGGGGGATGGCGCCGAGCTTGTCAAACTCCCGTCAACAGGCGGAGACGCCGCACCACCACTGCGTCCGCCTCTTCCTCCTCCTCAGCATCATCTCCTTCTTGCGCTGCCGCCGCCGCTACTATGTGTGGTCCTCCCCCGCCTCCGTGTGCTGCAACAGACAGACTGAAGCAGATGCCTTCATGGGAGACCACAGCGCACGTGCGCGCGCGCGCTCAACCTCCACAAATTGACTCATCGGCGACATGCGCAAAGCGGCTTCCCACAGATGGGGGAGGGAGCGGAGGGAAGAAAGGGAGGAAGAGGAGGAGGATGAGAGGAAAAGGGAACCAGGGGAAGATGAGTGGTGGAGCGGAGGCAGAACGCAAAAGTGGAGGGGAAGGGAGAGGGGGCTGGGACGCTTCGGTCAAATGAGGCCAGCGGCAGGAAGTGGTTGACTTTGTCATGTCTGGTCAACAGGTGGGACCGTGCAGGACGAGGGCGGGAAGGGCCATTTCCTCTCCTCTCGATGACTTTTTACACAAAATTAAAAAAAAAAAAAAAAAAAAAAAATATATATATATATATATATATATATATATATATATATATATATATATATATATATATATATATATATATATATATATATATATATATATATCGTTTGAGGGGTCAAAAGAATCTCTATATATATATATATATATATATATATATATATATATATATATATTCTTCTACTTGACCTGCTTCTTTTCACAAAAGCTCATTTTCTCCGCTTTTAGGTCAGAAAGTGGGGGACTTTGGCAAAACCCACCCATGTTTTACAGCGGATGACAAAAGAACAGAACAAGCAAGAGACAAACTTATTTTTTTTTCTCCTTAGGGAGAAGAGAGTCAACTCTTTCTTTTGGTAGGTTTGGTGCTTGTATTGCCACACGACAGGAGATTTTGTGAAGTGTGAAAGGTCAAAATGCTCAATTCAGTGCAGACAGTTGTGTTGTACTGTATTCAACGTTTCAATACATTTGCAGCCCTGCAATTGGCTGGCAACTGATTCAGGGTGTCCCCCCCGCCTACTGCCCGGAGACGGCTGGGATAGGCTCCAGCACCCCCCACGACCCTTGTGAGGATTAAGTGGAACAGGAAATGGATGGATGGATACATTTGCATGTCATCTTTGACAACTTTGTTGACACAAGTTTGGAGTGTGCTTTTGTTTTTCTCGGAATAATCTAAATTCACTGTAAGATGATGACATTTGTGGTGCTGCCTTTGAAGGACTCGTATGTTTGCCGATTGTGTTCTTGTTTTGTTAAGGTCGTAGGCCTAAGAAGCAGTGGCGTCACCCAATGACTTTTTTTTTTGTATTCCTGAAATGGCCGAATCACTCATCAGAAAAAAAAAAAAGCTCCATCCATCTTTTTTAAAATTTTGTGAAATGCATCTCAACTGAATAATTTAAGAGACACTTTTTAGGAATAAAACTTCTGTCTCACTTTGGATCAACTCGTGGGTCTACTAATCGTGTATTTTAATGTTGGCCAAAATGGCTGCACTATGCTGGTTGCTCCAACTCAGTTCTGCCAATGCCAACAATTCAACCTTTGAGGAAGTCTTGGCTCATTGAATTTGTATCAAACATTTGCACTTTAAAAGCAGGTCAACAATTTGCACGATCTGATCGTCATTAAAAAAAAATATATATACATATACATATATGTATAGTAACAATTAGACCTGTTTTGTAAACTTACCATTTTACAAGGCAAATCACGCAATAGCACAGACTCAAGACACTCCCACTGCCCACACATTGATACGCGCGTGCACACGCGAACACACACACACACATCTTCTGCAATAGCAAATCTCTGTGCTGGGATCTTATATAAGGCAGAGTGGGAGGCAGAGAGCTATTTCAGGCCCATAAAAGACCAAAGAGAGTGTATGTGTGTGTTATTTGTGTGTGTGTGCATGCGTGTGCATGTGTGTGTGTGTGTGTGTGTGTGTGTGTGTGTGTGTGTGTGTGTGTGTGTGTGTGTGTGTGTGTGTGTGTGTGTGTGTGTGTGTGTGTGTGTGTGAGCATGCAGGACAGGACCTTTGCAGGAACTGGAAATCATCTGAACCACTTTTTGGATTTCATAAGCAAAAGTGGAGTTTGGAGGGCTGTTGGGGTGCGAAGCCCAGCCGTGATGCGTTCAGGGAGCCTTTGAAAATGGAAGGAGATGTCAGACAGGCGCAACAAGAGCATCCCTAAAGAGCGTTGGAAGCGTACCAGGCGGTTTGTGCTTAAGCGCGTCTTAAAGGAGTCCTCAGAGACGATCTCCCATGCTGCTGGAAAGGACTTTTAGTCAAGCGCGGCCTGTGTGTCAGACATTCAACTTTGGAGCAAAAGAGGTATTAGTCAGACATTCAAATACATTTAGAAATAATCTAAATGGCACAAATAACCAGATACTTTTTTTTTGCTTAAGTGCATCTGGTCTTGCCTGAAGGAGATTTGCAGAAAGGAAAAGAGGTCAAGTGACTCCATAATTAATCCTTCTTATATCCTACACTTGCACACTTGGGTTTCTTACAGGTATCATCCACTGCTCCTTTGACAGCGCTAACACAAAATGTTGAGCATGTACTGTAAAAGTAAATCTCATGTTTGGCATCTTCCACAGACGATTGTTGGTGTGCATTGCAGATATCACGGGGACCCATGGCTTATATTAAATATAGTGGATATGATGGGGGCGGCCCGGTAGTCCAGTGGTTAGCACGTCGACTTCACGGTGCAGAGGTGCCGGGTTCAATTCCAGCTCCGGCCTCCCTGTGTGGAGTTTGCATGTTCTCCCCGGGCCTGCGTGGGTTTTCTCCGGGCACTCCGGTTTCCTCCCACATTCCAAAAACATGCATGGCAGGCTGATTGAACACTCTAAATTGTCCCTAGGTGTGAATGTGAGCGTGGTTGGTTGTTCGTCTCTGTGTGCCCTGCGATTGGCTGACAACCGATTCAGGGTGTCCCCGCCTACTGCCCGAAGACAGCTGGGATAGGCTCCAGCACCCCCCGTGACCCTAGTGAGGATCAAGCAGTTTGGAAAATGGATGGATGGATGGATATGATGGGGTTTTTTTTAAACACAGAAAAAAGTCAAAGGAAAAGTCAAACCGATTCATTAGAAAATTAAATATGCCCAAAACAAGGAAAGCTGAGGAAAGTGTGTGTACATTTGTATGTTTCACTCGCTGTAATTAGAGTACAGGACCAAGTCCTCAATTCCATCATTTTTTTCCTTCATATTTCAAGGGACACGTATCCCAAATGACTGTTTATAGGCGCATTCACCCAAATAATATATATATATATATATATATATATATATATATATATATATAGAGCTGTCAAGCGATTAAAATTAAAAACTCAACTGTCATAATTAACTCAAGTTTTTATTGGCATTAATTTAAATGAATTTTATCGGGATCAAAAATTTTCTCGCGAGATTAACGCGGCAGACGTCACAGCGGATGTTACGTTGCTCTATAAATAAACAAGAAACAAAACATCAATCGCTCTGCACAGGTCCACGCACGTTTGTTTTGCCAGCCACGGCAGCGCGAGACACAGCGGATACTTAAATAGTTTATGAATGGAAAGTTTACTTTTAAAAAGTTGCCAGATTGTTCCAATGACAAGACCAAAGTTACCTGTATGTTTTGCAGTCGTAAAGTGAGCTATCATCATAGCACGTCGAGTCTGAAATACCACTTAATGGCCAAGCACACAGCTGGCGTGCGTAACTCCGCCCCCTCGTCTCAGACCGACAGCTATGGATCATTTCAAAGCAAACAGCGTGGGCTAAAATGTTGCTAGAACAGGGGTTTCTTTATTTAGCTCATTTTTGCATAATTGTCATGTTTGTCCGTCTGCAATCTGACGTTTAAACGAAGTAAATTGCGTTTCAGCTTCGGTTAATCAGGCCGGCGCTCCACTTCCGGGATTGAGTATTGGGACTTGTAGTTCTTTTGTTCGATTCGACTTGATATGTTTGTGTTGTATGGTTTCTTACGTTTAAAACAATGAATGATGATGACGATAATGATACATAGTGAAATCAGGGTTGATTACATTATTTATTAAACGTATAGTTAAATAAACTTCCTGTGTGGAGTTTGCATGTTCTCCCCGGGCCTGCGTGGGTTTTCTCCGGGCACTCCGGTTTCCTCCCACATTCCAAAAACATGCATGGCAGGCTGATTGAACACTCTAAATTGTCCCTAGGTGTGACTGTGAGCGTGGTTGGTTGTTCGTCTCTGTGTGCCCTGCGATTGGCTGGCAACCGATTCAGGGTGTCCCCCGCCTACTGCCCGAAGACAGCTGGGATAGGCTCCAGCACCCCCCGCGACCCTAGTGAGGATCAAGCGGTTCGGAAAATGGATGGATGGATAGTTAAATAAAGGTATTAATTAATGTCAATTATATACATATTTACATTGTGATGCAGAAAGATAGATTTTACTGCATTTATGTGTAGTTTAGGTTATTACCTGCTTCTGATACTTCTGTTACAACTACTACTACTACTACTTCTGCTGCAAAGTGCTCCAATAAATGATCAAAAAAGTACAGAACGAGAGATCCTTCCATGCTGACCGACAATCCCTATTCAGGGGGCCGTGAAAAATTATAGGCTGAGTACTAGTTTACCTTAGATGTGCACTTTATATTGCGCTGTTTTGATTCCATAAAAAGAGCTGTTCAAGCAGCTGTTGTGTGACAAAATATTTTTTTCACTGTTGTTGATGGACAGTAATATTGTGTGAGAGATGATGTGTGAATAACTGCTCCAAGTGAAAAATGTTCATGTAAAATTGAAAATCGAAATTATTTCAGTAAATATTTGCATTTTGCACATAGAAAACTGATTCATGATTCCATGTTGATGAGAGCATTAAAATGGGGGAAAATAGGACAAAAAATATAAAAGGAAATTCAGAAACGATAAAAAATGCGTGAGTAATCATGATTAATTTTTAGTTAATTTGAGTTAATTATGACAGTTGAGTTTTTAATTAGATTAAATATTTTAATCGTTTGACAGCTCTACTTTTTATACTTTTATATTTTTAGATTTCACGACACTTTGGGGGTGGAGGCTCCTGCAAAATTTCGTTGTAACAAGTGTGCAATGACAATAAAGTATTCATTCATTCATTCATTCTTTGACTGGGGCAACCATTTACTCACTGTGTTTTTATTTTGGTGATGTCATTCATTGAGATTTACTATCAGGTATGAATTGCACTCCTCAAGACGCATTTGCATTGAACAGATTTTCAATTTTATTGATAAATCAAACATTCATACGCGACTCATACATACAGTAATGTGACGTTGATCGCTGTGACTGTGTAAAAATAGAAGCTCTTTCTACATACAGTGGGTCCAGTGGATGAGCGGCGGGACCACCATCTGCGGCGAGTCATCGCCATGGCGACACGCCTTAGCAGCCATTTGTTTGTTCTCACCACTCTTGGCCGTCATCCAGCACTCGCGTGTCCGACTCGTGCCTCGTTTGTCTCAGGCTTGTTAACGAATGATTTTTGCTGTCGTCAAGGCGACCTGGTGTTTAGCACCCGGACAGTCTTACGGCCATAGTGCCAGTAGCTGTAGCCCGATGCCGTGGTGGTCGCGGCGGTGATGATCCTGCAACACATCGGATACAAATTACAGTGCCACCCCTCACATACCAGTTGAATTGGCTCCATGACCACTCTTGTAACTTAAAATGCTCACGTCAACTTTTCCCATTCAAATAAATGCCTTTAATGTGCTCATTCCCCACCTCAGAAAAATATATATATTGTATTACCAAATTGTACAGAACATGTCCAAGTTGTTTTATTAAAGAACGTAAACAGGAAGCCAGACGCAAGTAAACCCAGGCACATGAACTCAATTCATCATGAACACACAAGTCATTTTAAGTGCGGCAAACGTTAAGTCGAGCAACTTAGTTGAAATTGTCGGCAATTTTCTAAAATAACACATGCTTGAAAATTTGCTCCCAGTGACGAGAATGCAGATTGCACGCTCAACATTCCTTTGAAGTGCATCAGCAGACCAGTGGGCGGCGCTGTTGGCGTCTTACCACAAGCCCTGCAGCAAGATGCTGTCGGTGTACTGGAAGACTGGAGCTGCCAAGGACGCCGCGACCAGAACCAGTTGGATGGCTGTGTTCACCTGTTGAGTGCCCACATCAACACACAAACAGATCAAAGCACGTGCGCACACACACACACACACACACACACACACACACACACACACACACACACACACACACACACACACACACACACACACACACACACACACACACACAATGTAAATGAATGCAAATGTGCAAAGCATAGCAATGATGAAGCAAATAATTTATTAGAACAAATATGTTTTGATTAGATTATTTTGATTTGAACTAAATCCTTCATAGTGGCAGGTGATTCAACTATGGAAAAAAAAACAGTTTTTCTACCTTGATAAAGTGAATGTCTCACCTTGCTGAATAGTGTTGGCTTGAGTTGAGCTGTGGTGTAGCAGGGGTTAAAAAACTTACTGAGGGTCACCTGTGAGTGGCATGGAAACGACATACACAAAATACTTATTTTTATGTCGCTATGACAAAAAAATAAATAAAATAAAAAGCCTCACCGGTGGCGGCACCGTCTTGTATCTGACCCAGAAGACCGCTGCGATCAAACCAATGTCCCTGAAGACCACCAGAGCTGTCAGTGGTGCTGCAAGAGAGACAACAGGCACTTCATCAATTGCACAGGTTGGGCCAACTGAATTCGCATAATTTCCCACAGCTCACGGGACTATCTCTCAAGACACGCTTGGAATAATACCTGGTATGATGTCTGCATACGTGAGGCTGATATATAAAATGCTGATGAGGATTTTATCCGCCAGCGGGTCCAGGGCACTTCCTAACGCTGACTTCTGCGTGGGCCACGTCCTGGCGATGTAACCATCCAGCTGAGAAGCACACACGCACACGCACACACACACACACACACACACACACACACACACACACACACACACACACACACACACACACACACACACACACACACACACACACACACACACACACACACACACACACACACACTCACACAATCAAGACATATAACAACTGTTATCTGTTGAATGACTTGATGATTAATTTACAGTCTGCTGTCGGAGTCAACAAAGGGGTGGCATAACGACCGCAGCTTGGACTTGACTTAGAAGTGACCTAAATTTGAGAGGCAAAAAACAGGATGGTACCACCAGTTTGTGCAGTTTTGCAATGCCGCGTGAGTTCATAAAAAGGCTTACAAGCAACATTTTTTATTTTTCCTGAATGGGCTTGTTTGACAAAGTAAGGAGGAGCGGACTCATGCGCTGACATGAGTTGTGTTTCTGTGCATCGTGCGCGTGTGTGTTACCAGGTCAGTGGCTCCGGCGAGTGTGAAGAGCGCCAGGCTGAGGTGGAAGTGTTGTTGGATGATCAGGTGACCCAGGAAAGGAGCCAGGACTATCCGACACACGCACAGCAGGTTGGGGACCGTCCACGGGTTCTCGTACTGAAGGGTGACAATTGACATCATCTATTTAACAGATGACTGGTTCTCAAACTGGGCTCTGTGAGCCACAACTTTTTGTAACGCTCTTTTAGTTTCACTCCAACTTTTTTAAGGACCCAAAGGGCGATCGTTACAGCCAGAAAGTGCTTACTTACCAGTTCTTTAAACTTAAACAGGCCCTGTCCGGGTACCGGGAAGGCTTCCCCCTGCGTGTCCGCTTTCTGGTCGTTCTTCCCGCTAAGGTCTCTGCCTCCGGTGGACAGGAGAGCCCGGGAGTTGACCGCCAAGCTGCCGTGACCTCCGCGTAGCACGAGCGGAGTCCGACACGGCCTCCATCGCGTCGACAGAAGTGGGCCGAGGCGAAGGGGAGCGCGGCGGTCCGCCCATCTGAGACCGAGGCTCCGGGAGCCTCCCGCCGCCGGGATGACGAGCGCTCCGCGCCGGAGCCGCCACGTAGTCTTCGCCTCCTCCTGCCGATACGTAGCCCCGAAACGCGCCGACAGCAGACACTCGGCGGCTTTGCGGCACAGCGACGCCGGAGGGCTCCGAAAACATAAAATTATCATGTTCACCTGCACTCCGTCGGCGAGCCCTGCGTCCGCCGGGCCATGACGGAGTTTTACAGTTTAGGGACGAAGTTTTACAGCTTAGGGCCGAACGAGGTACGACAGGCGTAAGTGGGCTGCCATGTTGCCGTAAAGAGACGCGGCGAGGGCGGGCAATGTCGTAAATCTGCCCGCGAGGGGAGCCGCGAAACAAGACTGCGCGTGGAAAAAAACATTCTTGGTCCGACTATTTTACATTATATGGTTAAACGAAATATCACTGTGATAATACAACTGGAAAAGGTATTTGACAAAAAAAGAAAACAACATAGCATTACTCCGTTACGAAAAAGAAAGATGCTTTATTAACAAATAAAGTGCAAGTCAAATAAAAGTAAACCATTTGAAAAATCATTCTTGCAAAAAGAACGACCCATTGAAATGTGAAGTAGCTGAAAGGGGCGGGCAAATTTTGTACAGTTTGTAAAATGTTTTCACAATTACGCCGTTGTTATTTTAAATTGTATTATTTAGAATTTAATGAATACATGAACATTTTATTTTTGAATTTTATTATATTTCCAATAAATCACCGATTCGCCAATTATTTACCCTTATTTTAAGAAATACTTTGTAACTAACTCATTTCAAGAAAAAGCGGCTAACTTCATGCAAAAATATTACAGGATTCTTGACAATAACAAATGCATGGTGGGCCAGGTTAAAAAACAGATTCAGGTACTTCTCCCCACCCCTGGTCTCGCCTGTCTGTTGCTTGTTTTGCTCTTGAATGGTAGTTTTGCAGTCCAGTCCAATCCAGTGAGTGATGGTAAAGCCCATTTGGCTTGTCAGACGGTCTGAAGTTGGTAGAGCTTGGCTCCTTTTTTCAACAGGAAACCTTGTTCATTCAGAGAACTTACCAGACCCTCAAAGTCTATCACCTGCCAAAAAATATACACCGTTTATCAAAGACTGCAAATCATTGCAACATTATTGAAGAAGAAGCATATCGAGGCTGAAATAATAAAATGCAAAAATACATTTTAAGACATATTCCCCAGGTACAACAAGTAGGAACCACAGAAAATTACCGTATTTCCTTGTTTGTGGTCTGAGATAAGTGTGGGGTTGTTTTTGTCGTATTGCTGTTTTTATTTCAGATAATGGGATTGGATGTGTGCTGCTTTTTCCCCGCTTTGTTTGTGGTGATGTCTTGTCATATTGTCTGGTGTGAAATCAACTTGAATAACCTTAACTTCAAATGAAGAGAGGTGAGGGCCACCTTTGTAAAATACAGTAAATCCCCACACACATCATGTCAGTCCGTACCTTTATGTTCAGCCTCTCCGCCACAGATCGAATGGTCTGGAGGTCAAACTGCTTCTGATTGGTCTGCTGAGCGTGCGCGTGCAAAGCGCTGATGAGTCTTTTGGCGGCACCGCGTTGACTCATGCCCGCGCCCAGCTGCGAGCGCTCAAAGTCCAGATTGCCCAGGCCGTCCGAGTATGTGTCAACCAGGCTGCACAAACAGAGCGTGAGGTGTGTGATGGAATGAAGAAAGGGAATGCGGAAAATGTTTTGCTCGCTCATAATAACCTGTTTGGTGGTTTCAAAACCTCACAGAAAAGTATGCACGATACCAGTTGACTGTCTATATTATTCTTGTTTGGTCATGTGATATGTGTGGCTCATAAAACATTGGGAAACCCTGCTCTACCTGTGTTTCATAATTTCCACCACATCCTCCGCATGGCTCCTGGTGGCCGTCTCGCTGAGCTCCAGTCTGGCTCTCGCCTGCATGGAGGAAGCCAGATCGCATTCGTGAATTGATTACTTTCCGCAGCGTGGTCTGACATCCACGGCGACACATCGGCGGCTACCTCTGTGAGTCTAATAAGCGACTCCAGCTGGCGGGTGGTGATGGGCGTGGTGTCGGCGGCTCGCGACTGGGACCTCAACGACAGGTAGAAGTCCTGAAGCGTTTGCGCCGCTTCCGCCGAGAGCGTGGGGTGAACGTAGTGGCGAGCGTAGCTGATGTACTTCCTTAACAAGACCACCGGAATGGGGTCGGTTGCTTCACCCGCTCGGATCTTAAAGAACAAGAGCACTTGTCAGCTTCACGGGAATGCGGGGCGCTTGGTGGTGGGAGATCATAGTGCTGTAAACTAAACTAAGTGTTCTATTTGAAAATACCTGACGTTACCAGGAGCCAATCAAAACCCAGGATAATGACACCCCACCACACTGATGAAATGTTCATTATTTTCGATACATCCTGCATTTTTCAATCGTGTACACTCCTCGATGGCTTGAAACCCAACCAGTCGAGGCAGACCGCTGCCCAACAGTGAGTTACGGGTCCGTTCTTCCCTGCCGCTCTGCTGTGGGGCTCATGCAGGGTTCAGCCGGTCTCCTAATGTGTGAGGCGCGTGCTCATATGCAAAGTGCCTTGAGATGAACCTCCTTTGCGAAATGGCGCTCCACAAATCAGATGGAATCGAATCTTCACCTGCAAACGCTCAGAGAGCGGCATGTCGGCGCGCTCCAGCAAGATGGACGTCTCCGCGTCGCTCCTGTGGCTCCTGCCGACTTGGGCGCTGCTGGTTTTGCCTCCGCCGGCACGGTTGGCCATAATGTGCTCCGACAGACGGCGGTCGTGAGACTCGTCGGGGATGTCCAGGAGGAGGAAGACCACGTCGAAGCGGGAGAGCAGCGGCGAGCCCATCCTGAAAAAGTGAAGGCCCCACACGGTGTAAGAGAGGCGACAAGCCACGAAAACGTCCTGAGCAACTGACCGACGCCGCCTCACTTCAAATTCTCCGAGACGGTCTTTCCTCGGTTGTAATGGCCTCCGACGGGGTTGGCGGCGGCGACCACGGACGTTCTGGCGGGCAGAGAAGAAACGATTCCCGCTTTTGCCAGGCTGACCGACTGCTGCTCCATGGCTTCCAACAGGGCCTGCTGCTGGCTACCCAGCTTGTCAAACTCATCGATGCAGCACAAACCTGAATAGAGGACGGATGCCGACTTCAAGTGGGAAGAGATAAAAGTGCCTTTCTCCATTTATTCGCTGCCCAGGATGTTTACCATAGATTTGGCAACCGGAATCCAACTGTATAACGCCACTGACACAAACATTTGTCAAGTCTTTTTTTTTTTGCCACATGAGAGGGTCTTGCTCACCTGGTCTACCAGATCCCTGTAGATGGCAGAGTTGCATCACTTTGGATTTGAGCTCAGTGTAGCTTTATTATGATTAGAAAAAGAACTAGAGATTGATTTGATAATTCATTAGTTGTCGATTCATTGATGCACCTCCGCTTTTGAATAAAGGACCAAAGATGAGGCAATGAATCTCTGCTTGCCATGTCGATTATGAGGGAAAAAAATGCCGACATTATGGAATTTGGACAATTTTTGGCACTTCACACGCAAACAGAAAATGTCTGTATATGGTATGAACACAATATACTGTGTTTCACGATCGTGAGAAAATATGATGCTGTTTAGTGAGTGAATAGCATAGGCCAGGTAAAAAAGAGACACTCGGGAACCATTTTTAACTTGTGAAAAAAAAGGGTCCTTTAAACATTTGCAACTAAGAAGAACAGTGGCTGCCTCATTCCATCATCATGTACAAAATGAGGATGCTCCTATGTAATTGACACTATCTTGAGAGGTCTGAACTCGTTTTGTGGAGATGAGTGCAAAAGCTAAACTGCATGGATGTTTGCACTTGTGTCCCCACCTTGGTCGGCCAACACCAAGGCCCCGGCCTCCAGGGCGTAATCTCCACTTCCTGGATCTCTGTACAAACTCACTGTTAGTCCTGAACACAAAATTCAAAGTGTCCCATAACTACTTTGACATGTGAAATACTCTCAATTCAAACAAAGAGTTCAGGTCTAGAATATGGAGAGCGACAATTGCTTTCAACTCCACCCTCCTGTTGCGTTATTGCTGAATTCCCTTCCCCGCGGGCAGCATCCTGCCTCTATTGCCGCCTCTGATACCAACCTCGGAATGTGGAAATTAGTTTTTGCCCCCCCCCATTCCCTCACCCGTTCAGTGCCATTTACACACAGTAGCAACGTGGGAAATAAGGTCGGAAGAAAGCCGACTTTTACAAGCAGCGCAGATGAAGCAAAGTGGCCCAAATCAATAAAGGTTTACCGCCTTAATGTGAGCGTTCCACGTAAAATTGGTGAGACGGGTTACCTGCGGTGCTGGTGCTGTTGCCACAAACATAGATCCCCCGAGGGGCCACGTTGCACACCGCCTACAAACGACAATACAATTATTTTGCTGGAGTTGGAACAAAGAGCCGGATGGAGTCAAGCTCTCGGGCATCGAATCGACCTGCAACATCTGGCTCTTGCCCAGTCCGGGATCTCCCACCATCAAGACGTGCGGGTCTCCTCTCACCGGGACGCTGTTCTTGCCCGTGTGCTTCTGCCGGCCTCCAAACAACACCAGCACAAGCGCCGCTTTCACCAGCTACAAAGGCGCGTGGGAACGCATCAGTGTGAGAGGCCAACCAGAAAAGTCGCAGAATGGACGGCGGTGCTCACCAGGTGGCCGTAGATGGCAGGACATAGTGAGCTGAAGAGAGCAAAAAGGAGTCAACACCTTTCCAACAAACATCCGAAAGCAGCAGGAACCACCTAAGCTCCACCTAAAGCTCCATTTTGCTCAATGTGGGCACACATCCAAGTGTTGAACCCTCAAATGACTAAAAGCCTTCAACTCTTCGAAAGCGAAACTAATTTTGCTGCAGCGATGAGAGATCACAGAAGAGAAAGAACGAAAAAGGAGAGAGAAACAGAAGAGAAAGGGAGAAGACTGTGCAGTGTGAACAGTCCGTGAATAACAGGCTGTCTTGCATGTTTTGTTACAAGGGATGAAATCATGGAACAATTGAAGATGAAAAATTTGTTTTTGGCCAAATATTGAGGGTCAGTTTACATGCGGTGCCGTCGTGCTGACGCCAAATCTGGAGCCTGGCCCGACAGTGAAGCTTCCGCCGACGAGTTTCATTCAAAGATAGCCTATGATTCTATCATCGATACTAATGCTTTTTTGCATCCTTTTTCTTTTAGCCTTTAAGGCCGGCAAACTTACTGCACTATGAGTCTGAGCAGGTCAGGCTGCGACTGGATCTCCTGGATGGCATAGAGCTCCTTCAGGCTAAACTCCTCACTTCCGGAGCGATCCTCGGGCGAGCCGCCAGACGACCCCGCGCCTCCACACTTGGACTGGTGACCTGCATTCAACAGTCATGAGCTCCACCTGATGATGACACCTCACTTGGGAGTGAAACTTGGAACGATAGCCACCTTTGGTGTTGCTGACTGACGTGGCCTCAATGTAGAGGAGAAACATGCACTGGTCCTTATTCCACCTGGAGGTGCCTGGATCGCAAACACAAGGCCATTGTTTCCCACCCCCAACAGATGAGAACCGATGATGTAAGAAGCAATCAAAATCGCTTTAATGTCGAAATGTGGTGGCTATCGGCCTTCTGAAAAGTCATGTTCATGTGTGTGTGTGTGTGTGTGTGTGTGTGTGTGTGTCTGTGCGCACCATCATTTGTGACTCTAACGATCCCCGTCACTGTCACCGTGTCACCGGGGACGCAGCTGTCACAGAGGTCGGCGGTCAGGTGGCACTCAACTGTGCGTGGGATCCGTCCGGCCTCCCTCTGCTCGCCGCACACCAACTCCTGCACCCTGCCAACACACACACACTTAACAGACCCACCTATGGCATTCTGTCAACATTCCGCTGTTTATCTGAACAGACCAGAACCGCAATTGCCAAGAGTCAGTCTGCTGCAGGTTGAGTCAGTGCTGACGAACCAGTGAGCTAAGTGCGACACCTAGTGGTGATATCTTCATTTTCAAATGCTGTCGACTTTGAGAAATGGTCCAATTTCAACATGAATCGAGAAGCAGAACAAGGAAAGAGACTTGGACAGTAAGGCCTTTGTATCAATCTTGCTAAACATGCGACGATTGTTCACTGACTAAACGAAGACACGATTAGCATTCTTTCAGTGTACAATATATAATAATTTGTAGCAATTTGGTTTGGTGATGGTGTGTCGGAGGACTTTTACACATTGGACTTGTCACACATTGAAATACTGAAATACAAAGTGGCAGAGGTGCGGGCATCCGCAGTCGTCGCGCGGTAACTTGTAGCAGTCACGGCGGAAGGCAAACAGGAGGTTAGCGGAATAAACGTTTGATAGCATCATAAACGGCGCATTCATGACGTACAAGTCGACGCGGTGTCATACTTACTTGATGATTTGCCAGTCTACAGTGTGTGTAAGAGGGGAACTCCGTCTGGCGCTGAACGCACGACTGCGGCAATCTGGCCGGGTACACTGCCAGACAACACACACAAGTGAGACCCTTCCTACGCCAATATATTCCCCGGCGTGCGCGTGCCCCCTACCTTGGCGGGCGTGGCGTACTTTCCGTGTTGCAGCGGCAGCGAGAGCGTACTGGAGCACGACAGGCACTGGAAGGCCAGCCTGGTGCATCGAGGCCGGATGTTGCTCACCCGGACCACCGTGCCCCTCACGCACACCAGGCAGCCGAACACGCTGGCGCGTAGCGTGCGGAGCGGAGTCAGTGGCTCGTAGTTGTATAGCCTGTGTATATAAGTTGCGCTTACAGCGGGTAGCAAAAGTCTACACACCATTGTCTCATTTTTTTATATTTCATAAAAACACCCATTTGAACAGGGGTGCAGTTTTCTTAAATCCACAGTGGACCTCGTGTGTAAACAAACATGAGCTTTGCTGCCGCATACCTTGCACTGATGCGAGGGATGCTAATAATTGGCGCGGCGACGGGCAGCTCGTCGCCAGGCAGCTCAGCGGCCTGTTTCTCCAAGTCCACAGTTAACACCTGTTTTACAACGAGAGGAGGCTGCCTTCAAAAAATAAAATAAAATAAACATGACGCCTGCGGCTATCTCTATAGAAATATTTCAATCTCGATTTATTTCTAATCTCTCGCATTTGGTTAAGTCGCACCTAGTATGCAACTTGTCTCGTGTTTGACCTCACACACTAGCGTCTATATTATGGCCTGTTTTATTGCCGCTTCTCCTCTTTCCTCTTACATGGGCGAGGCTCTCATAGGTTTGTCAAGCAAAAAAAAAAGACAAGATCAACATCAGATGAACATTAAATAATTGCATGGCATTTTACAATTACTTGCCTGTGACACACAAAAAATAGCTCTGGGTTCCACTTTGGAGTCACACCTGTTGAGTTAATGTTCTCTGTGACTCTATTTATGGCCGATAAATATTTGACTTTTGCAGACATGATCTGTCATTCATATTCAACAAGGTGCAATTCAATGACGATTAATAATCACTCATATTTGGCCAGAATTCTTCTCATTCAATAGTGAACTCGGATAGAAATACTGGCCCATTCAGTATTAAGAAGTAATCATTCAACCTGTCCATTCGTGCGTGTGTGTTGTACCTGGTGAATGGCCACTCCCAAACAGTTGAAGATCATCTCCGGTTGGTCCTTCAACTCTGCAGTCAGGGCAGGAAGTGCGGCTCGCACTGTCTCATTTGTGGTCAGGTCCGCGTAGTCCACCAGTACGCTGCCCTGACGCTCGATCTCGTCCTGTAACGCGCAGCAAGTCACCACCCCAGTCCACCACATCGCGTCAGAAACACAACCCGACCTTGTCGTAGAGGTCAATCTTGGAGGTGAAATACTTCTCAAACACTTTGATTTTCTCCACGCTTGGCGAGCTCTCGATGAAACCTGCCGAAAGAAGTCAGATTCTCATGTGTGAATCTTATCATCGCTAGGCCTAATCTTCATTAAATACCGTCAGTGAAGTACAGCGACCATCCTTTGTATGGGCACAGCACATCCAGAGTGGCCTGATGGAGGACTGAAAAGGCAATTTGCATTAAAATTGGACTCTTGTTAGTTGGGTTAGATTTAGAAGCAGCTATCTCTGCAGGTGCTTTTTTTTTTTTTAACTTCCCCTGAACATTTTTAGTTGAGAGAACGGTGGAATTTTCTGTTCAATGAATATAGCGCTATTGTATTTGCTTTTGTTTTGTGCCAACATTTTAGTAGTTAAATTACAAAGTCAAGGTGTGATGGTGTGACGAGAGTCCTAAGTGTAGATAATTAGAGGCAGTCAAAACGTTTTAATTTATGTAACTGATAAGAAATAGTTATTTGTAGGAAGGACGGGTTCAGGACAAGACACGAGAGCAAAAAAAATGTAAGTGCCTCTGCCTCCAATAGTGAACTCATTTCTCATCAGCAGGAGTTCTTGTTTTTTCCAAAGCAAATTGAATAAACTCACCCCTGTGTGTGCCCGAGCCGTGACTTGCCGATGCTCTGTTATCACATCCAGCCTTCCCACCCTGTGGTGCTCCTCCTCCACGTCCACTACCTGAACCCCCTCTCCAAGGTCTACCCCTCCACCCTCCTCTCCATCCCCCATTGCCTCCTCCTCTCCATCCCCCGTTGCCTGCTCCTCTCCTTCCTCCTCCATTTCCTCTCCAACCATCATTTCCACCCCGCCATGTCCCTCTTATTCGGTCCTGTCCACTCATTCCTGGGCAAAAAAAACATGAGATGTTTCAGGTTTTTCTAATATAGCTGTAACAGTTTGTTAGAGAGTGTATCCCGCTACATCATGGGGTTTTCGGGTAGTGGCCCTGCTAGTTGCAGATTTTGTAAAAACATTTTTTTCTGTGGAAGTTGATGCAAGTTAATCCTGGGGAAAACGTTTCCAAGCTTGGTATGAGGACAAACAAGGCAAAACATGTTCATGACATGTCAAATGAATGTAGGACCGTTCGCCTCGACTGTGTTAAAGAACTAGCGATATGAGGACACCTGAACCCCTTGTAACACGAGTACTGTATACAAGTACAGCACTTTTAGTGTTGCACATTTCGGACGTCACGGTTTTTCGGGCGGCTTAAACTTCTCGACAGAAAACGTGGTACATTAAACACAGTTGACATTTTAACAACTGTAAGTAAAACAGCCTCAGTATGAGAAAAAGCGAAAGTTACCGATGACATTTCGATGTTTCCACTCGGCAAGGTGTCAAAATTTCCCGCCCCACAGTCGGAGCTTCTTCTTCGTCTCATTTCGGCGGTGATTCGATTTCCCCGATTGACTACTGACACCTAGAGGACAAATGTAACATTGCAGTTGAAAACACAGCTTCATGCCTCCTCATTGTAGTATTTAATGTTTCAAATGTTACGATGCGTTTATAAAGCGAATTTAAAATTCATCCATTCATTCATCTTCCGAACCGCTTGATCCTCACTAGGGTCGCGGGGGGTGCTGGAGCCTATCCCAACTGACTCCGGGCAGTAGGCGGGGGACACCCTGAATCGGTTGTCAGCCAATCGCAGGGCACACAGAGACGAACAACCATCCACACTCACACTCACACCTAGGGACAATTTAGAGTGCTCAAACAGCCTGCCATGCATGTCTTTGGAATATGGGAGTGTCAGGTTTGTCCAGGAGACTCAATTCTGGTACCAGGAGGGAACTAGGAAAAGCGTTAGGTTTCAGTTCTCCGCACGTCACCCCTAACGATCTCCTCCTTCACCCCCTGATTTATTGGGAAATCTACTACATAGGTGTGTCCAACCTAAAGGGTGGGGGCTGTTGGAGACACACTGAACTTGTTTGACTATGTGTGTATATGTGAGTGTAAATTACGTACATGTGTGCCATTGTTACAAAAACATCACGTTGCAGCTGGTGTTGATGGCTCCATCCACTGTTGAACCTTGCTCCTGTTTAGTCTTTAAAACTTATCTCATCCCAACCACGTCCTCGAAAAGGTGGTTGCATCCCTAAACTTCCACACAGTGCACTCAGCATTCTTGAGTATAAAGGTGAGCATATAATGAATAAAAGGATTATAAATGTGAATGATTAAGAAGCATTATATCTTTATTAAAAGCATAAGCGTTCTTCAATTAATGATTGCAGGCATAAGCGTTCTTCTTTGCAAGCATAATCAATTTATCATTGCAGGCATATGCGTTCTTCATTGCGAGCATAATCAATCAATCAATCAATCAATCAATCAATCAATCAATCAATCAATCAATCATAATGTAACATTAATAATAACACTAATAATAAGCGAATGTATGATAACTAAAATAATCAACCTATCAGGGAGGAAACCAGAGCACCCGGAGAAAACCCACACAGGCCCGGGGAGAACATGCAAACTCCACACAGGGAGGCCAGAGCTGGAATCGAACACGGTACCTCTGCACTGTGAAGCCGACGTGCTAACCACTGGCATACCAGGCCACCCGAATTTAAAATTAAAAAGGGCAATTATATTTGCATTTACATGTTCAGTGGGCACAGCGACTGGTTAGCACGTGCGCCTCACAATGCAGGGGTACAGGGTTCGATTCCTACTGCGGTCTTCCTGCGTGGCGTTTGCAGGTTCTCTACGTGGGTTCCTATGTTTTTCCTTTGCTCTGACTGTCTCTATAATAAGCCGCTCTCGCACAACTCTAATTGCCCCACGGGAATAAATAAAGTTTTCTGAATCTGAATGTTTTAACATTGGATATAGATTAAGAGAAAAATAAACTCTAACGACGTTCAAGTGTGCATGTATGCCCAAATTATACTACATTATAGAACATACAACAAATAAACGCATTCAGATACAGATATAATGGTGATGCATGCAAAAAAGTATCAAATACTAAGTACATTAATACCAAATGGGAAGTGATGTTGATGATGACTAACAGCATTTTGCACCACCGAAGATATTTTCTCTGCACGCTGCGTGCAGAATTTCGCAATTAAAAAGGCAGCACATGACGGGTGCACGGTGACAATTATTAACGTTTATTGTAGTAACTTTTGTCATAGTATGCTTTTCCAACGTGCGCCAATACAAGAGTTATATGCAGAAAGACATTTGTAATACACGAAGGAACGTTTTTTTTTTGGATCACGTCCCTGCGGCGGCCAACGCATGGACATCCATACATTTGGGAGTGTTTGTGATTCATCGTCACTGTTGCTTCCGATCATTTCGTTGCAAATTCGCAGCCTACGTGCAAAACGTGAGGTTCGTGTGACGCCTGCTGTTGACCTCCCACAAGCTTGTTATTGGTTAACTTTGGCAAAGGGAAGGGGGGAACAAAAGTTTTGCTTCATTTTTGAACATTTTGTGTTTTATCCGTGTTGTTCAATGAGTGGAATGTTTTGATTTTTTGTTTTTTTTCAATAAACAAATAAATTGGGAAAATGGATGGATATTAAAAACTAGTTACAAGAACGGAAAGTTTTGGTGCGGTGAGGGTTCCTGGGGCGTGTCCTTCGCTGAAACATTACCATGCAACTTTGGATGCGGAGCACGTGAGGTGTCTCCTAATTGGCGGATAAATCCAATAGGCGGAGCTTCGCCGCTCGACTATTTAACGCTTTGTTCCATTGTTGCTGCTTGTGTTCTGCCGCAGACTCCGACTGACAGCTGTCGCCACTTTTTGCACTTAACCCTCATTTTCCCCTTGCTCTTTTGTTTGACAATGTCTTGCGCTCATTCCCTGGACGGGAGCTTCCCACCTTCCCCGGCCGAGGACGACGACGGCGGCTCCAAGCGGTTGTCCTGGGGCAGGCTGCTCCAGAGGCTCGGCGAGCTCAAGGGGCTCGCGCACAGGTATCACGACAATACTGACACCGGTGAGTGCTGCAGCAAACCCTTTCGTCTCAGGACTGTTGCATGAAGTAAATATCTGTATGTGTTGAAAAATAATTACCAAAAAATACATTTCTATTAAATGCAATGGAACATCACAACAACAAAAACACCTGGAGGTGCAAAAAAAAGAAAAAAATGAAGATAATTACATTTAAAAAATTGTCTTGGGGGAAAAAAAACTGCTTCACACAATTGCATTTTGTTGTGTGCACGCTGTTATTAAGTCAATGCAGTTTTTTGCAGTCTCCAAATGACTCTCTGAACGACTCTCCGTCCTTGCTTTTAGGTTCCGTAGCAGACGTGTCCATGTGTAATTCCGAGAGCAGCTTGTTCTGTTACCCCTCCGAGGAGACCCTGGCCGCAGAGCTGGTGGCCACCATCGAAGAATCCCTCCATGGCGCCGCGCAGCTCCTGGGCTGCTCCCGTCTCCTGGTGCCCGACTCCCTGCTGGACCACGTGGGCCAGGAGCTGGTGCATCTGGCTGCCAGTGAGCCGTGCGGCCTGCGGGGAGCGCTGGTCGAGCTGTGCGTGGACAGGGGCGAGCCGTGGTCGCCGTGCAGCGTGGGCGAGATCGCTGTGGTCGGCGCGCTGGTGCCCACCTTCCACGTGACCCTGGTGCTCAGAGCCGGGGCGGGCGGATTGTGGCCTGAGGTCCGGAGGTTTTTCATCAGCAGCCGGTCCCAGCAGAAGTGCGAGACGGCTGCCAGGCGCCGACGCTCTCTCAGACTGAGGTCTGGCTTCAGGGCCGTGAAGAGGAAGTTGTACTGCTCAGGGGAGCTGCTCATTGAAGAGTGCTCCTGACCTAAGCGCTCCTTGACTAGAATGTCTCAAATGAACATGCTAAGTGACACTAAGGGCTCTGTTGCTGACTTGAAGGGAATGAAAGGAGACCCTTTGATTGGCCGTGATGAAGTCAGCTGAGACCGCTCCCACAGCAACGCAGCCCTCCCTTTTGCCGATCGTGTGTCTGCACTCAACTACGGAGTTACCAACATGGCATCTAACCCGCCCCGCACAGAGTTACAACCATGTGCCGCGAAGGATTTAGGCCGGTCACAAAAATAGAGCCTCAAACACACAATCCCAGCAACAACGTGTAGTTGGCGACGGTCCGTCCGTCTGTGGCAGCTTCTCGCCTGACTGGAGGTGAATTATTATTTTTTTACTTATTTCAATGAAAATGCATGTTAAAGTTGCTTGACAACTTTGGTATCTGATGTTCAAATCTGACATGTTTTTGGTATTTAAGAAAAATAAATTATTTTCTATGACTTGTCTTGTGTGGTGACTGCTGGGGATGGCTCGGCAATTGTGCACTGTTCCCTTTCTTCGCCTTCAAGTGACATATTTTTATTTTAAAAATGGACAGATCATCCAGGTAATTCGTGGATTAATTAAAAATGAAAATACAATTTATGCAAATGATGTCAAATAGTTAATTTATACCAGGTTTTAAATGGAATTCGAATTACTGCTATAAATGAACCACATTATTGAATCAAAGTGAGTATTTTAAGAAATCTGTTGTAACTGCAAAATAACCACTAAATCAACATTTTTTTGTGAGATTAATATTGGAAAAGTACTTTGTTACCTCATTTTTACTTAAGACAGAGTAAAAAGCCCCCCAAAGCAATTAATATCGAATTTAGGAATCAATGTCACAAAAATGACTCGGATTCACTTTTTGTTCCTCAAAAGCCACCGTACAAATGTATCCTCACAGGACAGCCAACAAGCCTTATGAATCAAGTCTAACCGACCAAACGTATTGAACGGCAATTTCAGACAAAATTTATTTCAAAAGAAAACCATCATACAACTCTTCACTTGTTAATTTAATAAATAAGGTTTACCTGTGCAAGATTTTGTTTTTTAACGATCTTGATCCGACGGGCTACAAGCAAAGTCACTTAATAACGTTATTAATAAATGATATTACCTTTGATAAATTCTGCACTGTTAAAAAGTCTAGTCAATATATACACTGGAAAGAACTATAAAAACAAAATCAAAACTAATGAGCGGCTCAGACGTGTGTCTATGAGAAGGCCGGTTGGGGTTCTCAAAATGGAGAAAAGAGAGCGAGAGGAGAAAAAAAAACAGATTAGCAGGAGAGAAAATCACAATCTTAGCAGCTTTGTTTCCTACTCCAAAGGGACGACCCGCGGACCCTCGCCGTCCCGTAGACGGGCGAGAGGGGAAGAAAAGGTCAGCCGAAGCCCCCTGCTTGTTGGATGCCAAGTCGGTGGTCCACAGGAAGCTGCGGAGTGGTTCCCGGATCAGGTCTGCTGCCCACAGTGCGTAAGGCTTGTTTTGATTCTCTTGGGTTTGCTGCACAGATGCGCTCCGATTGGGGAGGGGGGGGCTGAGGCTACCGATGCGGTCCTCCAAAACGATTCAAGTACCTAAAAGAGAGGATATACGCTATCACGTGGCAGTCAAAACCTGACCACCACCACCATCGGGGTGACCCAACACTTCTGTCCGGGTTCGATAGATTTTTCAAATCAGATTTTTTTTGTTTTATGCGTTAATATTTTTCAAACGCACATTTTTTAAAAATTGTGTTCTTTCAACAAATGTTATTTTGGTCAAATATATTTCGCAATGCTTGATCTAAGGATCTTCGATGAGCAATACACACGTCATCCTGATTATGAAAGCAGGAAAGTCCCTCGGATCGTTTTTATGACAAATATTCTTGAGCCGACATTCAGTTTTGTACTAAACTTCAATGTAGGTCAAAAGTGTTGTTGCCGACTTCACTGAGACATCAACACCAACTTGGCTGGCGCTGTAGGAAACCGCTTTTATTTCCTTGGCCAAAGTTCGACGGTCACACGGCAAGGTGAGTCTTCCGACTCCTTCGGCCATTGCACTAAAATGTGTCAGCGGAAATGCGAGTACGCCACGCTTGACTCTGCAAAAGACAGACGCAAACAAAACCGGGCTCCATGCTAGCGATGGGCAGCGAACGGAGCGCTCAAAGCTCTCTCCCTCTTTTCGAACACAAAATGCACATCAAGTCGTCTCGGCTCAACAGTGCCAACTCACTAATATAATGATTCGAAAAATTCCGTCAAACAATGAACATTACGACGTGGCGCTCATCGTTAAATCTGAGAAGAAAAAAAAGAAGTTGACGGTGAAATTAGCAAGAGAAAATTTGAGGTCAATCTTCACGTACCCGTAACAGTCCAAACAGCTTCTAACCGTCCAGCATGACCTGAATCTCGGATAACCGGTTGCAGCTGGGAGTCCCCATCCTCTGCGCCCTCTGGTACAACTCCGAGTCCCCGAAATAGCGGGCGCGATACATCAGGCCTTCCTCTGAAAGCGCAGAACAAGTGTGAGGCACAATTCTTGCCACGAAAGCGCCGCAGGTCAAGTGCACCCACTCTGCTGCTTCTCCTTCCAGCAGTTGTTCCTGAGGTTGGAGATGTAGTCCTCCTCCACCGCTCTCTCCACATTCTTCAGGTCAGCTGCGCTGAAGTCCTCGTTAAAGCGCTCGCCCACGTAGAAAGGCACCTTCAGGTGGGACGTATGCCTTTTGTGAACGTAACCCGCCGACCTGGCGGGATGGACCACACGTCGCGGGCGCGACTTAAGCTAGCGTTCGAAACGGACGCCGGCCGGGCCGGAGGCCACGATGCACTTACGGGCGGTAGCTAAGGCTGTAGGGAGGCTGCGTGACCATGAGCTGGCTGAGCGCAGACACCAGGATGAGGATGAGGATGGGCATCAGCTGAACGAACAGAGCCAGGCCTCCCTGCTCAGAAAGAGACGCCACCAAACCATTAGAATGCTGGGAACGCGACAACGACAAGCTTGTACTCTTGTTTTTCGATAGTTTGACATCGGTTCACCGAGATGCAGGTTTTTACCGGTTTTTGGGGTTTGAATGTAAAGCCCCCGATGGAGAGTGTCTACCGTAGATTTCAGGCCATTGCACCGCAAAGTCTCGGTTTTGCAGCATCGGTGTGAATAAGCATTATCCTTTCTTTTGTCACAGCAGTAGTGATTTTATTTTTATGATGTGCATTTAAAATTGGCAACAAAAAAAAGGCAATTTGACATCTTGAGTATGGCCAGAGTTGGTGACCAAACGCTTAGTTTTACACTGGCAGCCCCTCCGAAGAGACAAAAAGTGTTTTGTATCATCATTTTAGGTCTCTGAGCATTTGTGTTGGTAAACATCGAGTGCAAAACATGAACAGTCATTACGGATTATCCGTACGCGTTGTGAAATGCGTCTCAGCTGTTACGGTGATTAGGCCACGGTTGTGGATCGAGGGTGCTCACAAATGAACGGCAAGATCATCGGTCACGCTACAATCAGGCTAAATCCAATCGAGCTTGAGTACAATAAATAGATGTAGGGAAATGAAGACTTACATCTCTTTGCTGCTCTCGTCTCTCTTGCCTGTTGTGGTGCGCAAAGTGCATTCTTCCATTTCTGTAAACATGTACGTTGCCTAAAAGCGACAGGCGAACGGCATCAAGGGGGAGAGCGCGGACATTTGGCAGCTGTACTGGCGAGCTACTTTTGACTGACTGGATGGGAAGCCTCCACCAAAGAACATGTTGAAGAGGTCCTCCGGCGAAATATCGGCTTCAAAGTCACGGTGCTGCCGCTGTCTGCTCGGGTGCGACCTCTCCTCGCCGTACTGGTCGTACTGCCGCCGCTTGTCAACGTTGCTCAGCACGGCGTAGGCATTACCGATGGCTGAAAGGCGCAGGCAGATAAGCGTCATCAACGCCGCACATACTCGTTACATCGCACTGACTCGGAGCGCTGTCGGTGTACCTTTAAATGCATCGGTGGCTCCGGGCGCGTGATTTTTATCAGGGTGGAACTTGAGAGCCAGCTTCCGGTACGCTTTTTTGAGATCTTCGTCGGAGGCGGTCTTTTCTACCCCCAGGATTTGGTAGTAATCTTTACAGCCCTTAATCCTGCAGGGATGAAACAAATTTGGTGAGCAGATAGAACGGTTCTGATTGGTCAAACGCCAGGGCGAGGAATTCTGCCCTTGCTGTGAATATCACGGCTATTTCATCATGATTACAGTGGGTGGCCCGTGAACAGGATATTTTAGCGCAACGTGTAGGCTGCTATGTTAGGGTTCAATGGCCGTTTGGGCAAAGTCAGTCCAGTAATTTTGTGTTCCTAATCATAATCTTACTTTAACTTTATTATTTTTTGTATATAGGATGGACATTTTCTTAATTCTAACAACAAAATCATTTTTTTAGATTGACTTTTCCTCGTTTTCTTACTAACCTCCTAATTATGCTTCTCTCTTTTTTTCTCGAGCGACATGAAAATTGCTCACTTGCACAGCTGTACAATTCTTCTATAAATACGCGAACCGAAAGGTCTCGTTTGCAACTCGCGACTGGCTGCACGGAATTCTAAACCAGGACCAAAATACAATCAAAAAAGGTCCAGCGTTTGCATCGGTTTCGGGTTAACAGCTGTAGCCACCACGTCACGAGCTGGCACACTTTAACCGGTGCAACATGTAACTTGCAACTTGTAGTCCTTGGGCGATTCACGACCAAACCGGCAAGTGACGAGTTGCCGGTCAGGGCAAAATAAGCACTCGGTATTGAACGAGGAAGCAAATGACGCATACTGACTTCTTGACCGCCTCCATCTGCTCGGCGGTGTAAGATTTTGTCGAATCTGCGGGCCCCTGCGCGGACGTTTCAGCGTCCTCTCGGTGATGACGGTGCCTCGTGGAGGGTCTTTCTCCGTTAGCCGGCCCGCCGTTCTGGTCCGGAGGCTTCCCATTGTGCGCTAGTGTGTCCAGTAAGTCTGTTCGGGGAGAAAACGACGGCTGTCACCCAAAAACCTCACCATTCTAATGAGCCTCAATCGTGCGATGCTAACGGTTAGCGTTGCAATGTGTAGAAGAAGAACCCGCTTTATTCGACTTACTTTGGGCTTGGTCCGTCGGAAACAGACGCTGGGCCTTCTCTAAAAACTTCCTGGCTTTGTCCGGCTGGTTGTTGCTGACTGCGTTCAGCGCGATTTTGATGCAACGCTCCGCTTCGTCCTTGTTTGAGTCCATTGCGACACGGCGGAGCTATTTACTTGACCCAACTCTGGGCGCGGGGTGATGGCGTCACGCAAAGGCAACCTGAACTTCATTTGAAACGTCACAAGAGTGGGACCCCTCCGGTTTCCGCCACTTGCGCCCCCGATTTCTCTTGAGAGAACTTGACAAGTGGAAGAAAACTGTGGCGTGCAACCGTCAGAACAGAAAGGCCGAGAGGAGGCTGTTTATTCAACAGGTGCGTTCGTGGTGTGACCTAAGATCGCAGTTCTAAGTCACTGCTGCATCTTTGAGAGCCAAGATGGCTTACTGTAGGCCGTTCAATCTTATGAGACGGGTTCATGTGCGTGCTCGTCGGGAGACCTGTCTGTCTTTTTCATCTAAAGACACCATAGCTGCCGTTCGGGCAACGCTCCAGCCAGTCAAGAACCGTCAGAGGAAAAGAGACAGGAGGCCCACCCCGGCTGGTGATTTGTCCTGGGAGGACAGGCTGGCCTCAGTGGTCACCCCACTGTGGAGGCTCACCTACGATGAGCAACTTGAAGTCAAGCAAAAACATCAGGAGAAGATACTGGAGCAGCTTTGTGATGGTGGAAAGATCACGTTCCCCGTCCTGCCTATCCTGCCGTCCCCAGTTAGGGACGGTTATCGAAACAAGTCGACGTTCTCTGTCAACAGGGGAGTGGATGGGAACCCCAAGACAGTTGGGTTTTACGTGGGCAAAGGCAAGGATGGCAAGATTGTGTGCGTCAATGGAGACCACCTGTCCAACATGCCGGAGAAGCACAAACAGGTGGCCAGACGCTACCAGGAATTCATCCGCCGCTCTTCCCTGGAGCCCTGCCTCCTCCTCCACGACGGGGGGCACTGGAGAGAGGTCACGGTGAGGACCGACGCAGCCGGCAACACCATGGCCATCGTGTATTTCCACCCACAGGGGCTCTCCCGGGAGGAGGTGGCGGCCCACCGGGAAGACTTGGCCGAGTTCTTCGCCAATGGCGCGGGGTCGGCTTGTGAGCTGGACTCACTTTACTTCCAGGAGAGCGCCATGACCCGTTGTACGCGTGAGGACTCGCCCTACCAGCTCCTGTTCGGTCACACGCACATTTATGAGCAGGTAATGAACACAAGTGCAGAAAGTATGAAGTTTCATGAAATGCAGGACTGATGTGGATGCTTTAAAAAAATGCTGATTCTGTTTGGCAGGAGAAAATTCCGATTCATCGGCTGATTATTTTAAAGCATCTGAAATGTGTTTATTTTTGCGTCCCTTAACACACTCATAACAGCGAAGATATGGATTACAGACAGAACATCCGTTTTACGATGCACTTGTCTTTTAGTATTTGTTTTAGCTTTGCGACAGAGAGGTATTTTCAAGGAATCATGCAAGAAAAGCAGTTCCGAATACATTTCTTTCCACTCTCTGAATTTTCTTATTGGATGCAATTGAGCCGCATATTGTTGTCCGGGGAGGTTTTGCCATAGCGGAGGTCCGCCTCATTGTAGCTCAGCTTCCCACCCATCATCATCACCACTGGATTCATTTCATTAATTTGATCTAATCAAACCACGTCTGCACATTCAAGTCAGTCATACGGTGGGACTTTGGTGGTTGCATTATGCCCCAGAAATCAACTTGGAGGTTGACGGATATGTAATTTACTCGTTCCAGCAGCAACTAAAGAACACCACAAGGTGGCAGTATTTCTCTTCAAACACCTTCCGGGTGTCAGTCAGCCTTTCAAGTGGGGTACTTATTTTTTTTTCCATTACACTGTGGTTTACGTATATATATTAAGAACTAAAGAAAACGTTGTTTTCATAAAGCTCTCTTTCAAAAAATGACCACATCAGCAATACACGGATCAATCGTGATGACACTCCCAGTGGATACTGAAATAACTCGCGGTAGCTCTTGATTGTCATTGACAGATGCTGGGCTTCATCTTCCGCATCTCTCCGGACGCATTCTTCCAGGTGAACCGTAGCGCCGCTCAGGTGCTCTACAGCACGGTCCGAGACTTGTGCGTCCCCAATCGTGAAGACGGATCAGGGACTCTCCTCGACGTGTGCTGCGGGACAGGCGCCATGGGCATCACGGCGTCCCCCAGAGTACGGCGGCTCATCGGAGTGGAGCTCGTAGAGCAGGCGGTGGAAGACGCCAGACACAACGCGGCCCTCAACCGGCTTGACAAGTGCCAGTTCGTGGCCGGAAAGGCGGAGGCGGTCCTCCCCGGCCTCGTGTCCCAGTTGGGGTGTGGGGACGGGCGCCTCGTGGCAGTAGTAAACCCCGCCCGCGCCGGTCTCCATCACCGAGTGATCCGGGCCTTACGCAGCCAGCCCGCCATCCGCCGTCTGGTCTACGTGTCCTGCAAGCCGGAGGGCGAGGCCATGAGGAACTTCAGGGAGCTTTGTTGTGCACCCGACCCAAAGAGGAAACTCCAGGGGGACGCCTTTTCTCCAAGTCTGGCTGTGCCCGTGGACATGTTCCCACATACGGAACACTGCGAACTGGTGATTCTCTTTGAGAGGTAGCGAATGGCACCTTCCACGCATCGGGATCGGGTCTGCTGTCTCCGTGATAGCTCCACCTCTTTGCCTGTGGGACACTTTGCCATTGCAACCACATATTGGATTCGTCCGCCTGCAGTCAGGCAGTATTTCTCGCTAAAATGAAAACTCATCGTTGTTGTGTAAGAACATAGCAAGACGGTAATTGTCGCATAAAAAGCGCTCTGGCCGATCAATAAAGTTTTTACCTTGTTTCCTGTAGTCGGTACTTCTTGAAATGGGAATTGATCCAAAGCTAGCAGTTGCTATGGCAAACTGAAAAAGGATGACAGAAATCACCCCATCAAATAGGAATTGATCAAATGCCAACATGCTAACTGTAACGCATGTCGGGGATTAATGATTTCACCAAAATATGAGGTGGGGGGGCCCCTCATCCTGGACTGCTCTTAATTTCCTTGAGTTGCCAGCTCCATTTCATTCATTCTACTAAATTCCCTTTGATGCTTGTCATCGTTTTCAATGCAAATGGACTGACTTCTGCAGTGCACACAGCAGATGAAAACACAGGACACCCAAACAAAGAGTGCATGGCTTTTTTATTGCATTAACTGTAAAACTGCGGCAATCGATCATATAATCCTGTGTGGGTGCGTGCGTGCGTGCGTGCATTGACAAAGGCATTCTTCATGTTTTAAAGGTATACACTGTTGTGACTTGAAAGGCTCCTGTGGACAGTGCACAAGTGAAGGCAGGCCATGCGAGGCAGCAGCAATCATGCTGAAAAAAAACCTCCCAAAACATTTCAACACCGTCAAGGTAAGTGACATTTGAAAAGCTAAAAATTCCCAAACTCTCAACCACACGTTGTCCCTTCAGGTTTGAATTTCCCATTTCGATATTTTGCACCAGAGTTGAAGTGACTTTCAAACAGACCAGCTGTCAAGAGTACAAAGCATGTCAAGATGGTCCATCCATTGCGTCGTTTACAGTCGATCAAATTCTACTTCATCAGAAATCAACATTGCGGATGGAAATAATTCCTCACTTGAAATGTGTTTTGCTTCCACGCGGTCTTGGACCTCCTCGTTTGAAGAGGATGACATTCTGCGTTTGACGTCGTGGCCACCAGATGGCGCTAGCTACCATTTCTCCCAAAGCATGTTCAAATTCTTCCGGAGGTTTTGGGCTGATGCGAGCTGTCGACTTGAGTTACGAGTGAGCTTCGGGCACTCCGCAGCTTCAGAGAGGTGAAAATAGATGTCAGAATTGAAGTGGAAATTTGGTTCGCCCCAAAAAAGTTGGACAACATTTGGGGACAAATATTCTTTAGGCACAGAAACTATGCTCCCTGATATCCACCTGAATACTATTTTTTTGTGCTATCTTTCACACAGCATCATTTCAGGTATATTTGTTTTGTTTGTGCTGTACTCTCAAGACAGTGAAACATTCACGTGATTGTGCTGTGGAGTGTGTGCAGCATCCTCTGAGCTCTCGCTGGTTAGGTAAGCTTTCCTCAGTTCCCGCTGCTGAAGCCGCTGTTCAGGGGAGAGGGAGGGAGAGCTCCAAGTCCCTCTCCAGCCACAACGCACAAACGTACGGCTGTGCCCGTGTGTGACTTAACTCTCATGTCGTGGCCGTGACTAAGAATAAAATGAATCCAACGCTGTCGTGACGTTTTGTTGATGATAGATATAAATGGTTTTCCTGCGGCAAACATAATAAACAGGCACAAATGAGTATTTACAGAATGGACCTGATGTACTGTAGATGTCTGCAAAATGTCACATGTGCTTTAAAGAAAAACAAAGTGAAAGCCAGTCTTCAAAATGGATCAGAAAAAAAACCCATCATCTTTAAGCTCCTCCATTAACGGAGCGTCACGTCCTGGAGACTGAAGCACCGAGTCAGCAGTCACTTCCTGTTACAAACGTTCATTTGTATTGATTTGTGCTGAGCGGCCTGTTGAATATTTGCTCAATGAGTCACCAGATTACTTTTGGAGAACGATCCTCTTTTGCAAGAGAAAGATCATGTTGCAGGCTCTTTTTGTTATTAGGGCTAAACTGGGACATCATGCCGACAATGTAGCTTTGATGAATTAAAAAAAAAAGCCAGACAGCCCCGACGCTTTTCCGGTCAACCTTTAAAGCAGGGGTCTCAAACGTGCGGCACGTGGGCCAACTGCGGCCCCCGGATGATAATTTGCGGCCCCCGTCTTAATATGAAAGATTCATATTAGTGCGGCCCGCAAGATTGATATGAATGACTCTTGTTGTATGCGGAGCTGAACGAACCAATCACGGTGAGGTATTGAACCTATTCCGCCCCGCCCATTTTTTAGAGGAAATAAAATCAGAATATGAGGATGTGCTCTACTTCACTGGGGTACGTTGGCTCAGCAGGGGAAACGTATTGAAGAGATTTTTGGAGTTGAGAGCAGAAGTAAAATACTTCATGGAGAAGGACAGACATGGTGGCTTTTCCTGTGCTATGCTAAGAACGGTTCATGTTTAATGTTTCATTCATCTTCATAAAGTTAAAAGTTGAACTGTTAAATCAGACGTTCATTTTTAAATTATTTTATTTAATTCATTATTTTGTGTTAAAAATAGAGATATTTGAGAACATTGGAATGATTTATCAGCGCTTTTCTTGTGGAAATCCTGATGTGGCCCAGCCTCACCCAGATTCTGCCTCCAGTGGCCCCCAGGTGAATTGAGTTTGAGACCCCTGCTTTAAAGGGAGACTTTAACATCCATTGCAATGCGATTGGTTGAGCATATAACGTCTTCAATGTCATTTTGGGACGTGGGTGCAAATACGGTCCTCGCTTGAGTTGAGTCGCCCATCAAGTGCTTGGAGGTCACGCCAGGGCAACGCCATCGCTCAGCTTTGGGGAAAAAGTCCCTTCATGACGCAACTGCACATTTGCGGCCATCAGTATTGACAAATTCACATATCTGACCTTTTAATTCATCGATCAAGGTCGTATTGATCTTACAACATTTTTTCGGCCGATATTTGAAAATCTTACACGGTTGCCATGTGCCACTTGGGCATACCGACTTGCTGATTTTGTGCGTTTTGTCTTATCTGGGCTTTGGCGCCCTACAGAAAGAACCCGAAAGGATGCATGAATGGCAAAGGAGGTTTAAATAGGTTTGCCCCCCCCCCCCTCCCATTTGGTGAACTTGTGGGCAGTGTGCCGCAAGGAGGCATGGGATAGGTGTCCTGGATGTGGCTTGACCATTGTAACCAGCCCCCTCGGGGCGACCCCGACCCACAATGAAAACACCCCTGATTCAGAGTCATCAGTGAAGCGAACATGCGCGTTTTTGGAGGAAGCCAGACAAAATCAAGTACGGGCAGAACATGCGACTCCTCATCGGAAGGCTGCAGTCGAACTCAGAATTGCGATGCAGACGTGCTCACGACCCACTCGGTGTGCTTGAGCCGAGCTGACCTGAAGTGGCACGACAGGAACACGGAAAGTCCGTCCCGAGTTCGTCCACGTTTGTCACCTTCTCTAAAAACCAGCTTGCGCTTCACTGTAACGTGTTTGCCAAAAGTGCTCCAAAAGAGCCCGATTCTGATTCCAGCAGAAGACGTGCTTTGGATCGCCGCCGTTTACAGGCATCCGTTGGAGATCCCCGCGCTCTCGGGCCACGGATTGCTGGCTTCCTTCTGGTGGTCCGGCACAGTCCTTTTGATCCGCGCCTGTAAATGTTCAAGACGAGTGACTCTCAGGTTTCCGACAGCCATTGGCGCGTCCGTCTCCCTCCGGACCGCGTCGCGGCGCTTCTCTTTGCCGTCTTGGGGCTCGTTTCTCACGGGTGCCGAAATGCTATCGCGCCGACCCGTCCCGACGGGCGGCGGCCCGCCATTCAGCTGGCCGTCTTTGTCCGGTCCAGCTCGGTCCATCTGCTGCTTGCTGCAGACAGGGATCTTGTTGGCCTGAAGGGAGCGGGCGTAGCTGGAAAACCAGTCCCTCTCAAAGGCGGCCCGCAGCTGATCCACCACGGCGGAGTTCTTCTCCTCCTCGACGCCCTCGGGCCGGCCGATGACCAGGCCGACGCCCGCGTTGTGGGTGAACTCGTTGCCCACCCAGTCCAGATTGCCTGTCAGGAGAAAACAACCGTTCCAGAAAACAACCAATTGCGGTCCTGCTATTTTCAAGTGCAGAGCCGGTTCTAATCTGTGAGTTGGAGAGGGCTGCTAGCTGCCCCCCCCCCAAAAAATGCTCAACTCTTTTCCTGAACACCTTTGTAACAAGAAGCGGATGAAATGAACTCGACGATACAAACAATGTCGAACTGCTTTCTTGACTGACTGTAGCGTGTTTCGGGAAGCGGACGAATTTGAAAGTGGGCCTTTCATCCTTGCATTTTTGTCTGTATGCGACCCGAAACGAAAAAGTTTGGACCCCCCCTGCCGTTTATGGTCGAGGCAACGGTAAGTCCGGCTTTGCTTTCCCTGCTACGGGCTCGTCGGGCATTGTGACTATGGGCGAGCTTTTCTACTTTTGGAAGGAGAGCCCAGAGTGCGATAATGAAATGAGCCGCACGTCACCGAGACCACCGTATTGGCCCGAATATAAGACGGCCCTGATTATAAGACGACCCCCTCTTTTTCAAGACTCAAGTTTGAAAAAAAGACTTTTTGAACACCAAATTAATTTTTATACAGAAAATAATTACAGTACATCTGAAACAAATGATTATAGGTATATATTTGAGAGAAAAAGCATGCTATTTTGCGTCATTCAAAACTTAATATCTGAACATTTAAATATGTAAACTAAAGTGCAATCACATTCGTAAATGAATGGCTTCTGGTTTTTGAAATGTAAATGACATCATAACTTCTCCTCAGCTGCCGGTTAACCTGGCCGATCTTTGACCCACTTTTCTCCAGATTGTCGCTACGTTTTTCCATTTTCTGTTATCACTTCTCTTATTTTCTTCTCTTTTCTTTCTTACCACAATTTTTTTTCTTCTTCGTGCTACCGCTATTTTTATTTTTATTCTTTGTTACAGGGATTCGCTTTGGCCTGGGAAGTCAAGTTCAGCATTTGCTTCAATGATATCTGGCGCCATCTAGCGTCTTGAATGGGTATAATGTCTAGACCCCGAATATAAGACGACCCCCACTTTTTCAGTCTTATTTCAATGCAAAAAATACCATCTTATAATTGGGCCATTACGGTATTTGCCATTTCATTTTCTTCCGTACCACTTCTATTTGAGTGATTCAAGACGCTAGTTTTGTTCTCTGGCTTGGACGAGATGCAGTCCTTTTTCAACTCACAAAAAAACACACAAAACAAAACACAACCCCCCCCCCCCCCAAAAAGTAAAAACAAGTGACATCGTGAATGCGTGTACCTAAATAAATGGCTCTGTCTGTCACCATGAACCTGTTGTGGTTGATCCCCCGGAGACTGCCGTCCCTCTGCACTCTGGGGTTGAAGAACTTCTGCATGCACACGTGGGCACGTTATAACGCGGCTTTTTTATCACGGCTGCCGTCGGAGTCGAAACTCACGGCTTCGAGCGAGCAGTCGGCTTGCTCCATGCACAGACTCCTCAGAGACCACACAAAGTTGAACGTCAGCGGATGGGTGTTTTCCCAGCAGCTTATCAGCAGACGCACGCGCACCCTCCTCAGGATCAGAGCCTCCCGGAGCAAGCCGTCAATACGAGACCAGTACCTTGGGAGCGTCGACACGCGCGTCAGCTCGCAACAGACCAGGGGGCCGCGAGGACGCCGGCAAGCCGCCGGCGTGACCGAAGCTGACCTGTAAGCGCCGCTGTTGAGCAGGGGCAAGTAGTCTGTGACGGAGATGTACACAAAGTGGCGGGCATCCTTGATGACCCAGGAAATGGCTTCCAGGTCACTGCTTCGGTCTTTGGGGATGAAAACATCCGGGGAGGTCTGTGGGAAAGAACCAACACGTCAACTCCCGAAAATGACGTTTGGCATCCACAAGTCGGCGCCTAAATTGATCCGCGGCAGTGGCGAGGAGGACGACATCGATGGATGCGTGGCTTGAGGAGCCGACGATGAAAAGAAAGGAGTGTCAGCGCAGAGCGCCGATGCGTATGTGGAACTGGGAGTCGCGGCTTGGAATTGAAGCGGATTTACATGGCACAGGAGAAGAGAGCCAATCTCTCTTTTTTGTGAACGGATGCTACAGCTTCTTGTCTCTTTCAAGCTTAGCTTGTAGCAGACCTGTGCACTTTTTAGCATGACGTCTTTGATCCACTGGTGAAAAGGACAGAATCAAACAACAACGTGAATGGAGGAAAAGTGGTTAAGATGGCACGACTGTCAGTGTCTAATGTGTTGTGTTGTATTATTTTATCATTTTATGTTAAGTGTTCTTTTGATGGCGGCGTGGGCACCAGCAGCGGCTCCTCTTGTTGTCTGTTGTCTGTTTAAGAGGAATGAAATTTCATTTGTGCTGTATGCACATACAGCACATTTGACAATAACGCTGTACTTGATACTTGATCTCATCTCCGCTTTCATCTCATCTCATCCTCGGTCCCAACTCCGCTCCTCCGCCATCCCTTCCTCCTTTTTAATCGCAGATCCAATCTCCTCCGCCTCCCATTTCCTCACTTACGGAGACATATGCTCGGGCCTTGGTGCCGTTTAGGGCGAGCTCCAGAGGCGAGTCCTTGTTGAAGATGGCGAAGAGGCGTTTGGACCAGAAGGAGGGGATGAAGTCCTTGTACTGGAGCCCCCAGTAGACGTTGAACACCCTGTGGAGGTCCAGAGCCAGACAGCTGCAGTTGTACACCAACACACCCAGCTCCTTCCTCTGGTGAGCACAATCACACACCATGCGTGCTTGTGTCCATGGGGATCATATTCACGCGCTAATGCAGCTGCAAAATCACGTGCGAGAAATGTCCGAAAAAAGTGCACCGCTATGTTTGGAGACCGGCGCTTAAAATCTTTCAAATCATTGCGATCATCGCATCCATCGGACCGCCCTGCGTTCATCCAGTTTTTCGCCCAAGATCAAAACATCTGAGCACGCCGGAGAGTGCGCTGTGCATATTACATACTGTGGCCAAGGATCTCCAGTCCATGCTGCCGCTGCCGACGTAGAAGTGTCTCCTGTCCACCACCCAGAAGGAGGAGTGGAGGCGACCTTTGGTCAGCGCCGTCGTGTTCACGTAGTGCACCTCTGCGCCTGCAAACGTACGGAGCAAGTCAAGAGAAAGTGGACAGCGAAGGCCCCGGGCCCCATGGCATCTGTGCACATCTGTGCCGAGACGGCCACTCCGCGACAACTTAAAACGCTGACCGTGTGCGGCGAGCGTCTTGAGCTCCGCCGAGTCCACGATCCCGCTTGAGACCTTGAGCTGGATTTTCTGGGACTTGAGCGCCTGCAGCCTGGACAGCAGAAGTCCGCCCTGCGTGGCAGACACACAATAATACTGGGCCCCGGTTGCTTGTTCGAGATTTAATCACGCTACGTACACGCTAACCAAGTGTTAACAACATGTGAACTTCTTTTTTAAAATGCGACAGACCCCACCCATATGACGAGGAAAAAAAAAGAGGAACAGGACCATTGTAGTACCAAGACCGAGCTGTGAGAGGCGGCGAGGTGCCATGGGGAAGCATGACTGCCAGAAAAAGAAGAATGAGAAGAACTTTGGCAAATTGTTACGTCATCTAGTAACTACATTATGGTTTGCAAACTTTGCCGCTGCTCTTTTGATGTGTCCGGCACCGCCGCCAGCATCGACCTGACGCATTTTGATCGGCGACCCTCAGTTTTAATCAGAGGTCATGGCTTGGCCCGACCGACCTCACATGACAATTTGTCTTTGTCAATGTCAAACAGATTTCCCATGAACGATTGTTTGCAAGTGTTTTCCGATCTGACTGGGGGGGGGGATCCCTTTTAACACGTCCCACGCCGCAGAATAATTCCGAGACATCCGATCATCAGGACTTTGCTGACTTTGATCTCAATGGAGAGAAAATATGCTCCAGATTGATGAGATTGTCGTAAGTGCCTCGCTGAACCTGCACACATTTCAGGAATTTTGCAACCCTAACAGTGAGTTAATGCAGCTCATTAATCAGCAAAACGGTTGCCGACGTGTACCTACACAGAGAGAACACACACACGCACGCACACACACACACACACACACACACACACACACACACACACACACACACACACACACACACACACACACACACACACACACACACACACACACACACACACACACACACACACACACACACACACACACACACATGCAGCTGTGGTGCTAGAGGCTAAAAGGCCATTTGCTTTCCTTGTCCTGAAGCCTCTGAGGAGGAGCCATTACCTTCTAATGAACAGCCTTTTTGGACGGGTGCGTGCGTCAGAAGCTTTCAAGCCGAGTCGAGAGATGTTCGTCAGATCGCAAACCCGAAATGAGGAGCGCATTTAATGCGGCCGCAACAGCTGTGGACGCTCCCATCTCGCGAGAGAATGACCTTGGAAATTGTCCAAATTGGAAGCATTTGGAAATGGACGAAATGTCGACCTGATGATGGCTCAAGTCCCCCCCAGGCCTTTTGGAGACTTTTCCAAGACGTCTCCGCAACCAACTGGAGACCAAGGAAGCCGCTACTTTTTGCTGATTCGTGGTGGGCTGAGATGAGATGGTGAGAGCGCAAGCACTATTTTTGTCGCGGAGGAAGTTGCGGCAACGTCTCCGACCTTTTAATCCCAAAGACGTATTGATACGTCCTTTCATAGTCCAGAGAGGTGCTCATTGATGTATTTTTGAAAAACGGTTTGAGTGCGGGGATGAAGGAGAATCTGAAAACGGCCGCCATTGAAGGCGTTACGGATCCGTTGGAAATTGTGAAAAGTGTTCGCGCCAAGGCAGAAACTGAGTTGGAAGTTGTGCAAATTGTTGAAAATGCAAGAAGGCGAGAATTCCGTTGGAAAGTCAAAAGACAAAACTCAGCGGAGAGGATTTGGCCGTCGGCTTTCGAATCAGGCGAGCCCGATAGCTTTTGTACCTGTCTGGCCGCAGGCTGGAAGTTGGACTCATATTCGGAGGAGTTGAGGAACCACAGCGGGGAAACTATCTCCACCACGCGGACGGCCCGATCCAGGAGGCGAAAAGGCCCCGCCGAGAGCGGGAGGTGGGACGCGGTGCTGTTGGAGAAGGAGACGTCTTCCGGGATGTTCTCCACCACAACGGCTCTGAGGAAGCAATCGCCAAGAGGTCACAGATTCATCCCGAGTCGTTTCCTCGCGTGTGTCCCGTCTCCAGTGGAGACGATGCACTGACAAATCGGCTCCGCTTAGCCGTGAACATCAACGCATTTCCATCATCATCAGCAGATGATTTTACACCGCGTCAGGAAAAACGGACAAACAAGGTGCGACCGCATAACAACACCGGCCCAAGCTTGATTCGAGATGATGTCACATTAGAGGCGTGTCGACCGTTCATGAAGAAAACGATTGCCGACCTGCATTTACACCGACGGGAGGCGAGCGGGAGGCGCTGAGATGTGCAGATTGTTCCGGCGCCCCAGCAGGGGGGAACATAATGATGATGCCGTACAGCAGAAGCTAATTGAGCTCACGCCTGCAGGCAAATGCGGAGGAGTCGCGACGATCCCGAGCAATGGGGCCCTGTTGGCACCCTTTCTGGCACGCGTGACGTTTGCACATCAGTATGATCTCCAAACGGGACGCCAGACCATCGCCACTTGGCTTGCAGCGGCTTCCGAGGGTGCGCACGCACTCAGTCAGTCGCTCCAAATGAACAGTTTGAAGCGCACATTGATGAGAGAATTTCGTTGGGAATCCTTCATCATGTTTAGTGCCAGAGAGATTTTCACTCAGAGTTCTGCGACGTGTCAATCAAGCCTGAGATCAAGCGTACAAAATGCACGAGGGACGATTTCATTAAAAATTGTACAGAGCAAACCTTAATTTGAAAATTGAATGACGGATAACCGCCCCCCCCCCCCAAAAAGTATCAAAAGCCACATTAGCATTCGACTCATAGCTAGCTTTGTTAGCGCCGCGTCATCACCATCACACACGCGCACACACAGAGTCACCTCAAGACAACACAGAGCGGCGCCCAGATCCCTGCGCTCAATGTCCCCGTCCTGACAGGCCCCTCGACAGTCACCAGCTGCGCTGGGCCGCTGCCAAATGGAACGTCTGCACTCGGCGGCGGCGGCAGCGGCGTTCATGAGGTGCTAAAAGCAACATGGGAGATTTGGGCCTCCAAGAGTAAGCAGCTAACGAGACGCTTGGCACCGCGCAACTACGCCGGACGCGTTGGACTGCGTTTCGTAGGGTCAAACTCAGCGCAATGTCCCAAGCAATGCACACTCAGAAGGGGATTGAACCGATTGTACTGCAGAGGAGGCGAATAGGGCCAGAAATGGATGTATTTGTGGAGCAAAATTCAACAATTAAGAATCGTCATCTAATTGCCAGACGAAAGACTGACTTCATTCTTGAAGTAAGCGTCCGTTACGAATTCCTGTGCAAAATTTCGGGGGCCAAATGTTGGCCTTTCTCATCAGACGTGTCCGCCTCCCACCTGCAGTCCCGGCTGCAGTTGTCCTCCGTGATGCCGTCCTCGTCCTCGCCCCAAATGTCCACGGCCGAGAAGATGAGCGCCACCAGCACAGCGAAGCAGCACAGCAGGGCAAAGACCACGATGCACTTCTGCTGAGACTAAAAAAAAAAAAAAAGACAACATTGATTTTCCAGCCTGCTTTTCTCAATTCAAAAAGAAAAGAGAGGCCGAAGTGCCTTCACCTTGACTAGCACGAGTCAAACTCCAGATTGAATGCACGGCTCAGCTTGCTCACACAAAAACACGGACGCGCGCTTGCTTCACACGAAAAGAACACGAAGCCCAGCGAGGAATCCGACCACGAGACCTCCACACTGCTGCACGCGTGATCAACTGGAAATCCTTTTTAAAGCCGGACACATCCCGTCGAGGACCCGAGGATGATTCGTGGGAATTCAAAGCACATTTTCAAGTGCATCGGTTGAACGATTCTCGTTCCAAAATGCCGCTTTTTCGAAATACTTTTCGGGTTCGTGTTCTAGAATGACCTCATCGTGTGCCTGTAAATTCCCCGATGACGTCAGCAGCATTTTTTTCCCGTTCTCTGCCCGGTTGGCCGGAGCAGAACCCGTGACGGCCGTCCGCGAAGCAAAGCGTCTCAACGTTAACGACTATAAATCTTGATTCTCTCTGTGCCAGATATCCGTGGCGCAGTTGCGTGTCGTTCTCTCGTACAGGTGCTCTTGAGAGCTGCATTCACTGACGTCCCGTGTTCGCAAATGGACACTTTTAGTTCCGAGGCTGTCAGTTGGTCTCCCTTCGCATGCCTCCTGCTTGTTCTTTTGGATTTGACCTTCCCCGCCACCCATCTGCAAGCTTCCCGCTGTCGAGCGCGGCAACCTTGCTCGCCCTTTGGCTTCCCCAAAAACAGTGAAGTGAAGAAAAAAGCATTTCTGCACATTAAAGCCTGATAAATGTGTCAGAGGTCCAATTAGAGTGCAGTACTGCTGGGGGCTGGGGAGGGCGCAGCGGGGGCGGGGGGGGGGGGGACTGACTGATATTACAGCACAACACGAGTCGAAACAACAATGCGCTGCTTTTAAAATGAGGCACATTTGTCCAAGCTTGCAGCGAAAGCACAGCATCGCTTCCACAACAGTTTCGGCAACAACACAGAACGGAACGATGGAAAAAGGCTCGGCTTCTCACTTCAAAGGATAGATACAGTCGACGATTAGTTAGGAGGATGGATATCACAAAAAAAAGTATTCATCCTGTATTTGGCTGGGATGTGAAAAGTCAGTATTTGCCTTCATTTGAGATCGATCCATGAAATGAAGGCGCGCCACCCCGTTTTTCATGGCAAATTGCCCATAGGATCCAATTTGTGGCCAATATGCAAGTGTTTCCAAAACTTTAAGGCACATATATTACAGTCAAAAAAAACAACAAACAAAAATGGAGGAGAAGGGGCAGAAAAACAGGCCAAAATTTCAAATGTCAGCGGTCGAGGGAGGCCAAGAGACGAGTTACATACTCGTTCGTCTCTTGCTCCGTAAAGTGAAAAGAAATGTCAAACCCCAAGTGAAGCCTGACCTTAACAATTTTGGCAAACTTTGGTCTTGTCTTGTCTAAGCTCAAGACGCTCGCCCCCTACCCCTCACACACACACTCACACAAAACACATACGCAGAATAACTTCAATCCCAGAGGTGCATGTTGAGTGACAGGAAAACAACATCACAGAATGCTGTCAAGCATGTAATTTGCTGACGAGACATATTGTGTGTGTGTGTGTGGTTGTGTGTGCGTGCGTGCTGGCATTGCGGTTCACTCCCAATAAAATGTTTTCTCTGTGCATTTGAATCACGTTTCATGAGCTGTTTGTCTTTGTTTTGTGTCTCAAAGAACGTCCGTGTCATATCTCCAATCTTCTCTTCTCTCCTGCATACATGAAATCACGCATGCGACCAATTTAAGCAAATAAAAGTCCAATTCAAAGCAGCATTTTCATCGTTTCTCGGCGTACCGAATTTCAGTTTTTCAGTTCCTGAAGGGCGGTGGGGGCTGTTCCATTCGATTGAAGCGGAATCATGATATCTGCGACGCGTCCGTGATTAGCTTGGGGCACTTCAGACTCTCATTGCTGCTGCGGCTGCTGCTGAGGAAATGAAATGTGTTTGTGCGCGCGTCTGCGTATGTGTGTGTCTGCAATACCCAGGTGATGGACATGCAAAGGAAAGCAGACCGACACAGTGAATGTTGAGCCGTGGCCGGATAAAACTGTCTCGGGCAGGACGGTACGGTCACCTGTCGAGATGCTCAGCAGGCATACTGATGTCGACGCTGTGTTTGGCCTGTTGCCTTGCGGGGACTTTACACACTCGTGTTGGTGCAGTGTGAAAAGCTTCCTAGCTGCCACGCGAGGCTAAGCTAGCGCAGTGGCTTCAGGTTGCTGGCCTCGTGTATACCAGACTGCAAAGTGGTTCCATTTCCCAATGGTTTTATTTCAATGTGGCACTCTAACAAGCAGCCGTCGGGCGACCTCAGCAGAGGTCATCTCATCGTGTCGTTCTCCGACAGTCGGAAGAGGCATCCAGAGTGTTCTGGCCTTCCTCAAGCACACTTGTGACTGCTTTACAAGAGGAAGTGTCCATACGGCGTGTTTACAGAGACATTCGATGGTCCGACGAGTCCGACGGCGTGACGGTGTTTACAAAGCAGCTGACGTTGAAGTTCAGTCAGCGTCTGGACCGCGGCCCGTTTTCCACCTCTGCCTAATGTGATCAAACTGTCGTCTTTCCAGGCGTGACACGGTGAGCACATCCGCATTGAAGTCTGGAATCGGCAACGCCCGCTTCGAGCCTATATGATGACTTTGGAACATTTTCCACTGTAAATAACAGCTCGGGTCGGAGGGATGGCCTGCGATTGTGAGGCACTTGTAGCCACGTAGGAGGCCAAACTCCCCGAAGCGCTGACTCTTGCGGAAGAGCGGCCCATGTTTTTGCCAACTACCGCATTTTTTCCCATGACGTTGGCAACAATGCCAGCAGGCGGCTGGATCACGTTCCTTCTCATGCAAACGGATGTTTAATTACCTCCACTCAGGCAATATACTGAAGGTGTGTGTCTGGGGGAGGGCAGGGAGGGGCCGTACCAGGGCTCTAAATAAGCGGATTTGTATCGCAGTCCGTGAGGCTAAATCAGCATGTTGCGCCTCATCAAAACACATTGAACAGCAAAACTCAGAATGAACCGCTGAGCCCAAAGTAGGAAGCAGTCGCGCAGGCAAGCTCGAAGCTTGGTGCTACGCAAGCTAGCCAACAAAGAGCTTCGGCGGCCTACTGCTGCTGCTTCTCAACGTGCCTGCGTATCGCTCTCAAAACGGGATGCACTTGCAAAGACAGAGAAGCTAGGCTAATGCCTAAGCTAACCAAACATTGACACAGCTAGCGCGTTTCACACCGAAATAAGGTGCTCGGTGATCTTGTGCGCTTTTCCCAGACGACTGGCCGGAACCATTGCTGCTTAGTTGAATTCAACTCCACATGCAGGGTTGATTAAAACAAACCTGTTCCTCCAGGTGACAGCAAATGTTTTAATGACACGCCCCATCGATGGACGTGTCAAAGAAGAGCGCAAGGTGCAAGGTACCGCCTACAGTACCTAAGATGCGATTCCAAACAACTGATTGGAAAATGACAAGAAAACTGGAGCTGAGATTCGAAGCCAGAAACTGCGAGGCAAACAGATGTGGCGAAACCACGAGGCTACCGTGCCACCCTGATGTGAAACATCAATATGCAAATTCATCTTTTTATGAGGTTGACTGTAAAATTGTAGCTCGTTTGCTCCTTGCCTAAAGTGATTTGTGACCCCAAGGTATCAGTGTTTATGTGTGTGTGTGCGTGTGTGTGTGTGTGTGTGTGTGTGTGTGTTTTGCAGCTGCATCCAGAAATATGTCAAGACAAGCAATTTTCTCCACTCTTCTAGTTGTGTCTATATATTTGATTTGTGACCCCCCCCCAACCCCCCTCGCATCCCCCATAACTATTTCATGCCAGCAGTGCAGCGGTCGGGGTTCCGCTGAGTTTCTTCCACACTCGCGCTACACTCGAAGCAGCGATCGCTTGATGTTGTAATTACGACCCTGGAAACGAAACACCTCATCAGACTATAAACGCGTGAACATTAAAAACGAGACAGCGCAATGAGCAAGTGCGCGAGGCGTCTTTTTGAGGGAGGCGTTTATTTGTCTGAAAGGTCCCACGCCTCACTGGTAACGTAAGATCTTTAATATAGCTTGTGATATATTTTTCAGATTGTCCAGGAGCCAGTCGTCTGGTTGCCATGGACACCGTTTCAGGTGTTTCAGGCGCCGCTCACTTCACTCTGCCAACTCACGCATCTGTGTGTAGAATGTGTGTATGTCTACCACTGAGTAGCATCAAGGGTGTGTGTGTGTGTGTGTGTGTGTGTGTGTGTGTGTGTGTGTGTGTGTGTGTGCGTGTGCGAGCAGAATTACAAAAGGATCTTTCCCTCCTCTCTCTTCACCATCGCTATGACGACCCTTCTAGCAGACGGATGCCACGAACGGAGTGGTCGCACTTGTGACGGCCAGTTCGGCCCACAAGAGTTGTCGGCGTCGAGGATTGACGCCGTGGGGTCGAGCTAGCCTTGAAACGGCACACAGAAGACGAGATGAGAAGGAAAAAGGACCACATGGACAAAGAGTTGCCCACAAATGTTGCATCACTGATTTCAAATGGAAAGTCATCATGTGACTTTTGACTTGTCTCAACTGCAGCAAAAAGTCTTTTTTGTCAAGCATAGGAGGTGTTTTTCTGCAATCTTGTGATCAAATAAAGTGCCTGACAGCACAAGTGTAACATTTACAACACACACGCACACACAAATACACTCTCACACTTGCAAAAAAAAAATTAGTCAGAAAAAAATCTGTCATACCACAAAACCTGTTACTCACTAAAAATTCCCCTGCACACCGAATATCAGGAAGTCAACGCTTCCAGCCCTGCCGATTGAACATATCTTTGTGGTTTGTGGCGTTCCACAAGCTTCCATTCTCAGCCCCCTTTGCTTTTTAAAATTGATCAATTCATTTTTGACTCCAGCTGATTCAAGGTCTCTCCATCATGTCCTTTCTGACAGCATGATCAATGAACATGAGTTCCAGCTGCACAATGGGATACGTTGCGAGGAAGTACAATGGACTTTCCGAAGCGACGTCCAGGGAATAACATTTTCCCACCTTGAAATAGAGGATGATAACAATCACCAATGAACGACAGCAAATTATTGGCTCACCCGTCGACAAACTTGTTTGTCGGCAACGCAACTTTTCCCCTTGCCCATCGGTTCCCCGTGGCCACACATTTCCCTCCATGTCACCAAATGTAGCCGTACACAATCGGCAGGAATCGATGACGTACTTGCATTGATATGATAACTCACTTAGCAATGAGCATTACTGCCACCCACAGGACCAGAGGCAACTTTTCTAGCGTCCCGTACTCTCGTGTACGCCAGCCGCGGGAACCGCAGAAGCATGCACGTTCCACTCACGTCGTCTGTAGCTGTCAAAGCTCACCTTCATGATGCGTCCCTCGCTCGCGGCTAATGAGAGGAAGTCTATCGCTATGGCTATCGAGCTATCTGTGTCCACATCTGCCTACTTTCTTCATTTCTCCTTCCCTTGCGCCTCTTCTCGTGTCTCTGTCTGCGCATCGTGTTGGTGCACCTCTTTCTAACTCTCCCGCTTCCTCCTCCCATTCTTCCTCCCTCCATTCCTTCCTCCCCCCTCACCCTTCTCTCTCTCTCCCTCTCTTACACTCTCCACCTCCTAATAGAAAGCTCACATTTCTCTCCCTTATGGATGCTGGAAGTAGGAGGGAAAGGGAGAAAAAATAGAAGGTCCGGCTCATGCCTCCCTCTTGTCTCCTCTCATTGCATCCTTAGGAGTGTGCGTGCATGTGTGTGTGTGAGTGTGTGTGTGTGTGTGATGCTGTGTTGCCCTGCCGCGGCGCACACACGCTGGTAGGATACGCTCACATTTGCTCCCAGGTGCTGCCAAAGGTTGCAGGTGCAACATTTCCAAATGTTTTGCATTATCGAGCCTGTTGTTGGCACCGATTTCATGGCGTCAGCACAGACGCGTGCCCACCGCGCGCACGCGCACACACGCTCGAAGATATCCTGTTTCTTTCCGCTCTTCATGAAAGATGGTGAGCGCTGCCGTGTGGTATTTCAGACTGTTTTTTTTTAATGCGTCCACATTGACTTTCAATTGCCGGGCAGATGCAGAGTGAAGTGGAAGCCGGTCCTTTTGGCAGCGGTGCGCCTTTAGGAGGCGCTGTTGTGAAAAAAAAGCAAAGCAGGTTAGCGAAACGTGAAACGCTGTGTTAGGATGGGGTGAAAAAAATAAGGGTGATATATTGGGAGACTTTTCTCATCAAAATATGACGTTATACGTACAGATTTTTTTTGTGGGGAAAAAAAATTGGATAAAACTTTTCATGTAATAACTTTTTGAATTGATTTTTATTTTTCCTCAAAACATGTTGCCACGGTCATGATTTGTTTATGTATGAATGAACTATCTTAAGATCAGATTTGACTTTATTCTCTCACGGTCGCTTTTTTAGTGATGCTTCCTGTATTCCGAAGGAATTTTGAACCGCGACGTCAGACATGAGCTTTTCAAAGTGTAAATCTTGACCCGTTGTGCTTTTTCCTTTGGCTTTTTGCGGTTTTCTCTGGCTGAGCAAAGGAGCATCATAGTCAAGAGGCCGTTGAGGTGCCGTGAGAGACATCGAGATCGCCAAACAGACATCGTGATGTCAACCATGCCGTTATAAAAACGTTATGCAATAATGTAATAGTGATGTACGGAGTAACGGATTCATAACTCAACTCAACCCTGCTGTATTTCCACTGCGCTTTCAAACAATCACCGCTGAAACAAAGTCCTGCGCGTGGAGCAGAAATAAGTCATACAAGGAGAAGAGAAACGGAATGCAAAGTAGCAGACAAAAACAAAATGGAATGGCACTTGTTGTATTGGTGACATTTGGCCGTGGCTCCCTCTCCTGGACTTGTGGTCATGAAGCTTCCTCTTTTTTGTTTCATGAAAAGTGCAGTAAGTTGCACAAAGCCTGCCTGGGGACACTTTTATGAAAAGAGGACAATACTTCAAATCAAATAGCCTATCAAGTGCCATGGATGTAACAGCTATGGGAATACTTTTACTTTCAGAAGAAGACAAAAATGAAGCACTTGTAAACTTGCGTGCATCCATGTTATGCTGTTGAGGACATTTTTCAACCCCGCGGTGGAGCCTGGTGTTGAGTGTGCGGTGAGCGCGTCACGAGGCAACGATCAGGACAGGCAGCGGCAGCGCCGGGGGGCCTCGGCTGCCTGCTTGCAGGCAGACAGACGGAGGATTGGGCGCAGGGCGGAGGGAGGCTACGCTCGCAGGTTGGCCACATTGTGGGCTTTAGTAGTTCCTGTCTTTTGAGTGTTTGCGTTTGTGTGGGACAGACGCATGGGACAATTAGGATAGACAAACCGCGTTGGTTCGATATGGGACGCCACATTCCATACCCAATTCAACCCCGATTCCGTACTTTACTGGACGGGTGGTAACCTTCGCGTCGTACCATTGTTACTTTTTGAAACCATAAAACACATCATAATACTGCCAAAAATTTATTCACATTTTTTAGGTGACCATTTTCGACGAAAGGTCACGTGCTGTTTTAAACCCTTGTGTTTACAACTTCTACAATTTTTGTAGATTTTTGGGTGTTGTCATCTTTAAATCAAAGACAAAGCATAAAAATTGTGTGATATAAAATATTCCAATTCATGCTTTATATATATATATATAGATATATTTTAAGTTTTGGTCATAGCACAGTACCGCTTTTATTGTCCATAGAGGGCAAAAATACAAAGTAAAAAATAAGAACTATATATGTATGTATAGTGCTGATGCCACTGAACATGTCGAGTGGTTGAAAGTAAAATAAATATTCAGGAATAATAGTTTTACAATCTTTGTAAAATTGTATGTTGCATCACATAAAATTATTTTCATCGACCGCAGCACGGGTTAATGGTTAGATTCCATTTCTAGAAAAAAGATTCCATTTCTAGAAAAAAAGTCACATCTTTCTGTCATCTGAATTCATTGTAACGAGGTGAAAAAAAATCCCCGCGTGTTTGAGCGTGGGCCCTGAGCAAGCATTTTTCATTATATTAGCCGTCCATGCTCGGAGATCCATCAGTGTCACCGGGGTTTCTTTTTGTGTGGAAGATCACATGATGAAGCTCCTGAGAAGGCAAATTCATCACAGCAACTTTGCGGATGAGCCCCAGTTTCCCTCCCACCATCAAATATTCAACGCGCAGCCTCCGTTTCAGGCCTTTTCTTCCGCCTGCCGGGCATTCTGAGCCGTCCTGCTGTTATTTACCGGCAATCGCCAAACCTCAACGGATCTTAACCGTCCAAGCGGACCTGTTTGGAAGTGAAGCAAGTTAGAAAGAGCAGGTTCAGGGTTCGAATCTTTGTGTGTGTGGAGTTCGCATGCTATTTGCTGTGCTTGCGTCATCAAACAAAAGACAATTACAGGTTGTGCATTCAAAACAGCCACATAGACTTTGACTTTGAAAAGTCCACCGTAAGCAAGCTAACAAATAGCAACACTGCCGAGAGAACACTCTCAGGTCATTCGGACGCAACACTGCAGACGGATAATATCACCAATGTGCACAGACACATATTATGCGCCCACCGCAAAGAACCATGAACGTTCCGGCAGATTGCTGAGGAGTGACTGTCTCTATGGATCTCCGTATGTCTGTGTCTTGCTGCCCCCTGGTGGCCAAGGCAAGCTCAACGCACGGCTGTCAATGCAGCTTCTGGCCGTCACATCTATTTTTATTGTTGTTGTTATTCACCACCTCGCGCTTCGATTTTCTTGTGCACACTCAAGGCGCAACAGAATCGGACCATCCAAAGGGAAGATGCTTTTTCAGGGGCTAGACATAGCTTGGCTTGCTAAGTGCCTGTTGTAAATGTCCCGCAAACCCGCTAATGTGACCACGGGACTCAGGTTCTTATCGAGAGGGGGCGTGGCCAGTCCTGTCGGACTCCAAGGTTGCCATCACTGGTGCCGTGTTAGCCACGCAACCCCAGAAATCGGACAACCAAAATTGTGGGAAAGAGTTTCATGCAATGGGCTCTATTTTCGCCGAGAGCCCCTATACGCACCCTGGCGCAAATGCCGGTGGATCATGCTTTTGGTATCAGTGCAAGTCTTGCTGCTTTCGTTTGGCATTTTGGCAGAGTGCTCTCTGACAAGCTGGGCAGCAGAGGGAGTCTCTTGGAGATGCCACTGGAAAAGTGACAATTTGGTGGCAGGAAGTCGAGCTAAACCAGGGGTGTCAAACTCATTTCATACTGTGGGCCGCTTACGGCCTTGGTCAATGTCAAGTGGGCCAGACCATTAAAATTATACCATACTCTGCTATAAATAACCAAAATATCATGTCTTTCCTTTGTTTTGATATAGCGAAGCACAAGAACATGAGGAAAATCTTGAAATGTACCTCCATTTCATTTACCTAACATTTCATAAAACACCTTACATTTCCTTTGACAAATGTGCAATTTACTTTTATCATTCACGTATATGCAGTGCAACTGATCCCACTGATTGTACAAGGGCACAAAACTTGAACAATTATTCATTCATTCATTCATTCATTCATTCATTCATTCATTCATTCATTCATTCATTCATTCATTCATTCATTCATTCATTCATTCATTCATTCATCTTCCAAACCGCTTGATCCTCACTAGGGTCGCGGGGTGAACAATTAGTATTTAAAAATATTGTCATGCATTTTAAGATTAAACGAGATTTATAAAGAAAGGATTTAAAAAATCATTTACACATGTGCATATGAAATCTAAATGTAACCCCCTGTCTACACTTTACAAACGAAAGAGAAAACAGTGTGCCCCCTAGCGGATAATACATGAATTGCATCTTATTAAAAATATTCATTCCGTATCTTTTATGGATTTTTTTCATTTTTTAATTATCCCGCGGGCCTGATCGAAACCCCTCGCGGTCCGGAACCGGCCCGCGGGCCGTATGTTTGACACCACTGAGCTAAACCTTACGCCTGTCCATACCACGTCTAACAGTGCTGCAGGGGCGGCCGGACACGCGACCGATTGGGGTCGGGGGCGGTCTTCAAGTGCACATTTGATGTGCTTTGATTGGCCATGACTGAAGTTTTCTGTGACCACTCCCACGGCGGCGCAGCCCTCCCTATCACAGATCCGCCACTCTGCGCTGATCTGGAGCTACGCGTCGATCGATGTTTTCCGCAATTATCCTCAAACATGTGGAATGTATTTACAAAAGCAATTTATGGATTCGCTTTACAATGGCTTCAAGACAAAACGTGGAAAAAACGCCCACCATTTCCCCCCAAAAAATTTTCTTCATTGATAAATCTTTGCAACAACATCACACGTTAACTCCAACAAACAGCCCCCCAGCAAACGTCAGTTATGGATCTTGTCCAAATCCACTATGAAACTGTCAACATTATTGATGGCGATGCCATCCCATGGGCTCCTTTGCCCCGCACTTACATGTTCCAGTTTGTCCCTCCTGCGGAGCCAAACGCTGGCCGAGTAGTCCTGCTGCTGCACGGCCGAAATGACGCTGCTGGCCAGCATCCCGGCGGTTGGAGTCCCGGACCCGAACCCCTTCAGGTCCTGGCTGACCGCCGGCCCTCTGGGACCCCGCAGTTCCATGCTTGGAGCTGCCGGTCTACCTCCCTGAGCTCACGGGAGAATCCTGGCGTTAAGGTTGCCTTCAGCGTGGCACCTCCGAGAAGTGGTGCACAAAAAAAAAAAAAAAAAGTGGTCCTTCCAGGCAGAGAGCAATCCCAGGTCGGATCTGGACTGGAGACTGAGCTGGACTTTGTTTAGCTGAGCGCAACATCAGGCACGGTGATGAAATTTCAGTGAGGAATTCATCGTGTGATGAGGGGTGGTTGAGGTTCAGAGAGAGAGAGAGAGAGAGAGAGAGAGAGAGAGAGAGAGAGAGAGAGAGAGAGAGAGAGAGAGAGAGAGAGAGAGAGAGAGAGAGAGAGAGAGAGAGAGAGAGAGAGAGAGAGAGAGAGAGAGAGAGAGAGAGACTCCCCCTTTATGTGCAGTAAACATAATCGGCCATTGATGAAAAATGGGCAGCAGAGAAGCCATCTTAATGGCTGACATCCGTCGGCAATGCAATACAATAGTCAAGAAGGATATCCCCACCATTTGTACATACAAAACATTCAATTTTAACTTGTTGGAATATGACAACTGTATAAAGTTGGTTGAACGAAGTGCTGCCTCCAAGAGTGAAAATGCCTTCATAGGCACTGCACTTTTTCTCCACTGAGCCCTTGTTCAAGCCCCTCGCTCCGCCTCCAATCACCACTGTCTACATTTTAGTACGCTCCATTACATTTTAAAAAACAAACAAAAAATGGAGTCCATTCGGAGTACTGCATAGCTTTCTTTGAATCAATAATTCAATGAATACAATTCGTTTTCCATTCCAACATGAGTCACATGTTCGGGAGCATGGCACCCATCCACTTGACAAAATTGTGCCTTCCTTGTTAATTCACTCCGCTCACATTTCTGCCACCGCGCCTATCCAATCATTCAGCATGCGGGCTGAATACCGGATGAAGCTTGAAACTGAGCCAATTCAACCTAAAAGCAGGGGAGGAAAAAAATGGCTTCCATGCGACACGCAGATGCATCAACGAGATGAAAACCCCTGATCGCCTCGCTTTTATTGCCGCAGGAGTTAATCAAGTGTGCGCGCACATGCACGGGCAGAACGCTGAAATTGAACCAGCAGCACACAGGTGATCACAAAGTCAATCTCCTGACAGATGGCATCTTATGAAAGCAGAACTTGGGATATGAGACGGAGGGTTTCAACATGTGACGTGATGAAAATAGTCAATCCCAGCACGTGTCCTCATCAGCCGAGAGTGTGTGTGTAAAGTGAACAACAAATGCAGTGATTGCCACTCCCTTGCTAAAGCTTAAAGTGAGCCGGAAATTCAGCGGATGGCGCTATTTTGTTATCATCAGGCAACACCGAATTGTCAGCAGCATGGAATAAGGAAGCATTTGGGGATGTAGTGGAGAATTTGCCGAAATGAGCTCTGATCAGAAGCAGGTATCCTACACGGGTGGGCAAGGCTAAATTGCCAAGATTTTTAGCATGCCATTTGAATGTAGCATACGAATTAGAACAACACCTGCATGACATCACAGATTGTGTTTCCAGTGGGAGGTTCCACAGTATTTACAAACAAAATACAGATGACACAACTACTGTATTTGATCAAGCCAATGTAGCGCCATATTGAGATTCCACCTGGCACCAGTGCAGGGCCCCTGGTGGAGTGACTTCATATCCTTTTTGTCAAATTTCGTCAAAATGCGCAATGTACGGTACGCAGTATTGTAAAACATGCAACTTCCTATGCATGCAGTAGATCAAATGTCGGTCTGATGAAGAGCAGCAAGAGATGAGAGACAACTTACCTCCATCGCTCGCCACTCGTGATGCTTTACAGCTTTCGGTGCAGAAAAGTGAGTGTCCCGGTGTTGGACATGCTCTAAATACTGCACAGCTTTGTGATAACCTTCAATCAGGAGGTTAATGGACATTCCGTCCTGACCAGGATTAAAGACTTAAGTGCTGCCAACAGAGTCATTACCGCAAACTCGTCTTCGGAAATGATTTTGTTTCATTTTGTTACCCTCCTCATGTTTCTGAACCCTACTGCGAAGAGTGAAAATCTCAGAGTAATTGACGCCCTCTAAAAAGAGTTTCAACTTTCTCTTGCTTTTTGACCCTCCAGCTCTCGCTTTCACAACCTCTCATCAGGGGTCATGTTGAGCTCTGACAAAACTGACATTTCCAACTACCCAAATCTGAGGTTTTGCTCACTTACGGGAGGACCCAAGACATATTTCCTCTGTGATGCCTCTGCACAATTTTTCTCACTCCCTTTCCCCACTGCAATGTCAGGTTCACGCGGAGCCTCAAAGCATGCACTGGAGCACCAACTTAATTAGACGCCTTTTCTCCCAGCGCCCTTTTACTTGCAGAAAGTGCAAATCACCCCTGAAAAGAGGCATATATATTATTTTTTCACAATCGAAAACGGTGTCCATGTAGCTTAACATGTAAGTGACATGCTGTCCTGGAAATATCCCAAGCATCAAGAATGACAGCATTTTACCCACACCATTTCATGACTATCAAGCTATTACTATTCTGTACATCCGGTAAAAGTCAATTCTCATGATCATTTGGCTGATATGATAGCAGGGGGCCTCACAGGATAGAGGTCGGTGTTTCGAATCAACTACCTCCTTATCTATTTTTGTAGGGAGAACATCAAATAGTTCATATTTTAAAAAACAAGGCTTGTGCGTATGTAAGTATGCTTGAAATGCACGTAAGATTAATCAAAACGCCTCAGGATACCGACGAGGCCAATATCACAAGCTCTCTGTTTGGAAAATACACATTCGTGATAGCCGACAAACCGTAGGGGGCAGTGTGCTACTCCAATGCCAGCATAGCGACTGTCAAGGAGAGAAGAAGAACGTAACCCAGGAAAATATGGTGAACGACAAGGTCGACAACTTTCAATAGAACCTATTTGGTTGTATTTATCATAACTATTTGTCATTATTTTTGAGGAAACAAACTTCACGTTACATTTATCATAAGCCAAATAACAGTAGATTTTGCTGCCGACGTTTAGCAAGCTGGTTCGCGGTGTAGCGTAGCCTCACTAGCGACGTAAGCTACCACACGGGACACATTCAGCTGTTCGACTTTAGGAAATGAATAGATAGAATAGATGAATGAATAGATCGCTTTCAGACTAAAGTTACTTGATGAGCGCCGCCACGTTTCAACTAACGAGGAAATACAAACAGATATGTCTACATGCTGCATTTGTTCTTGTAAGCCAGTTTAGTCAATGGCATATATAGGCATGTATATATATATATATATATATATATATATATATATATATATATATATATATATATATATATATATATGTGTATATATGTGACTGTGTATGTATGTACCGTGTGTACTGTGTGTTTAGAGTACTCTGGGCCAGCTGAAGGACCTGGTGGAGCTGAAGGATCAGCTGGAGGACATCCAGAAACGTATGGAAGATGAGATTCAGGCCGGGGTTCCTGCTGTAAGTCTCCCCCTCCCCTAGACTCCATAGAGCGAGAGTTCACACACTTTTTAGGTACATGAAATACAGAGATGACATTTTCCAAGGACCCCCCACCCCCCGCCCCCCATAATACAAAGGCCAGTTAAACATACTAACTTTGACGTGCACGCCTGACAGCCATAAGGGTTTTTCGGTTTACCCTAAGTAACATTTAATATTAACGTCCACATCCACATTTCACGTGACATGTCCGACTTCCTGTCTCTTCTTCATATCGTACTTAGGGCGGCAGTCTACTGGGTTCTCCCTTCCTGAAGGGCTTCCTGGCCGGCTACGTGGTGGCCAGGTTCCGCTCATCGGCACTTCTGGGCGCTGTGGTCGGGACGTGCACAGGAATCTATGCGGCGCAGAACTATAAGATTCCCAATGTGGAGAACACGGTTAAGGACTACATCAAGAGTCTGAAAGGAGGAAGCCGATGAGAAATGATGCTATGACTGTCTTGTACAGTCTATTTGTCTTGTACATGTGTTCTGCCTCCTGTAGTCACCTGTAGTTTACGAAGCACTCCTTTGGGACTATATAAAACTTTATTGGTCTGTCAGTGGCTTTTTTTACGTATGCAGGGATATGTGTGTCTCCAGGTGTTGGTTATAGGTCATCTTTTTTCTTTTTGAGGAAATGCTTGTAAATTCATTTTTGTCATTTCTGTAAGATTGACTCTAGAGCGCATTCTAATAATAATAATACATTTTGTGCTGAAGTAAAAAATGTTGCTGACATTCACAAAATTTGCACAAAAGTAAAAATAGAAGTGCCTTCTCTATTGTGCTGTGCAATAGCCTTCCCTCGTGGGATGTGTTTGCCCGTTTTAATATGCTGGAAGTGTCCAACGTTGCACTTTTTGTTTGCCATTTTGACTCAAAAGTGTCGGAAAAATGTTTGTGACTGGACCTCAGAATTATTGTTACATTTTTTGGTGTTTCGCATGATTGCCATCTATAATTTTTTTAATAGGTTTTGTGAATTACTCCTGGAATCACTACATCTATTTCTTTATATTTTGTTGATCAGCTGGTTGACGGTGCTACATCTTACTCTGTTGTCTAAAATTAAACGGGTAACAAGATCCTCACGTTGTGTTTACACTGACGATTTGTTTGAAAAATCTATCTATCTATCTATCTATCTATCTATCTATCTATCTATCTATCTATCTATCTATCTATCTATCTATCTATCTATCTATCTATCTATCTATCTATCTATCTATCTATCTATCTATCTATCTATCTATCTATCTATCTATCTATCTATCTATCTATCACCAGTTTTTACTACTTCTTTCTGCTCATGTATTGTCTCCTAAAGAATGAAATACTGTACGTACTGTAAATTACAGGAAATGAATTAATGTGTTGCTATTTTCCTTCGCGCCTTTAGGGGGCGAGAGCGTGCGTTAAACTGACGACGCTTCCTGTTCTACTTGTTGGAAGAAGCTGCGGAACACTTTGAAGTTTCTCTCCAGCCGGTCAATTTGCCTCCAAAGTAATGTGAATTTTCTGCGAAATAAAGAGAAAGGCATATTCTCTCTCCCGTGAACGTTACGTTTAGCGAAAACGTAGAGTCCAAGTCGCCGTTTGCCGTCATGACAGTGTGACAGTGACGCGCCAAATTTGAAATGAGCTCGACTGACTAGCAAAGAACAGGAACCTAGCCTCGAACCAGCTAGCAAAATAAAAGACTACGTTGTGATATTTAGTTGGCGTCGTGTACACTGTCGTCACTATCGGAAGACGTCGTTATATTTAATCCTCCTCTCAGAGAAATGAGCCGAAGAGCAAGGACCACGGTCAACGTGAACTACGTGGATTTGGATTCAGACGAGGACAGGTGAACATTTCATGGTTTTATGTTTATCTTTAGCTTTATTGGCCGGTAAGGTTACGCTCTCTTCGCAGAGAAACGTGTTTTGCGCACAGGTACAATGTTTAGTTCTTCGCGGTGTTTTCCAACCTTTATTGAGACAATTGGCTCGTCTGTAATACATCTCAAGGCACACCAACAAATACGTGTCAGAAGTACTGGGTCGGTATAACAGCAGCAATGATTAAACTCGTCTTCCGCAAATATACCTTTGTGATAAATCTGGGACTGTTGAAAACACCCGAAGTTACAACTATGCCACGATGTACACAAAAATAATTTGAATACGGTTTGAAAGTGCTCTATAAATAGAGTTGAGTAATTGATTTTGTTATTTCTTTTTAATAGGTACTACATTCAGTCATCATCAATATTGACTCACGAGAAACATTTTTCAGCCACATTGCCCAGCCCTTCGAAGCACATAATGTCAAAAACATTTATTTAATCTTTCAGTCAGATTGGCCAGATCTCCAACCGTTACCAGGTTGACAATGAAGAAGAATGGACACCACCTCAGCCAAAGCCACTCCCCAGTGTCTCAGCTGCAAGTGAGACGAGACCCTCCAAACCCAAAGTGTTTAAAAGCGAGGATGCCAAGAGGGGCACAAAACTCCCCAAAGCTGGGCTAAAGCGGCAAAAGCCTGAAAGTAAAGCAAATGTACAGGCTGTAGATGTTCAATCACGATCGACAGAGGCTGGACCAAGCATCAGAACAAAAGAAGAGGTACGAGCAAACTGAAAAGAGGCTGTTTTGTTCATTTGCTCATTGTAAATCTGCTTTCCAATGCAGAGGATGTCACTTGCCGTCTCAAAGTCAGAACCAGGCGTGCAGGAAGGCCTGTCATTTGCCGGCCTGACTGCAAAGAAAGAAGAAGAAGACGACGATAATGATGAGGACTTCACCTTTGATGAGCCTCCGCTGAAGAAGCAGAAGACAGGCTGCCGATCGGCTCGCCAGTCCAAAGAATCGAAATTGGTGGTGAAAGGGGAACTCAACATGAACTGGGACCCTATTGAGGTATTTTGCCTCGGTGTGCTTTATGTTTTCAGAAATCGACAAGAAAATGCAAGACTTGTTTGTTTTACTTTCAATTTCGAAAAATACCACTTATAGCCTGTTTTTCCTTCAAAGTAATTACTTAGAGAAAGATAACTGCCAATAACGGAAATACTCAGATCAGTGAGATCGATTTTCAAAAGGAAAACGTGATTGATTATATAGAAATGACCCATAGGCAAGCTATGAAGAGTTGATTTGTCATTTTTTTCTGTGCTGTAACATGTTGAAGTGCAGCAATGCATCATGACATGGAGGTGTGTCCGCTCAGGTGCTGTCCACGCTGTCGTGCGTGGAGCGTTGGGTGTGCGCTAACGTCGTCACGCTGCTGCGCGAGGAGAACACGGTGCCCTTCATGGTGCGCTACCGCAAGGACATGATCAATCACATGGACGCCGACGCCGTGCGTGACGTCCAGCTGGTGTACGAAGAGATTTGGTGGGCAGCGCGAACGTGATTCTCCAAGGCTGAACGTCCACATCCCTCGTTCGTCCTTTTTCAAAATCTCTTCTGAAGAACAAGTTTCAAACTGAACTCATGACGTCTGATGGCCGTAAATCGGCGTGGCATTTACATGTTAAATTAAATTTGCTGCCAAATATGGTTAAACCGTTTCAAAATCTATCTTGTAAAGGTATTTTTATGATGTTGCCAAATTGTTGACATCCAAGTAAATTTAATTGGGGCAATCTTCAAAACAATCTTGCTGAGACAATCATCTATGTAGGCTGCATATTATATGTTTGTCTCTAGGTGGCGCCAAATAACCATCTTTTCGAGTCATCATTTTGAGGATTCACAGCAACCAAAAAAGCGCACGCAAAAAAAGACAATATAAGAGTCAACAAAAAAGGAGAATGTGTACAAAGTTAGCATTGATGCATTAAGTTACTTTATGATTTTTAATTTTTATTTTACGAGTGTAGAGTTCCCCTCCGCGAGCCGTCACCTTACCGTGGTGGAGGGGTTTGTGTGTCCCAATGATCCTAGGAGCTTGTCTGGGGCTTTATGCCTGTCAGGGTCACCCATGGCAAACAGGTTCTAGGTGAGGGACCAGACAAAGCACGGCTCAAAGACCCCTTATGATGATCGAAATTAATGGATCTAGGTTTCCCTTGCCCGGACGCGGGTCACTGAGGCCCCCCTCTGGAGCCAGGCCTGGAGGTGGGGCTCGTTGGCGAGCGCCTGGTGGCCGGGCCTACACCCATGGGGCCCGGCCGGGCTCAGCCCGAAGAGGCAACGTGGGTCCCCCTTCTCATGGGCTCACCACCCATGGGAGGGGCCAAAGGGGTCGGGTGCAATGTGAGCTGGGCAGCAGCCAAAGGCGGGGACCCTGGCGGTCTGATCCTCGGCTGCAGAAGCTAGCTCTAGGGACGTGGAATGTCACCTCTCTTGCAGGGAAGGAACCCGAGCTGGTGTGCGAGGTAGAGAAGTTCCGACTGGATATAGTCGGACTTGCCTCGACACACAGCCTGGGTTCTGGTACCAGTTCTCTCGAGAGGGTTGGACTCTCTTCCACTCTGGAGTTGCTCATGGCGAGAGGCGCAGAGCAGGTGTGGGCATACTCATTGCCCCGACTCAGTGCCTGTACATTGGGGTTCACACCGGTAGACGAGAGGGTTGCTTCTCTCCGCCTTCGGGTGGGGGACGGGTCCTGACCGTTGTTTGTGCATATGCACCAAACAGCAGCTCAGCATACCCACCCTTTTGGAGTCCTTGGAGGGTGTGCTGGAGAGTATTCCGGCCGGGACTCCCTTGTTCTGCTGGGGACTTCAATGCTCACGTGGGCAATGACAGTGAGACCTGAGAGGCGTGATTGGGAGGAACGGCCCCCCCGATCAGAACTCAAGTGGTGTTTTGTTATTGGACTTCTGTGCTCGTCACGGATTGTCCATAACGAACACCTTGTTCAAACATAAGGGTGTCCATATGTGCACTTGGCACCAGGACACCTAGGCCGCAGTTCGATGATTGACTTTGTGGTTGTATCATCGGATTTGCGGCCACATGTTTTGGACACTCGGGTGAAGAGAGGGGCGGAGCTGTCAACTGATCACCACCTGGTGGTGAGTAGGCTCGATGGTGGGGAAGACGCCGGTCCGTCCTGGCAGACCCAAACGTATTGTGAGGGTTTGCTGGGAGCGTCTGGCGGAATCCCCTGTCAGAAAGAGTTTCAACTCCCACCTCCGGCAGAGCTTTTCCCATGTCCCGGGGGATGCGGGGGACATTGAGTCCGAATGGACCATGTTCCGCGCCTCTATTGTTGAGGCGGCCGATCTGAGTTGTGGCCGTAAGGTGGTTGGTGCCTGTCGTGGCGGCAACCCGCACCAGCTGGTGGACACCAGCGGTAAGGGATGCCGTCAAGCTGAAGAAGGAGTCCTATCGGGCCTTTATGGCCTGTGGGTCCCCAGAGGCAGCTGGACGGGTATCGACTGGCTAAGCGAACGCAGCTTCAGTGGTCGCTGAGGCAAAAACCCGGGCGTGGGAAGAGTTCGGTGAGGCCATGGAAGCCGACTTCCGGACGGCTTCAAGGAAATTCTGGTCCACCATTCGACGTCTCAGGAGGGGGAAGCAGTGCACCACTAACACTGTGTACAGTGGGGATGGAGCGCTGCTGACTTCGACTCGGGACGTTGTGAACCGGTGGGCAGAGTACTTCGAAGACCTCCTCAACCCCACCAGCACGCCTTCCTTGGAGGAAGCAGAGTCTGGGGACTCTGAGGTGGGCTCTCCTATCTCTGTGGTTGAAGTCACCGATGTGGTTAAAAAGCTCCTCGGTGGCAAGGCCCCAGGGGTGGATGAGATCCGCCCGGAGTTCCTCAAGGCTCTGGATGTTGTGGGGCTGTCCTGGTTGACACGCCTCTGCAGCATCGCGTGGTCATCGGGGAGAGTGCCTCTGGATTGGCAGACCGGGGTGGTGGTCCCTCTTTTTAAAAAGGGGGACCAGAGGGTGTGTTCCAACTACAGAGGAATCACACTCCTCAGCCTCCCTGATAAGGTCTATTCAGGGGTGCTCGAGAGGAGGGTCCGTCGGGAAGTCGAGCCTCAGATTGAGGAGGAACAGTGTGGTTTTCGTCCCGGCCGTGGAACATTGGACCAGCTCTACACCCTTAGCAGGGTCCTCGAGGGTACGTGGGAATTCGCCCAACCAGTCTACATGTGTTTTGTGGACTTGGAGAAGGCGTTTGACCGTGTCCTCGGGAGTTCTGTGGGGTGCTTGAGTATGGGGTACCGAGCCCCTGATACGGGCTGTCCGGTCCCTATACTGCCGATGTCAGAGTTTGGTTCGCATTGCCGGCAATAAGTCGGAATCGTTTCCAGTGAGGGTTGGACTCCGCCAAGGCTGCCCTTTGTCGCCGATTCTGTTCATCACCTTTATGGACAGAATTTCTAGGCGCAGCCAGCGTTGAGGGGGTCCGCTTTGGTGGCCTCAGTATTGCATCTCTGCTTTTGCAGATGATGTAGTACTGTTGGCTCCTTCAAGCAGGGCTCTCCAACTCTCACTGGAGCGCTTTCGCAGCCGAGTGTGAAGCGGTTGGGATGGGGATCAGCACCTCCAAATCTGAAACCATGGTCCTCAGTCGGAAAAGGGTGGAGTGCCCTCTCCGGTCGGGAGGAGATCTTGCCCCAAGTGGAGGAGTTGAAGTATCTTGGGGTCTTGTTCACGAGTGAGGGCAGAAGGGAGCGAGAGATCGACAGGCAGATCGGTGCAGCGTCTGCTGTGATGCGGACGCTGTATCGGTCTGTCGTGGTAAAGAAGGAGCTGAGCCAAAGGGCGAAGCTCTCAATTTACCGGTCGATCTACGTCCCAACCCTCATCTATGGTCACGAGCTATGGGTCGTGACCGAAGAACGAGATCCCGGATACAAGCGGCGAAATGAGTTTTCTCCGCAGGGTGTCGGGCTCTCCTTAGAGATAAGGTGAGAAGCTCGGTCATCCGGGAGGGGCTCAGAGTAGAGCCGCTTCTCCTCCACATCGAGAGGAGCCAGATGAGGTGGCTCGGGCATCTAATTAGGATGCCTCCTGGACGCCTCCCTGGTGAGGTGTTCCGGGCATGTCCCACTGGCAGGAGACCCCGGGGACGACCCAGGACACGCTGGAGAGACTATGTTACCCAGCTGGCCTGGGAACGCCTCGGGATCCGCCAGGAAGAGCTCGAAGAAGTGGCTGGGGAGAGGGAAGTCTGGGCTTCCCTCCTAAAGCTGCTGCCCCCGCGACCCAACCCCGGATAAGCGGTAGAAAATGGATGGATGGATGGATGGAGTGTAGAGTTCAGTCGTGGATGGTATGACATATCCTCTTAAATGTCATTTCTGGTCTTTACATTGATTGCCTGATATCAAGGTTCACATTGGGTAAACAGGAACACCTGCAAGCTAGTAGCGGTATGATTCTTTGACAAACAAACAAAAGTCAAGTGCCAAAACCGAAAAGGCCATGTCACCGCTCTTCAAGGATCCTTTTCACTGCCAAAAATTCAGTAAATAAACATTAGATAATGAATAATGTATACTCGTTTAGATCTTTTGTTTATAAGTGCAACAAGCCAAATTGTTTCTCATTTTTAGGAGATGATGTCGAAAAGTGCATTGACGTACCACCAAAAGCGTGAAGCAGGCCATTGTAAAGTGTCCTTGAGTGATTTGAAAGGCGCTTATAAATGAAATGTATTATTATTATTATTATTATTATGACACTAGCGAGACAGAGACAGGACTGCACTCGATTTGTTTTCGTGAAAAATATGAAGATGGTGCCTGTACCACTGCACCCGTGCTAGACTGGCAATTACAGTTGTGAGCTTCATGGCTACGTTGTTTGTTAAAATAGTCCTAATTCATAACGGCTCTCTTGTTGTAGCGGCTTGGCAAAGAAGACCCAGTCTGTGATTACCACCCTGAAAAAAGACGGCGTTTTGACTACTGAACTTGAAAAAAGTCTGAGGAGCTGCCGGTCTGCCGATGAATTGGATCACGTGGTCAGAATCTCATTTCTAAGGACTTACCTAAAAAATAATAAAGATCCAAACAGTCAAACTTTCTTGTCTTTGCAGTACACTCCTTACAAGAAAGGATGCAAGGTGACCAAAGTGCGCAAGGCCAAAGCACTGGGCCTCGAGGCCGCTGCCGCTGCCCTGATCGAGGCGCCGCACATGCTGGATTTCAGGACATGGGTTAAACCTGAAACAGACGGTACGACACACACCCGTACCACAAATAGAAATAACCGATGAATGAGTCATGTACTCTAATTGTGGTGTTTATTTTTCGACAAATGAATCACCTCTTGGGGATCTCAAAAATTTTGGCGAGCGCATATCATGGAGAAAATGAACGTTTTAGGCATCGTGAACACAAAGCAAGTCTAACTCACCAGCGCCCCCTGGATATTAGGGACAAATGAATCCCTGACGCCACATTCACTGATGGACACAAAAGCAATGACCTGTTCTCAAACATGAGCAGGAAATCACGTTGGCTTGCCTGTTTTGCGCCAGGTCTCTCGTCTGTTGAAGAGGTGTCAACAGGCGTGCTCCATATTCTGGCCTACACCATCGCCAAAGACCCCGAAACGCTCACCTATGTGAAAACATTGTGAGAGCACGCGCAGGCACACGCACACACACACACACACATGCGCACGCCCACGCCCTCATCTTTCTTTTTTAAATATCGCACTGCACGTGTAGGTGTGAGAATGACGATGTGAGCCTCCACTCGTCGGTGACCAAGACTGCCCTCAAGGAGAAAGAAGAGAAGTCGGAGGAGTCGAGCGACAAGAAGCCGGCGTCTCAGAAAAACAAAAAGCGGGATGTTGACAAGTTCCACCTCTACTTCGACTTCACCAGCACAGTCCGGCGCGTCCAGCCTCATCAGGTATGTCATAAAGTCTTCATTCTGACAATACATGTTGGTGCCTTGAGGGTACAATTTGAATTTGCTCTGCGACCACGCTCGCAGCCGTCGTTTTCCAAGTCATCTTTCGCCGTTCAAATGAGAGGAAATGCCAGAATTCCTTTCCGTCCTCCCGCCGCCAAAAACCTTTGCATACTTTTTAAGAATAAGAAAAAGCTTTCTAATATTGTACTTTGTTTGAATATGAGGAACTAAGCAGTTTGAGCATCATGATTTAATGCCGCAATTCAATTCATTGTGCTGCCCCACCTTGCCCACCGGGAGGAAGTGTAATAATCATGCAGACACACTCGAAGAAAAAAATACGACATTCTACTACGATTGTAAATGACTCAGGAGGATGCTGTAATACTTGTCATGGTTTTTTTTTTGTCGAGGATAAAGAATTTATGCATGTTATTAGATTTGCCTGCATGTGTTGCCCCACTGTTTGTCCTCAACTATCTGTGGCTTTTTAAATTGCAAATATGGATGCCAAACTTTAGCATGTGAATAGTGTTTTGCATTGTTTGTTAGCATGAACCAAAGTGGGCGATGTGGTTGTTTTAAATACACAGAGTAATTCTTTATTTCATATTTAGTTTGACAGCAAACTTAGACTGAGAGAGGTAAGCGGCTCTCTCAAGGTGCCACTGTCTCGTTACATACGGTGGACAGAAACGTGAGGGGTCATGTTGGCTGGAAAAATATGGTTCAAAACCTGAAGCCCAAATCATCTTCATTCGTGATCTTCGGTGACACTTGAGGAAATCACTTGAAACATCAACTCACTGAGCATCTGAAAGATGACCTCCCCAGGTGTCTTTTTGTTGACTTTTTTTTTGTGATGCCGCTTCAGCGGACGACGACACAACATGCGATAACCGGAGATGTCGAAATGCTACAAGTGTCAATCCAAACGGAGCCTTGTTCATTTTAATCAAGGCTCCGATTAGATTGGAGGCGGAGAAAGTGTTTGGACTTTTTTCCTCACAGACACCCTTGGCAACACATGCCATCTGTTCGTGCCGCGTGCGTGCCACTGCCGAACACGAAGCCACGTCAGTCACGGTTAGCCTCGTTACCCCCTCTGTGCCACCCAACCCCGATGCCCCGCCACCCCCCAGTGACTGGTGGGTTACTCAGAGTTGGTCTGGGGCTTCATATGTCACCGCGGCTCCCGTCAGTCGCTCCCGTCTCTGTGCCGCACCAACACTCCCTGGCAAGCGGGCTCTGCCCTACGGTCTTCAAATAACACACACACACATGCGCACGTGCGCACACACACACACCCAGCAAGTCCCCCTCGTTCTCTCCTCTTAACATATGTGACATGTCCCCCGTCGACATGCCATTGGATTAGAGCGCCTGACTGACAGGCGTTCTCCAGCCCTGACAGCTCTTGCTGCCCCGAGTGCCAGAAAAGAGAAGGAAGGAAGGATGGAAAGGAAGGAAGGAAGGAAGGAAGAGAGCACAGATGGAGGGGTGTTCGTCACTTATCTCCCCCCACCCTCAGCCCACTTAATTCGATGACTCGCTTTTGTCACAGAGCGTTAATCCACAGTGACCCTGCTAGCTGTCGGACTGCGGCTAAAATGAACCTTTTCTTGTCGTCAAGTCGGCGTGGGGAGGAGGGGAGAGCAGGTGGGAGACGGGAGATGTGTGAGAGCGCACGCTTGCTCGTTTGCATCGTCACATTTTGGTGCAAGTCCATCGCCTCCACCTTTTTGGAGGGAAAGATTGGGGCGCTTTCAGATCGGCAGCGACTCGTAAAGTATTGCATTTGCTCTTGTAATATTTGCTCGTTAATCAACACAATTTTAAAGTGCAATTCATTGAGATATCGGTGACACATGACATGCGCATTTGGATACTTTAAGCACTGCTTTTATGACATCATCATTTTCTCTGATTCGCTCTGCTTGATCGTTTGGTCAATGACTTGATTCTGTTTTACGACTCGACTCACGGCTCAATCCCCGGCTGTGTCTCAAATTCATTTTCCCCATTGAAATGAATTGAACTGCCTTCCAACACCCCCAAAACGCCCCATTTCTTCATGACGTGTTTTAAAACAAGAAAAATATCACAGTATTTTATTGATGCATTTATTTTAACGCAGACTCCCCAACCTGTCCATGCTCAAAAATTGTCAAAACATTGTGAGAAAAAGTTTCCACATTACCAAAAAAGTAAATTATAACACAAGCCTAGATTTGTAATTTTGTGAGACTTAATGGAACCCCCAAACAAACAAACAAAAAAAAACGGTACGACGAGAGTACAATGAGGATTTGGTGGGAGCAAAAAGAATGCCACCACCGGTGACTCCCACTTGAAGACTGATTGAACAGTTTGCTAATCGAATCAATATCAGTCTGTGGAGAACTGCGGCAAGCACCCAGAGTGTCTGGAAGCATCGTTCTTTTGACCGAGCTGGGACTGAATCCCATCCGATTTGATTTTCAGGCCTTCTCGTGAAGAGTACGCCTTTCGCTCATGGCAATTAACTAGCCAGCATACGCCAGGACGGATTTGCGGGCCACCGTGCCACTTGCTCTGCGATCAATCGGCAGCTAAGCGCAAAAGTCGGGGTGCTGGCCTGCAGAGGGGTCGCCCTAAATGGAGCTGCATCGTCAATTCAACACCCCGCTTTGATGGACAGGTGGAGCAAGTTTCTTTTGTCCGTCACATACCAGAGGCACTTATCCTTGGCTCCTTGTGGGATAATTACGTGTCAATTCCACCAACAATTCATCCTTTGCTTCTCCGTGTTTCTTTCAGTTCGCTAACCCACATCTCGGCTTGGAACAAAAAGGTTTTGTTTTCTGCTCTTTTCCGTTCGTTTCCGAAAGAGCAGCACCAAATTTAGTTGTTGGATTCCTCGCAGCCTTTAATTTGATTTTTTTCTTACGGTAACATGCGAATAAGACCCCGAAAAAGGCATTCAGAAAAAAAAAAAAACAAATACAAATGGGGGGGGGCGGCAATTTTTTTTCTCTCTGTTGTAAAGTTATCCAGCTGTCCAAGATGAAAGAAGCTGGGTTTGACATCCGAATAGATCTAAGTTGTAAGAACACCCTTCGACTTTATTGACCTTAAATTCCGGATAAACTGAACGCGAGCGCGTTTGGAAACAGCCTCGTGTCCCAGTTGTGTCATTCGAGTCAGCGTGTGCGTATGCACGGTGTGGATGGATGTGTTGATGACGGTATTCCTCTTAAGAAAGACGGAGAGAGACAAGGAGACAGCCAGCGAGAGGACAGCGGTTGGCCGGCTGCCCTCCCCTGCGGCGGGGTTTCCGCTGCCGGACGGGCGAGGACGGCGGTCCCGTCTGTCTTCTCTCATCAGGCGTTGGCCGCAATCTCACTACCTGTCACTCCCTGCCCGACTTAATGCGCAAACACACTCTTCTCGCTCTGTCTCGCATCACCCTTCCTCTCGGATCGCCCGCCGTCTCCGGCAAGTGACCCAAGCCGGGGAGAAAGTGAGGAACATGCATGCTCGGCTATGAAGCGTAGCGTGGCGTCGTTGCGGGGCCACCTACTTGTAGCCAACGGGCATACATGAATGTACGACACGCGGGCTGAGCACGTGTTGAACATCAGAGCCCTTCTGCAGACTGCAGGCTTTGTGAGTCACCAGGGCGCCTCCACATCCCATCTGCAGATGTGCCATAACAGAGGATCTTAGAGATCGGGTCCTGTGTTGCAAAAGCAATGGACTTCATTAGTTCTCTAGTTTTTAGTTATCTTTTTATTTACAAATGGTTCAAGAGAGACCACGATCCAAAGGCAGTTCCAAAGTTTCATCAACTCCAAACTTGAATAAATCAGACAATGGCTCTGGGCTGCTTCGGGTGTCGGCAATTGGCTGAAAAAACGTATTCACAAGTGGTACGTCACTGAAAAAAAGGTTAGGGTGAGAACCGCTATGCTAGGCCACAGACGCGCCAAGAAAAATCCACGTCCAAACCAACCCAACACTCAAGGGTGAGGTGGCGCTCTCCCTCCACCGCATGATGAACTGATTGGATAGGTCGTCGAAGTAGAACAGCAAAAACACACGTCGCAGAAATCTGAACTGGAAAATCAAGAAACTATGTCATCTCAACATAAAGTTTGCCAAAGTGGCGGGGAACCAGCAATGTAATTTGCTGTGTCACTACTCGATAGCCCGGGTCACCCAAAATGACCGTTCCGTCCGTATCCACCTTGGATCTCTTCAAGGTCTGCGAGGGCCCCCTGTGTTCCAACAAAAACGTCAGTCCGGCAGACATTTTAGTTTGGGTCCGGTCTCCAGATCTTTTTTTTTTTTTAAAGGACGGTGCACAGATTTAGCCTAAGCTCTGTTCGTTTAACTACTCGAACCTCTCGGGCTTTTGCAGATGTTGGGCGTCTGTCGGGAGGTGTGCGATTTGATGAATATCACTTGAGATATGTCATTGCAGTAAGGGCAGCCGCCCGCAGCGAAAACATGCCATTTGGGAAGAAATCTAAATTTCACCCTAATTCGAGCAAGCTCGCCCCTGACACGCCATTAGCTGTGTTTTTCATGTTGTCGCTTTTGTGCGAGGGTGCCGCTGAGCTACAGCGGTTGTGGCACGGCGCGCGTGCGTGCGCGGGTGGCGGGGGCAGGCCTGGCGGTCCTCGCCGCTGACGGTGGCACAGCGGTGGCATTTGTCAGCTCGCCTTTTCCACTTGGGCTCCAGATTGACGTCTCGTTTCTCGTGCCGTGCGCTGCGGCGGGCTAAAGGTTCCCCGCTGTAAAGGTCAGACACTTACTACTGTTTGCTTAACAGCATGTAACAGTTCTTCTGAAGGGGCAAAGGAGGGGTGGGGGGGGTCAAAAACACAGCACAACAGGCCTGGCCACAGGACACACTCGGAGGCTCCTCACTCAATTGTGTGCATGAAGAGTGTGCAGTATTTTAGTTTTCCGTGGCTGTTTCTTCAATTTAATTACCTCAGCCAAGGAGTTGGTCACCCTATTGAAAATCGTTCTCCTGATAAGGAAGATGCTGGGTGGCAGAATACTTCAAACAGCAACAATAATGATGTCATAAAAATGTCAATTGGAAAATAAATTGTATTTTCAACAGCTTTCAAAAGTCTGTTGAGATCTTTTGTTTTTTTGTAATCCCACGGTATTACTGAAGCCAATATAATTCATTTAGAAAAAAAACACACATTGCGGTAACAACATCATCTTTGATGTGCTTCACAGACGTTGGCCATCAACCGTGGGGAGAGTCTGAAAATTTTGACAGTCAAGGTGAACATCCCCGAGCGGGTCAAGCAAAACTTCATGCGCTGGTGCATCAACAACAGGTCACAGCACACACAGAGACGAGCAACGCCGCGCTCGCGCGCGTTATCGTATGTATGGTAAACCAACGTCGTGTTCCATGGCAGGTGGAAGCCAAAGACGTACGCTCGGGAGGAGCATCAAGCCCTCATCAAGGATTCAGTCGAGGACTCTTACAAAAGACTCATTGTGCCTTTTCTCAGCAGAACATACAGGTTTGCCAAACTCTTTTCATTTTAGCCTCACCCTTCAATTCCAGTCTTATTTTCCCCTCTCCCCGTTTTTAGAACAAACCTCACCAAAGCAGCCGAGAAGGAATCGGTCGCCATGTTTGTGCGAAACCTCCGCCAGCGCTTGTTGGTGTGTCCGGTCCGGGGCTGCGCCATGATGGGGGTGGACCCGGCTTCCGACATGGCTGCAAGCTGGCAATCCTCTCCCCAACCGGTGAGAGAGAGCATGCGATGTGGACCATCACGAAAAAAAAATGACTCGCACACGCCCACCAAGCAATTGAAAGACTGTGTGGCCCTTTTTCGTATGTTGTCATGTGATAGAGAACATTTTTCTTCTCAAATCCTCAAAATGAGCATCAAACTTGGCCGCCATACCCCAGACACTTTTATTGGCGTCGGCAAGAAATCGTCACAAAAATAAATGCCTCACCATTAAGAACACACTTGAGTACTCAAATGGCCTTTTTTGTCGGTGAAAAATAAATGCCTTAGTTCTAATAAAAGCTCTCCTCTAACTAATTTTTTGTCAGCGGAAAATTAATTGACCTTTTCTAAATGCTTGGTGCTCTGTCATTTTTTTTTCTTTTTGCCTGTGGAAAAATAAGTGCCTTGCCCTTAATGTTCTCTGACAGCAGGTAAAACACTGAATGTTTTTTTTCTTTACTTTTTACATTTCATTTTAAAATGACATGCCCTGGCAAATGACACGTGCACGTGGATGAATGCATTCTGATGGACGAATATTGGGTCATCGAGAGCAAACGTGTTGAGTTTTGTCTCACGCTTGTTCCCAGGTCAAATCCTCCACACGGACGTCGTCTACCTGCACGGCTTCCGCAATGATAGGGAAGCGGAAAAGCTGCGACAGCTTATGCTCAAATACAAGTAACTTCCACGGTTTACACTCGCTCCAGGATTGCTTTGTAAGATATTTGTCCCAATGTAATTGTGTGGCTTGCTCACTTCCGTCCACTTGTCAACACCAGCTGCAGCAGGGTCGTCATCGGCAACGGGACGGCATGTCGTGAGACCGAGGCCTTCTTCGCTGACCTCATCGCCAAGCGGTACTTTGATCCGCTGGACGTGTCCTACTGGTAAGATCGCACATCCAAGCACCACAAACGGAGTTCGGTCACCCGGCAGGCGGAAAAGTGTCTGCTGTTTTTGAGGTTTTTCCGTCCCCCATCTGATATTGTTTGAATTATCAAGCTCATTATCTTTTACACGAATGAGTGGATATTTTCTAAAAAGCCTTCTTAGTGTGACGCAGTGCAGATTTTCCAACTGCCAAACATAAAAAGCAGCTCTCTGACAGTGTTAATCAAAGGTCAGAAGTGTATCTATCGTTGTGAGTCCTGAAAATGAAAAGTTAGAGTTAAGAGGAACGCTTGAGTGATGAGGAATGTCGAAATAAAACAAGAGATGGAGGTGAAAGAGAGAGGGGCGGAGGCGCACTGATAATGGTGAATATTATCTATTAAAGCCATCTGGACTTTGTTTCACTTTGGGCCAATTAAGGGGACGCTTTGCAGTGCACGTTGTGTCTGTAACCGGGTCCGGTGCACACTTGGGCGTACAACGCGGCGGGAGCCGGCTCCAAGCATAACACGCCAGCGACCTCGCCGCAGCTCTGTTTGTTGACTCGAGGCTCGCGTCGGGACCGCGGCCGAGAACCACGTCAGCGGGATCGCGTATCATCCCGAGTTCAACACCTTTGCTCCATCTCCTTTCAAAGGTGGCTTTTCTTTCGCTTCTCAAGAGCAGACGCGGCGCACGCGAGGCCTTATGACATTAGCGGGATGGCTCGTCGGTCGAGTCGCTGTGGGTAGAATGTCTCTCTTGTACAATGGGACGACATGAAAAGGCCCCAAAGAGACGTTGAGCAAATTTCTGACGTGGTTCTGGCTTGATCGTGGATACGAATGACTCCGTATTCACATTTTTACACCACTTGTATGGCATATAAAACATCTGCAAGCTTATACGCCCATGCATTGCATCGCTTTGAATTATCCATACATGCTCTCACACACGCACATACACAATCTCAAGTACACACTCCGAATTTTTCTCGTTACGCGCCTAAAATTTCATCTAAGGGGCACCTCGTAAAACTAAGGTAGCCTGGAGCCCTGAAAGTGGTGATCCTCTGCTTCTCACCCAAAGTATACTGTAGTCATGCAGTAGATAGCTCCCTGCATCGATTGGAAATAAATCCTCCAGGCCACCATATGAAGATTTATGACCTGCTCTTATGTCTTGCCAAATGGCCCTGTCAATTTCACATGTGTTTGTTCAACACAACTACATTCCTATTATACAACCTATTAATTAGGTTGATTGCATCTTTACATTACATTACATGATTTGACTTGAACAAGTTCCTGTGGCGTGAACGCCCCCCCCACAGGGCATGATACGGTGTGGGGTATCATCGTTCTGACAAGGTCTGTCTGTGCCTGCGATGAGGGTCGAAGGGGCAGGGGGTGGGGGGGTCTTTCTGAATCTTTGTTCGGTCCTGTTTATTGGTAGTGGACGCAAACACTTTAGTGTAAGGTGTTCCGTCCTGCTCCATCAATACTTTAAATTCTGTCATGAAAACTCCAGCTAATTGCACTCGTGTTTGGATTTCCTCTTAGGCACACATGAATGAATAATTAGACAAGCACAGAATAGGCTGGGCCAAGTCAGTTCCTCAAAAATGCTGTGTAAATTGTATGAATGGGGATCGGGTTTTTAATTTATTCTCGGTATCGTATCATTTTTTTTCTTCCAACTGTTAAAGGGTAAAATGGGGTAAAACCCGACAATCGCTTCCCCACTTTTGTGTGACGGTCATTCAGCTGCAGCTGCAGTTTTCTTTCCGCTGCACCGAATGGACTTTGTCAATCGCGTGTGATTGTCCCATGCACCAAGAATGACAAGTTGACAAGCTGATTCGAATGATATCAGAGAGCAAGATTATCAGGGTGGGTGTTGGGGGGCGGGGGCGTGGGCGGGGAGCATGGGTTGGACAGCTCTTTGGGCAACGGCGATGATACACACATTGCACACAAACATGAGAGCTTCTGGCCGATAACAATGACTCATTTCTTGACCCCCTGCTTTGTCACCGCTGGGGGGCAAATGAGCCGCGCTCTTTTGGAAATAAATGTGGATGTATCCAACAATCGGACAAATCATCGGACGCGCTTTAATTTGGAATCTCAGCTCATCCCACTAATGTGTCTTTGACCCACTCTGATGTTTTGTAGATTGCTTACGCCGGACTCGACTGCGCTCGGTAGTCATGCCTTTGCCCAAGTCGTGCCCTGCTTTCAAAAGTGGCAGACTATCTCTCTTTCAAGTAGTAGTCATCATTCTCCCCTTGATTGGCTCTCTTGTCCCAGAGCGATACTTGCCGCGGATGTCTTGACGATACGCCCTTGACCGCGTTACATCCCCTCCCCGCGGCGCACTCCCGGTGGGATGAGATCATTTTGACTGGCTGGCGGGGCAGCGACAGCACGACCGGCCGTATTCATGAGCGCGCGTATCCTCTGTCAAGTCCCGTGTCCGGGCTCGCTACCAGGGGCCGGGTGGAGTGAGTGATGAACATAGAGTGGCAGCACCCAGTGTGCACTGTGCCCCCGTCCAGGCTCGCCGGGCCCCAGAGAACACCGCCGCCGATGCCGCCACAAGATGAGTTGGAGAGGCTGGAATTGATTTCACGTCGCGTGAGGAGAAGGCCTAAGTGGGGCGCGCTCAGAGGTCATGTGAAGGAAGCGAATGCCAAAACAAGTTAACTGCCTAATAAATAATTGAACCAAATTGTTGACCCACCAGGCGGCACCGTGGACGACTGCTTAGCACGTCGGCGCCACAGTGCAGAGGTGCAGGGTTCGATTCCGGCTCCGGCCTTCCCGTGTGGAGTGTGCATGTTCTCACTGTGCCTGCGTGGGTGGAGGTTGGGGGCTTGGGGGGGTTACTCCGGTTTACGTGTGATTGTGAGAGCACAAATGGTTGTTGGTCTATGGTGTGCCCTGCGATGGGCTGGCAACCGGTTCAGGGTGTTCCCCGCAACCCTCGTGAGGATAAGCAGCTTGGAAAATGGACCCCTTGCCCTCTTGCTTTCGCTGCCATGCTTCAATCTGATGATATCAGCGGTGCAGCAGAATTTTGCTCCTTCTGTGTGTGCCCTTTTTGTGTCGGAGGGCCTCATTTGATTTTTCATCATGCACCCTTTTCCAATTGCAACGCGGATTGTCCCATCGTGCCTCACTGGTGGTCAACTTGTGTCCCCGCCCATTTCCTTCAAGGCCCTGCTGCTCATGTGCCAAGACATGCCGGATGTATATTTGGGGCGTGCGCACGTGTGTAAGATGGGCCTTTGCTGCACAGCGCGATTGACATGAGTGTCTGTGAGGCTTTGCTCTTTTCCGAAGTGCCTCCCACTGGCGGAGTGTGCGTGCGCGCGTCCCTCGCCGCCTGCCTCCTAGCTTCTTTGCTGGAGACTGACAGCCCTTGACACCTGCCATTTTGGACGCTTTTCTCTGCGAAAAATGTCACCGTCTTCAAAGCCGACATGTATGTATTTGTGCGTGTGAGCGAGAAAGAAGACATCGCTCAAATGCGTGTGCCGGAGGTGACGCTTTGCGGCTGACTGAGCAATGAAAGCGAGCTGTTTGAGCAGCCGCGATGGCAACTTGCCTGTGCGTGTGTGTTTGCTTGTGTGTTCTTTACACGGAGATATTTTGGAGTGTTAATTTGTGAGCTCACAGCTCCTGCTAGGCTTTAAGTTGATGTCACGCCAAGTCACAGGACCTTGTCAGTCAGCTCGAAAGAAAGCCATTTCGGTGTCCTGTCCATTTCCGTTTTGAGATTTCCATTCATTATCCACCTTTGTGTCACTTTGTGTTTCATTCTGTCCAGCAAAGAGTGCTCTGCATTTCAATTTCTCCGATTTGTTTTTTTTTTCTTTCTTTTAGGTGCACGTGTATTTTAATTTGAGATATTTTTTGAAATTATTACAGTAATCATTTTGGTTTTTAGTTTTTCTATGAGCTTTTTTATATATTTTAAGTACATGCAATTGTCGTTTAATTTGTAAACATAATATATTTGCATCCAATCATTTATATGCATACACGAATGTTTGCTTTTACTTTTTTTTCCTGTATTTAATCATGTTTCAGCTGCAAAAACATGCAGTGTACTTGTTCAAAACGTTTTTTTAAAACTGTGTTTGAAAGCTGGACCATAAGAGTGGTACTTGGAGAGCCAAGTATTTTTGAGGGCTTGTCAAAAGTTTGAGAACTGCTTATTTAGAGTTGTTGAACGCATCTCAATCGGAAAATACATTTCAGGTTCCTACCTAATTACTATTTAAAAAATAAATATATCTATATATATATATATATTAGAGCTGTCAGTTTAGCGCGTTTTTATCGGCATTAATTTAAATGAATATTATCGGGATCAAAAATTTTCTCGCGAGATTAACGCGGCAGACGTCACAGCGGATGTTACGTTGCTCTATAAATAAACCAGAAACAAAACATCAAGCGCGCTGCACAGGTCCACGCACGTTTGTTTTGCCAGCCACGGCAGCGGGAGACACCGAAAACGGATACTTAAATAGTTTATGAATGGAAAGTTTACTTTTAAAAAGTTGCCAGATTGTTCCACTGACAAGACCAAAGTTACCTGTATGTTTTGCAGTCGTAAACCGAGCTATCATCATAGCACGTCGAGTCTGAAATACCACTTAATGGCCAAGCACACAGCTGACGTGCTTACTCCGCCCCCTCGTCTCAGACAGACAGCTATGGATCATTTCAAAGCTAAGAAAATGGATGACACGACGAACAAATTTGCTGAAGCCATAGCTAAATATATGGCTACTGCATGCAAGCCTGTCAACATTGTCCACTGCTCCACTCAAGCTGAAATAATTCGCATTGCATCGAAAGACTCCTGTTGGATTGACCTGGCGCTTTGAGAGGGGCGGGGCTGCCACTGACAGGTGACCGTTCGCGCGATGTATAAATAGCGTTTTGTTTTGTGAGTGAATACACTCGCTTACTCGTCGGCATGACTCAATGTTAAGCTACGCGTGTGCTTCTTATCAAGTCAGATGTGTAAAGTTAGCTTTGCAATCTGACGTTTAAATGAAGTAAATTGCGTTGCAGCTGGGGTTAATCATGCCGGCGCTCCACTTCCGATTGACTATTGGGACTTGTTCTTTTGTTCGATTCGACTTGATATGTTTGTGTTGTATGGTTTCTTATGTTTAAAACAATGAATAATGATGACGATAATGATACATAGTGAAATCAGGGCTGATTACATTATTTATTAAACGTATTGTTAAATAAAGGTATTAATTAATGTCAATTATATACATATTTACATTGTGATGCAGAAAGATAGGTATATTAATTTTTTACTGCATTTATGTGTAGTTTAGGTTATTACCTGCTTCTGATGCTTCTGTTACAACTACTACTACTACTACTAGTTCTGCTGCAAAGTGCTCCAATAAATGATCAAAAAAGTACAGAACGAGAGATCCTTCCATGCTGACCGACAATCCCTATTCAGGGGGCCGTGAAAAACGGAATTAAATGAACAACTCCACTACGGATTGCCAGCGAGAGCCTCCATTACAAGCATCCGAAATGATGTCGACACAAAACTGTAGAGAGACTTCCGAGCAAGAAGGACCAACAGAATCAGCATAGCCTGACTGCTGTGTTCAAAGCAAATTTGAGAAAAACGAAGTATGCAACCATTGCTTAAATCCATTATAGTCTGAGTACTAGTTTACCTTGGATGTGCACTTTATAATGTTATATTGCGCTGTTTTGATTCCATAAAAAGAGCTGTTCAAGCAGCTGTTGTGTGACAAAATATTTTTTTCACTGTTGTTGATGGACAGTAATATTGTGTGAGAGATAATGTGTGAATAACTGCTCCAAGTGAAAAATGTTCATGTAAAATTGAAAATCGAAATTATTTCAGTAAATATTTGCATTTTGCACATAGAAAACTGATTCATGATTCCATGTTGATGAGAGCATTAAAATGGGGGAAAATAGGACAAAAAATATAAAAGGAAATTCAGAAACGCTAAAAAATGCGTGAGTAATCATGATTCATTTTTAGTTAATTAGAGTTAATTATGACAGTTGAGTTTTTAATTAGATTAAATATTTTAATCGTTTGACAGCTCTAATATATATATATTGATATATATATGCCTTTCCAGTACCTTTCAGTTTCCAGTCTTGGTGGGTCAGCTCTGCTGTTAGGACCCTGCCACTGAGCGTACACTTTCGCAGGTTGTGTTGCGAACAGCCTGTTTATTCGCCTTGTCTCATTCTCTTTCGTGTACCTCTTTAGGCGACTTAGGACAAGGCTTGGAGCCTTTGTTTGGCAGTTTCGAGTGCTTCAGGTATGGTCATCTGGATGTACCTCTCAGGTATCGGCCTTTTCATCACACCTCTCTGGGCCTCCGTCAATTGACTGACATCTTTCCGAGCCACCTTGATCTTAGCCTCCAACCGTCTTTTCCATGGTGGGTAACGTGTCTCATAGTTGCTCCGCTAGCCAAGGATTTCTAGGATCACTGATGCTGAAGCGTATATCAGCTCATTGGTTTCGGTGATCGTTATGGTAGTGCTGCATTCACACTTTCCATGAGACTTTCAGGTGGTACTTCACATAGCCGTTGTAATCGGTTTCTAGGTTGCCCAGCTTTAATCCTCGCCATGATCTTGGCTTTCAGGTCAGTTCACCATGGAACCTGCGTTGTACCTCATCAATCTCAAGTTGTGACAGCAATTGCCGTTTGTGGATGTTGGAACACTGAGCTACTAGTTGTTTTGTGGTCAACCGTGACTGTGGGTTTCGAAGTAACCATTCAGCCTGCATTCTATGCATGTAACCCCTCTGACTAGGGTTGCTTGAGTAGTAGCATTCCAACAGAGCCATGTTATCGCATCCCGCCCATCCCGCAGACCTTGTTTGGCCGGGCGACGTCTGAGCCGGCATGTCATTCGTTTTATTGTCTCATTATTGTATGAGGTAGGCGTTAGCGTGAAGGATCTTGCCCAAGGACCCACAAGCGGGATTCGAACCACCGTCTCCCGTGTGCCAAACCGGTGCCTTACCAACTGAGCTATGCAGCCAGTTTTATTTATATATATATATATATATATATATATATATATACACACACACACCGCAATTTCCGCACTATAGAGTGCACCCGATTATAAGCCGCCTCCACTACATTTTTAGAGGAAAACCAATTTTGTACATACACAAGCCGCACCTGTATATAAGCCGCATGTGCCCACATTAAAACATGTAAACATATTTACAAAGAAAGACGGTACACAGAGAGAGTTTTCAAAGTTTTAATAATATAACTTAATAATATAACTTTCTTCCCAAACAGTGCCTGTGACGCGGCAGTCTTAATCTTACCTTTTCTACTCGAGCGCCCCTGGCGGCCGTTAGAAACATTACATAAATTGGCCGCATCACTGTATAAGCCGCAGGGTTGAAAGTTTGGGAAAAAAGTAGCGGCTTATAGTCCGGAATTTACAGTGTATATATATATATATATAATATATCTTTTTTTTTCGCAATATTCCAGTTTTTGCAGATAATGAATTTGCGTTTTTTGTTTGCTCTAGGCGGCCCGGTAGTCCAGTGGTTAGCACGTCGGCTTCACAGTGCAGAGGTACCGGGTTCGATTCCAGCTCCGGCCTCCCTGTGTGGAGTTTGCATGTTCTCCCCGGGCTTGCGTGGGTTTTCTCCGGGTGCTCCGGTTTCCTCCCACATTCCAAAGACATGCATGGCAGGCTGATTGAGCACTCTAAATTGTCCCTAGGTGTGAGTGTGAGCGTGGATGGTTGTTCGTCTCTGTGTGCCCTGCGATTGGCTGGCAACCGATTCAGGGTGTCCCCTGCCTACCGCCCGGAGACAGCTGGGATAGGCTCCAGCACCCCCCGCGACCCTAGTGAGGATCAAGCGGTTCGGAAGATGAATGAGTGAATGAATGTTTGCTCTAATGCAGGCATGTCCAGCTGCAGGGCCACCGTCCTGCCTCTTTTCCATCTCTCACCGATTCAGCTGATCAGCTCATCAGACAGCTCTGAAGCAGCATTAGAGCGATCCTGATGATTTGAATCAGGTGCGTTGCTCCTGGGAGAGCTGGAAAACAGGCAGGACAGCGGCCCGCGAGGACCGACTTGGGACACCCCTGCTCGAACGTATAAAAACGAATTTGTATATAAAAACGATCAAAAATGAAATGGTGAATCTATCGAATATGAGCTTCCCTTTTTGAATTGAACTACTGCTGAAATCGACGTGATTGGAGACTTGTGGAAATGCTGAGACCTCCTCCGAAGCAGATCTGCATCCTTTTATCTTAAGGGGCCGCGTATTACCTGGCTCTTTCCCAAGGTTGAATTGCATTTTCCCCTGTGGGTGCAGCACTTCATAACCAAGGCGCTGACTTTTTCAAATGTAGCGTATAGCGGCTCGGTGCATGTGGCGCATGCAGCCGACACATGGCCAAACCCCTAATGACATTTGTGGGTATCCCCCTCCCCTCTTTCCCTTCAACTTTTTGTCTTCTGTATCAGATGAGTTGGTGATATTATTGCCCCCTCGTCTTTTCCTACCGATCTGATGGGCTGTTTGTCATTTCCCGACAGGGTGTGTGTGTGTGTGTGTGTGTGTGTGTGTGTGTGTGTGTGTGTGTGTGCGCGCACGCTCGAAGGCTATCAAAGTGTGTATGTATCCGTCTCTTGGAATATTTGGACAGCAAGCGGGGGTCAGTCATTTTGTGTGTCAGGCCCAAGGGGCACGCGTGCGTCTTCCTCTTCAGACCACCAGTCACATCCAGAAGGAAAGCATGAGCCAAGCTTGTGACTTTGCCTCGGGAAGTGAAGGCGGGCCCATGTTTCTTCCATGTGTTTCCAGTTTGGTGGTTGGGGGGGGGGGTGCACAAAACGATGCACCCCGCAGGGTCTCCGAGGCACGGCGTTCCAAGCAGAGGCAACTAATGACTTTGTGTGACCCACGCAGGCCTCGGAGCTGGCCAGCGGACAACCTTCTGCTGCCTGCCAGGCCGATACGCTCGCCGTCACGGCGGCCGGTGATGCCGCCGACAATGAGGGCTCAGAGCTGGATCTGTGACTGTGCCATGAGCCGGCGGCCTCCCCGCTGGCCTCGATTCACTTAGACGTGATCGGGACGTCACTGCGCGGGCGCTTTGCCCTGCCTTCTCGCCCTTTGCGCCTTGTTGACGCTGGAATGGGTCGGTGATGCAGGAGTTGCAACTACTTTTGAAATGCATTTTGCTGGCTCGGTTTGACCCACAACATAACGGGAGGGCTGAGGCAAACCCGGACGACGATGCTGTGCGATTGGGGATGTTTTTCCAACTGCTGATATTTTTATGAAATTGAAAAAAATAGCGATCCCAACATACTTTTTATATTTATGGCTCAAAACAATGGGGAAAAAGAGAGATGTTTGACAAGAATGAAAACGTAGACCATTATTCCATGAAACAGCGTATCAGAGAAACGTGCAAATCTATATGTATGCAACTAAACATTAATGATCGGCTCTGACTTGGCCCTTTTGAAGGTCATGTGCCACTGCTCATTAGCGGTGTCACCATGGCGATATGTCAGCTGTCAGCGTAATGGCTGGCGATCTGACAAAAAGAACAGGGGGGGGGGGTTTGCTGGTGACCATGAATAGGAGAGGATGAGCTGCTTTTTAAATTGCAGGCCTCCGGGAGGGAATGGTAGTAGTGCGAGCGAGCGAGTGAAAGAAGGCCACACTTGAAATTGTGCAACACTGAGAGGAGGCTCTGACCTCATCATCATATTAGAAGGCCCCGAGGGCACACCCCCTTCTTCTTTTTCGCCTTTTCCATCCTAACGACTGACCGACATGACAGCTGGAGTGGTGCTTCCTATGCTTTATTGTGTTTGTGTGCTGATGGATGACCGGAGCCCAAATGTGTCCCTTGCGCTGAAAAACAATCAGACTAAAGTCTCTCAATTATGATCACAAAGGAATTGTCACTGGGTTATGTACAGATACGTCCTGAAACATTCAATTGGTGTTTTTGTTACCTTCCCTCTATTGCGTACAATTAGAGAGTTCTACAAGCACACATCCATCTATACTTGTGAATCAACAGATTGAAAAGAAATAATAATTACAATTTTACACTTCTGATTTACTTTGATATTATGTAGGTTTTCTCGTGAGTTATGTTTAAGCACTCTTTTTTTTTTAACTTGTACTAAAATAATACATCAATACTGACAGTTTGTCAAATGTGATTAGTCTTAAGATGGACTGATATTTTGCATACACCATACTCAAGGACATCGACTTACTTTTTGTATTGGTATTTGTAAAACGACATTTTATTTATTTTTTTGCCAATCGTTTGCAAATTAATCCCCTCGCCGTCAAATGTTGCCTCGGCTGCAGTACAACCTAATGTCCTCTAGATAGCAGCAGTGTCACATGAGCACAGAGGTCGGGCAGGTCTAGTGATTTTTTTTTTTAAGCCTTGACTCAGCATGCATTGCTCAAAAATGTGTGGGGCTCAGTTAGAAGCCATAAGGTGTGACAAATGTGTTTGTCCTGTAAATATGATGAATTCGGTCTCACGAAGTCCACAACTTATTACGAAGAACAAATGTATGCATATGTCATGAAAGTTTGTCCTTGTAAAGTGACTAATGTATCGTCATGAAGTCTTTCATGTAAAATGTCGCAAATGTTTTTTTTGTTTTTTTTTAATCGATCGTGATGCAGTCCTCCTCACCCCTTCCTCTTCCCCCGAACCAGTATCACCAACGAGGCCGGTGCATCCATCTACAGCGTGAGCCCCGAGGCAGTCAAAGAGATGCCCGATTTGGACCCAAACCTTCGAAGCGCAGGTAATCGTGACCCTCCAGCCGCCATGCCGGATGACGATGATGACGATGCTTCATGGCATTTTGATGGTATTTCCACTCGAGCGGGACTATTGCCACTTTTACGGGTGAATATCTGGCTTTGCTATTAGATGGGCTTATGTCTCCACGGCGTTCCTCCACGTATTCCATCACTGAGCGCCCAGCGGCAACACTGAAACACGGTTGCCGAGAACAAATGTTTCCAGCAGACTTCCTCTATAAAAAGCCTTAAATCAAGCGTGACTGAATTATTCCTCGCCCGTTTCCTGTGATCAGCAGCACTTTTTGTTTTCTTTTGTGGCCATTCCCAGCATTTTGGACGACCTGCTGCTGTCACTCTGGTATTCTTTGAAGTGGCCGCAAAGGGGTGATGCGCGTGGAGCGTCCATCGCTCCCAGCCGTGGTCGTGCGATCAAGGATGCCTGTGGCAGGATAAGACGATATTTTAACTGGTCAGCAAGAGGGCTGTTTTTATGTTCAGTCTCTCCTCCTTAAGCAGGTTTCACACATAGTGATTCTTTGTATCCTATTCGAACAACGTGATTGTGAGAGAGAGAGAGATAGAGAGAGAGAGAGAGAGAGAGAGAGAGAGAGAGAGATGAGCAGAAGTGGGGGGAAATGCTCAAATTTGCCCTGATTGGAACTATGTTTGGAGCTTGTTTAACATTTACGATTATTAACCTCATACCTGTTCCGAGTGGAAGGGGGGGGGGGGGGATCACCCTTACCAACCCACTTCACAGCACGGTATAAGTGCTCCGGATAATCTTGAGGCAGATCTGATAGTCGGGCCTTTGCCGACTTAGCATTCAAGGGGGAAACATTCTAAAATGGCAAAAGCAAATCCCTTTCTGATGTTTCACCTGCATAGTGACAGATAAAGCTAACCAAACCGCCATTGCCTTTGTATTAGCCGGCAAAACAATCTCCCTTTTTTTCTCGGACCTCTACGCACGTGGTCGTCTCTTATTTCTTTTTTTTTTTCCTCCTCCTCCCTCGTGCTTTGAGTAACAGTAAACTGTAGTGCTAAAAAACTTTTAATAAGCGGCGTGGAGTTAAGATGGACGGTGTAGAGCAAAGAGGACAGGAGGGTTTGCCGGGTGCACCGAGCAAGGGCAGGTTTGAAACTCCATCCCTGTCTAAATATTTTCTCAGGCTGCAGCCTCCCACCGCAGCGACAGAGTCGAGAAAGAGGGAGAGGTGAGCCCTTGATTCCAGACATAGTCCCTCCCTTCCTCCTTGCGCTCGAGAGCTCTTTTTTTTCTTCCCCTTGTCCTCTGCCAAGGACATCCAAGTCTGATGTCCCATACTCAACATTCATCAATGGCGGCTAAACTTTGAACGATTTCTTGATTCTAGTTTTACAGAAGGTGCATGAAAACCTTGTGTACAAAACAGCTCCCCGATGGGTGCAACCGTGCTAGTCCAGGGCTTGTCCTGCGTGTTTAAAATCCCACAGAATAAAATTGTTTCATTCATTTGAAAGGAATTTCGAAAAGGTCGGTTGTGTGAGGTTGTGTTTTCGCATTCCAGTCATGTGCTTGTTGTGTCTGGCGCTCTGAGCTCACGCGTTCCGGTGCGTACATGCGCATGTTCGTTCAATTTGTTATTTATTTATTTGTGATTGTTTTCATTTGTAATCCTTTGCCAGCATAGTCATGGAAAAATACATTTTCCCGTTCAACTGACGCCTTCGGGCACACACTACTACTAATTGTGTGCACGCGCCGGTCTAAATTAGTCATTCTCAAGGTGTGTGCGTGCATGTCTCCACAACATCTTTCAGGAATCTAAACGACAGATGCAGGGGCTCTAATTTAAAGCCAGCTTTAATTATTATTGGGCTGTCGCAATGACAATTGGCTTTGGCCTCCCCTGCAGGCCTCAGCCGTAATAGGAACATTTGCATTTTCGGCACTTATAAATCATGCGGCGGTGACTATTCAATAACCCGGTTGAGATAGTTCGCGGCCTCACCGTCGTCGGCTTCCCGCCTGACCGCTGCTCTGTGTGTGTCGACAGTGTCCATCGGAAGACGCGTCCAGGATCCGTTGGCCGAGCTTGTGAAGATCGATCCAAAACACATAGGCATTGGAACATACCAGGTAAGAGGCCTCATGCCGAGTCCTCGTCTTTCAGGGGAAACACAAATAGTAATAATAGGCCTTGCGCAGCGGGGAGGAGATAGAAGAAGAGGCACCCGAGGTTGTAGATCAAGTCAGTGGAGGCCTGTGTCAACACATGACGCTAGCGGTGAGCGCTAACTCAATTAATGGCCCGGAGTGACGCGTGTTTTTGCTTGCGCGCTGGCTACGTGTCGCCCGCATGTGCGTGCGCAAGCTTTTCACTGTGCGTGCGGCACTTGTGTGACCGCATGAGAACTTGGTGTTTTGAAACGGCAAAAGGTCGCGTTTGGAGAAAGGCATTTTCATTTTACCATCGCCGATATATGAGGAACGTCACTTGGATTCAGTAAGAACCGATGCAGGGTGGCGACCGTCCAGACCATGAGTGTTGTCATATTTTTCTTGTCATTAATACGCCGTTTAGCATCTTACAAGGTAACGTAGATCAGTATGGAGAGGATGTGACACGGACGGCAAAGAAAATGACTGTTTCGTCTATTTTATTTTTTATCTCACTTTTTTTTAACATATTTTTGCCCTAATGTTGTATTTTTTTTCAATATATTATAATATAGCTGTGTTAAAGAGGTGGTTGACATGAGTTTTTAATCAAAAACCAGAGGTGAAAATTGCAACCACCGGGCCGTGATGCTGGAGATGATGAGATTGCTCACCTGCCTTAAATTGTCTCCCAAAATTTATAGAAAATCACCAAAATACACTTTTGATGCACTTAACATACACATGTACATTGCGCAAAGATACTTATTTGTTCTCCAATCAATCCTTTTTCCTTCGAAATGTTACAAATGTACTCTCATGAGATGAGTCCTTTAAATGTATTCCCACCACTTTTTCCCCATTAAAAAAAGACAAATCACGATACCTTAGTTTTTAGATTTCCATACTGCCAAATTGATATCACAAACCATGACAGCCATCTGTCCAAAACTGAGCTGCACTGTTTTTGTTTACCCTCACAGCTCATATGCTTCTGTCCCGCACCGTAAAATCAGAATGTGAATGCCCATACTCCAACTTAGTCGGGCAACTACAGTGGGATTTCGACCAAAACGAGCTGTTTCATTTTTCGTCATTCCCCCTGTTGATCAAAGGGAAGGCCCGTATTGAAATGGGGAGGGGGGGGTCTCAAGAAAAGTCAGCAGGTGGTGAAAGAAGAATGACAGCAACACCGACAACTCGGTGCAGAATGAAATTGGAAAGAAGGGCGGAGGTCATATTGTGTAAGTGCCTGTGTGTGTTGGCTTTGTCGGGTCACAGGCCCTGCGTCTCTCATCACATGACTCTCCAGGGTGCCGCTGGGGTTGCTCACCTCCCATCCTCAGATCATGTGACTGGGTCAACAAATGATAATATAACCGGGTAAATAAACCCCGGGCGCTGACAGATACGAGACGGGGCATCCCTCCGACCTGCGAGTTCTCCCGAATTTCTGTGTGTGTGTGTGTGTGTGTATGCGTGCGTGTGTGTGCACGCATGCGTGCGTTATGAAAGTGCCGTGCAAGCACTATTTGTTCGTCCTCTTGCATGTGTGATTCATGACATTGTGAGATTTCTCAAATGTTATTGCCCATGAGTAACCCCCCCAAACAAAAATCCCAAAAACGTTTAACTCTAGCCAGCTGGCACAACGGGGTCGCTGTTAAGCTCCCCCGCCAATCGGGCTGGTGAGTGACAGCTCTGAGAGAATGAAGGAAATGAGCTGAGGGCTAAGCGAGTGGAGGATCATTCGAATCAGATTGAATTTGAATTGGATTTGCTTTGGTCTCCCACAGGAGAAACTTGTCTTGGAGGACAAGGCCCACCCCCGTGCTGCTACATGCAGTGTCGACAAAATACAGTGCAGGCTAACCCACACCGCCCTGATGATTAAATGGTAACTCGGAGATTCCCAAACCGAGTGGTTCTCCTCCCAAAGAGCAGGATCGACTCAATGGTCGTTCTGTAGAAGATCGTCATCGGGTTTCTGCTCGCTCCAAATATTGTCAGACGCCGCAAGATTGGATTGAACTCTTGTTGTGGGAACGCCGCTTTCACTGCGGCAAGGGCTGGATACCTTTTCAAACATGCTCATGCATAGTTTAAAAAGAAAACAGCACACAAATGCAGCCATCATATTTTATGCTTAAATTCACCTTGATTTGAATCTCGGCACTTATCGGGTGTGGAGTTTTGGATCACGTCTTCATCTGGCAATCTCTTTCAGCGTACACACACTCACCCACACTACTGCGTATGGAAACATCGCCTGCTGGCCGGATATTAGGCCACCTGTCACTCTTCCCCTCATTTATTTTGACCACCCTCCCCTCAGGGTCGCTTTGACTTGCTGTGGGATTCCCAAGATGTGGTACGGATGCTGTGGAATCAGTGCCGGAACCGGGGAGGCACAACCACCTTTGCCTCTTTCCCAAAGTCATCAAGCACGGTTTCCCCACGGCATCTCAAACGCTTGGATGGATGTTCACTCACCCTTGCGCAACAGTATGGAACAACGCGTCTTTCCGCAATATGCTGTATTTTATTGAGTTTATTTCTGGGTAGAAAAAAAATCAATCACTGTATTTCAAGCGCAGTTCCGCCAGTGTAGCGTTGACAGCGCTTGATTTGTCCCCCGCAACGCTGACCGTTGTCGAGGTGCGTGGGTGTTTGCGGCCAGCCTGGCTGCAGCCGTTTTCCAGTGGCCCAAGTTCATCCGTCATGAATGCTGACCGTTTTGCTCTCTTGTCATCGTTGTCTGCATTTCATTTCTTTGCTTTGTCTTCCTCGCTCTGATATATTTACATCTTGTGCTTGCTTTTAGATTATGTTTTTAATCTCATCTTTCACTGGGAGAGCTTCATTTGTTGCGCTAGACTGTGCATTCTCACCCGTGGCTCATCTGATGCGGTCACTGTGGCATGCACGCTTTCAAGGTGCAGACAGGAGGTCTGCCCGATAGTCTTTGGCGCTGTCCGGCTGCCTTGTAGCCAATCCAAACAAGGTTTCTCTCTGCGCTTTGGAGGTGAAGTACCGCAAAACCGGGGGCATTCGTCTATTGAATGGGCGCCCAACCTTTTTTGATTGACTCGTTACTGCACGTGTACACAAGAAAACCACCGCCTGCCTTAGGCATGGGACGCACTTTTGCAGCATGTTAAGTGCAGAGAATTGTACAAAAAGAGGCTTCGAGCTGTGTATTGCCACTCGCAGTTCAAGTTTGTCAAATTCATCCTAAAACTAAAAGAGAATGACACATTTGCATTTCAAACAGCTGCGTACATTTGCTCTCGAGTCCGCTAGCACAATGCTGACGCATCAGGGGGAACCCCCCCCCCCATACACGGGCCGGCGGATCGCATCTGTGATGCCAGGTTGTAATCCTGTCTGCAGGAGATATTTGAACACACAAGGCGGTGCGATAACCAAAGTCACAGGCAGACAGAGCTTCTTTGATGTCCTTTCCGCAGAGCAGCTGATATGACTGCTTTCCTGAGGGGCGGAGTCTGACTCCATGTACCCGACCGTGTTTCTCCCAGGTGCCGCCCCCCCCCAAAAACTGATTTTGAACTGATTTTCCACCTTGTCAGTCATGGAAGGCGGTGCCGATGTATGGGACGGGTTTGCCCCTGCTTCTGCCCCCACCCCCAAAAGGACACGGCAGCCAGCAGGTTTCAGTCGAGTCAGAAATTGGTCAGTTTTTCCCCCGCGTTGTGGGAAGTCCGCTCTTCTCACCCACTCAAAGGTTCCATTCCACTCAAAACGCCTTCACCATTTCTCGTGCTAAAACATTCTTCCCCGGTGTAACATGACAGGTGATTTCCTCCTCGACACTCAGAACTCGCCCTCCTTGTGTATCCGCTCGCTGGCACCGACTCGTAAATCGTTCCTGTTCGCCTTCGTGGGAAACGGCGTGGCGTGACGCGGCTTCACGTCCCGCTCGTTTTTTTTCCCGATTGCCTCGTGCTGCGGGGTCCCGGCGCTCTTTTCGGCTCAGAATCGGATGCATTCTCCTTCCGTTGTTACAGAGAATCGGCATTTGGAGCTGTTTCCCTGATCAATAATTGGGAGGGAGCACCTCATTTCGATTACGGTGACAAATTTGTCAGGCCCAACTTGTCGTTTAAATTGATTTTCCTCAACGCAGCTCGTTTCTCTGATCACATCTTCCATTTAGCAACCGGCCCACGGTGCTTTTACAAGGCCGAAGTTCAAAGAAGCTGAACACTTTCAACTGCGATGTGACCGGCTAGGGCGGCCTTGCAAGCGTTCCTGCCTTCAATTCTCGGGCCGACATCTTGCTCCTGTCAACGGTCGCTCCCCCCCCCTACTTGTTGGCTCCTCGTCATCTGCTATTGCAGGCTCGATCGTGTTACGGGTCAACGAGGCTCAATGGCGTCCGCAGTCGCTAACGGTTGACTTGTCAGTTGCTGAGGTATCGCTGTCCTCCACCTTGGAGTTGGGCCCCGGCGCTCGGCGGTGGTCAGACTCGATACGCTGGCGGGCCCCTGCCCTGCCTGGCCATCTCCCTTTAAAGGGAAAACATTCCAAGCCTTTTTTGGAGGCCATTCCCGAGTTGTTGTTGGGCTGCTGGATGAGACGTGCACGTCGCCAAGTTAAACAGCGACTGTCTTTGCGCCCTCGGTGTGTTCTTTCCGTCTGTCAATCACATCGCTCTTTCCTTTCGTTGTCAGTCAAATGTCGCTCGTCGCTTCAGGATTTGTTTTGGCTCGCCTGACGATAATCTTTTTTACTGGATGAAATGGAATAATCCACCCGGGGGACTTCTTACTTTGTCTGCACAGTCTCAGATGCGTATCAGATATGGTTTACGAAAGAGAGTTTCTTTTTTTTTTAACTTTAGTCCACCTGCTAACATTTCATTGTTTTTGTCTTGTGTGTTTTCAGCATGACGTTTCATCCGCAGCTCTGAAGGCGGCGCTCGACGGCGTGGTGCAGGAGTGTGTGAGCTTCGTCGGGGTCGACATCAACATCTGCTCCGAGATTCTGATGAGGTAGATGGACCCAAAAAAAAAAACAGTCATACAAATCCGCATCGAAAAGCTCCAACGTCGCAAATTGGCACGTATGGTTCACTGTCGAAGCGAAGAGCTCCAAAACGAGCTGGCAGGCATCAGCTCATCTGTTTACCCGTCCGCGCAACCACCGAGTCACGCTGCGTATGCCTACAAACTCCCGCAGACGTGTTGATGACTGTGGTATTATGTGGAGTGTTGACACGGTGGAGCGTTTAAGAGCGGGTGAGTCACAGCGCTCCACATCGCTTCTCTTTACTGCTTGGACAAATCTCTCCTCCGAGTTGGCCCGTGTGCTGCTTTTGTGTGAGCTCATTCAGAGCGGACTGAACCGTCGGTACCTTTCTGCTCTTGTCTCGTAGGCACGTCGCAGGCTTAAACACGGGGAGGGCTCGCAGTATTGCCGAGTGGAGAGAGCAGAACGGTCCCTTCCTCAATAGGGAGCAGCTCAAGCTGGTCAAAGGCTTGGGACCGAAGAGCTACCAGCAGTGCGCCGGCTTCATCAGAATCAACCAAAGTGCCCACAGGTAAGAGGAGACAGAACAGAGCCATCTGTGTGTGTGTGTGTGTGTGTGTGTGTGTGGGTGGGGTCGGGGGGGGGTCACTCTTGGGGGCAGCACTCCGTGCATTGCACTGTGTGTATGTGATGCATGGACACATCAGCAAACACAACAGGTTAAAACAATAATACGTAGCGAAGAGGATGAACAGACCAAGCTCAGCTAAAGTCTCCCCCATCCCCCTGACAATTCTGGCTGTATTCTGCCTTGTACGAGCCCCTGGCACATTTCTATTCAGAGATTCCGCTGCACAGTAGTGGTAAATGCGTGCTTTCTAATCGAATTTCATGCATTTTTGTTTTTTATTTTCATGCCACAACAGCGCCAAGAGTGCGCCTCCTCCATCAGTGCCAGCCAAAGCAGCTGCCAAGAAGGCGAAAGGGAAGTCCAATGCCACCGTAGCCACGCATTTCAACCCTCTGGACCAGACCTGCATCCACCCAGAGTCCTACGATGTGGCACAGAGGTACATCGTACACACATGAGGACACACACACACACACACACACACACACACACACACACACGCACACGCACGTGTGCTCACACGCGTTTGGGCGGCAGTCCTCCCACCAGTTGAAGCATGTTTGGGCTAAGATGGAGGCGATTTGGACGCCTTCTCATATGGTGCTGCTTATTCTAGTGCGGGGATTCTTGATTCGATTTTCTCAGAGGCGCTCCGCAACAAAGGACGCGTCGGCTTTGGACTCGGCTGCGCGCCTTTGTGAGCGTCCGTCCTCGTGGGAGGAATGATTGCAAACAGAAACGATGCCCATTTCCAAAGCACAATGACCCAAGCGCCCATTTCATGTTTGCGCGTGTGAGTGTGGGAGCCCGCTCTGCTCCAGCTGTAGTCACTCGGCTGTGTTTAGTCTACGTGCGTTCTGATACTCCAGGCTCCGTTGTGCCTTTTTTAATGGCCTTGGTGCAAGGTGGCAGCAGAGGGCCTGTCGGCGTCTTGGAGGGAGCCTGCTTGTCCAATTCATACCAGTCCATCGCCTCATTGCACCGTCTATTGGGGGAAGTTGTTTTGAAGTATCAACAGGCGGCTGAAATGCTATTTGCGTCCCTGTCCTGATCACGACCTCCATATATTAAAAAAAAAACAACAACAAAAAAACAAATGATCACGACCTCCATAAAAAAACACACAAAAAAACCCCAAATGATCACGACCTCCATATAAAAAAAAAAATCACTCAAATCATTGGTCACATGGCTCAAACAAGTTGAAAACAAGCAAAAATACTCGCTAAGTAATTGCCTTTTTTGTTTGACAACACGCCACTTCAGCCGGTGTCAGCGACGAGAAACAAAGTTCCGCAGCGCAAAGTGAAACTTCATCGGGAAACTTCATCGGGAAACTTTATCAGACAACAAGTGTGCGCTACCGACAACTCTCTCCATCACAGAACACAAGGCAACGCGACTTTATTTACGTAGCGTGTTTCACAACAGCTGGAGCGAAGCAAGTGACATAGAACGCCGAATCACAGTCATACAAACAAACAAACCAAAGAAAGTGGATACGCAAAAGTGAATGAAAGCACACATTAATGAGACCGACCCATTTGTGGGCGACGGCAGAAAACAATCGAACAGTGTCAGTCTCATTTTGGGTCGAAAGCCAGGGAATAAAGATGCCGGTCCTTCCTTCAGAAAAGGCTCCATCGCCTCCGAGGCTCCGCTTAGTCCTCGCCACCTCCAAAAGCGAACCTGAGGCACCTAAATAATAAACTTGCTAACAATCCACTGTCTTGTTCTTCTGTCAGGGCCCTGTTTTGTGCACAAGTCTCGCGCAAAGCGCTTTCCAACTCTGCGCATGGGTGACGATTCCTTTCCTTTTTTGTGTGTGTTTTGTTTTCAACACTAGCGTGCGCCGTTGTGACTCTACGCATGGGTGACAATTCATTTCCTTTGTTTTTTTTTGTTTTTTTTTTTTTTCAACACTAGCATGCGCCGTTGTGGAAGGGGCGGGGGGGAAACTCAGCCGAGTCCCAGCCAATCGAAGCCTCTCCCCTCATTCCCTTCAAATTCAGTGTCGAGAGAGCCGTGCGGTCTTCATGGCATGTATATGCAGGACAGTTAATAGGAACTGCGTGATCTCCGCTTGCGGATGATGTAAAGTTGGCCTCTATGGATGTGGCCGATTGAAGGCCGCCTTTGTGTGTCTGTGTGTGTGTGTGTGTGTCCCCTTTCTGAGGATATACAGGGGAGGTATCCACTGTGCTTGAGCTCGGGCTTTATTTAGCCAAAGGGCTAAGTCAAGGTTACCAACTCACTATAGTAAATTAACTTGCGCAGCGGTGCCAGAATCTGCTCGTCACACATCCCCAAATACAAAGTGCAATCCACTATATAAAACTGACAGGAGGGAGGATGGCAGAGGAATGTGTGTGTGTGTGTGTGTGTGTGTGTGTGTGTGTGTGTGTGTGTGTGTGTGTGTGTGTGTGTGTGTGTGTGTGTGTGTGTGTGTGTGTGTGTGTGTGTGTGTGTGTGTGTGTGTGTGTGTGTGTGTGAGGTGTGCAAGGAATATCACATTCATCGCATTCGAGAAACCAGATCCCCATTACTGCTCGCGGCCCACGCATTGACCCCCCTCCCCCCATGTAACCATATACAACACATGCGGGGGGGGCTGAACAATTTTGAAAAACAATCTCATTGTGATTCACCCCCCCATCCGTCCCCTCCCAATATTGTGACTGCGATTTAATATGCACTTAGTTTACTTCATCCCATGCATTATTGAACAAAGACAAGCAATTAATTAATCTGTATTCAAATAACGAGGAGATTTATGACGCATAATAAACGTTTGGCTTTACAGATTCGGCCCGCGCTAAAAAATAAAGGCAAAGGAGCCATCATTGAATATGAAAGACACTTTATCTCCCTCGCTTACTGTTGGGAATGGACTCAAGTGTTTGTCGAGCCATCTTTGCAGAGTTCACGATGACCGCTTCGCCAAATCCGACCAAACAAGCGTGACGTCAACGCATGTCATCAATTGCATGACGACGACGACGCAAACAAGTCCGTGGCTTTCTCCCTTCAAATGTTTCATGAAACATTATTATTTATTTTTCATTCAATTTGTGACCTTTGCCGTTTGAATTTTTTTTCCCTCCGATATTTTGATGTGCGTCGGAATCATTTTGAATCGGATCAGCATTTGTTCCGCCCAAATCCACAAAGGGGAACGCCGACGTGCACTCGTCTCTCCTCAAAACATGTGCAGATCAGTTTAACTGAGCTGCTAACCCTAAAACGCCAGCCTGCATCAAATAACAGGGTTTGAAATATATATATATTTTTTTAATATCCAAGAAGTAGGAAGACCCCCTCCCTACAAATTTGGCATTTTGTCCTGCGGGTCTCACAGCTGTCTAGGCGCATATTTGCACACAAGCCGCGTCCCCGTACATCCGCGCCGTCTCCGCCGCTGCCAAATGTGCGTTTCTGAACAGCGTTTTCTCCGAATCGGTGTTTACGTGCGTGCCCACCTGCTCAGTCCATCACTGCGGCGAGCGGGTGGGACAGCTGGGAGGAGGAGTCCGCTTGGCGTTGGGCTACCGGCGAGCGACATCCATCACAGACACCACCCAGCTAGTCCGCGCCCACAGACTAATGCATTCACATCGATCACCAGCTGCGGAAAGCTTGTTCTGTAAATAATATATGCGCGCGCACACACGCGTGCACGTTTTCTCATAAGCTTCCTTTGCCACGCTGGTTCTCATGCCAGTTTGAGTTGGTGCGGAATATCGTCACGTTCATGGGCTCGGGTCAAATTTGATATGGTGTCAACATCGCCACCGTGGGAGATTTGGGTTTGTTTTTTCCCCCCCTGGCTTGTTACCGCCACGATAGCCCACTGCGAGGGAATTACCTGAACAAGGCAACGCAGTCAAAGTGTAGCTAAATTTAGCGCTACGTTTTGTGTCATTCCTGACACTTCAGCACCAGTCATTTTCTCACTTTTTTTGTTTGTTGTTGTTGTCATTGCAACCCTTCATTTGTATGCATTCATGCACTTCATTATGAGTATCAGAAGCAGGTAATAACCTAAACTACACATAAATGCAGTAAAAAATTAATATATCTATCTTTCTGCATCACAATGTAAATATGTATATAATTGACATTAATTAATACCTTTATTTAACAATACGTTTAATAAATAATTTAATCAACCCTGATTTCACTATGTATCATTATTGTCATCATTATTCATTGTTTTAAACGTAAGAAACCATACAACACAAACATAAAGTCGAATCGAACAAAAGAACTACAAGTCCCAATACTCAATCCCGGAAGTGGAGCGCCGGCATGATTAACCCAAACTGAAACGCAATTTACTTCGTTTAAACGTCAGATTGCAGACGGACAAACATGACAACTATGCAAAAATGAGCTAAATAAAGACACCCCTGTTCTAGCAACATTTTAGCCCACGCTGTTTGCTTTGAAATGATCCATAGCTGTCGGTCTGAGACGAGGGGGCGGAGTACTAACGTCAGCTGTGTGCTTGGCCATTAAGTGGTATTTCAGACTCGACGTGCTATGATGATAGCTCAGTTTACGACTGCAAAACATACAGGTAACTTTGGTCTTGTCATTGGAACAATCTGGCAACTTTTTAAAAGTAAACTTTCCATTCATAAACTATTTAAGTATCCGTTTTCGGTGCCTCGCGCTGCCGTGGCTGGCAAAACAAACGTGCGTGGACCTGTGCAGAGCGATTAATGTTTTGTTTCTGGGTTACAGACGCTCCCCAAGTTACGAACGAGTTACGTTCCGGACGATTGTTCATAAGGTGAATTCGTTCGTAAGTTGCTTCAGTGCTATATTTTGTCTGGAATGTATGTTTAAGGCTTATATTGACATCCATATAACGGGGAGAGCTTTTCGCCACGTTCTTCAGGGCTCGATTGTTAGCTGCCCGCTAAACTAGCAGCAGCTTCAGCGGGGAGAGTAGACGACGTCGTCGACGGCGCGCCGGACGCCTCCCGCCCGTTCCACCGTCACACGCCCGCCCCACGTCTCTCCCGCGGCGCCTTGACGTCGCCTCCGCCGTCCTCCTCCGCCCGTTCGGCACTTTCGGAAAAAGGCGCGCAATACAAAATCTAACTCTTTTTTTTTTTTCGACAGACCCGTGAAAATGTTCGTATGTACCGTTTGTTTGTAACTCGGATGTTCGTAACTCGGGGAGTGTCTGTATTTATAGAGCAACGTAACATCCGCTGTGACGTCTGCCGCGTTAATCTCGCGAGGCAATTTTTGATCCCGATAAAATTCATTTAAATTAATGCCAATAAAAACGCGCTAAACTGACAGCTCTAATATATATATATATATATATATATTTTTTTTTTTTTTTTAAATAAAATACAAATGTTTTCGGTAACTGTGACGTTACTCCTCTTTTAGTGTCATTTATTGATTGAAGACCATTGTAGGAACGGAACTCTGTCATAAACCAAGGAGCCCCTCTTCCAATAAAATATCAGTTGAGAGCTACAAAAAGTCTCTGAAAACCCCCTCAAAAATTGTCAGTCTGCTTGTATTACTTCCCCACACTTGTGCCATTGTGTTTCCTCTTCCTCCTGGTTATCCCCCGCATACAAAAGTAACACTTAAGTGGTCGTTTCTACACCAATTTTGGTGGGAATTTGTGAAACACCGCACCGATTGCGTATTCTTCACGTCCAGGTTTCTTACCCTCATTGGTGGGAGCGCCAGCCAGATCGGGAGCGCGCATCTCAAGCGGAGCGTGGACCAGAAAGTGGCCAGCAGCGGCATCAACGAGCTGTCCGCAAGGCTCGGCACCACTCCCGAGACCCTCAGGCTCATTCTCGACGGCCTCACCCAGCCGCCAGGCTTTGACATACGCCAAGGTAAGTCCGTCTCTCTTTCGCTCTCTCTCTCACACACACACACACACACACACACACACACACACACACCCAGAGGTGTGTAGCTTAGTATTAACAAAAACCTCGTGACTAATTGACACCCATTTACATGCACCATATGCTTAAAATGCGCCCCAAAAATTGTCCTTAATCCACTTCCCAACCTCAATTAAAGTGTACTCACAGTGATTGCAGTTAGCCAAGCGTGTCATACTTCCTTTAAACTTCATTCAACATACAGTCAAACCTCGGTTTTCGTCCATAATCCGTTCCAGAAGGCTGTTCGAAAACCGAAACCACGCTCTTTTTAAAATGAAAATGTTTCTTGAACACGTCTGCTCACAATGGAAAGCAACACTCCTCGTGTAAGGAAGGCGAGAGGAGTCAAATGGTGCATCCAAGTGCGCTCAGTTTGTTCGAGAACGAGCTTTGACTGTATTATTAGGATTGCAATGCAGTCTTTTGGAGACATGCAACACAATATTGGATGCACTTCATCCACAATCTGTCTCATGAACATTCCACCACCTCCCACTATTTACGAGTCGTTTACGAGTTTTACTCTTCTGATTCCAAAATCTGTCGAGCAACCGATCTGACTGAAAAAGTGTCGCGTCCGAGTCCCACTTTATGGGTTGATCCCAAACTGAGTGGTCAACCTCAATGAAATGATGTGACTTGAAAAGTCTTGGAACAATTTCGGTCTGATTTCCAGGTCACTTGACAGTCAAAAGCCTCTCCGCTGCCTCCGTAAGCAGAATCTCCCAAATGAAGGTCCTCGGTTCCATCGAGTATCTTGTGTTGCCCGGCGGCACCGCATCGTGCTCAGCTGAGTAAACAGTTGGGCCGAGGCGACCGATGTTGTTCGGGATAATTGGCCCGGACTATTTCCTTGCCTGCCATGTTTGTTTAAAAACGACAGCAAGGAAGAAAGAGATCGCATGGAAAGAGGCTCGGCCACCCCACCCCGAAAAAAAAAAGACGAGTATTTGGTTACTTCCCGAAATGCAATCCCTCGGTCGTTCCACGTCCTGCCTTTTATTTTTCCCCTGCATCTCTTTCCCTGCCCCGTGACCCCGTGACACCTCCCCCTCCCCTGCCCCAAACTCAACTGATTCAATGCGATCTTCTCTCTTTGCCATCCTCAGATTTTGGACAGGAGGACTTTAAACGGGGCATTGTATCCATTCACGACCTCCAGGCGGGCGCGGTCCTGACGGGCCGGGTGGAAAACACGTGTCTATTTGGGGCTTTCGTTGACCTCGGCGTGGGCCGCTCGGGGCTCATCCATAAGAGCAAATTGACATTGGACAAATTGCCCGTTAGCCAGCGCCGCCGCAGCCTGGCGTTAGGACCCGGGGACAGGGTTGAGGTGCGGGTTTTAAATGTGGACGCTCAGAGGGGGCGCATCAGCCTGGACCTGGTCAAGGTGCTGCACTAACTTTCACCTTTTTGGGGGTTTTGTGAGGTATTCTGGAAGAGTATTCTGGAAGAGTTTGTTCCTCCAATAAATAAAAGAGCCTCTCGTTGGAGTGTTGTGCCACTCTACTTTTTCCACTCAGTTTCTATGAAGCCCAAGTGACTCGGGTTAAAAACAGGGATGGGGACAAATCCTTGAAAAGTCTGTTTAGTTTTGCAAATTTCTCAAAATCATTCAGAAAAAATGAGGTAGAAATATTGCCAGGTTTTCTTTGTAAATCCCCCCAAAAAACAAATTTGTCACCAGAGTAGTTTAAATATTGCAAAATGTGTCATTCTAAATATTAATTCTAGCCAAGAAATTAAACTTCTTTTAGGCAACTTGTAAAACAAATGGCGGCATTTGTGATGAGTTTGCAAACAATGGCAACAGCCATTACTGTTCTATCCTCCGAGTTCTGCAAGCTGCCTCTCAAAAGGTGCAGTGTGTGACGTCGGAGTTACCAGCAGGTTTGGAATTGAACCTCATCTTTCAACACCACTTAACCAAAACAAGGCTCTTTCCAAATATGTCGCTGCGACACACCAGAGGGACCCGTGCGCTCAAGTGCCAGGACGAAGCAGACACTGCATTCACACAGAAAGCAAAATAGATCCTGTTCTTGAGCCCTGCGTGACTTTGTGAAGGCGTCGGAACAGCAGCGTGTCTGAGCCGCTCTTACGATTGGATGAGGACAAGATTCGTACGAGGACCATTCATGTGTGTGCAGAGTTTGAAGGGCAACAGGAGGATTGTGCAACTCGCATGATTTTTTTTTATTTTTTAAATTTTCAATGAAGCTTTTCATCTTACTCATGATGCACATTTGTCTTTACTGTTTTGTCTTTTCTGTGGACAAAGCACCATTTGTACAATAAGGATTACTCTTACGTTCACTATATATGTACAGTCAAACCTCGGTTTTCGTCCATAATCCGTTCCAGAAGGCTGTTCGAAAACCGAAATTGTTCGAAAACCGAAACCACGCTCTTTTAAAAATAAAGATGTTTATTGAACACGCCGGCTCACAACGGAAAGCAACACGAGGAAGTGATGCTTCCTCGTGTTGGAAGGCGAGAGGAGTCAAATGGTGCATTCAAGTGCGCTCAGTTTGTTCGAGAACCGAAATTTGTTCGTCATCCGAGGCATAAAAAAAAATCAAAATTTTTGGTCGAGAACCGAGACGTTCAAAAACCGAGGTTTGACTATATACATTTTTAAAATAAGAAAGCAAAGTTCGCACTTTGCGTTGTATTTATTGAAAAACACCAGATTTAAATTAAAAAAATTTTAATACACTACTTCTTGGTGTGTTTGGCGAGTATATGTGTATTTTGAATCTTTTCCGGCTTTTTAATCACAGTGACTCAAGCTGTTCCAATTCTGTGGCGGATCGAATGCTCTCCCGCCGCCTCAAATTGGTCCCCCGGTCCGTAAGTTGAACTCCCCTGCTCTAAAAGAACAAAAAAAAAAAAAGAGAGAGAGAGAGACAGAGCATGTGCCAGAGGGTGGAGGGGTGTCGGGCACAATGTGGGAGTGCGTCTAGTTGGTCGCCTGAAGGCTTTTTCGGCTCGGTCCCAGACATCATTATCCCAGGAGACACGCACACAACACACACACACAAACAAACGCTAATCAGCCGCTTCAAAATTAATCCCAGACTCCCCGTCCGCATTATCTAATTTGTTTGTTTTTATAAAACCCGCAGTAAATAGCAGATAGCAAAATGTAATATCGCTTGCGAGAAAGGCCGGGGTCCCCTGTGCCGAACTTGAGACTCGATGCGGAATAGCTAATCACGGCAAAGGGTTGGCTGCCGTCTCCCCTCGGGCCGCCAACAGAAGACGCTTTCCACACGCCAACACAAAGAAATATTTGATCGAGGTTCATCGGCTCTGGCGCTTTGCTCGGAGATGATCTGGCGAAGATAATATGCAATCGTTTTCACTCCAGAGTGTATTCCATTTGCAGGTTTTGACGTTAACGTCCTTTGGCGTCGGCCGGCGTTGTTTTGTTTGCGGCGAGCTCTCGGTTCGCCCTTCCCGCTGCATCGGCCCTGCTTTTCATTTTCCGCCCTGTCCGAAACGTGAGCACGCAGACGGGGCAAGCAATCTGACGGCCGGCGAGGAGCCCCTCTCCCCCCCTCTTGAGTTCTTCTCAACGCCGTGATTGTGAGACAGAGCGAGCTCAGGTGTGCCTTCGGATTTTGCGACGGCGAGTCGCCCATGAAGTGACCTTTTTGGACTGTTTGTTGTTTGTGGTCACGCAGGGGCTTCTCTCTTCAGGCCCCTAAGACGGTGCTGAACGTTTATTTTTTTCCACACCACAGCCCGTTTCACGTGGAGAGATATTTGGACGCTCCAACATCCGATCAGATCAAAAATTATGAAAAATTGTAATCAGCATTAAGCTGAATGTAGTTCAAAATTCATTTGTCGCCCTGCGCTTGTTTCTTTTGAATGGGTCCGTCTCATCTTGGGGTTAAAAAAATGTCACAACATGAGCTTGGTGAGGCGTAGAAAAAAAAGTAGTGTGTTTCCGGTAACCCGACCGACCGAGAATTTCTACCTCGAACAAAAACGTTCCGGTCGGCATTTTTTTCAAACCTTCTACATTTTTGTGTAATAATAATAATAATAGTACTGTAATGCCCTTCAATAACGGGGAGAAGGATGCACGCAGTCGCTGATGCAATTCGTCGCTTTTTAATAAACAAAACAAGCAATAAACACACGCATTCAAAGGAGTTGCTGTTAGCCACAACTCACGCTCATGCGCTCCACACTCAGACTAACTACCGGAGCCAATATTCCCCCAACCTCGCCCCTCCCCTTTCTATGACGTCACACGGATACAAGAAACAGATATTACAGTACATTTCATTTATACGCGCCTTTCAAAACACTCAAGGACGCTTTACAATCAAAACAAGAACAATAAAACCACAGACAAAATTATAAATAATAAAAGGAAAGATGTTTACATCGGTGCAAACTCTCGCGATATTCACGTTGAGCATGCGCGTCATTTGCCGTCGTGCGTCAACAACATTGAATCATGGCGGCGGCCGCGATCTCCGAAAATAGTTTAGACCGCGTTTTGTGTGTTGCAGTCTAGCATTACTACACCTTGTGACGAATATTTTATTCATAAAGTTACCATGCTACAAGCAGTAAATTATAGAGTAACCAATACTTTTTCATAATATTTTTCACAGCGATTAGCCTACAAATCTAATGACCAATTTGCCATGTAATCGTGCCTCGCGTCGTCCGTCTCTCGCTCTCGTGTTTTGTGCATACGTCACAGGTGAGTTTAGTGATACGCCCTTCGGACGATTCATACGAAAAATCAGACTGGCATTGCCATTTCTTAAATGACGTAATTAGTAGACCGTTGTGAGTTTTTTTCGCCGCCATCTCAAACTTTCATCCGCGCGATTCCTCAATTTGCGGACTAAAATAGCAACCAGCATACGCACCTATCTGTTGCGTCCCCCCCAACACTCAAAACGAAAGTAAATTCGAAGAAACACACCCACACACCACAAACACACAGAGGCACAGTGAAATCGCGTTGATCACACAATCAAGTCGTGTGCGGTAACTTTAATGGTTAAACTATGTTTCGGTACCGTAAAATGACGCCACGGAAACGACACGCTACCGTAACTATTGTTACGTGAAATCCTCAGGTGCCATAGTTTTTGTTTGTTTGTTTGTTTTCCTTCGGCGAGCGGGGTTTCAATGTCTCCTTGTTTTATGTTTTATGGTTATTTTGTTTACATTTATGATGGGGGCGTGGCAAAAATATTTTAAAAAAATAAAAACATTTGTCCGACCTACCGACCCTATGCCGAAATTTCATGTTACCGGAAACACACTACTATTTTTTCTACGCCTGATGTTTGATTTTTGCCCATATTTAATTGCATATGGGCTAACTCCTTTACTTCTGTAATGTGACAGTTTGACATCTATAAAGGCACAGGCACCTGATTTAAAAAAACAAACAAATCTTTCAGGTACTGCTAATCAATCAAATCAGCTTTAGCAGGGGTACTTGTCGCATTTGCATTGTCCTGTACGGCATCTCGGTGTAGCGGCTCCCCGGCCAGCGGGACCTTCACGGCTCAGCGTTTTGTGCCGTTGGCGGGATGTCGAAGCGGACTCGTTTGAAATCCCGCATCACGCCCAACTTGAATCTCAGATCAGTTCAAATGCCGACCCTGAGCGTGCTCGCCGCTCTTCATGTACTCGGTGGTGCTGCGTTCGAGCAAAGCAACACTAGGCTGCTTGTCTCAGAGTCAAACACCAACTTTCCCTGTAAGAGGATCCCAATTTGGACTAAAAATGGCTCTGGATCACCGAGCAAAAACACATAGCTTCCCTTTATGAAGCTGTAAATCAGACGCAATGTTTTTTTTGGGGGGGTCGCGTACAGAGTTGGAATACCTGTGTGTTTGGAGGTGGGGGGGGGGCGCGTTTTCTTAACTCATGGAGTCCTTTACACTGCAGCTCAATCGCAGCTGTTTTCCTGGATTTTGAGTGATCTTGCGTGGCCCGCAGGTTTTTTTTTTGTGTGATATAAACAAAAGAAAGATGAGGCTCTCTTCTTTCAGCTGGAAAAAAAAGTGTTTTCTCTCTTTTTCCATTCTTTAGCAACCAGCATTAGAAAATAGCTCAAGAAAAGGGAAAAAAAAGCCTTTTTGTCAAAGTGTGCCTTCAAGCAACATTTTAAATATGGCAAGACTATTTTTTTAACATCTCAATTCGACATTCGTTCTATAAAACAACACAAAAAGTTGTGCAACCCGAGCCTCTTTAAAAAAAAATTTTTTAGATGGCTGCTGCTTGCTTTTGCTCGGACGAAGCGTCCCGCTTTGAGCAACTCCCATCTCCCTTGTCATGCTCGGTGGAAGATTTTCTTCCCCAAAAGCAATCCTGACAGGGTTAATTGTTTTGATTTCTCCATCGCTACTGGTTCGAATGCACTCGCCGCTAACTCCACGCCACGCCACAACTTTTACCGTGCATCCTTCCTTCTCTACTTGGACTTCTGCAGCGTGAACCTGGCTGATCCCTTACGCGCGCGGCCGCCTGCTGGACAGATTTACAATGCAGACGAGCCTGATCCTGAGTCGGAGGCTGTGTCAGACCCTTCTGCACATGATGACGGAAAAAAAAACACATACACACACGCGCACAAAAGTGCGTCCTGGGTAGATGGTCGTAGTGGTTTTACACGACGTATTTATACGTCATGGGGAAAAAGTAAAAGTGTGAAACGACGCCCTGAGCGGGATGAAACGTTACTCTTCAAATTGGAGCGGCCAACAAAAGTAATGGGACACCTTGCCAGGAAGCGGAAAGTCATTTCTAAATCCCTTTTGTTGAACCCGACACCCCGCCATGTCGCCGCAGGCCTTTGGCTTTCTTCTTCCACATCCGAATGTGACGGGAAAGGCTCTTCCCCAAACTGTTCGCGTTACCGTCAGTCGCCTCGGTCGCGTTCTCGCCCAGCTATGAAGAGATGTCTCGGTTGGAAAGCCCGATTGGAAGTTCCGCGGTGCGCCGCCACCCGTGACGGTGAGAGCGTGCGCGTCCTGGCACGTGTAAGCGGGCGCGGGGGCATCGAGAGGGAAAGCTCATAAGGGCCACCGTCACACTGATGAGGTCACGGGGAGTGAAAGCGGAGAATTTCCTGCGTCCTTGCATCCATCTTTTCTCCCAGCTCTTGTCCTTCTCGCTTTCACATTGCGTCTTTGAAAATGTCACCCGACGACATCAGCGGATACATTTTACAAAGCGTCTCGTCAATTTGTTTGGGATCACGCAGCCAGTCAAGTTTGAGCAGCCCATGAATGTCGTAGACCTCGAAGACCAAAAGTGACTTTCGGCTTTTTTTTCCTATCCGGAGTCGCCACGGCGACTCGCTTGCGGATTTGTTTGCCGCACTTTTGATGGATCTTCCCGACGCAACCCACTCTATAGATTCTGGCGCCGGCCGGGAATTGGGGCGCTGGCACTCCAACCCGAAAAGCTGAGCCGATCTCAAATCCAAGCGATACAATGGCGCCAATCTGCCGGGATCTCTTGGTCACGACAGCGGTTGATTGACTTCAATTTTACCGCCAAACCGGACGAGAGCCTCTTCGGCGTCTTGTTGAAAACCGTACTTGATATAGAAGCGCTACATACCTACGTCAATGGTAGGAAACAGTTGCATTCCAATGGACGACTCTAACCGTCCGTGGCAGCGAATTACTTCATCGGATCAGCAAAATCGTAAACGGCCGGGTGAACGGGATGGCTTTGAGAAAGGACGTCTGGCTTTGTCTCCCGTGGGCCAATCGCTGGATTTCTGATGCTCTCAGTATGGTGGCACTGGGCTTGCTACCGTGCCGAATGGCGGCAGCGCACGGATCGCTCGCTTTTGCCTGCGTTGTGGAAACGTGGCTGCGCTAGCGGAGGGTTTGCTGGGCTCCAATCTCGATGTGAAAGTTTTTGCCCCTCCCCCCCGTGCAAGCCGATCTTATGCGGCCGTCTTTCGAAGCGACATGAAAGATGTCTACCGCTCCGCTCCCACCATTTCACACACATCCAGAATGGCCCGGTGAGATCCGTTCAGGGACAGCAAGGCCTCTTCCTGTTCCCGGGTCGTGACCGCGCTAGGTGGCTCGTCGTGATTGACAGCCCGCTGTTTGGGTTAGGCTGCCCCCTCCGGGGATTTGCCGCCAGGCAGTTGCTGGAAACGCGTCCAACGCTCGACAAGACTTGGCGAGAATTCTCCCACACTTTGCCGAGACGTTCTCACACACACACACACACACACACACACACACACACACACACACACACACACACACACACACACACACACACACACACACACACACGCACATGAAATGGATGAACATGTCTCCGTATCTCACGTGCATATCTCATGTTCATCCCACGGGGCATCCAGTCTGAGAGCGCAGCAACAATGTATCGGGCGGCAGGAAGGAAGTCAGAGCTTAGGGGGAATTCACTTGCACTTTGACGCCGCGTAGCGATGAAACAATACCAAAAGCTCCTGATTATGATCCCCCTTTTGGCTGCGCTCCTTTTTGTATTTGATTTTTTTTTTTCTAAATACATTTCAGTTGTGTTCCGCGTGCTGTCGTCACCGGAATTTCTGCTGACTTGGCTTCGAATAAGCAGAGGAGGCAAAAGTACTCGCCGACGTGACACATTTCCACCTAGAAGGACCTTGACACGCTGTTGCAGAGACTACAATGCCAATGTAGAGATCTTGGCACAATGAACACAAATTTTGAGCCAGCAAAAAGTTTTTGTTCCCTTTTTTTTAATTCACTTGTATTTCTTGTCAATAAAAATAAACGAAAAATCTCATTGCACAATTGCGCGTTGTGTTGGAGCCATCTGCTCGCGTTAGCTTGACCCATGCTATCCAAATGCCTTCCACTAGCTTTGCTAAGATTCGACGATTCAGCAGCGAAAAAGCGAAATTGACGCACTAGAACAGCTTCAAAAATATACTCTACCTCCCTTGTAGGTGTTTTTCAGATGACGCGGAAAGCTAACCAAAGCGTGCGTTTTTCCGACTGGTCCAACACAAATGACATTTGCCGCGTATCATTCCTGTAGCCTAACGTCAAACGATTCTCCGCGTTAGATGAGGACTAGTTTGCCTCCTAGAATCTGTCGCGGTGCTTGATGCTCACAGGTTCACATTCCCGGACGATAGCGGGAATGCTAAAAACAAGACTGACAACGAAACGAATCTGCTTGTAACTCTTGCTTGCCGCTGACGCTGCTGTCATGTTGGAATCGCTCGCGCGGTAGAACTACACGGAGAGAGAGCGAGCGAGCGAGCCCTGCCTCCCTCCCTCCCTGCCTCGCCCCCCCGGGGCAAAGACGGGGCTTTAGCCAGCTTGGGCACTTGTTTGTTTAGCTGCGTGTTTCGCCGAGCTCTTAATACTGAGGCGTAAGAGCACTTTGAGTGGCATTAAACACACGCGGGAGCAATTGGGCAGCTTACGTCCACACAAGCAATCGGGGCGAGCGATGTTCCACTTGGATCGGATGGATACTCAACCCGCAGCTGCAAGCGAATATGGAGTGTCGATTTTTAATAGCGGTCATGTGATTTGGCAAACTCCCGCAGGCCTGAACCGGATTAAACTGCGTCAAGAGCTTCACACGTGGAAAGTTCATATATCGACCCATTTTCAATGCCGTATCCGCTGACACCAGCCTACGCTCGGGAGGGGGTCAAGATATCTTGTCACGGCCAAGTCTAAGCTAGGTTGTACTCATTTAATTTTGCCACATTCCGTCCGATGTTTGCGCCCAGCGGCACGGGCTCATTTCATGACGATGAGTCAAATTTCTCAACAATGCTCCACTAGCCCCGTAAAAAAAATGAAACAAATAATAATAAGATTGCTGCAAATCCACAAAAACTTTTGCTTGATTGCCGCTTTCCATCGCTATCTTTTGTCTTCATCTTCGTCAGCGTATGTGATAAAAAAAAAAAAAAGCCCAGTGCGGTTTACACCCTTGTCGGAGTACATGCGACCGCACGGCAAGAATCAAAGCGTTTTAAGACGTCATGGCTTCTTTAAAAATGGATGCGTAAAAGGTGAATCCAGCCCTCAAGCGCACCGCGTTGATATGGCACTTGGTCGCAGACGTTCTCGATCTAGTGGAAAGATTGTGCCCGAAGATATTGGCTTGTGAAGCCGAGGGATTTGTCGGAGCTCTTTCCGCTCTCTCTGGCCGAGACGTTGAGCCAAAAGCTAATTTAGAGGAAGTTCTCCGGCGCTTGACCACAACACACACACACACACACACACACGCACACACGCACACACACAAACGGGGCGCCTGGCTTTTGACCCACTGGCGTCCGCTGCGGGTTACCTCGGCCTCCGAGCAAAGACGGAGAGGATTTAGCGTGACGTCAAGCTGATGTCACAAGCGGCCGTCCCGTTAGAGCAACCTCGTGGAACCCATCCGCTTGCCGTAAATCTTCCCGAGCGCCTTATTTCCGCGCTTCCAACGAGAGCGTATCATTTGCCTTGTACGCTAACGTGCACAATGGCGGCCCTTGTGCGGTTGCTTACACCTGCTGAACAATTTTAGGTGTGTCGAGTCGCCATTAAAACTATAGGCGGGTGATAAAAAGCCGCTTCTGGCAAATTGGCTTTGCAGTTCAACAAAACCTACAACTTGTGTTGGCTGCGCGTGTTTTCTTTTCTCATACGTATTGAAATAATGATCCCCTTTTCAGAATTTGGCTGCTTTTTTTTTTTTTTTGCTCCCAACCACAGTCTGTTTTAGGCATTAGAAGTCATGACTGTTTTCGGCGTGTCGGCCATTAATAACACAAATCTTGTCTGGGCCGCTTCACTTCCAATACAAAAGGAGACATGGTGGAAAAGACTGTCAGGTTTTTTTTTTTTTTTTTTTTGAGGGGGTTGGGGCAGTGGGGACTTGAAATGGTCCTGTAAGACTGGATGAGCCAAATTAGAAAGAGTGAAGATTTCTTGGCAGGAGCGTGCTGGGTCTCGTCCTTGTCTGGTTGTTGCAAAGCGCCTCACCCGCCCCAAACCCCGCCCATCAGGTTTGGCACCGGTTCCTGGGGCATTTACTTCCTCATGGGTTGCACCGCGCAGCACCCTGTCCTTTGCGAATTCGATGCGTGCGGCCGTTTCGCCAGCTCGCCGCTTTGGGTAGCGCCAGTCCAATGGTATGTGCTGATACTTGAGAGCAGTGCTTTTCAAACTGGGGTCGCCGCAAAGTCGTTTGCAATAGAGGGAATCATATTTTTAAAATGCTTTTAAAAAAACGGCTTTTCTTTGCCTTAAGTGTGGTGGCGGGTATCGATTCTCTCCATGAGTACAAGATACCTAAAAATAAGCTCAGTATCATCCTAGCTAGTATTGCTAACTTTTATTTTTGGAAAAGTCAGATTTTTTTCTCTGACTTTCTTCTCAAAACCAACTCCCTCCCCCTCCTACCCTGACCCCCAACTGGCAAGGTTTTAATTCCGCAAGCATTGAGCATCACACTTTCGTTTGGCTTGGAGGGGATGTGTGAGATGTCCCCGCACCCAAAAAGTCTGAGAAGCCCCGCTGACGTCCGGCAACAGTTGGCGACCCATTTGGAGCACAGCTGAAGTCATTTCGCCGTGTGTTGTCTTCTCCCGAACGGCGCCGATTTCCCCTTTGACAGCTCCCGGCACTTGTGTTGCGCACGCTCGACTTTCAGGCATCGGCTTGCGTTTCTGTGGACGTGCCGCATCCAGACGGGAACCCTTTCGGGCTGTCGTGCGTACATAGTTCGAAGACGTGCTTGTTGAGGATTTTCCGGAAGTGACCTAAGGCGGCGCGGCAGTCTTCTCCATGGCCAAGTTGGCTGTGAGCCTGAATGTTAGCCGTGACGCCACCATGCTTGCGTTTATTTTATTTGATTTTTTTCTACCTCTTTTGCACTCATGTTGTTGTTTCCATGCGCTTGCATTTGCATAAAGCGCGCCGGCCTCTCGCCTTCACCTAAGAAGTGTCGCATGGCTCGCCTTTTCCAAAGCAAACAGCCTTATGACAACAGTGCTAAAAGGTGTTGCGCTGTTTTGAACAGAACAGAACAGGATTGTGCCGCGCAGCAGAGTGGAAAGACAGAGCTTGAATGAATAAAGTTGCGCACACACCGGGAGGCCCGGGGGTGTCTGAACTCCGACATTTTTGGGCCGTCCTGAAAAGAAAAAATGGAAGTTGTTCTCCGTTTGTCAGGAGTGCCCAACCAGTCCGTCGCAGTCTTGTGGTTGTCGGACGACAAGTCAAAAACTGCAGAGAGGTTCGTGGCCGCAGGCTGGAAAAGGCGCGCGGCTTGGCGACGTTGATGCTCGAAAAGTCGATCTCGGGTCGGAAAAGGTTGGCTTGAAGCGCTCGAGCCACAAAACGTCGCTGGTCCAAAGCCCAATTCTCTCAACAAAAGAAGGTGTGCTTGCGAGTGACTCATTTGCGTGCGTCGGCGTGCGGGGTTTCCCACAATTGCATCTGCGGTGTCACTTTTCCTGCTCCTGCGGCTGGCGATCGCATTACCTTCCTGTTAGCGCCGCGCATGCCATTCCGCTGTTTCCGCTTTTATCCGGATTCATTTGGCCTGCGTCGCCTTGAAACCCGAGGGGGCGGGCGCGGGATGTCACTGCGTCGATTTTTAGCAAATGACTGTCAAGTGCTTTTGCTTGTCCGATGACGACGTCTGTTTGCATCGCCCTGGTTGTCGTTGCGGCGAGAAAAGGCAACCCCCCGTGCCCCGGGTCTTTATTTTCACAGTCGCATCCTTTCCTCCATCGTCTGCCGCCTTCGGTCTGATTTTGCCAACTGTTAACTCAGCTATTAGCATGTTAGCTGAGCTCATTGTTTTCCACTGGAAGTCGGACCTGACGAAAAAATGTTGCCCTGTACGCTCTGGTTGAGCATAGCGGTTGTTAGCATGTTCGTATTTGATCACTTTAGTCGAAAACGTCGCTAACGTCGGGAAGCAACGTAGAATTATGATTGATTTCTATACTCGGGCGGCTACCGTGCTCTGCGTTTGCATAGCAACGGTTAGCATTCAGTGAAATTGTCATTCATGATTGTGGCTGACCGTTTTCAACTCTTCGTAAGCTGCCTTGGGAGCTCTCGGTATCCAGGTTCCAGCCTAATTAGCATACTGACTGTTTGTATGTCATCGTGTCATCGTCTCGGCGCTTGCAGCGAGGGATCAGGCGACCCTTTCCAAAGGCGTCATCGGCAGGCTTCTCCCCGGTGAGGGAGCCCGAAGTGGGACTACTCAGGTTCTCGCTCGGCCTTCTTTGCCCTGGTTCAAGGAGGCCTCTCGCGTGAACCCTCTTGCCCCCCCCCCCCCTCCCCCACACACACACTAGAGGCCCTTCCATGGGGCTGGCCCTGACCGGAGGGACCAACCGGCCCTGTCTCAGCTTGCATTTGGAAGGGACTCCCCGAATTCCCCAACTCGGTGCTTTTTAATTATTCAGCGCAGAGAGACAGACGACACGGTTGGAGGTATGTGCGTGGGCTGGCGCGCGTCGAAAGTTGTCAGGACAGGACGGTCCTGGCACGATCTTGTCAGATGAACTCTCCGTGACTTTGGGCCCATTATGTCAGCGCTCGCTCAAATTAGAACAAGTGCGAACACACCCGGCTGAAAATTAGCTAACCACCAGGAAATGGAATCTCTGTTGTGTTGCATACAAGAGAGATTGCAGGCTGAGCGAGCGGCTGGAGCAGTCGCAACAATATTTGTCAAAATACTTTGGTGGTAAAATGTCGAAAGCCGAAGTTGGCATTTGATCAGTTCTCCTGTTTGCATGTTTGCATGTTATCATTTCATTTGCGCTTTCTGTCTTCCATCTTGCTACACTTTATGATAGCATACCGGCGGGTATTAGCATGTTAGCATTCAACCTGTCTCGCGCAGGCTTCTGCCCATTAGCGCCTGTCCACGAGAAAGTCTTCCGTCTGGTCCAAAGTGCTTTATTAGCATGGTAGCTCTTAGCATAGTTGCAATTTCCATTTTTGTCCGGATGGAATCATACGACACATTCTTTAAGTGTGCCGTCTGCGTCCAGTACGTCTCCTCCTTTTTTTTTTTTCCATGTTGCCACCACGTGGTCAGCTGTTCACACGTCTAATCTCCTCTGACTTAAACCACTTCATCACCCGAAGGCTACTGCTTTAACACGCATTCTCTCTCTCTCTCTCACACACACACACACACACACACACACACACACACACAGGACACAGTTTTTCCGTTGATATCTACAGAACGTTCTCACTCTCGCTCTCACGCACACACACGCCTACCGCTACGACGATTACAGCCCTTCTGTGCTGCAAGACCGTTTTCCCCCGTACATTCCACATGTCACCCAAAACCTGTTGTTTACCATTTTTGGTGTGGGAGCTGTCCATCCATTGTGTGTGTGTGTGTGTGTGTGTGTGTGTGTGTGTGTGTGTGTGTGTGTGTATACGTGTGTGTATACGTGTGTGTATACGTGTGTGTACGTGTGTGTGTCATGTAATATAATCTGGCACTTGAAGGCTTTGAGAGAACACGTCATGAGGGACTTTGCTGACTTGTGTTGCGTTTTTTGTGTCGCTTGGCTCGGGCGCACTGTGACTCGTCGCCGGGCAAGCCAAGTGGTGACGTTAGCAGTGGTAAGAAATTGTTGCGTCGGAATGATGATGGGCAAGCATCAAAAAGTTGAAGCAACCGGGGTACCGCAATGCCCTCATAGGTGGGCAAGGAGAGCCACCGTTTCCGATGCGCTTTCAGATGGCTATGGTAGAATCGTGAAAAAGGGAGCCGCCTTTAGACCGCAACTCGCACCCAAACGCTCACGCGCAGACCGAAGGGCCAATCGGACGCCAGCACGTATGCGCCACACGAATACTACACTGCGTGCGGCCATACCACTTCTTTTCCCCATTCAAAATGTACGGCCGTCTGCACATTATTTTTGCGTACAAAGTCGTTTTTATTTTCTTCCCAATTGGCTCACTCGTTTGTCGGCTAACAATGGATTCAATTTCCCCTCACGGTCTGACATCATAATTATAAGTTGAGCAAAGATCAATCGTCGTGACAGAAGTCCATTTTCTCAAGAAGTCGACAAGAATGCCCGTGAGCCATAAAATGATCAGGAGACTTCAAAAGGGCAAGCGTCTTGACAGTTTTGACCTCCAAAGTGTCACCTGCCGCCTCATTCTCGATGCATCTGTTTGCCTGCTGGCTTGTGTGTCTCACGCACACACACACACACACACACATAGAACGCAGTAGTGAAACTGTGAGAAAAAGCGTGATGCATGACAAGAGGCATCTGTCCGCAAGCGGGTGTCAGGTTGCCAAGCGTCTGGTAGCGTCGCCGCACATTTTCGTGCGGGCCGTAAATGTGTCGTCTGTGTATTATTTTGATTGAGTGAGGAGGCCAAAAGGGCAAACGCAGGCGTGTTTGGGAAAGGAAACAATTGACTGCTTTGTTTCGGATGTGGTGCCGCACCTTGTTGTTGGAGGTCATGTCGAGTAGTTTCAAAAAAGACAACAACAACACAAAAAAAAAAAACAAGACTGGATCCGCTCTAGTGCCAAAAACGGCATTTGAGTCGGTGGACGACGTTCACCTTTGACATCGAGACTCGGGCGCGGTCGGGGAAAGCCGTCCGTCATTGTGACCGGTGCGTCACTTGGACGGTGAATGATTGCGGACGAAAGCGTTTGGGAGCCGCGCGACCGCGCCGCCGTCCCGCTCGAAGCTTTTCGTTTCCACCGGCGGCGAGTGTTTATTGTCTCGCCGATACTCGACACTTGCGGAATAACGAGCTTGTTGTGACGAGTGATCGGCTTTCGCGCCGCCTCGGCAGGCTCAACGCCGGAGCAGGTGTGAACGGGTCAAAGTGTCAGCTGCGAGGTGACGGCGAGGTGAGAGACGCGCCAGGGCTGAGAAAAACCTCCGCGAGATGAGCTTCCCGCACCTCGGGGGCCTCGCGGGCTTTTCTGCGTGCACGTTTGTGTCCGTGTGTGTGCGCGTGTGTGCGATTCAGGCAGAGCATTAGTAAGAGGAGACGTCTGCAGGAGAATGCTGGAAACTGGTACCTCCTTATCTCGAGGGCAAGTGAGCATGTGCACGAGCGTGTGTGTGGCTTTTCCTCGTCCATAACCGGTGTGGTTGAGATCCACCGTTTTCCGTGGATTCCCCATGTGGACGAGCCAAGAAAGACGTGGGGCGGCCAGGTCGTTAGCGCGTCTTGTTAGTTGGACAGCGCTCTTTGATTTGTTGTTTCGTTTGACGGTCCGCTGAATCAGAAGGCCTGCTTTGGTGACGGCATGCTGACAAGTGGCGCCATTGTCGCTTTTGGGAATGTTCCACATGGCGCTTTCCCGTTGCCGCTCACATTTGTCACGTGATTTCAAAAAGTGATTGTGAGCAATGATTACGGGATGCATTATAAATACATCTGAACTCGAAATGTGGGTTGAATAAGTGGTTGAGGGTACAAAAAAACCACAAAATGAAGAAAACATATTTTTCAATTCAGTTTTTCTGGCGCGGCAATATGATCCAAATCGATCTGAATGTGTTTTTCCTTTGAAAAAGGACATTTGAAGCCACACAATATTGTGCTACTCGTTCATGTAAAAATTAAACATTTCGGTGCACGAATATGAGATTTTTCGCAGTTTTCGTCTGACTTCAAAATATGACACCACCCATGGTAACGTTGTGCTTGGATCATACGCTTTTGTGCACAAGCCAAAGAAGTGCGATCAATTCATTTTTTTGCACAAAATGTCCTGTACATTTCCTGTATTCTTCAATTCCTAAAAATAACTCATTATTATCAATAAATCAATAAATGCATTTTGTCTTTGTCACTGTTGATCCCCCCCCCCCAAAAAAACCCCGCAAATGGTCAATTTCAAAATTTGTCATAGAAAGAAATGTCGCAGGCTCTTCTGTGTCTTCCCAATTTCGATCCTCCTGTCCAATCTTGGAAATGTACTTGAAACGTGGCGCCCCAAGCGTTCCCGTCCCCATTTTTCAGGCGAAGCCACGATTATCGCCCGTTCATCGCTGGCCACAGCGGTCCCCTTTGTGCCCGCCCGGTGACACAACCCGATCCGGCCTGCGGCAACGTCGGGCCGGCGGCGGCGGTGAGTCACGCTTCTATTCCGGAGCGCTCGCCTTCGGAGGCGGCTCGCCGGTCTCGGGTTACCGGGCAAACAAACTTTGGGCCGGCAGAAAATCCATTAGCGCTATCGCTAAACACAGGCGCGCGCATTCATGCGCCGGACGCCCCGCCCGTGCCCGCACGCCGGCGTTCAGACGCTTGATTACGAACACGTGTGCCAAAAGGTGCGCAAAGTGAGCCGACGGTGCTTGCCGGCCGTGTTGGCCTGGATCATTCCATTAGTTACGCTAATAAATACGCATTTGGAATTTCTCCGGCAGCGCGCACAAAGTGTCTCAATATGTACCCTTGGAAATCGCACTGACAAATCCCGTCAATGACACTTGCTTGTGTGTGTGTGTGTGTGTGTGTGTGTGTGTGTGTGTGTGTGTGTTTTTGTGCAAAGATTCCAAAGGTGCATTTCATGCACACCGTAACTCAATATGCTTCACATCCTGTCATGAAAAGTACGTTGAAAAGCAGCTACAATCAGAGTTGGGGATTTAAAAATAAAGAAGTGGGGAAAAAAAAAGAAATATTCACAGGATTTGACCGTATTTCATGTCGAACAAATAGCAAGATGAAAACACGTTGATGAAGAGACAAGATGCTGAGTCATCGTCAACGACTGTGTTCCAAAACCAGTTAGTGTCTTGGCTCGTTGTGTTGTGTGTCAAAGTGACTTTTCGTGTGTGTGTGTGTGTGTGTGTGTGTGTGTGTGTGTGTAAGAAAAAAAACAAAATAATCTGTCAATGCATGATGCGAGAATGCGAGGTGCACGTTTTTTTGTTTTTGCGGCATGGGGGGGCGTTCAATTTATTGTAGATGTACCCGAGAGAGAAACCTAATTCTGCGACCCTGTCATACCAACAAGGCGTCTTTTCCCGCATTTAATTAGTGTCCTACAACTATAGGAACTACAATAAAACCCACCAGAAATAAAAGATTAATTTGTCGCTAGTTGTTTGTTTACAACAAAGAGTGTCGCTAAAATGATTAGGAGAAGTCTCCAGCTCAACTCGGAACAGAATGCGAAGTTGAAAAAAGGCTTCACGACGCGTGCCTACACTAAAAGCTCGGTGATTGGCTCATTTCAATGTCAATCACTAAAAGCTCGTGATTGGCTCATTTCAATGTCAATCGAACTGGCACACAGGCATCCAATCTAATGCAGAAAAGCCTGGCGTCCGGTACCCTCCCACTGCCATCCAGTCCCAGAGACGCCGAACTCCGTGGGCGGGACAAAAACCAGTTTGTATCCAATGACTCGTCTCCGCTCAACGTAATGGGACAATCTACCCTGAACTCACTACCGTTTAAAGCACAGCGAAGCTGCGGCTTGAAGGAGAAGGGACTCGCGTCGTACGTCGTAACCAGTAATAAGAAGAAGCTGATTCGGAACAAAAGTTGAGCACGTTTTAGCGCATATTTAGTCAATGACATGTACACACAATGACATTTACATTCATATATTTCATCACTTATTCTTTGACATTTTAGGGAAGCCAAGCTTCCCTTTCAGTCCGAGCAATCGCCACTGATTGAAACCCCGCTCGGGCGGCGGCGAGTTAGGTACCCAGCGGCTGGGTGTTAGAGCCTTCGCGTCCCGCGACCTAGACGGCCCGTGGTGGTCGTGGGCCCGCCTGGACTAGGGTGCCGTAAGACTAAGGCGGACGGGGGTCGACGTCAACGAGCCGCCAGACGCAGGTCAGCGGGGTGGGCGGGCGGGGAACGCCGACGGGCGCCTGACCGGGGTAGTGACGGGGACAGGCGGGGCGCGGAGGTGGCGCGGCGCACCGGCCGACCAGCGCGCCGACACCGTCCCCCTCCCCGCGACGCCTCCGCCGCCGTCGTCCCGCCGCTCTGCGGCGGCGGCGCCGCCGCCCTATTTGGGTTTCGCTCGTTCGGGCTCGGGAGGCAGGGGTGCGCCGCCGCCGCCCGGCCTCGCGGGTCGGGCGGGGCGGGCGCTGGGTGTTCGTGGCGGGGTAGAGTAGACGACCGGCCAACGACCGCCAACGACCGGCGCGCAGTACCACAACCCCGCCCGTCCCACCGTCCACGCCCGCCGCCGCCTCCTCGCGGCCGACTTTCGAGCGTCGCCGCCGCCGCCTCGTTGAATCTTTTCGATACAGCAGTGGATGCTATTTTCTTAATATTATGGTGCGAGCATGCGACTGCAACACACAAAACGCGGTTTAAACTGTTATCGGAGATCGTGGCGCCGCCACGATTCAATGTTGTTGTTGACAGACGACAGGGCAAAGCGACCTAACGTGAATATCGCGAGAGTTTGCACCAATGTAAACGCTCTAAATTCATCTTTCCTTTTATTTATAATTTTGTCTGTGGTTTTATTGTTCTTGTTTTGATTTTAAAGTGTCCTTAAGTGTTTTGAAAGGCTATTTGTAACTGGCGCCAATATTGAGCCATTGGTTGCCATGACAACTAATATATTATAAATACATATTTTTGATGCTGTTGAATTATAAAGGTGCTTTGTTTCTATGTGAGCCCTTCATATTGTTTTATTTTCATGTTATTTGGGATGTTTGTCGGTAATCACTTCCGGGTCACGTGCCGCGGATAGGGAGGAATTAAAAAGATCGAGAAGTCAATTTACGAGAGAGAGAGAGAGAGGGAGAGAAAGAGAGAGAAAAACGATATAGTCTGGTCAACGTTGTTTAAGTTTAACTACTTTCGGTTTACGAGGTGAACACGGTATGTGTATGTTTTTGATGATTTATTAATGCCTTGTCGAAGAGAATGTTGTAATGTTTATTGTTGTTTGAAATGTGTTGCAGTTTTCACGGTGTTCCATGATTAAAAGTTTTTTTGGACATCAGTACGAAGCGTCATCCTTGACCGGGGTAGTTATACTATTATTACACAAAAATGTAGAAGGTTTGAAAAAAAATGCCGACCGTAAAGTTTTTCTTTGAGGTAGAAATTCTCGGTCGGTCGGGTTACCGGAAACACACTACTTTTTTTTCTACGCCTAATGGGAGTTTTTTTTCCCTATTTCAAGATAACACTTACGCTTGCCTTTTACGGTCTTCAAAATAACACAATAAGAATTTGATGACTTTGAAATATGTCACCAATCGCTGTGAACATTTTTCATCATTGCGAAGTCGATGAAACGTACCATTGCAACAATTCTCAAAACATTTTGGCGTCAATATATTTATCATACCATGTAAACACTCAAATGTTGAGAAAAAGAACAAAGCCAGGCGTTGTTGTTTTTTCCCCAACATTAACGTGTGAATTTGACCCGCAACATCAAAGTGGGCAGGATGCAGCCGATTCGCTGCCTTTAGAAGATGTGACGGCGAACGTAGCCACGATAAAGTCACGTACAGAATGCGAGTTGAAAAAAGGCTTCACGCAGCGTGCCTACACTAAAAGCTCGGTGATTGGCTCATTTCAATGTCAATCACTAAAAGCTCGGTGATTGGCTCATTTCAATGTCAATCGAACTGGCACACAGGCATCCAATCTAATGCAGAAAAGCCTGGCGTCCGGTACCCTCCCACTGCCATCCAGTCCCAGAGACGCCGAACTCCGTGGGCGGGACAAAAACCAGTTTGTATCCAATGACTCGTCTCCGTTCAACGTAATGGGACAATCTACCCTGAACTCACTACCGTTTAAAGCACAGCGAAGCTGCGGCTTGAAGGAGAAGGGACTCGCGTCGTACGTCGTAACCAGTAATAAGAAGAAGCTGATTCGGAACAAAAGTTGAGCACGTTTTAGCGCATATTTAGTCAATGACATGTACACACAATGACATTTACATTCATATATTTCATCACTTATTCTTTGACATTTTAGGGAAGCCAAGCTTCCCTTTCAGTCCGAGCAATCGCCACTGATTGAAACCCCGCTCGGCGGCGAGCGAGTTGGGTACCCAGCGGCTGGGTGTTAGAGCCTCTGCGTCCCGCGACCTAGACGGCCCGTGGTGGTCGTGGCCCGGCCTGGACTAGGGTGCCGTAAGACTAAGGCGGACGGGGTCGACGTCAACGAGCGCGGACGCGCGGTCAGCGAGGTGGGCGGGCGGGGAACGCCGACGGGCGCCTGACCGGGGTAGTGACGGGGGCGGGCGGGACGCGAGGTGGCGCGGCGCACCGACCGACCAGCGCCCGACACCGTCCCCCTCCCCGCGACGCCTCCGCCGCCGTCGTCCCGCCGCTCTGCGGCGGCGGCGCCGCCGCCTATTTGGGTTTCGCTCGTTCGGGCTCGGGAGGCAGGGTGCGCCGCCGCCGCCGGCCTCGCGGGTCGGGCGCGGGCGGCGCTGGGTGTTCGTGGCGGGGTAGAGTAGACGACCGCCAACGACCGCCAACGACCGCGCGCCGTACCACAACCCCGCCCGTCCACCGTCCACGCCCGCCCCCGCCTCTCCCGCGGCCGACTTGAGCGTCGCCGCCGCCCTCGCCTCGTTGAATCTTTTCGATACAGCAGTGGATGCTATTTTCTTAATATTATGGTGCGAGCATGCGACTGCAACACACAAAACGCGGTTTAAACTGTTATCGGAGATCGTGGCGCCGCCACGATTCAATGTTGTTGACAGACGACAGGGCAAAGCGACCTTAACGTGAATATCGCGAGAGTTTGCACCAATGTAAACGCTCTAAATTCATCTTTCCTTTTATTTATAATTTTGTCTGTGGTTTTATTGTTCTTGTTTTGATTTTAAAGTGTCCTTAAGTGTTTTGAAAGGCTATTTGTAACTGGCGCCAATATTGAGCCATTGGTTGCCATGACAACTAATATATTATAAATACATATTTTTGATGCTGTTGAATTATAAAGGTGCTTTGTTTCTATGTGAGCCCTTCATATTGTTTTATTTTCATGTTATTTGGGATGTTTGTCGGTAATCACTTCGGGTCACGTGCAGCGGATAGGGAGGAATTAAAAGATCGAGAAGTCAATTTACGAGAGAGAGAGAGAGAGAGAAAGAGAGAAAAACGATATAGTCTGGTCAACGTTGTTTAAGTTTAACTACTTCGGTTTACGAGGTGAACACGGTATGTGTATGTTTTGATGATTTATTAATGCCTTGTCGAAGAGAATGTTGTAATGTTTATTGTTGTTTGAAATGTGTTGCAGTTTTCACGGTGTTCCATGATTAAAAGTTTTTGGACATCAGTACGAGCGTCATCCTTGACCGGGTAGTTATACTATTATTACACAAAATGTAGAAGGTTTGAAAAAAATGCCGACCGTAAAGTTTTTCTTTGAGGTAGAAATTCTCGGTCGGTCGGGTTACCGGAAACACACTACTTTTTCTCGCCTAATGGGAGGTTTTTTTTCCTATTTCAAGATAACACTTACGCTTGCCTTTTACGGTCTTCAAAATAACACAATAAGAATTTGATGACTTTGAAATATGTCACCAATCGCTGTGAACATTTTTCATCATTGCGAAGTCGATGAAACGTACCATTGCAACAATTCTCAAAACATTTTGGCGTCAATATATTTATCATACCATGTAAACACTCAAATGTTGAGAAAAAGAACAAAGCCAGGCGTTGTTGTTTTTTTCCCCCAACATTAACGTGTGAATTTGACCCGCAACATCAAAGTGGGCAGGATGCAGCCGATTCGCTGCCTTTAGAAGATGTGACGGCGAACGTAGCCACGATAAAGTCACGTCGAAATGGGCCCCCTTGTAACATGCTAATCATCATCGTTCGGGAGCTTGGCAGCGGTTTTAATCGAGCATGAAAGAAAAGGCGATAAATATTAAATCAGAAATTGGCCATCGCAGAGAACTGCAGCATGGCAAGTTTTTCCTCTGGGGAGTTCCACTCCTCAAGTCGAGAAAGCGAGAGACGGCGTGCACGTTGACCAAATGCCGTGTGACAATGACATAACGGCGGCCCCTTTCCACTTCTTTTGCGCCACCGGCCGTCGCGATGGCCGCGCGTTCGCACTTCATAATTGTCATTCTTCGAGGCATATTAGCGCGGGCTACTCCGACTTATCGGGTTTCGGTCGTCCGAGGCGCGGCAACCCGACACCGGCAGTCTGCGGCCCCCAACGGAATTTCTGCACACGGCGTCTCACCAACACAAAGTCGGGATCAAAATATCCGGGCGTAATGACGGCCAGGGACGTTGGTTGGGCAGAGGGCGGGGCAGCGGGAGGCGCTGAGTGTTGGGTTACCTGGATGTGTGTTCAAGTCTTATTTATATCTAGAGCCAAAGTGTCAACACAAGAAGGTCAGGACTTTTGCTTTTGCCTCTATCCTTGTGAAATGTGTGCTCGGGGGCGGACTGGTTGCGTTTGGCCATTCCCGCCAGTCAGGGGCACCCATGAATCTCTGAAAGGCAGCCAGCCCCTTCATCCCACGCAAAACGCCTGGGCCAGCCGGCTCCAACCTTGTGGACTTGAGTTCTTGGATACTTTTGTTGAACCCCTGACAGCGGCAGACTCTATGATGGCCGCTTCCAAACTGAAGTGGCGGACGATCTTTTCTGGCATGCATTCTTTCGTTTTTAGTTTTTGTCGGTCCTCTACCCAAATTTTGTGTCGCTTAGTGAACCTGTTTTCGCGGCAAAATTCCCCCAAGCCCCATATGAAAGGGAGTGCTCGTGAGCCCATCTGTCTCGGTATCAAGCTATCCATCCAGCTATCTAATTATCAATCTATCTATCTATCTGTCTATCGATTTATCCATCTAGCAATCGATCAATCTTGCTGGCTGTTTATCGATCTATCTGGCTCGCTAGCTATTTCTTTCTCAAGCTAGCTAGCTCGCTATTTATCCACCTAGCTTTCTTGCTATTTCTTTCTCAAGCTATCTAGCTCGCTATTTATCCACCTAGCTTTCTAGCTATTTCTTTCTCAAGCTAGCTAGCTCGCTATTTATCCACCTAGCTTTCTAGCTATTTCTTTCTCAAGCTAGCTAGCTCGCTATTTATCCACCTAGCTTTCTAGCTAGTTCTTTCTCAAGCTAGCTAGCTCGCTATTTATCCACCTAGCTTTCTAGCTATTTCTTTCTCAAGCTAGCTAGCTCGCTATTTATCCACCTAGCTTTCTGGCTATTTCTTTCTCCAGCTAGCTAGCTCGCTATTTATCCACCTACCTTTCTAGCTATCTCTTTCTCAAGCTAGCTAGCTCGCTATTTAACCACCTAGCTTTCTAGCTATTTCTTTCTCAAGCTAGCTAGCTTGCTATTTATCCACCTAGCTTTCTAGCTATTTCTTTCTCAAGCTCTTTTTCTATCTCGCTATCTAGTGAGCTATCTGCTATCTAGAACTCTGACCACAAAAAGACCGCAAACTTTTTGTAAGTGTAAAACGTGATCGTGCCCATCAGGGTCCTGTTAATTAGGCACCCCAACAGGTACGCGGCTGACAAATGAGCACATGGGCTGCTCGAGACATGTCGCGCTGAGCGCTGCACCGTTGCTATTTCTAGACGCGGCTCGCATTGGAAGTCAAGTCGGGCCTCGGCGATGGAAGAGCCACATGGTGCTGCTTTACGACTCGGCCATGAGAACGGCAGAGAATCTGGAATTGCATTCACCATCAGAAGAGCTCAAAGCCAGAGTATTTGCATGCGCCTGCCAACAAATGACACCGGGAAATCGTTAACATGCATTATGCTCGCCACAGTTCATCCTCAATGGCACATGAGCGCAATTGTGCCCTCGTCCAGAGCGATCAGACACGGAAAAGTGTTTTGATGACCTGCGGGGAACGCGAGCGAGGCCGCAGATGGAGAAAATAGCAGAGCGATAAGGTGGGAGGACTGAATGTCTCGGGCCCGAGACGGGACGAGTGGGCGGACGGCAAAGGCTCCCGCGAGAGCGGTCCCGGCCCGCGACGCCTCGGCGGCGGCGCGGCCGTTTCTAAATGCTCAGACGCTCCCCGTAGACGTCAACGCTCCACAGAAAACGCCGCAGCACCCTCGTGGGAAACCCCCGTTGAGTGTGCTTCGTCACACACTTGCGGCGATAACCGAGACGAATTCACATTGACCGTTGAACTGCTACGTGGGGGCGGCGGCGGCGTTCAAACTGCCAGCAGGATTTGAAGTGAGCCTCGCTTGCGCCAATCCCCCCACCGCACCCTCAAGTGCCTCATGCCACGCCCTTCGCCGAGCCGCATTCATTCACTCCATTCGGAATGTCTACGTTTCGGCATCGCCAAAGTGCGTCGTTAAATTGTCGACGAGAACAAAATAGCGCGCCGTTGTCAACGAGCCGACGTTAGCCACGCCCGCGATGCGCTAGCGTGACTTATTCGTAACGGACGTTTGAAGTTCAATTTTTACGACCCTTTGAGTAGAAACGTTGCTCATTTGTGACGCCTCGCGGTGGCATGAAATCCCTCAGCTTCTGTCTTCCAGTGTGCGCGCTGGTTGGCAGTAGAATATTTTCCAGAATTTCATCAGGGCTCCTGATATCCAAGGTTGCCGTTTGGCGCCACGATTCGGGGGCGCGCCCGCTACGAGTGTCGCGACCCTCTTTTGTAACGACGATCGCATGATCCAATATCGAGTGTCATCACATTCGGCGATGGAGCGTCAAGTGTCCAAATCGTGCACGGCGAGTGCGTCGTGCTGGCGCGGCTTGCTCAGTGACGTACTGCTGCAAAGTCAAGAGACCGTGAAGTGACGTCAGAGACCTTTGAGTGAACACATTGCTTTTAACCGAGGTAGCATCGAGAAAAGCAATTTTGTGCTTTCCGCATCATTCAAGTGCGCGCAATGCATCATCAGAGTCCCTATCGGGGGAAGGGGGGGTGGGGGGGGGAGTCTTGCACCGAGGTATCACCTTTCACTGGCTGTCATTTATACAAGCATGCGCAGTCCCTTTATGGGCCTCGAGCAGACTTCAAACGAAGCCCAGCGGACAGAGCGAGAGGAGTCGCCAAGGGAGGAAACAATCGGACAGATGAAGGAGTAGGCAGACGAGAAAGAGAATTCACAAGAGATGCGGGAACCTTCTCGACTTGAGTTTCTTCTTGGCCGTTCGCAGGCCCCTGCGTCGAACAATTGCTACTACAAAGGCCACCCTCAAGTCGTCTGGAAATCAAGACGCTCCTTTTTGGAATCGGACACGATGAACTCATGCAGGAAGACTCGAGTGAAATTTGCTCCTCACTCGTCGGCCTGCGTCCAACGCAAAAGCGTGGCTGGCTCTTTTTTTTAGCCAGGGCCCGCTTTATCAAACCAAACAAACCACCAACACGTCGGCCGCTAACGCCAGTGCCGGTTTAAGTTTTCTCCGGCCGAACAGAACGTTTTTTTGATGCGATCGGCACCTTCTCGAGATGGAGACGATCCAAAATCAAAATCACGATGAAGTTGCGATGAATTCTCCAGCCCCGATTCATGTCGTAGCCGAAGTCAATTGGATTGGACGTGGAGTGGCTCGTCGTCCTGGAAGCGAAACATCGTTTTGGAAGGCATTCGTGCGGCGAATGGGGTGACTCATGACGTGGAAGCATTTGAAGCCAATCGGCTCCGGCCAAAGGCGCCGGTCTGCGAGCGCCGTTCATTCCGTAGCCGTCCTCCGTCGCGGACTCGGCCTTTGCCATCGTCCCTCTGCCTCGCTCGTGGCGCTCACCCGCTAAACCTCCAAACCCTTTTTCACCGCATCCCAACTGGGAAGGAGCCGACACAAAACGCTCATTTCATCTTGCGGCCCATCAGATAAATAAACCCGCAGGGGCGCTTTGCTGCTTTCTAATGGAGCCAGCTTTGGCAAATGTAAACGCATCTGACCCCTCCCCAACATGCGGGCACTTTTAGGCCGTGCAAACACATTTGCACACACACACACACATATATGTCCAAGTGAGCGTGGCATTTGATTTGACACTAAAACAAATACTCAGGCGCGGCTAAATGGCTAACGTCAATGTCAAGAGTGAAGTGTAAAGAAAATTCAGTCACACCTCAATGCACACGCAGGAAAAATAGACTCACGCCTGTCACGTCTGTTTCAAGTGCGGCCAACACACGCGCACGCAGCCGCAACTCCCACTTTCCGATACGAAAGAGAAATAAGCCGCTCTGCCAAAAGGTTTATTTTTAGTTGAATTAAAACAGCGATCGGGGTAAGTCGCGCGCGCGTGATATTGAGTGGGTTTTTTTTCCTTTTTTTGCGCTTGTCACCCAGAAAATGGGAATGTTGGCAGAAATGAAAAATACAAGCGTGAAACTCGCTCCAGGTCTGTTGGACTGAGCTTGATTTCACGAGGGCAACACGCGCAATCAGACGGGGCCAACGGCGCTCGTGTCCTTCCGTCGAATGCCCGAATTGGCCCTTTTCTCGGAGGAACAGCGCGATCTGCCGGGGTCCATTTTGCGGGGGCCCCTTCTAGCTTTGACCGGAAAGATTTGAGGCTTCACCCGTTTCTGAACAAACACCCCCAAAAAATTGACAAAATGAAAAGAAGGACGAGACCGCAGCGATTCAATATAATCTCAAATCTCAGCAAATTATTTCGACGAGATTGTCATCACAATTGTCTTGGCTCCAAGTGTCGCCTCTCCACAAAAAAAGAATAATAATAATAATAAAATAAATTTCTGAACTCATCTGCGTAGGCAAGGTTCCAAGTTTTTAGTTGGCTTCTTTGGCTTGGCACAAGGATAGCAGGACAATCTCACATCATTTTAATCCTCGGATCATTGCACCTTCATCCACCTTTTGCGAGACTTTGGGGGAGTTCTCGGGTTAGCAGCAGAGTTGAAGAGGTTCCCATCAAGTGGACTTCCCATCGCCTGCTCTGGCTAACAAGCTAACTGACAAATAGGCTGCTGATCCGTCAAGACAACGCCGACTACTTCTGTCATTTGTCTCGAGCACTTGGCGCTTGAAGGAGGATGATGGAAGTTGACGAGACCGCACCGCGGGGAACCTTATTCTGTCGGGACTTAAAGAGCAAAAAAATGGCTTGAATGAGCTGCAGCTTGTTGGAGGTGCCCCCCCCAAAAAAAACACCAGCAACAACAAACTCCAAAATAAAGCAACTCGTCTATTTAAAAAACATGGGCGACATGTATCGATCCTCCAGGGCCACAGGAGGCGCTGTAGGGCATTTATTTGAGTTTTTTTTTCTATTATTATTATCATTATTATTTTATGGGGAGAGGTGGCACTGCCAGACTTGATCAAATTTGTCCGGCGGCATGATTCTGTCTGTCCTCATCTGCCTTTAGGAATGCACTCGCTTCTACATTCTTCTTCACGTGCGCGCGTGTCAGCTGGCCAAAGCCAAATGGGGAGTGGCAGGCACCGCTGGCAGCCAAGCCGACGAGGCCTCCCTCTCGTCTTTATTGCACCTCATTATGCAGATGAGCTGCAACCCGAGAGTCCAAAGCGCTCGTTACGGCGCCAGCGCAACGCCAGCGAGCCCGTCCACGCCCTCTTGCTCCGCAAGTCGCGGCGTTTGGAAAAGTGAGAGAGCGGGCTGGCTCATCGAAAAGTGGGCCGGCACGCCGCCGTTGCCGCCAACGCGGCCTTGTCAAGATTGCTCCTGCTGCAAAGTCAAGAGACCGCGACGTGCCAAGCCGAGGCGCCGAGGCCGTCATCCGGCGCTGCCGTTTATTGACGGGCATCGTCTCCGGGTTGCGCAATTCATTGAATTCCACTCACCATCCAAATTTGGCCTGCCGCGAGCGCACCGATATTTACATTTGACGGGTGGTCTTTTCTCAGCTCACCACCAGGGGGGGAAAGTCTGGCCAAAGATGCACTACGCTGCGAAATATATAAAAAAAAAAGTGAGTGCATCCTGCGAGTGGGCAGCGACTTGTTTGGCTGAGGAAACACCCGATAGACTAATCGATCGGCTGAATTAGGCACTGTCCCAATTTCTCCGAATGTGATCTGACCGCCAGCGTTGCGCCTTCAGGCGCGCGTGTGTTTGAAAGCCTGGCGCATCTCCATTCCATCCGCTGGAAATTGTGGTGAAATGTTTACAAGCGTCGAAAGCCCCCGCCCGGCACCCAAACCAATCTAATTGATTGGAGCGGATTATTTTCATCAGTTGTGATCCCTCACTTAAGACTCCGCCTCCGCCGCATGTAAAAAAATATCGCGGCAGAAGGTTGGCAGGAACGCAGATCGGCTTCCATTTCAGGCCGGAGGGGGCGGGAGGCGTGTGTAATTCGATCGACGAGACCCCCCCCCCCCTCGCTCGCCTCAACAACTTACATCTTAAGCTTCTTCCAAACCAATTTGCGCCAATCCAAGTGCCACTTATGAAGAATCGTGTTTTGGGGCTCGCCAGAAGAAGGGAAACAACAATTCACAGTGCCAGCCTTCCCTCCCCTTTGCCCCCCCAAACCCTCAACCTTCAAGCTGCTGTGTGTGTGCGCGTGTGTGTGTTTTTGCCTTGATAGCTCGGGGAAGTATCTGTTTACTTAGTGATTACAGACAATTTGAGTGTTGCGGCCTAGTAAATTCAAACCATTCACTTGGCCAGATTGGCCCAGACAGCATCATCAAGCCACAATGCACACACACACACACACACACACACACACACTTGAGGCCGCAGTCAGCATGCAGGCACAATCCCCCCCCGGCCCCTCCCCACGGTGGTGTTTGGCCAGCTTCCCCCCAAAGGCAAATAAACGTTCATATGTAATTAGGGGCCAATTGTGTATATTTTCACGTCCATTTCCCGTCCGCGCTCGGATGAGCGCGGGCCTCTTAAGAGCGCGGCAAGTGCCGCCTTGATGAGCCGAGCGCGCGCTGGGCTGAAAGAGCGCCATTGATTGGCTGAGAGGGAAAGAGGCGAGGGCAACATAAGTGCTTCTGTGCCGGGGCAGGCTGGGCGCAGGCGCCGCGTGTTTGGTCTGCGCGGGAACGCGGGCGGCCCGTCACCAAAACATGAGGGCAGAGTCAATATTAGGGCTGCCCGGGAGGCCCGATGTGCTGAAATGGCGGCGATGGCGGCGGCGTTGCTGCCCGCTTGATGGTGAAAGTAAGGCGAATGTGCAGGGAGAGGCACATCTCGCAATTTCCACGCTCCATCGTCGTTGCTCAATTCTCCGCGGCACCTGTCTTCGCTCATTCACGAGCCGACTGGGAAGGAAACGCCAGCTCGCTGCATGATGACGTTCATTGAAAAAGAGGATCGGAAGCAATCGCGAGGCGCCTCGGTGCACACATGCACGCACGCACGTTGCTAACCTTTTGTAACATTTATTTTGTGAATGCAAACACTTTGTTTTTCTTCTTTCTACCCAATCTTGCTGCTTTTGACTGTAAATTTCTCCAATGTGGGACAAATAAAGGATATCTTATCTTATCTTATCTTATCTTTTGCCCAGTGGCCAAGTTGAAAGGTGACACGTCGCTCACGCCACGTAAATCACGTTACCGAGTGTCACAGCGCAATTTCTGTTTCCCTGCAATTTCAATTGCAATTTTGTCCATTCCGATGCCCCCAAACCGACTTCTCCCACGTGCGTCGCTACAGCTGGGGGTGGGGGGGTCACATTAAATTCAGTGCGGCGAGGCTAATGGCCGCCGTTGAGCAGATATTTCAGTTTCACAAGTGAAAGAAAACTCCTCAGGGTGGCGCCGCGCCGGCACACGGGAGATTCTTGCGGCGTGGCCGCTTGCAAATGATCCACCTGACTGGCCGCCGCAAAAAAGCGTCACCCCGAGCGCATTAGCGCTAATAACGCTCATTACTCCACAACAATGTCCAGAGCGCTTGTCAACGTGATGATTAATGGCCGGCTGGCCTTTTTTTTTTTTGAGGACTCAAACTGCCTCCAAGTAAAGTGTGGGGGGCATCAGGAGCATAATTTAGGATTATTCACACCTTTGAACTCGCGTGGAGTCGCGCAACTGGTATCGATGAGAGCTTTTCAAGTTCAGCTTTCGCCGCTTGTCCCCTTCGTCCAAAGCACGACTGTGTTGCGCCCCTGGCACGACTCTCTCGATGCCCCATAAGTCAGCACAATTCACATGGCACCTCAAGATCCAAATGACGCGGCTTGCTTCCAGTTTTTTTTTCCCCCCCAAATGGGGTGCGCGGACTTCTTCTCTGCGGTGTCGGAGCGTATCCGAGCGCTGAGCGTGGCGCTTGCGGTCGCCGGGCGGCGCGGCCTCTCCATCTCACGTCTTCCCATTTCCTGTCATTGATCACAAGCAGCTTTCTTCTTCTTCTTCTGCCTCACGCCGAGGCGACACCGAGAAACTTGATCGTGGTGAGGAGGCGGAGGTTCTCCATGTTGAGTGACGAGAACGGAGACGAGCGGGGAAGAGAAGGCCAAAGCGGCGGCGGCGGCCGCCGCAGTCTGCTCGCCTCACCGTGTGAAGGGACGCGCACGGAGGAGCTTCTTCCCTTTCCATCTCATTTCTCACTTTTGCTTGACTGGGAAATGTATCACGCGCCGGCGCGGCGCCGGTTGTGTTTTTTCAGCGCCGGCATGCGAGCGCGAGAATTTGAGGCCCGACCCGGGCAATCGATGTCTTTTGCTCATTTCTGATCCCCTCAAAAGAGATCAGCGCAACCTGGCCTGGGTTTTTGGCGTGCAGGCGCGGCGATGAAGTCGACTTTGCAATTTGGAATCCACCGTCCGCCTGGACTACGGATGGGTTTGGGATCGCTCCACTTTTGCATTTCTGTCTCATTGGCCACCCGACACTCACTAGGCCCGCCCTGTTGCGTGGAAGGCAACCGTCCCTGCGACAAATTCCGAAACTTCCGTCCCGAGGACCGTGCGTCCCTTTTGCGGGTGGTTCGTGTGAAAGAAGCTTGCGCAAAGCCAATTGAGCTCACGGGGCCAACGCCTCCACCCCCTCTTTTGTGGCACACTCTCACTCAGGAGGTCATGACCCCGTCCATCTGTTGCTGATCGCGGCAGGCGCTCCCGTAGCGACGGCTCGTAAACACCCAAAAAAGACGTGGGCGCAAAAATACGGCTTTGGAATTTGTGGGTGAAACACTTTCGGAGTGTGCGAAGGTTTACTGCCAGGGGCTCCCGTGGGTGGATTATTTTCAGAACGATATTCAACCAGAAACTCACAGGCGCTTTATATTTGATGGGAAAAAAATAAAATAAAAAAGCTCCAGAGAGGCATTGGTCTCATCCTGCCCATTTTTGCGGGTGTTGTTTGTTTTATTTTGTCCAACAGTGCTGCGTCCTACTCGGCTGCTGCCAATTTTTGCAATGCGTGCTCCTCATATTTTGACGCTCAAAGAAGTGATGTTCCTTCTCATGGGGCTCAAATGCGAGATGTTCCAAATATTTTGAGCGCCACAGATGTTGTCGCGACTCCGAGCCGCTCGTCAATCACGTCAGTGGTGTTAACTATTTTGACGCGTGCGGCTGGAACGGGGGGCTTCCCAATTTTTGGGGACCCTCGCGTAGCCCAAATAAGGGCTGTTCCTCATATTCTGACCTGACCCTCTCATGTTGCGAAAATAAGGGATGTTGTTCCTCACACGCCGCTCAAAAGGGGGGAGGGGGGTCGGGGGGCGGCGATAGCCCCCATTTTCACACAGCCGTATGGCTTACGGGATGTTCCTAATATTTTGAACCTCTTGCGTAATGAAAACAAAAGGGCGATGTTCCTAATATTTTGACCCCATCATTTTTAGCTGCGAAAAAGTTGGACTGCAAAAAAAATAACAAAACGGTCTGAGCTTCTTTGATGGAATAGTCGACGCAAAAGTCGAGCGTGAAGAGATGAGATCGGAAGAGCCCCGCGAGCATCTTTTGTAAAACGCAGTGGCCCGCCCGTCGCACACAAAATGTGTCGCCATGATGATGATGACGATTCCCCTTTTTTTTTTTTCTTTGAATGTGTCAGTATCTCGTCTTCTCTGTTTGCGTTGAGACGCACATTTGCCTTTTTTCCGCAGGCATCCTCAGCCCGCACAAGCGCCGGTGGCCTTTTTTTTCATCCGCGTTATTGCCGCTGAGCTAATAGAGTGCGCCAATGAATTTAGGCTCCCGTCGCCAAGGCACTTTTTAATCATGCACTTGCCTTCCCCGGCCGGCTTATTGCCTGCGGTGTCGGCGCAGGCCCCTCTGGGATGCGCAATTAGGCCCCGATGGCATTACGCTGTCTCATTAGCATTAAAGAGAAGAAATGAAACGGTCGCCACTTTTCAGGGGGTGGGCGACACGTCTGCGCTACCGATCTGCAGTCTTTTTATTGACTCGATTTGAGGCAATCTCGTTTGCTTTCGCCTCATCCCCGACTGACTTTAAAAGCGCATCGATGGAATCGAGTTTCTGTCGCGAGGTGGACAAGGGCCCGTTTGAGTGTGTTACTACAGGAAAGGATTGAACGCATCGGAAGCTTTTTGGAGAACGCAAAATGGAGTGATTTCATTTGACGCACGTTCTTGCGTGTTTGGCCACAAATTCGAGTCGATCGGCAGACGAGAGGAGAGGAGAGGCGATCGTGTCGCCGTGATGGAGTCGCCCTCGCCCGCTGCTGACGTGTGATTTGGCTGGCGCCGCCTGCTCCCAACAGGCGGAAAACGAGCCGCTTCCTAATTGAATTCCAGCAATTAGCAAGACGCATTTCAATGCCGACGCAGATGGAGTCAACACAATTTGCATCAAAACTTGTATTAAAAAAAAGTGGCCTGAACGGAGGGGAAATCAAAAGTGTGTGTGTGTGTGTATATAAATAAATAATTAATTTTTTAATATATATATATAATGTTTTTTAAAATTATATTATATATATATATATATATATATATATATATATATAGATATAGATAGATAGATAGATAGATAGATAGATAGATAGATAGATAGATAGATAGATAGATAGATAGATAGATAGATAGATACACACACACACATACATACAAACAACACACGTTTGTTTGTTTTTTTTTTAATCCCAATGGTCCCAATATGAACTACACACACATGAGAGTATGACAGGGTTCAGGTGTACCTAATGTTGTGACTAGCGCGCGTATACAGAACACACCCCGACCCCCACCGCCCCTCCCCTCGGCGCGGCCTTTGCGCTAATGTAGCGAGTGCGGCAATTGTTTTCATGAGCGAGTGTCACACTGTTTGGATCATTGGCTCATCTCTCAGTGTTCCGAAAGCTTCCTCCCGGCCGGGCCCCCATTTTGCGGTCGGGACCCTCGCAGGCGTCCAAACAGCAGCTAATGGAAGGCCGGCAAGGAAGGCGGGCGACGGCGGCCCGTCCCTTAATGCAGACGAGCCGTAAACACTGCCGGCCTTTTTGCGAGTCTCCTCGGCGGCTCGTCAGCGCTTGATGAATCTTCGCCACCTTTGACCCCCCGCGCCAGCCGCCATCCTGTTTACAGGAGAGCCCATCATCCCGCTTGTTGGCCTCCCATTTCGAGAACTCGGCAGATTCACTTTGCCCCATTTGGCCAAATGCATTCAACTTTCCTCGTTCTTCAGATGAAGAAAGTTTACCGACTGTTTGATTCTTTTCGAAATGTATCTTTCTCAAATATTTTCATGGGTTTATCACAGGAAATATTTGCTGTTTTGTTACTGATTTGACAAGTTTAAAAAAAAAACATTTTATGACCATTTCATTTCCTGACCAATGCCAAATTTTTGTCTTTTCTGATGTCACAGGCAAATATTTTGAGGGTTTTCTTTCTGGCCACAATCAAGTACTTTTCAGGATCATTTCTTGTTCTTTTTTTTATCAGTCAATTTTTTTTAACCACGTCAAATTCTTGAACGTGACTTCATCTTTGAATGCGTCATGTCTTCAATGATGTTATATTTCTTTGTTTGACATGATTTAAATTGGTGTATTTTTTCATATTTTACTGCCAGATTGTTTTGCAATATTTATTGTTCTTTTTTAGTTTTTAGTCATCATCATTATTTTTTCCTCGTGGTCACATATTTTTCGTTTGGTTTCGAGTCAAATATGCCATTTTTTTCAAAGGTCAGATTTGTTTTCATTGTTTCTTTTATTTGGCATTGTCAAATAGTTTTGTTATGCACCATTCGTCACCTTCGTCTTTTTTGTCCCTCCTCAATATTTTTTCTTTTTTAATTTGTCAAAAATGTGGTCATTTCTCATTGTCAAATGTTTATTTATTTTTAAAAATAATTGTCAATATTTCTAGTTTTTGTCTGTCCAAAATTGTGTTTTCAATTTCAGCATTGCCAAATATTGCTCTTTTTAAAAAATGTGTTGATTGTTTTTGATTGTCTCCGCCCCTTCCCCCAAATAGCACGCAAACTACGCATGGATCATCATTTTCAATTATTATTACACCATCGTGACCCCCTCCCCCCCCAAAAAAAATAATTCGAGGACTGGTGAACTTTCTTGGCATTTTTGGCTAACTCGGTCATTGAGAGGATTTCCCTTTGCAAAATGTGGGCGACACGCAGACAAAACGACTTGTGTTGGGGCAGGCGAGCGTCGCAGTGCGTCGGATCCCCGAGCGCGGGCGGCTCACGTCTGCTCGCACACACAGAGCTCGTTTGTGAAGCTGCCATCGGAAAGTCTGAGGCGCTGGCCCGCTCGCCTGTTTGCCGCCTTTGATTTCTTTGACAGGGGGGAGAAAATGAGAACATCGCAGGACGACAAGGAAAGAAATGTGAGCGCGCGGCGAGAGGTCACGCAGAAGCGGCGTGTTCCGCGGACGCTTTGTCTGCACGCTCGCTGCTCGCTTTCCATATCTGCATGCAGGCTCTGCATTGATTTATTTATCCGCTCGCTTGTTCCTGCGGGCCCCAGGTGAATTATTTTGCTGTCCCCAAAAGCGCCCGGTCCTTTTTTCTGAGCACGCAAGTGGACTTTGTAGCATAAACGTTCCGGGCGCAGCTGACGGTTGACTTGAAGGCTGCAAACACACGCCGGCCCCCTCAAAGAATCATCCGTCCGACATGTCCTGCGTTCAGTCCACATTCCGTGAGGGGAAGAATGCGCCGCAGCCCAACCAACGCGTCGTTTTGGAGCCGTCCCAGGTGGCGGCCTGGCCTCAAACGGGCCCCTCGGAACCTTCTTGCTGACAGTTGCCATCGACTTGGATGAGGGGACAGTTTGCAGGGGGGTCATCGCGCATCCCCCCGGATGGCGAAGGGGACAGCAAGTGGGACGGACGGCCCAACGTTTCTTGATGGAGCACAAGCGGCAATCCAAGACGCCCAAATTCAAAGACGAGGCCGACTGTCCAAACTCTCCCAAAGGCCATTTTTTTTTCCAGAGGGGGGAAAAGTTGTCAGGCTCACACCAAAAGTGTGGGGGGAGGGGGGCTCGCTTCACTTCTCCTCCACTGGCAACTCCAGAACATTTTTTCACGGACTTTTTAGATCCGCGGTCAACGTCGCCGGAAGGGAGGCGAAAATGGCCGCTCCCATTAGCAGAACTTGTCAACCTCGCGCTTTTGGTTGCCGTCCCGTCCGTCCAACCGCGACCGGGCTTCACCCCGTCCAGCCAAACGAATGAAGGCGTTTCAACGCCGCCGTGGAGAACCACACTGGTGCCAATCCTGTTTGGAGGGGAAGACGAGCGGCGAGCGCCGTCGTTGGCGTCGGAGCGCCGGCTCATCTCTCGTCAGCTCGGTCGCTCATCCTTCAGAGCCTCTTGTTGGCTTTGCCTGCAAAAAACGCAACCCATCTGTTCGTTGTACACACACACACACACACGCACACACAGACACACACACAGACACACACACACACACACACACACACACACGTGTGTATATACATATATCTATATAAGTATACAATATATCTATTTTTAATGTATTGATTGATGCAGGGGATGTCAACCCAAGTTCTGAATGAACATATCGGAGCTGATGTTTCTGCCCGCTCGTGATCGGATCAGGCGGCGCCGGCGAATATATCAGGCGCAAATGAAACCCACGTTGGCCGCCGCGCCAGAAGCGAATTGAAGTCGCGCAGGAGCGAAAAAGCAGACAACACTGATGCTTTTGTGCGGCGGCGGCGGCTGACAGCTGAAGGACGGAGTGAAGGTAAAGCGGCCGACGGCTCCGGCGAAAAAGACGGCATGGAAACGTTAGCCGGGCCTTTGGCAGCGGGGGAAGTCACGCAGCACAAGCGCCGCGGAAGCCGACTCCAGTCGATTATTCATCTACCTGGACTCGTCTCGAGCATCTTGCTGGCCCCGCTTGTTTTTTGGGACTCGCTTTACTCGGTTGCAATTCAAATTCCCCCTTGACATAAATGCCAAGACGATCTTGCTCGCAGTCCCTGAGGAGGGGAAAAAAATGTTCAAGCTATTTTAGTTGGCCCGAAATTCCCGGCATGCAGGCTGTTTGTTGTCGAGATTTGCTTTGGTCCGCTTGGGGAGCTTTTGGCGTTCATTTTTTGGGAAGCGTTGATCACACTCTTGTCACACGTTGTGGTGGTGGCAAAAAGTTGGACCGAAATGCGGGATGAACTTAAAACCAAACAAAAAAGCAGGCGGAATCCATAATGCAAAATAAAGCTCATGCAAGACCAAACATTCACCAAGTCAAAGCGACACAGAAACAATCACACGACTCCAAACTGGCACGTGGAGATGACGAAGCAAAGCCGAAAGTGAAAGTGAAAGTGAAAGGAAGCAAGCAAGCCAATGGGAGCCAAGTGACCAGATGGAAAAGACACAAAAGGTCAAGATTGCTCGACGCAGGGGGGGGGGCATGACCACAAGTGCAAACCAACTCAAACAGGGGGGACGTCGCTTGAAAGTGAACCAAATGTCACCCCCGCCCACCTAAAAAAAAACCCAGAATGCCGCCGGCGGTGGCCGTTGCCGCAGGTTGAGGCTCCGACCCGATCCGTCGACTCAGCCCGTCGGGTCGGGTCGGGATTTTGAGCCGACGACGGGGATGAGCGAAGATTTGCCTTCGCCAGGTAGCAGCGCAGCTTTTCCCCGCCGGGGCCTCGGCACGGCTCATCGCCGACTCGCGCAGCGACACCAAAGCGGCGATCCGCCGCCACCCGGCGAGTGGCGAGGAAGACCGATTGTTGGGCGGCGCGTCCAGTCGACTCACGGCGCGGCCGCGGCGTCCCGGGGGGGGAGGGCCTGTTGCGCGAGCGCGCCACTGGGGCTTCGAAAACACATTTGTGTCATCCGACACAAGGCCTCCCTTGAGGAGCCCCCTCCTCATTAGTCGTGTAACCTGATTAGGGCCGCAGGTGGAAGCCCACCCGTGCCCCCTTTTCGTTTTTCCATATGTGCGCATCCAAGAGAAGACGTGCAAACGTTTCTGCGGCGACTGCGAGCGATCCTGCGCTGTGGTGACTTGCTCAAAGTGATCTTTAGGCAGACTCGGCAGACTCGGGACTTCCGGCGAGAACGCCCTGGCGGTGACGTTCGACCCCCCCGGGTTTCACGGCAAATGGAGCCGCCCGCCCGGCTTTGACCCCCTCGACTGTGAAAATGTGACAGAAATTCAATTCTCGGGGCGTTTGTGTTTGGTTCGGCAAAACAAAGTTACATTGATGCGCGCTCATTTTGACGCTGCCGTTGGTTTTCATCGTCATCGATTGAATGATTGATTTTTTTTTTTGGTGTCCAATTCGAATTCAGACTTGCGTTGCCGCGTCAACGTAATCTGCCGATGGCCTTCACAATGAGTCGCGCGCTTCAACGCTGGCAGCAATGAGACTTTTATTTATTTATTTATTTATTTTCAACCAATCAGATTTGCAAATTCACGGTTGCTGGATGACATCAGCATTGGTTGGTCAGAGCCAAACTTGTTCCAGGCAAGGTCAAGGTCTGTCGAGGGATCTGCGGCCATCGATGCATTTCGTAATCGCAGCGTCTGCCGAGTATGTTGGATTGTTTTGAAATCTTTCAGTTTTGGTTTTTTCTCGATGAAAATGACGCTCACCTGAATTGGTCATTGAACGGACTCGACCCATTGACGTTCTCGCCACTCTCCTAGAAGAAGAAAAAACAAAACAAATCCGCTTCTGTTGACACCGATGCTCGTCGACCTTTTGTTGCCCGACCGGAACGAACGTGAATTGTCGGCTTCCCGTTTTCATCTGAAGCGGCAGTCCGATGGGACGCCGCCTCCGTCTGAGCATTCGCCGGACCACGGCGAGCCCCATCAGGCGGCCAAAGGAGGCTCGCACTGCTCCAAATCCGCGCTCAAAACAAGGTCACTGCTGTCGGTCGGGTGTGATGGAACGATTCCAACGACCTCCATCTCAAAACAGAACATATTGCCCAATGGCCCTTCATCAAAGCACCCCAAGTTTGTTCCTTTGATTCTAACCAACGCGGTTATTTGAGGCCACTCGGTCCAACGACGCTCCCACATTGTCCACTCTGAAATCAAGGAAAAAGTGTCACACATTTCTGGTCGCCTGACCTTGAAAATGCGCCTCTTTCACGACGCCCACGTTTGGACTTCCTGAACGGCGCCCGCGGCCTCTGGTCCGCGTCTGAGTGCGAGTCGGCGTGTGTCAACGTGCGCGTCAACAACAACCGAGCGCACGCCTGAAATCGTTCCGGAGGCGGCAATAGTCTGGTGTCCTCTCGGTGGATTCAAGTCCAGGAAGGAGCGTGGAAATGCGGCTGAGAGGGGGGTGAAAAGGTCGCGGTCGCTCACGCCGGCGCGGCTCGGACGGCCCGTTGGTCCCACGCGGACCTGGATGAGGAAAACCTTCTGCCTGAATCAGGTCGCGCGGGGGTCATCGGGGGCGACGCGCGCTGGAAGGAAAGTGACAAAAGCGGGCACGGCCACGCCCCTTGTCCGCCGACAGTCGGCCCCGCCCCTTGTCCGTCAACGGTCGGCGCGGCCGGGTGCGCGCCGTCCCGCAAGGCGACGCGCACGCCCGAATACTCTTTTAATACGAGCCGGCGGGCTCATTTCCTCATGCATGCTCTCACTTTGCAAAAATAAACATTTCATTAGGTTGCGGCGGGCCGAGCACGCCACAGAAGCGTCTTTATTTGGGATGAGAAGGAGTGTCAAATGTTCCGCCGTGATTTCACACGCGCACGTCACCCGATGCCGGCTGCTTGTTTTGAAAAGCGCATTCAGGAACAAACACGGCGAGCCCTGAAGTCAGCGCTGTAAATCTGCTTGCAAACACATTTTGGGCCCGCCGCTCGCGGCGTCCGGTCGTTTGCTTGGCGTATCGCCGACACCTTCGCGTGCTTCGCTTCCTTAATCGCAAAATCTTGCTCTTTGAAATCAAAACAGATCAAGAGTGTGTGTGCTTGTGTCAGCTTTAGCTCTGCGAAATGCGACGGCAAGCTCCCGTTTTCTTCAAAACGCCTCGACGGCGACGGCAAGGAAAGAATTTTCCCAAGTCGAAGCCCGCGTGTGCCAACAATCGCCGGGACCGTTGGGGCACGGTTGCGAGGCGCAGGCGTTTTTGTCAACGGAAAACCGTCCCCTCTCGCCTCAATTGGAAGGTTGAACCCCAACTCGATTGTCAATTGTGTGACAACAACAGCACCAGATTCTTCCGATGTCACATTTCCCGCCTGGCGTGCGTCAGCCCGCGTTGTCACTTCATCCCGTGCGTGCGCAACCGCAAGCTCATTCATAAGTCGATTCACGAGCACAGTAGCGACGTAGCACGCCTCGTCGGACGACTTTGCGGGTCCGCTAAGAAAACGATCCACAAGTACTTCCGTTGAAGAGCCCCACACTACAAACCAAGCTTTTCGTTGGAAAGACGTGCCGACCCGGTAAGAGAAGAAATGTGGGAAGGAAGAAGCATGCTAGCCAGGAAATAGCGCTCAAGGGATGGGGCGGCCAGCATTTTTCTTCTTGTTGTTTTCAGCGGAACCCCCAGCTGATTCTAAACTCGACGTGCCCTACATGTGACAACAACGCTTTGTAAGTGTGGCCTGCTGCGGTACGCCACGAAATGCAACGACTTTGTTTGAGCATTTTTACGGATGATACCGTTTTCAGCGGTTAGTTTTCCTATTTTGGAATATTTGCGTTTTTGTACGACAAAAATGTTCTTGCGGAATATTTCTCAAATGAAAAGCAAATGGCGACCGCCCTCCCACCCCGAAAGTGATTCAAAGCCGTACGAGCGACGGCTAAGCCTCGGAACGCGCTTGCGATGACCCGACGTGATTGACGTAAGGGCCATCTCGAAGCTGTCGTCGCTCCATCAGGATCAGATCAGCTCCATCTTTCACAAGAGTCACATTTGCCCCCCACTCCCCTCCACCTCGAACCCACATCCTAGCACCACACACACACACACACACACACACACACACACACACAGTCTAAAGTTTGAGGGCCGGCGAGCAAATTCCTGCGGGCGATCAGGTTTCTGGTTGCCGTAGCGACTGAGCACAGAGGCAGATCCATTAATCATTGAGAAGCGTTCACTTCGGAGCGGAGGTCAGACTGATTGCTGTATAGGGTATCATCTCCACGCACGCACGCACGCACACACACACACACACACGTCTTTGTGGGGACCTTCCATTTCGCCAAATCAATGCAATCCCAATTCCCTCAAATGAACTTCAACTCACTTGGAAACGCGACCTGTCCTACACATGCCAACAATCTCCCGTATTCGTTTGCGCTGATGGGGAAGAGGGACGTGATGATAGACAAAAGCATTTTTTGTTTTTGTTTTTAAAAAAAACACCCAAGTTGGTGTAAATTTTAGACCTAAACCAGATTCTCAGCCTGAACCCGAAGTCCATCGTTTGCCCAGCAATCTCCGCAATCATTCGTATGTAAGGCAGAGGCTTCCAAAGAAAATTCAAGCTAGGCTGATTTTTTGGGGTCTGTGTTTTTTTGGGGGGCGGGAGGGACACCTATCAACTGTATTGTTTGTGTTTTTGTAAAGAGAAACACGCAAGCTGGGCTGAATTTGAAGAGCAACCAAAAGCAAACTCTCAACTTGACATGCGGCACACGTGGCAACAAACTCGTGGATTCTGTACATGGGGTTGAAAGATGCCAAACAACATCCGAGCTGATGTTCATTTTAACAATTGTGGCCGGAATTGAACCCCCTCCCCAACCCAAAGTAAATAAATAAATGGATTTGGTTAATATTGTACTTGAAGCACGACCTATCCCACGTGTGTGACAACAATCTCCTGTATCCACCTCTCGCATGGGAAATATTTTCTTCCAACAGCAGCAACACTAAAGCGAGGTCCGATTTTAAGACCAATTTTTACTGTCAATCATCTCCCACGTATGACGAGAAAATGGGCCAAGCTGAATTCAGCAACACATTCAGACCGCAAATAGACCAAAGGAACACATGCATATATTCTTTATCCTCGGCGAAGAATGACTCATATGACAGTAATTGCACAGCAAGCCACTTTGTTTTTATTTGGCTGTCAAAAGAGCGAGCGAGCTCCACGAGTGTCATCTGGGCATCGGGACGGCGGGCGGCCGCCGCGGTGTCGTGTGACGTGGACGCATGGAGCCAAACGGATTAAGAGATCGTAGCGCCGCATTTATTTTTCAGGGCCGCGGGGGAAACCCGAGACGCGTGCAGGTGTCTGGGAAAAGCCCGAGAGAAAAAGGGCAGGCGGCGCGAGAAAAAGACCAGACAGATGCCGAGCCAATAAATCAAAATGAGTGTCCTCCTCCTCCTCCCTGCACGGCCTCTCGTTTGTCAAAACGCTCCAGCGCCGACACGCTGGTGAAACCGTTTTTGCGCTCGCAGGGGCTCCAGTGACCACGTCAATGCGCCGAGGGTCCGAGTTTGAGTGGCCGTGAGAGTCAGAAGGCGCATCCAATCGCAGAGTGACGGCACAATCGTCTCTTTACCTTCCTTCCGGGCACTCCCAAATAGGGGCAAACTCGCACCGACAAAAACTAACGCCGTGCCAAAAGGCCTGCCCTCGATAACGAGGGGAAAAAATGGGACCAAGGACCCACGCCCCGAACTGGACGGCGACTCCGCCCATTTGATTTGAAGCATCCAAATTGATCGGTACTTTGAACGACTTTTACGAGATCATTTTGTTCTGTTTCGGTTGAGGTTCCATTTGGTTTTGTGCCCTTTTTGACCGCACCCGTCCGTTCCCCCGTTCTCATCATGCGGGTCCCTTGTGTTGGACCAATCGGCCCCCTCCAGCCGTTGCGTCTTGCGCAGGTGTTTGTCGTTGTCTCGTCGCTTTGCTTGTCTTTGCTTCCCTGAGTTCTGCCAGTCTCGGTTGGATCATTATGAGCTCAAAGTGCTCCTGTCACGTTTGGTTTTCTGGCCCAGGTTTTTGTTCCTTTTTTTTCCTGTGGTCTTTGTTGGACTACTTCGGTGAGGTTTAAATACATCATAGGGTCCTACGCTACCACCACGCAAAACGTGATAAATTTGCCTGAATGAACCGCAATATATTTTTTTTGTTTGTTTTTTACCGATGCCATTTCATGTGGGCGGAGCCTGTCCTTTTTTGTGCAAAGGCTCATTCCCGGGCGGCCCGGCGATCAAGTGGTTGGCACGTCGGCCTCACAGTCCAGAGGTGCAGTGTTCGATTCTGGCCTCCCTACGTGGAGTTCTCCACCGCGCCTGTGTGGCTTTTCTCCGGGTGCTCCGGTTTCCTTCCACATTCCAAAAACACGCATGGCAGGTGAATCGAACACCCTCAATAAAGCAGGCGTGTCCAAAGTCGGTTTTGCGCCCTGCTTCCGATGATCAGGATGGTTCTCATGCCGCTTCGGAGCCGGCCGACGAGCCGATCATCTGAATTGGCTGCGTTGCGGGATGCGGTGAGTAATTTTGTTTTATGCAGCCACCTCCGATGTGCAAGTTAAGAATGTGTAAAAAATGCCACTGCCGTTCACGAAAAGAATCTTTTGGCTGGAGGGAGGCAACCAACCAAAATTACAAAATGATTTTCAAATCCTTGAGGTCATACCATCATTCATGACCAGGACCCTCTGCTCTGTTTTCTAGCTTTTGTCAGTTTCATTTCTCTCTCTCTCTCTCTCTCTCTCTCTCTCTCTCTCTCTCTCTCTCTCTCTCTCTCTCTCTCACGCACAGTGAAACAAGATCGTGCACATCAATCATTCACGTCGTTTGTCTTAAGAGATTTAGTGTGTCCCTGAGAAACCTGATGTCAAAGGCAGCAAATAAGCGTGACTATGAAGTGGGGATTTGCTTGAAACTTGGCACACACGCATGACTCACGGCCACACAGCCGCCCGCCCTCATGATGTATAGCGAGAGCCACTGCGGCAGTGAGCGGGCTCCCAAAGGTGCCCCCCCCCAAATTTACTGGCCCCTGCAGCCACTTGAAAAGCGCCTTATAAATTAGCGGCAGGAGCACTTTATTGTTTGGTGGAAGAAGGAGAAAAAAAAGAAAGAGAGAGAAAAAAAAGATGGCCGAATCGTCTCGCATCTTCAAGGTGCTGAGATCCGAGTTTCATTTGCTGCCTATCGAAATCGTCTCTCGCCATTCATTTGAATGGAAATGCCGTTAATCCGTTTCTGCCTGCACCAAAACCCAACAAAACATGTTCGTAATCTGTTTTTTTTTTTTAAGCAAGTCAAGAGCGCTCTGGAAGATCGTACTTTGCGGCGAGAACATCACCGAACGGAACGCGTCACTGCTCAATTCCTCGGAATTCATTTGGAGTGGAACACTTTGCAGTCGCTCACGCAGCATTGAAACCGAATGGCCCGCTCATCCGTTTGGTCTTGAGCGGCCATCTCAACGTGTGCGCTTTGCGGTTCAAGATATTTTCATGGTACAAAAAACACGTTCCTCACTCCCCACAACTCCCCGCCCCCTCCTTGCTTCCTGATGCGATCTCGTTGCGCTCACGCGTGTTTGCCGCCTCTTCTGCATGCGCCTTTTTTTTCTGTTTTTTTTTTTTTTATCGGTAATCAAATACGTGGACGCCTTGTTCACTGCAGGTACACGGCTCAACCTAACAAAACACGCACCCGCACCCCACACACTGAAGACACACAGGAGGCTTAGGTGAGACTTTCCTATTCAGCAAACTGAGCCTCCCAGCAGGTGGTCCACCAAATGTTATCTTTATGACCTCTGTCCTGAGACACAGACACAGACACACACACACACGCACACACACACACACTCAATATGAACAAAAAATGTTTTAAAATTGCTGCGGCAATAGTATTATTAGTTTTTTTTTTATTGACATCGTCTGCCATGTAGAATAATTGCTGAAGTAATTTGTCAATATTTTTGGAAGACAAGAAACAATATATCTATTAAAATACACACATATAAAATAACATGTGTTCTAAAGGTCTTTCCTTGTTTTCCAAAAATATTGAAAAGTGACTGGAAGATGCAACGTGGCCGACGACATACTGCACATTTATCTCCTTTTTTGGTGTTTTATTAAAGACTAGTTTAATGAATGATCATTTTTTTCTAAATACTATCCAATAGGGGCGTCCCGGTACAACTTTCTCACTTCCGATGCGCTGGCGATATTTCAGCCGAGAGTAGCGTGCGATACTGACATTGATATTGAGCCGATACGATGTGGACAGGAATGATACATGCTTTTGTTGATTTTTCAGTACGAAATGTTAGAAGAGTCTCGGTCAAGTGATACTACTCGAACAAAGAACAGTAGGTATGAGAAAATATGAACAATGTATTCCAAACTTTTGGTTGAACACAAATTAGAAGGGCCGACTTGGCCGTGACGATCGCAGCTGTCGAGGTACTCCCTGGAGGTACTCCCTGGACGCACAAAAGTTTGACACCAATTTTCAACTCCGTTGTTGTCGCACCGGAAGAGCGATGGCAGATGTGCCCGGCGAGCAAGCCATCTCCGACTCGCGGCTGGCCTCGCGATCATCTCCAACGATGAAGACGGCGTTTGCTGATTGCATGTCCCTGACTGTTCTACACGACATCAAAGTACAATCGACGCTATGCTACGTTGCCTTGCAGATGCTAACAGCGCATTATTAGAAGTAATCGCACAGACGCCCTTGGGTCGACGTCGGCGATGACGTCATGACGTCGCTCCTACTTGCCAATTTGCCAATGGCAAACCAAACGCGTTCTTCGTAAGAACGCGTTCGAAGGGCACCAAGAATTTTTTTTTTCTTGGGGGTGGAAAAGGGGTCATCGTGCCTTTCAGTGCCACCCAAGTGAAGCCCGTTTGCCTAGCATAGCGCTTCTTCTTCTTCTTCTTCTTCTTCTGCTTCTTTCAACTGATTTCTGGATGAAATTTGTCATGGGCGTCACTTCTGCCAAAAGCAGCTAGCGTCCACTTGGTGGTCTCGGCATCAGCCGCCCCGCGCATTGTCGCCAGTATTTGCATATAATGTGTGTGTGTGTGTGTGTGTGTGTGTGTGCGTGTGTGTGTGTGCGCGCGCGCGTAAGTAAGCCCACCAACCCAGAAAGCCCAGATGGGATGAGGGATCATATTCTTGATTAAAAATGACACAAGCAGCTTTCTCTGTGTGTGTGTGTGTGTGTGTGTGTGTGTGTGTGTGCGTGTGTAAAGTGCCACATGTTGGTTTTGTAGCAGAACATACACACACTCTCACGCTGAGTTAGGTAAAGCTCAGCTCTCATTTCCTGAACAAGTTGATAAATTCCAGATCTCCTCCGCTGGCCTGCACACACGCACGCTGGCAGGCAGGCACAAGCCGCTGCCGTGACTGCAGAGGGCGAAATTTGTGCACCTTTGCCGCAATTAACCTTTAATGAAGTCGCCAGGCAGGGGGAGGAGCCGGCGAGGAACAATCGGCCGTGTGTTGGCGCCATCTGAGGGTTTGGCCGGCTTCGGCAAGTCGTGCGTCCAAAGTCTTTTCGGAGGCTTGGATTGCCGAGTGTTTTGGATCGGCCCAAGTTTGATTAGACCTTGTCAAAGTGCAACTTGTCCTTTGAAAAGAATTTACAATCGAAGGGACCACACTGGGCCCGCCGCAGACCCGCAGTCCAGCGTCCGCCGATTGCAGATGTTTCCTTTGAAGGCTTGTTTTTGTCGTCATTTTTCTTTGCGCCGGCGGCGGCCGCGATCCACGTGGGAGACGCCGCCTGACAAAATCCTGTCACGACACTGGCGTACCTTCCTCCCTCGTTGACTCCGTTTACCCCAAATCAAGCGCCGTGCGCTGTGAAGCTGAAGGCTTCCCAAGTCCAAAAAGGAGGCCATCCCGCAGAGTCGCACGCTGCGTAAGCCGAGCGATGCTGTTTTCTTTCAGACTCGTCCTTTTGTTTCCGCTCTTGTGAATTTCCTCCGGGGTAACGCAAGTATGTGGCTTTCGTTCTTTCGTCACGGCCGCTGCCTCCTTGGCACAGCGTACGTCGATGGTTACCAAGGCATTTTTGGACTGTACAGGACTGCACATAGTTTCTATTTCGTCCTGCGGCCCCCGGGCTCCTTCCTTTAAGCCGGCAGTCTGAAACTTGGGGGTCTTAAACTGGACCGTGATTTGAATTGGGACCGTCAAATCGGTGCCGTCGTCCAGTCCAGCTTCTTCCATCTTAGGCAGCTGGCTCAAGTCAAGCCTCCCCTTTTTTACCAGCACTTTGAAACTGTCAATCGTGACTTCGTCACATCCCGGCTGGATGACAGTCATGCACTTGTCTTTGGAGTCGGCCCATCCTCCATCAAGCGTCTCCAGTTGCTCCAGAATGCCGCCGCTCGCCTCTGCACCGCCACTTGTAAGAGAAAGCGTGGCACTCCGACTCTGGCATCCCTTCACTGGCTCAGTTCTTTTGAAGACCGTACGATTTGTTTCCAAATCTTGAAATGGCCTGGCGCCACCAGGAACTAAGCGGAGGCTCCGAGGGCTGGTCCCTCTCTTTGGAATGAGCCCCCTCGCTGGCCATCTCAGAAACTCGTCTTCAAAGATCTTGTTAGTCTTGGGCTTTTGGCTGATTTCTAGTTGGACTATTCTTCTGTCTTTGTTCCTCATTTATGGTGTTATTCTTGGCACTCCCTGTACAGCACTTTGTATACAGTGGTGGTTGTTTGAAAATGCTCGAGAAATGCACTTGAGTTCCATTGCTTTTCCATTTTGATGATTGCTCTCGACTTTTATATGTCATTTTCAAGCCACCGGCAGTATCCCTCCATCCATCCGGTCACGCGGTCCTCTCCGACAGGCCAAGAACACGTCATCAACTTGTTGTGGTTGTTGTTGCCGTCGTGTTTGCTTCCCAGGCTCTCGCCGCTCCATCGCGCCCTTTTCAACTCTTCTCCCCGGGCAGCTTTCGGTGTCATTTTCTGTTCCTCGTTCCAGCGGCGGTATCCAGCCCCGCGGCCACTTAAACGGGCTTTATTCTAGCGTGACGTTTCCTTTTGATTACAGGAAGGTCTCACTTTACTCGTCACTTGGTAGCCCGGCGGATCGCGTTACCCGCCCGCCGGGACTGCAAATGCGGGCTCACAGACAAGCTTGCCTCTTAACCTACCCGAACCTACGTTTGGACTTGAAACGGAGGCCCTGCCTGCACTTTTTACTTTACATTCACTGGATCAATTTTTGCTTCATTTTAAAAATACTCTTGAGAGTAATGAGACGGTGAGGCCAATTCCTTGAGTTTTTCTGGAGACTGAAAACCTATTTTGCTTTATCATCACAAGGTGAATATTAGATGGTTGCTCTGAGTCGCCAGAGTCGCCAGGTGTTCCGCAGGGTTCAATTTTGGGGCCCCTGCCGTTGCTGCCCCTGCGTTCCAAGAAAAAGCATGGTAAAGTCTTTCCTTTCCCCAAAAGAGGCTTTCTCCTTAATGCCGCTTTTGTCGTTTCTGGGGCAAAGCAAAGACTCGATGGCACTAAACGTCTTGAACTGTGACCAAAACAAAACTTATCCATTCTGGTGTTTGTCCCCAGTGACCCTGTTGACGTGGGCCCCCCGGTTTCCGATCGAAAACCCACAGTCTTAAATTGGGCAGTGACTTCAAATCGGTGCTGTCGGTATGCCCGTCTTAGTCAACACTTTGGGTGCGGGGCAAAAGGCAGGCCGTAGCTCATATCATTTCCTGTTCAGCCGAGCCGACCTTGTTCCTCGCCGGCTTCTCCCAATCGTCGCCGCCGCTCTTCGTCCGCCTCGCCATCTTTGCAGCTTCGTGTTTCTCTCTTGCCGTGTCCTCTCCAGTTGTGCCTCCGCAGTTGGCCGAGTTTGAAAGCTTTGCGGTCCCGGAGCAGGTATGTCAAAACCCAAAACCCCACCTCTTCTCTCCGGGCGAAAGGCCAGCAGCCGCCTTTCACTCGACACCCTTTTTTTAATTTTTTTTTCACCACACATCGGAGAGCGAGTGTTTTCTGTTTCTCTTGGATGCCGCTTTTCCTTTTTGCCCCGTCTGTCTGCGCCGCACGTCTGACAGAAACGGCGACCCCGTTTTTCCGAGGCGACGCGCTAGTTCTGGCTTGGCTGCAGTGTGCCGCCTACACGGCAGCAGCAGATATTTCAATGTTATTTGGGGGGGTGGGGGGGGACATGTTTGCCCAAACAAACTGCTCGACAAGCGGCATTTAGATTGCGGCGGCGGGAAAGGTGAGAGGCAGGTAAATGTGAGCGTTGATTACATTACCATCGACACCCGCGCCTCTCGCCCGACTCGGCCGCTTCCTTAAAAGCTTTCCGCTGACCAAAGTCGGCCTTCTCGTGATTGCGCGCTCGTAGCTCTGGAAATTGCCTCAATTACCTGAAATGATCGCGCAAGAAAAAAAAAAGTGCTGAGGTGCGCAGGGATAATCTTTCAGGGGTGATCTACCGAATTTGCCAAAAGTGCTCTGAAATGTCAAAAGTGCCTCCAAGATGCTTTTAATTTTCTGCTGACTGCTGGAAAAGCCGCCACATCCTTTGATAAGGGGGAAAATGATGCACTTGACGTGTGTGTGATTCACCGTGTTGGCGAAGGGGGCCTTAAAACGTCATAGGTCGAACAGAAATGGAATCCATCGATCCCGCGCTCGGTTCCATCATTGACGCGGCAAACTGTCAACTTTTCTAATCAAGTTCCAAGGTTGATCGTAACAATTTGGAATGGTGTGCTCGCATACAAAATCCTAAAAATGGACCTCATCCATCTGAAGACCTGGAGAAACCGGAGCGGACGTGAAATGTTTTCTGTCATACCCAAACAATCTTAAAGGTCAGCCACATGGCTGCACTATGAATAATATTATTATTATTATTATTATTATTATTATTATTATTATTATCATTATTATTAATAATGCGCTGTTCGCACTTTCAGCGCTTTTGTCACTGCTCATATCTACCAGAACACAAGATTGTTGTTTTTTTTTCTGCAGCACAGTTGTGTCGATTGCAAACAAAATGTGCATGAATTTGCTGCTACTTTTAAAAGAGCAAAACTGTTCACAAGCGTGTGTTTTCACTTCTCAGGGTGTTTGCGTGCACGTGAGCTGTAGGTGAGTTTTTTTAGTACTTGGTCTTTGTGGCTTGCAGTCATTCATATCAGCGCTAAGATTTATTGATGTGAAGCAACACCGTAACGCACGCACACACACACACACACACACACACACACACACACACACACACACACACACACACACACACACACATACGCACACTTGACATGTGTGCAGCGTGTAACTGCAGAAGTCTCAATGCTGAGAACATGTGCTCTCACATGTGAAAAAGTGAATAGGTGGGTTCTCAACGTGCCCCCCCCCACCCAGCCCAGTCGGCCATCTTGACAGGGCCACCAGAAATGCTCGTTTGGAGGGAAGCCATCTTATACCTGCCGAGGGATGATGCAAACTTTGAAAGCAGACCAACGTGCACATGTTGACCAGGAAGGAAACAGGCCATAAATTGTCAGGAAGTGACTCGTCTGTTTCTCCTCAGCATTTGTGGGGCTAAAGTCGTTATTTCTGCCAAAGCTGTGCTTGACTCCCGTCAAGATGTGCAAGATTTAATCTGCACCTTTTCTGGCTTTTGGGCCTTTGACTTGACTTGCTCAGTCACAATAGACACAATTTTAGCGGAGTTTGTTTACCCGCTGCAATTTTCGGGGGGGTTTTGCAAGGCCGAGCGACGGAACAAACATCCTGACTTTTTTGGCCATGAAGAGAACTTTAGAACCGCGTGCGTGCGTGCGTGTGTTTGTGTAAGCCAAATTTGGTCTTTAAATATCTGATATCACTTCCATCGTTTGGCAATTGATACGCGGGCGGGCAAGTGATCACATGCACACGGTTGACATTACGCAAGCCCTCCGAGTCCCTGGTTTGGTTTCAGATTTCAGAAATCACATCTTGCAGAATGCATTCTATTTGTTGTCGAGGTCAATGGTCAATTGAAGACAAGTTAAGCCAAATGTAAATTTCCTATCGGTCAGATTGTGGCTTTGCTTCAATGGTGGAATTTCATGCAAATTGGGGAATGAAGATTAAAGTTTGCGCTTCCGGAAGTGGAAATGCACTTGATGACTTGATGACGCCGGATGCTCTCTTCGTGACAGCTCCTCCAATACATTTGTAGAGCACTTTTTAGCACCATCAAAAATAAGATTTTCATCTCGCCACCAGTGGAAAAAAATTTTTTAAATTCCAGATTGACATCTGATCAACGCACGTGTGCCCTCCTCCCACCCGGCGACGCAAGCTGATTGGCTGCCCGTCACGGTGGTCCTCGAAAGAAGCCGATCAGCGGCCGGCTTTGATGTCGCTCCTCAAAAGGTCAGCCCGGGTCAAGTCCGGAGCGGACGCTGATCAGTGCTCTGAAGCGCTTCGGCGCAAAATGAAACCCGACGCCGGCTTTGACCCCACGCGATCACTCGCAGGCGCTCTCCAAATCTGACATCCCGCCTCGCCTGACCCAGGCAGTCCGCAACAGCAACGCAAGTGACAATTCTCCCATAACATCGTCATCATCAAAGTTAATGCTGAGCTGGAATCATTTTCAATAAGAGGTCCGTTCCCACTGCCACGTGTGGACAGCGGTTGACTTTGTCACTCTTGGTGCTGATGAAACGATTGGGATTTTATCTTCCTCATCCCCAATCAAACGTGCCAAAAAGTTGATCAGAATAACGATCAAGAAGCCCAAGTTTAGCCCCCAACCATCATGAGGTTAAAAGCTGACGTCATGATCGCAACTCGAACCTTTAGAATACTTTTTTGTTTCTTTTGGAATCGGAATTATTAGCCTCCGCGCTTTCGTTTTAGTCCCCGAGATAAAAGCTGCCCCCGTGCTGCAACGCAATTGTGGGTGATAAGACAGATTTTAGGGGTTCTCGATGGTCCTTTGGAATTATTCTCCACCCCATTCAGGAATTAATGTGTGCGTGCGTGTGTGTGCGTGCGTTTGTTTGTGTGTGTGTGTGTGTTTGTGTGTGTGTGTGTGTGTGTGTGTGTGTGTGTGTGCGTGTGGGTGTGTGTGTGTATGTGTGTGCGTGCATATGTACAGTATATATATATATATATATATATATATATATATATATATATATATATATATATATATACACACACACACACAGTATATGTGTTGTTTCCACATCTTTGTCCACTTTGCTCCCCTCACCCTCGGGTCTTGTCAGAGGAAGATGAACTCTGAACAGCTGCCTGCCTGCCTCGCCCGCATGTTGTGAGTTATGGTGGCCTGCTGTCCCCTTGGCTTTTATTGATAATATTACACCGGCCCGATGTAAATATGAGTCTGACAGCAACAACCCCAACAACTTCCCAAACCCCGCCTCGCCCTCCTTCAACCTGTTACACCACTCTGTGCATTTGTGTGTGTGTGTGTGTGTGTGTGTGTGTGTGTGTGTGTGTGTGTGTGCGTGCCTGACCCTGAGGCACTCCTTCGTCTGCAGGAAACTGCACATGATAAACTGCTCCAAACTTCAAGAAGTCTGCCCCCCACCCCTGCCTCCACCCCCCACTTCTCTACATATATAGATGTATATTTCGTTGAAGGCTCGGCTGCGATTTCCAGCTGAGCAGTAAATAATTTCATCTTTTCACAGAGCGGCCGTGTCCCCATGTGGTCGGCTACCACATTTTTACCGCCGCCTCCCCAAATTTACGAGGGTTTCATTTTCATCTCCCGCTCTTCTGGTGGTGGGCCTCCTCCTCATCGTGGCCTCGCGGAGACAAAAGAAAGGTGTAAATAAAGCCGCAGCGTCTGCAGGGAAACAGCTGTGTGGGGACTGCAGCTGCGTGAGAGCAATGATTAGCTTTGACCTGACCCAAAGGTGTAAATTCTCCATTAATGACCCTTCAATTAGCTTGGCTGGGCCTCCCTGCTACTGGCACACACACACACACACACACACACACTCGTGACACATGAAAGCACATTGGCAGCCAAGCGGGGAGCAAACGTGTCTATTATTACGGTGGCCTGTTTCCAAGCCGTGATGAATATCCGAGCCCCTCTTATGAAATTATTCCCTCGTTAGGAACGGCGGCCCGCGATGAGACGCCGCAACCGGATTAGCCATCTGCCGGCCTCGCGGCGCGAGGCGCTGATAGCATCAGGAAGAATTAGCGGGCATCGAAAAGGGCTTGAGTTTCCAAAGCGCGCCTTCATTTGGAGGAGGCAGAAAGATGTGATGGAATTAGAGCGAGTCGTCGCCGCGCAGCGTTTGCCCGAACTTTTGCTGGATCCAAAGCTTGACGTCATTTTTCTGCCACTTAGCATCATCCGGCTCACGGGGGCGCCGAAGCCTAGCGCGGATGGCTTTGCGCAAGAGAGCCAAGGTCCACCCCGGTCCGGCGGCCGGCCAGTCTGACTTCAAAGTCGGCTCAAGATGAACCTGAAACGCCAGCGAGTGCCCGCGACGCGGCTGCTGCCTAAAACTGCGCCACCGTGGCGGTTTGCTGAGGTTAGCAAAACGGCATCTTTGCGCTTCCAAAGCCAACATCTGCCGCTTTATGCGATAGCGCCCTGCGGCTGAGCGCCCGTCCCCCTCCGCGGGTTCCCGACGACGGTGTCAGCGGCGCGGCTGACTCTGTCGGACAACTATTTGCAGCCATGTGGCCCGTGACACCGGGTCGTGGCTGCGTTTCAACTAAAACGGCCGGCTGGCCGTAAAAAAAAAAATCGCGCGCAGGCCTGAGTACAAAGTCTTGCATTAGCACATCGCTAATTACTGCCGCTCACTTTTGAAGTCATTCCTTCCTGATGTCTAACACTGTAAAAAAAAAAAAATGAAAGAAGGATGCGTGAAGGGGGCGGGATGAAAAGATGCAGCAGACTCAACACTATAGGCTTGAAGCATGGCGAGTATGGAGATATTATAAACGATGTCTAAAAAGTGAACAAGCTCCTCGTAAATGCATATGCGGATGCAGTTACGTAGCAAGTCATCTTTCATCGGAGAGCGACTGCATGTCTTTGACAGCAACACCCCAGTGACAAGTTCTTCCGAACGTAAAATGACAACGAGGAGATAATTGCGTCCTGCCGTCTCCAACTGAGCTGTCGACAGAATCGCAATCCAATCCAATCGTTCTACTTTGGAATCCAAATATCCTTGTGTGCCCCTAGCGCGCAGGAAATTGGGGGCCACAGTATGGGCTTGACTATGATGTAAGTCTCAAAGTTTAATTGACACACACACCTACAAAAAAAAAAATGGCGCACTGCTTTCCCAGACCCCCCCGGGCAAGACCAGACCCCCATTTGAATCCCTCAAGTCACATCATGACGATCAAAGCGTGCGACAAAAATAAATGAAGCAAAACCCCACAAAGTCATCGGAGACACTTTGGTGACCCCAGAAAAAATCTTTAATATGAGCCACCCCGGCAAAAATGTCATGACATTACGTTGCTCCCGTCCCGAGCGGCCTTTCTTCCACGTCGCCGACGCAGAGCTTTCATTATCAGCGGCGAGGGAAGCCTTTGGCCCGGCCGTGGCGCGTTTGCTCAGAGGAAATAACTGGCGGCGAAAAACCACACGTCCAATCGGCACTCCTCGCCGGCCGCGCTAACGTTCCAAAACAAGTTCCCGCGCCCCGGCTCGTAGCCACCGCTGCAACAACATTGCGGCCGTCGGCGGCGGCTCGTCTTTTTCTGCTCCTTCAAAGGCAGCCGGCTAACTGGTCCCGCATGTCGTGGGCCCGCCCCCCTCGAAAGCCAAGTAAAAGCTGCTTTCAATGTAGCCAGATCAGAAGCAATTATTGATCGCGATCCGGTTTCGCGTCGCGGCCCTCCGCTCACTTGGATGCTGAGCGAGCGGGACTTTCATCTGAGCCGGTGAGGATCTCCAAAGCAAGTTGTCCCCACCCGAAAGCAAAAGGGAGGGTGAAGGTCACGAATCGAGTCACGAAATGACTTTTTAAAAAGATTGACACAATCGGGATTTTGCAGCTGATCACCGAATAGCAAGTTGAAGAAAAACAACAATCCGATCAGAAGATGGACCGAACCATCCAATCAATTAAAATCATATTTTAGGTGAAGAACCACAATCTCCGTTGAAATGAGGCAAAAATAATTCTTTACATTATATTTGAGGATTTTGTTATTGTCCGTTTTTGTAAAGTACAATGTTGTCCTTTAGGCGGTTGACCGCCGGAACGGATTAATATAATTACCATTCATTTCAATGGTGAAAGTTGATTTTAGGATCGAACGTTTTAACTCAAAGCACCACTCTATCGCATATTTTGCAATGTACTTTGTAAATTTCCAAATCCACATGATCACACAGTCCAAATAACCAAATTCCAAACTGTGGAATCTTCAAAATAATTACAAAAATGACCAATAAGAAGAGCTAAAGGCATGCTCCAAAGCAATTTTTTTTTAAAAAACACCGAATAATTTGATTACATTTTAGCAACTCAACTTTCTCCAGTAATTTTCCAGTGCAACTTTTTTTTTTAACTTAAGATTGTTGCACAGTGTCATATCAAAAATCTATTTCATTATAGTTTTATCGGAGAACCGCCATGTTGGTAAAATAATAATAATAACAATAATAATAATAATAATAATAATAATTAATATTGGTGTACAAAAATACAACTTTTAATATTTTTCTCTGGGTATTCCAAACTGATTTTCTCTAAAAGATAATTGTTCAGTAATTCACTTTAGGTATTTGGGGGGATGAAGGTTCATGCGTGTTGAAAGCAGCCAATGTGAAGAAGCCTAATCGGGTCTGAGTGTCCAAAAGTGCATTCATCTCCTCCTCTTCCTCTGAGGTAACGGGATGGATGTAAACAAACGATTATCGGCCGGGCCGTGATTGCCGTGCGGCTTAGCGGCACGGACGGCCAGCCGCTGGCTTTAATAACGGAGCGCCCGTCCTTCAAGAATGTTCCTCATCAGCCCCCTCGTGGCGCACGTCTCGGGTGGAACGCTCGCCGCGGGTCTCCCAGCATCGCTCCAGTCCCACAATCTCACAACCGCCTCGGCGACATCTTGCAGCAATCAGCCGAATTAGCGAAAGGTCGCGGCGCAGGGAGGTTGTGAAAATAGGCGGCGGGCCGATTAGGGGAAAGGCGAGCTGCGTTCATCAGCGGCGGGAATAATTCCTCCCGAAGAGTTTTGATCAGGCTTCATCTGAGACAAAGAAATGTTTACAAACACTGTCAGGGGCCCCGGCATTGCACTCTGGGGTGCGCCGTTGCATTCGTCACACCATCTTTGGCAGGGGCCGTACGTTTCCCTTGAACCAATTTTTTTTTTTATCTTTGAAATTTTGATTGATGCGAGTCGATAAGTTGCCAAACTAATTTTCCAACTCCGTGGATACGAAAGCCCTTTAAAAAATAATACGACAAATATTATTATTGTGTGCGCCGTTTTCCCTTTTAATTTTATTGTCAACTCTATTTGATCAGGTATGACTTTCTTCTGGCGTTTGTTTTGTTAAACTGGGTGCAGGTTGTCACAGGATAACATGTTGCTTTTTTATTTGGAGGGGGGGGGTAGTTTCAATTCCAGTGGTATCTACAGACTTCACATTATAATAAGAAAATGTGTGTTTTTAATTGATTTTCATTGAATGAATAGTTTGTATTTTGTGCGAGTGTGTGTGTGTGTGTGTGTGTGTGTGTGTGTGTGTGTGTGTGTGTGTGTGTGTGTGTGTGTGTGTGTGTATATACCAAACTTTAATTCCCATGTTTGTTTTATTCTGGCCGCGTGGACACTCGCAGCCTCGTTCTTCTCATCCATTCAGGCACACACAAAAATAGTCATTTACCCACAATGGTGTTGGACTGATATTGATGCCTCTGAATTGGTCCCATAGATCATCGCTTCATTTGTTTCTTGGTCTTTGTTGCAATTGGAGCTGATCGTTTTCTCATTTTTTTATATTTGACTGGAGCGCAGAAGTCCGCTTGATGTTGTGATCTGCTCTCATTACAAAGCGCCAAACCACGCGACTGTGACTGAAGTCAGTCATAATTACAATCCTGTTCTTTTAGTCTGTCGGAGCTCATATATTTGATTTCCTCTGCATGCAAGAAGGGCATTTGTTTTCCTACTATCATTCATCTTCTTAATGGCATCAATTTGTCAACTGTCCAAAGTCACTTTATTCAACATAAAAACGTTCTCTTGTAGAAGCACCTAAACAGTGAGCACGCTCGGGGGGTTTTATACACTTCTTTTTGTCAATATTTGGATTATTCGTGTATTTACGTATTCAATGTAATTTGTAAATGGAAATATGTGAGGTGATGAACAGTAGGTTCAATCTGCCAATTATTCTGTCCCATTTTGTGGAGTGACACGTTGGAAACCAACAATAAATCATCCATAATTTTTAACTTTCTCCCAAATTTAATGTACTTTTTTTGGGAGGGGGGGGCAATAATCACTTTTTTGTTATTTGTGCCCTGGTGAATTTCACCAGGGCACAAAAAATATCAAAATAAAACCAAAGCATTTAATGAGAAAACAAATGTTAATTAATTTGAAGAGAAGCATAGTCATGCAACCGCTCTTATCTGGGTGACACTTTGCGCCTCTCAGCTGACACATTTGAAGATGACTTGGAAAAGTCCCATTTTCCCATTTGGAAAAGTCAACGGGAGGGGCGGGCCTTTTTCGAAATCAGAGCAAACTTTACTTGGACAACACGCGCGCTTATAACTAACTCCAACAGCGTCTTTCACGGTAACCCCCTCCTTCCCCAGAAAAAAAAACATGTAAATGAATATTAGGTAAACACGCACCGTTGTGATCGTGTCTTTTTTTTTCAAGTGAGCGCAGCCGTCGTCCGGGTTGATTTGTGCTCGCTCCAAAAGAGTCGCACGCACGCGCGCGCCCGTCACCAGACGCTCTTTGGCTCCTCCAGGTGTCCGTCAAAGTGAGGTGAACCTCTCCAACGTGAAAAGAACAAAGTGTTTCTGACTTAAGTGTGTGCGCGCGCGTCATATTTCCAGCGGTGGGCGTGTCGGCCGGGAAGAAGGCCACCTCCACCTCCACCTCCGCGCGCGTCAGGTTACTTTTTTTTTTTTGAGTGACAGCGTCACCATGGCGAATAATTCCACGCCGGGCTATTGTCTGGTCCCCGGGCTCGAGCGAGCGACCAATCAGGCTGCGCGTCCGCGCGCGTTTGCCAGCTTGGAAGAATATTTTTAAAAGGGAGCTCCGCCGCGAGCGCTGAGAAGCAGCAGGCGCGAGAGGACGACGAGAGCGGCGGCGGCGGCAGTCCCAACTTTTTGCGCACCAACTTCGGAGGAAGGCGCGACTCGCCCTTGGAGGGGGGGTTTGTTTGACGTCCCCAGCCCCCCACCAGGGTCCCAGCGGCAACTCTCCCATGGCCGGAGCGTCGCGTCGCCTGGCGCGCTGAGCGAGCGGGACCGGCCCCGCCGCGAGTGCCGCGCGTCACCATGTCCATGCTGCCGACGTTCGGCTTCACGCAGGAGCAAGTGGCGTGCGTGTGCGAGGTGCTGCAGCAGGGCGGCAACATCGAGCGCCTGGGCCGCTTCCTGTGGTCGCTGCCGGCCTGCGAGCACCTGCACAAGAACGAGAGCGTGCTGAAGGCCAAGGCGGTGGTGGCCTTCCACCGCGGCAACTTCCGCGAGCTCTACAAGATCCTGGAGAGCCACCAGTTCTCGGCGCACAACCACCCCAAGCTGCAGCAGCTGTGGCTCAAGGCGCACTACATCGAGGCGGAGAAGCTGCGCGGGCGGCCGCTGGGCGCCGTGGGCAAGTACCGCGTGCGCCGCAAGTTCCCGCTGCCGCGCTCCATCTGGGACGGCGAGGAGACCAGCTACTGTTTCAAGGAGAAGAGCCGCAGCGTACTGCGCGAGTGGTACACGCACAACCCTTACCCGTCCCCGCGCGAGAAGCGCGAGCTGGCCGAGGCCACCGGACTCACCACCACGCAGGTCAGCAACTGGTTCAAGAACCGCCGCCAGCGGGACCGCGCCGCCGAGGCCAAGGAGAGGTGAGCCGGCGCCCGAAACGAGGCTTCGTCCGCTATTGACGCGGCAAATTTCCGTCCGGGTGGGGCCCTCAACTTCAAAATACAACTTCATCTATTTTATAAACATTTGCGCTTCCCGATTCCGTATTGCTCTGATCCTCCAAGTGGCAACGACCGATTGCTATTCTAATCATTTGGACTTTTTTTTTGTGGACAACGTGGATTTTCCACATTTGAATTGGGCCTCGACTATAAAGTTGATATAGTGGAGGGCAAAACAATCAAGTGCAACAAATGCAACAATATTTGATTCTTGATGGGACATGTGAACCACAACTGGGGCCCCTGACTGAACACTTCCAGTAGAAGCAGTTGAACATCGATCATGATCAAGCAAGCATTTATTATATAGGCAACCACCCACCCCCTAAAAGATATCGTATCATAAATAGCCATAAAATATATATATTGGGTGGGGAAAAAATTCATCATGTATTGATCAAACCCCATTTTTATTCCTACCCCAACCACACGTTGGGCTCCTGGCCTAACTTCTCAGAGCCCTGCCTTCGAGAAATCTCAATCATACTCCCACCCTTTATTTTATTTGTGGAGGGTTTTTCCTTCCACATAGCATTTTTTTTTGCACCCTGACTATTGTACATAATAATAATGTACACCCAAAACATATTTGCATTCGTCTAATTAATGCAACAGTGTGCCTTAGTGATTTTATGAACAGGATTCCACTCCTGCTAACTCAACCACATCTGACTTGGGCTCGCAGCACTGAGCGTTGCATCTTTGGGATGTACACGAACGATCGAGGCCTTATGACGTCGGCGTCAAAATATCTGAGCTCCGACGACAGCGAAGTGAATATGCGTATGAAGTCACGCTTGACGACGCAATCGCGACAACAGTGCCCCCCCCCCCTTGCCCCAAATGGCTCAGAACCTAAAACGGACATTGGCTCACTTTTCTCGCCCGAAAATAAGCAGCGATCTTGCTTCTTATTATTATTATTATCATTGTTGTCGATCGCTGATATGCGTGTTGCGATCGGTCAATTAAAACATGTTTTGTCGGGGTCAAAAGTCGCGGTGCGACCTAAGTGACGAAAAACTTGACCTACTTGTGATATTTTTCAAGTGTTTCAAGTGAATGAACGAAAGCCAAAATTGCAGGCCGCGCTCTGGGTGGGTGCTCCAAGTTTCGTGCAAAATAACCTCCGCTGTGACGTGCCGCCGTGGCTTTTTTTTTTTTCAGGCGCTATCGATCAGAATTTTACCGCAGATGACCACGCAGAAAAACACCCCGAGTGGTGTGCGCGCGCGTCCTAGTGGAAGAAGACAAGTTGCTGTCAGGTGTTTGCTGCGCGCACGCATGCTCGGTGTCTTCTTTCAGCCCCCGGCCACTAATTCGAGGCTGAAAGCTGCAAATCAATCAGGTCGTCCCACACAGTCAGAAAGAGAAAAAAAAAGCCAGCTGCAGAATTTGCTCCTCTATTGTAAATCGTTCCATTTTCACAACAGAAAAAAAAACTTGCCACTAAATGAAAACGTCTAAAAAGAAGAATGTAAACATCCAACTGCCCAAAAAAGGACATCGTGTGATGAGTTTAGCAACATGAATCCAAAATAGTGGAGCTGATAAATGTACACACCTGACAAAATCATTCGCTTTTTTATTTTTATGTTTATTATTTTTTTAATAGAAAGCGATTACTGAGCCATGATGTTGTTTTCTTTGGGTTTAACGACTGCGCTTTTGTGAATTGGGTATTGTACCCGTGCACCTTCATCGTGACATTGACACTTTTGCCCAGGTTGGACAAACTGGCTACATTTGTAACGTTGTGTAGCGCTCACAAAGGCAACGCAATTGTTTTCAAGAGGGTTCGCTTGTGTTTTTGTGTTTTTTATTTTTATTTCGTTCTTTATTCTTATTTTTATTTTTTGGGGGGGAGGCAACAGAAGCAACAGAAGGCACAGCAGTTCTGCAAACGCTCGTTTGCCCATTTTCACAACAGGCAGCCCGCAAACGAAATTGCCCCCTTTCAAATTGGATTCAAGTTTGGACTGCACGCGACTTTTTTTTAAACAGTGCAGGATGTGCTTAATTTAATCTTGTACATCGATGACACGTGTTTTGAATATGGTAAAGTGACGTCATTCTCAACGCTCTGTCACGTTGGTTGGCCACATTTGGATGATGCAAAATCTTGGACATGTTCGAATTCATTCATCCGAATTAAGGCCCCCCCCCTGCCCCAAATGCGACGTGGAAAAAAATAGTTTCCGTCATAAAATCTGTCACAGTTTTGGACGTATTTCATTTGGAAGAGTAACTTTTCCTTTGAATGAAATTGCACGCGCGCTCACACTGTGGCCTTTATTTAGGTGTGTTCAAAAAGAAGGATTGCAAATGTGGAGTCATTTGGATTGGTGCCGTTCACGCGTGGTCACATGGGAAGCTAATTATTTCTCCCTATATATATATTTTTGTTTGTTTGTTTGTTTCGTTTAGCTCGGGCGTATTATTATGATTGCTGTTGTGACCTGTAATAGCTGTGGTGATCAGTTCAATATTTTCGGTAGTATTTGAAGTGTGTCATTTGGAAACGTTGACGGCCTTTGCGTGTTCGCAGGGAGAACAATGAAAACTCCAACAACAACAACAACGGCGGCGGCGGCGGCAATGCGCTGACTTCGTCGCTGAACGGAACTAAAACTCTTTTGGGCAGCTCGGACGACGACAAAACGCCCGCGGGCACGCCGGACCACCGCCCTTCGCCCAGCCCGGCGCTGTTGCTCGGCTCGGCCGGCGGCGGCGGCGGCGGCGGAGGGCAGCTGGCCCCCTTGCACGGCCTGCCGCCCCCACCCGGACCCGCCGCCGTCCCCGTGGACGGCGGCGCTGACTCGGCTCACCACCACCAACACCCCCACCACCATCACCACCATCATCACCATCCTCTTCCTCCTCCCCATCATCATCCTCACCACCACGCAATGCATCACGACAGCATTCTGAATCCGATGTCGTCCAACTTGGTGGACTTGGGATCGTAGAAGAAGGCTTTGGAGGAGGACAACATGCACAAGTGTGCCGGTGGGATTTTATTGTCTTTTTTTGGGGGGGGGGAGTGAAAGAAAGCACTTAAAAAAGAGGACGTTCTCTCTTCAATTGGCACCAAAGGTGAGGCGGGTCCATTGGGTGGAAAAACGCCAAAGTATTTGAGCAAAATGGAACTCGCCAAATCAAAAACGTCTTAATGATTGCAAACAGTTTTTTTCCGGTGGGTCGCGTGTATTTTTCTTGGTTTACAGGCTTTTCCAAGCGAGCCCAACTTGTTTCGTTTTGGTTGTTATGCTGCGAGGAAAAGAGGAGTCGCGCGTCCTCCTCGAGCGTCTTCGATAAAGAGCCGCGATGAGATGAAATATCTTTGACTCATCTCTTGATATTATGATTACTATGATCATCATTTGGAGAAAATTTAAAAAAAAGACTGCATGTGAAGTTGACACGATGAAGCCTCAAAGGAGTCGCCTATAGTTTCTTATACCCTTTACAATAAAAACACACGAAACGTGAATTCACTTGGACCATTTCTTTCATTCGACACCATTTTTTTCATGTTGACTTTTTCCCTCCCGTGTCGGATACATCTTAGCGAGGCAGAACAGAACCGCACCAACGAATCGTATTTCTTTCTGCGAGGATCGATCCTTTGCGACCTGGCGCGGAGCGAGCAGGAAACAACAACAGCAAATGTTTGACAGGAGTTGAAAATTTTTCAATTGCTTTCCATTCGCCCTCACCGAACGGCTGTGAAAAGCTTCACTCTGTCGTCTTGGTTCCTCTTCCAAACAAGAACCCTTTGCCACGGAAAATAACACAGACATTCGATTCAAATTAATTCAATGCAAACTGCGACGAATTAAGCCGAACATTCTGCATGATAATCTAGTGTGCTTTTTTATTTTATTCGGGCAAGTACAAGCGCTTTCGGTTCTTTTTTCTTTTGCACCTTTTGATTTTTTTTTTTAATAAACTGAAATTGTTCAATGTGTTCTGGAGTGACGCGCGGCACAAATATGAAGCATTGTGAGCAACGCGATGACGTCAGAAGCGTCGCCACGGCAGCCACCGAGCGGGCCCACCGCGGGGAGGGATTCAAGTCGGACGCTTCGAATCACGTGTCGCGATGAAACGTCGAATGTTGACGAAATGCCTCTTGCGGGAAATCCGGAAACGGCTGCGGGGCCAGGCAGCTCGAGTTGTTTTCAAGTTGACCGTTTGACTGCCATTCAAATGGGATTTTGTGGAACCGGTGAGTAGTTTCATTCATCTTCAGCTTCAACTTCAACTTGCTGCCTGCGTCAATATCAGACGACTGGCAATCAGATAGCCTGAGCATCCTCTTTTTTTTTTCTTTTTTTTTCATTTGGTCGTTAGGCGTAGAAAAATTAGTAGTGTGTTTCCGGTAACATGAAATTTCGGCATAGGGTCGGTAGGTCGGACAAATGTTTTTATTTTTTTAAATATTTTTGCCACGCCCCCATCATAAATGTAAACAAAATAACCATAAAACATAAAACAAGGAGACATTGAAACCCCCGCTCGCCGCCGAAGGAAAACAAACAAACAAACAAAAAACTACGGCAAGCCTGAGGATTTCACGTAACAATAGTTACCGGTAGCGTGTCGTTTCCGTGGCGTCATTTTACGGTACCGAAACATAGTTTAACCATTAAAGTCACCGCACACGACTTGACTGTGTGATCAACGCGATTTCACTGTGCCTCTGTGTGTTTGTGGTGTGTGGGTGTGTTTCTTCGAATTTACTTTCGTTTTGAGTGTTGGGGGACGCAACAGATAGGTGCGTATGTGGGTTGCTATTTTAGTCCGCAAATTGAGGAATCGCGCGGATGAAAGTTTGAGATGGTGGCGAAAAAAACTCACAAAGGTCTACTAATTACGTCATTTAAGAAATGGCAATGCCAGTCTGATTTTTCGTATGAATCGTCCGAAGGGCGTATCACTAAACTCACCTGTGACGTATGCACAAAACACGAGAGCGAGAGGCGGACTGACGCGAGGCACGATTACATGGCAAATTGGTCATTAGATTTGTAGGCTAATCGCTGTGAAAAATATTATGAAAAAGTATTGGTTATTCTATAATTTACTGGTTGTAGCATGGTAACTTTATGAATAAAATATTCGTCACAAGGTGTAGTAATGCTAGACTGCAACACACAAAACGCGGTCTAAACTATTTTCGGAGATCGCGGCCGCCGCCATGATTCAATGTTGTTGACACACGACGGCAAATGACGCGCATGCTCAACGTGAATATCGCGAGTTTGCACCGATGTAAACATCTTTCCTTTTATTATTTATAATTTTGTCTGTGGTTTTATTGTTCTTGTTTTGATTGTAAAGCGTCCTTGAGTGTTTTGAAAGCGCGTATAAATGAAATGTACTATTATTATTATTATTACACAAAAATGTAGAAGGTTTGAAAAAAATGCCGACCGGAACGTTTTTGTTCGAGGTAGAAATTCTCGGTCGGTCGGGTTACCGGAAACACACTACTTTTTTTTCTACGCCTTATCAGGTGCAGCATGTAATGTGCAAGGAGGGAACGTTCTAGGGTGACGCGTGACACATTACTGGTCCCACTGGGGAAACTCTTCACTTAGCTCCCCATCACCGAGGTCAGGGGTCAAACGTTTGTAAAGCCTGCAAGCAGCCACCAATACGGCGGAGGCACTTCACACTGACTGCCAACGAATGGCGCAGGATCGTGCTGTCGTTGGAAAGGTCGTTCGAAGAACTTTAAAAGTCACCATTTCAAGTTTTGAATTGGGGTGCATTTTTTTTGTGCGTTCAGGGATGAAGACATGAAACCAATACAAGTTATTGTACAGCTGTAGAGCCCTTGAAAGGACAAGGGGGAAAAGTCAAAAGGTTTCACATGCGCGCCAGAAAGTTTCTCAAACTGTTACAATCAAAACCACAATTGGCTCAAAACCAATTGCTGGTGATTGCAGTTCTGTTTTGTGTCAAATAAAGGGAGTTAAACTGAATTATATCAATCCATCTCAACATAACCGGATTTTCAGGACGAGACGGCGCACCGTATTTAAAATCGCAGTGTCACTTCCGGGTGCTATTTCTGTATTGAACACATACGCGACGCATTGTATATTATTCGACGTGGGGACGGTAAAACGTATGCGAGCTTAATAAAACAACAACAAAAAAAACAAGGGTAGCATGCGTGCACACTTGCATGTGTTTTGAAAAAGGCAGCGGGAGCAAAACCGAGTCCGGTTGTACTTTATTGAAGTATTTGAACGTGTACGTTATTTTTGGGAACAATCCTCACCTCGTGGATTCATCCGAGACCTCATCTTCTGTGTCTGAGAAGAACCGCTGAGCAAGTTCACCATCAAACGCGCCAGGTTCCCTCGCCAATCGTCTCGTTGCCGCGCAGAAATGATGGCGGCCCGAAAGCTCCAACAACAGTGCCAGCAGACACGTTAACCCAAGCATCCGCAATACAGTCACACATTGTGGCGTATATGTGTTGTGTGTGTGTGTGTGTGTGTGTATTGTGTTACAGTCAAAAAAGTGGAGCAAGATGGAGCCGTTTGCTGAATGTTGATGCGAAAAAACTGAAAGGTCAAGGTGCTTTCCCAGGTGGTAGCCATGCACGGCCGACCTGCACAAGTCGGAAGACATTCAATCCGCTCTTGATGACTTTTCCAGCGATTGTCACTCTCGACTGGCGTTCCATGAAATGAGTTGGACGTGACCATAAATGACACCTTTTGGGAGTGTTAACTTATTGCTGCTGTGTTGTTTTTCTTGATGTCTGATTGATATATATACATGTATATATATATATATGTATATATATATATACCCCGTAAAAGACAATATCAGCGTAATTAGACTTTTGGGGGGTTCTTTTTAGGTTTTATTTTGAAGTTGGCCTTCTCATCGCGTTGGCGGCGTGTTGTCGTCCTGCCGAGCGTCAACAGTTGTCGCTGCAGTCGGTTTGACTTTTTGACGACAGAGTACCTTAAATAAATAAATATATCAACTGGTACCCGAGGCAGAAACAAATGTCTCGAGCATATTTTTTGCCCGAGGTACTGGAATTAATCGAGGGCCCGTCTCAGCTCTATTGTTGACAACCAAATGATCTTCCGTTCGAATGCAGAAGTCGCAAGTGGTTGTGATTGACTGTCGTGAACGACCACCCAAAATTGGATGTCACCTCATTGCATCGGAGACCTCCGCAAGGCCCAAATGGAGGACCAGTGCCAACGGTTTGACACTGGGTGTCACTGCCCTGCAAAACAAGACCAAAAAAAAAAAAAGAAGGGCGGGGGTGCGTCGTTGCAGACTTGACTTCACTTTGGAACAGTACATCATTCTAGTACGGCCTCACGCCACACGGCGGCGTCTCTTGAACGCATTTTGGTCAGTTGGTCACCTTTTCCTTCAACTTCCGGAATCCATTTTTTTTTTTTGTCATGGACTCGGTTGGGCGTAGCTGACAGCTGTGCTCCAAAGTAGCACGTGGTCAAGATAAGTGACGGTTATTTGGTTCAGAATAAACAAGTGCTCGTGGAAATCTTCAGCTGTCCAACAGCATGCGTCCAGGGCCGGTTCCCCCCTCGGCTCACACCAACACATGTTGCAACTTGCCACCACGCTGACACACTCGCACAAATAGAAGAGTCCATCAGGAGGTGAAGTGCATTCAGGAAAGGCCTCGCGGCGGGCTGCTTTTCTTGTTCAAAACGTTTTTTCGAAATGTATTCATGGTCGCTTTGAAAGTTAATGTTGGACCCGCAGTGCCCTCTGGCGGTATGGTTGGTCATTGCATTTCCTTGAAAATGATCTGACAGGTTTTGGGGCTGTTGGCACGTTTACATTTGCACAACTCAACGTCACCGAGGCGCCCGCTGGCTCTCACGCAGGCAGCCGGCCACTTTATTAGGTACACGGGATTGGATCATCGGGGGGAGCTAATTTTGAAACGTTCAGATCATGTTGTGTTTGCCGTGGTGAGGCTCTGAGGCTCTGGGTTCGAGTCTTGGCCCGTGCCTTCCAAAGCCACAATGATCAAATTCCTCATCTCTCTCAATAATAATAAAAATGCATTTGGCGTACCTTATGGAGTGACCGCAGAGGCCAAGGGGTGGAGAGGCCACAACGTGCTAGCGTGCATCACCGCTATCAGACAGAGCAATTATTTTGCTTTTCATCGCTGTTTGAATGTCTTGCGAGGTGTTTTGTCTTGTTTGTTGCGATTCCACGCAACGCCGGTGTTCAGGAATTCCCACGAGAATGCGGTTATCATCCGTTGACAGAGAGCTCTGTGCAGCACGTGGGGGAAGATAGTGTTTCCCTGTGTGTGCGTGCGTGCATGCGCTTTGGCCTGACATTTAAATGAATGCATGTGAGCAGGTGATGTGTTAACCCCCCACCCCACCCATTCAAACGCGCACACAACATCTCGTGCGGCGTTTAAAGGCCATCAGGCATGTTGGACAGCCGTGTTACAAGCGACGGATTCAAAGCGAGCGTGACCGTTGTTGTTGCGGCCGGGATTGGCGCTAAGCCATTTAGTTCGCCTGTGTAAATGGCATAGAGTTCAATCAGGAACAATTTTATCGTCTTTTGGCACATTGGGAAAGGTGTCAGTTGTGAGATATATATATATACACACACAACACACACACACACACACAAATTGTTCACTTCCTGCTCGGCTGCTGTTTTCCGTCAACGGAAAAGGCTCCATCCCCTCCGAGTTCTCGGTACCTCGACTAGTGTTTGGTCCCATGCAGACCTGAGGCAGCGGGCAGTAGCTCCGAGAGGTGAGCTTGGGCTGGGCCATTTCAAGATTTGGAAACGAATCCTCCGGTCTTCAAAAGAACTAAAAAATGAGCCAGTGAAGGGATGCCAGAGGAGGAGTGAGCGGCGGCATTCTGGACCAACTGGAGGCGCTTGATGGAGGATTGGCCGACTCCAAAGTCAAGTGCGTCACGGTGTTCCAGCCGAGATGCGACGAAGGCATGAATGACTCTTTCCAAGGGCTTTTGAAAAAGGAGAGGCTTGACTTGAGCCGGCTGCCAAAGATGAAAGAAGCTGGATTGAACGACGGCGCCAATTTACCTGCTTTGGAGTAAAGCGGCGGTTATTAAAACTATCCTATCTAATTCATTGATTCATCACAAAAGTTACTGACAGATTTATCGGTGACTAAAATAATCGTGAGTTGCATCCTTCCAATTACAACTTGCCATAATGAAGTTACAGTCCTTAGCGTACAGGCCACTCGATCGCTTTAATGACTTACTGAGCGTTTGCGTTCCACACTTGACGGAGTGTCAGACACGACGATTTCTACACACGCAGAGCATCTGCTCTCGTTGCCTGATCAAGACATTCCGTGCTTTCTCAGCGCCATCAGGCTTTGTCAGCCAACGAGAGCGCCCCCTACGTGTGACCCCAATGATCCCGCGGGCCAGTTTCACGCACACGCTTGTGAACCCGAAAGCACATTTCGGACAAGCGAGTGGCCGCGAAGCAAGGAAATGACAGAAACATCGCCGCCTCCGGCGACGTTCCTGCACGTCCTCGCTTTTCCGCTTTGCGGCCTCCCGTCGAGTCAGCTGGCAGCGGCCGACGGCGCTTTCTGTCCATTTACAGTGAAACCTTCTGTGTGGCCTGCTCGCCGTCACCACAATGGTGGGGTTAAACTCCAAAAGGCCGCACTCCAGCGGAGGCTATTCTACCCTCAGGATCATAAACACACACGCACCCACGAGTCAGTCAGTCGGTCGGCGATTCTTTGGGTATCAGTGTGGGGAAATAAAGCGGTGGACCGGTTTGACTTGCACAAGCGGAAGCTGTGATCTTGCACGACTTGGAGAAGCTGCTTCAGCGTTCCAACACGGTTTGACCTTGATGTCATCAAACTGTGATGACTGCGGGTGCGCGGACGCCATTGATTTGTTTTTCAAATGATTTTGACTGATTCTAAATGGTGACATGATTTCATCGGGGTTTTGGGTTTTTACAGTCAACAATGATTTCACGAGTGTTTGAAATGGAAGTCAAGTCAAACACATCCTCGACAAGAACAGGTTCTTTTGCGGCGCCACTCGTCTCAACGAGGATTGCGTTCATGGGACGTGAATGACGCAATGTTTTGATGCATCTCCGAAGGCGGCCATTTTGCCAGTTGCTGTCTGAAAACTGCATCATTGTTTCGCCGGGCTCAGTCACGGCTCACCCGTTTGGTCGGGTGACGTCCGCAAGTTGAGCCCGCCCTCAGCGACTGTGATGTCACTTCCGGTTTAAAATGGCCGCCCACCGGGAGGGTTCAAAACTGGCCCATTTTGCTGCTTCATTCATATCCCACCAACGCAAGAATTTATCGCCAAATTCATGACTTGACTACCCCTTTCAAGACCATCTAAAAAGTCATACTTAAAAAAAAAACATCTATCAAACGTATTTCTATATTTTGCTCACATTTTCCGTTTCGTATTGCATATTTAAGGCATCCAAATTCATCAAATATATCGAACATATATTTCTCCCAATTTATCAATTTCGGAACTGCCCTGCGCTTCACGTTCCACGTGAGAGACGCATGTTCGCTGGGACGGTGGTGTTGTTCGCGGTCGTGTCCAACTCTACCACTTCAGACTAAGTGACGTTACAAAAAAAAAAAAGCTTGCTCGTTGAGATTGACACTTGGTGCCATTTTAAAGTCCGAATCTTTTGGCGTGAGTCTCATAAGACCGTGCAGGTGTCCCGAATCAAGTCTTGAGCGGGTACAAAATCAAAATCAGCCACAAATGGAAACACGTTCCAGATAGCTCCGCTAGATGGCAGTCAAGGAACGCGTTTGGCTCTCCTCGGCTCACCAAGGCCCTTGTGCACTCTTGCAGTGTGTGTGCGTGTGAGCGTGTGTTTTGTGTGTGTGTGTGTGTGTGTAAACTGGGACTAGGCGCCCTCCTATAATCCATCCCATATAGCGTTTAAATGGGGGCTGAGTTGATAAGGGCAAAGCGAGCCTGACCTTTGGTTTGAGCTTCGTACACAAAAAAAGGCTGCGTCACACCAGGGGGAGCTTTGGGCCTGCCTTGAAACGAATGAAATCTCTGCGATTGATGCGCCGGAAGAACGTGCAATGTGCACTGTCCAGATTAGCCTCACAATCAACCCGTTCGCGCGCATCGTTTGGGGTCCCCGCCTGGCCGGCCGGAATATGTCGCCGTCCGTCGAAAAAGGACATGGTCTGGTCTCAATATGCTGGCTTCCGTCTGGAGATGGTGGAATGCGCGTCGAAGCCTTGGCAGTGCGCTCGGAAGGCCGACTGTTTGTCATTTTAGGGGTGCGGAAAAGCAAAAGTGGATCTGTTGGCCATTGATGCCAATGTAAGTTGAGGGGTTCGTTGTTTTTAGTGGATGGATCTACTTTACGAACGGCAAAAGGAGAGATATAATCCTTTCAATGCGGTTTTATAAAAAGGGGAAAAAAGACGTCCGTACTGCAGCACGTGACCAAAATGACTTTCTGCTTCTCTTACTTCAACAGCCAATCAGAACCTATCATCATCAAAACACGTCGAAGCAATTATTAAACAACAGAATATAATTTAGGTATGCTTCCCGTGAAATAACATGATGCTCAAATATAAAATGATCATTAATAATATAAGCTTACACAAATGCTCGTCGTTTCCGCTTTCTTGCGGAGTGACGATATTCGGACGTCTGAAGACTCCTTTCACCAATGCAGGAAGGTTGTGCGCCCCAAAAACAAACACGTACTTCCTTTGAACCACGAATGGCTATTTCCAATTCCTCGTGAAGCCAAGCCAAGTTGACCAACGAAGTTGGGGTGACTTTGGGGGAAAAACGATGTCGATTTAATGACGTTGAAGGTTGGGTTTGACGCGGTGTGGCTTCATGACATGGAGTGAGTTCACGACAACATCAATCCTGAAAAGTGTGCAATATGGTTTGACGCCAAGCTAATTCGCATTTCTCCTGAGGTGCGATTGTGTGCCTGCAAACCCAAACAGGGCCGCAAAGCAGATGGTAGGCCGGAATAACACACACACACACGCACACACACACACACACACACACACACACACACACACACACACACACACGCACACACGCGCGCGCGCACACACACACACACACACACACACACACGCACACACAAAATGTTTTGCCGTCCAATGCTAAACACGCGGCTGCGTTGTATGTATGTATGCGTGTGTGCGCGTGCGTGCAGGCTAAGAAGGCCTGAGAACGTCGGGAGAAAACCCAGGTGCTCGGGTTGTATTTAAGCTGCTCAGCCCTCTGTCCAGTCGGTGTGCACAGGGCGAGAGATCACACAGCTTGCACCCAGTGGCCTTGCACAACAACACAAACGCTCACGCGCGCCCACGCCCCACCAGCCCCACCCCCATATGTGTTGGGCGCGTGCACGCGACATGGCTCACAGTCGCTCGAGTAAACCTGCTGCTGCTCGGATGCTTTCATGTTCCGCTTGTTTTAAAAGAGATGAGCCCTGTGTGTGCGCCCGACGGCCAGCATGCGCTCACACGCACGCGCACACTTACTCTGTGATGTCTGAGCAACAAATTAACAGGAGAACATCTTCAAACAGTGAGTGGAATGTGTGTGTGTGTGTGTGTGTGTGTGTGTGTGTGTGTGTGTGTGTGTGTGTGTGTGTGTGTGTGTGTGTGTGATATTGGAGGTGTGCACGTGTTGCTGTGTTGTGTGCTCTTGGTGGACAACAAGCAGCAGGTGCACGGCTCGTGTAATTTACACAGTAGACACGGCGATGACAAGGCCGGAAGTTAACATGCAAAATGTCATGTCTACACACACACACACACACACACACACACACATATATATAGATAGATAGATAGATAGATAGATAGATAGATAGATAGATATACATATATATACTGATACACACACACACCCATATGTATGTGTGTGCATAAATGTGCAACGTGTACTGTCTCTCTCTCTGTATATATATTATATATATATATATATATATATATATATATATATATATATATATATATATATATATATATCGTGATAGATATATATACAGTATATATAGATGTATATATTTACTGCTCAAAAAATAAAGTGAACACTTAAACAGCACAATGTAACTTCAAGTGTTCCCTTTATGTGTAGTCATATATATATATGTGTGTGTGTGTCTATAAATATATTGTCTTTAATATATATACAGAAAGAGAGAGAAATAGAGAGATGCATATATATACATGCACACACATGCATATATATATATATATATATATGTGTGTGTGTGTGTGTCTATAAATATATTGTCTTTAAAAAAGTGAATGGTGAATAATAACGCATGATTTTATTTTGTAACATATAATAACAACAAAAATATAATTACAATCATAACGTTATTCTATAAATCATACAGTAGTGTTTAATTTTCTTTGTAGTGTCATTCTTGATGCCTTTCAAGGGACCACGAAATGAAGTGTGTCCTTCTTGGAGCTCTTAGGCATTTGATAGAAGGCAAACCAAAAATGTGTTGCCATATGAGGCATGCATGCGGTGCAAATTCTGCACTTCAGATTTCATTGGTTGATTGGTGTTCAGGTGTGCCTTCTATGCGTGTGCCTTTTGTCCCTCGCAATCGCACAGTCCATTTCCAAGCTTGCCAGGTGCCTCTATGCGTCCGTGTCGCTCAGCCCCGCTCCCCTCCCCCAAAAAACAACCACAACAGATATTGCGGGCGGCCTCTTGAGTCATTCTTGAGCCTTTTGCCTTTGTTTGCTGCGACGTGAATGAACCCCATCGGCCAACGTGTGTGCAGTTCAGGGGACGGGGAAAAAATCAAAACAAAACAGGGCAGGGCAAATATTTCCCCCCGCCAGACTTTGGCCATGCATGCCTCGTTCTAACACCCCCCCCCCCCCCATCCCCCCATCTTCCACGATTCACGTTAAAAAGCGGTTAAAAAGCAGCCGTGCGTGACAAGCTGAAGTAGGCAGCTCCTCGTGGAATTCAAGTCCAAAGTGGAAAAGGTGCGCTCGGGGGGCCGCGTGCGATTGTCTCGCATTCTTGTCGTTGACTCTCGTGTAAGTAGTATCACACACACAGATTACTCCTCGCTAAGTTCTTTTGTGTGCTGATCCATATTTGACTTGACACATCACGAACACGAGCCCCCCCACACACACACACTGTGCGTGACCCCGTGCAGAGACACGCCCACGTATGTTTTACACCGAAGGCCCAAGTGGACTTGATCCATATTTCTCGAAATACGCATCGACGTCTTGTGAATATTTTTCAAAAGCTTGCTCCAAATCCGCACACCACTCGATCGAGTCACGCTGCTCAAAGTTTTCCCAAAAGTTGGACTCGCTTTCCGATGTCAAGTCGCTGCAACGCGCATTGCTTCTAAGTCGGCCGACACTGCAGAAGATATTTCCTCTTTTTTTTCTGAGTGTATACTTCTTTATTTGGAATGAAATGGCACTAGAGTTCTTGGTTATGTAGACGTGAAAAGGGCAATTGTGTGACATCATGAGAAAGTCTCGTTTCCGTATCGAAAACACTTTGCTGAATTGAAGATTCACTTTTGGGTCCAAATGTCGTCACCCGCACGCGTTTAAAAAAAAAAACAAATCAAACAAAAACAAGTTGGCTGTGTAGCAAAAAGCTGCCTCTGGCGCATCACTTCATCTTTTATTCTGAAATATTTGTCATAGTCATGCTTTAAAACAATACACGTGTTTTATATGAATGTGCAAGGTATACTTTTTGGCTTGGGGCGTACACATGCACGAAAAATATACTTTGAATAAATTATCAATGCATGATAATAAAAAAAAACGCTATCTGGAAAATTGTATTTTATTTTGTTCAAATGGGATTTTTTCAAGAATGTCTTTCCCCGTTGAAATATGCCTTCTCTATTTTCTTCCCCACAATTCTCCAGCGCCCCCCCCCCCGCGCCCTCAAACGCCCAGACCTCAGACGTCCACGTTTTTTGCAGTGTGCGTGCAAGTTAATTTTTTTTTTTGGTGTCCCAAACAAGAGCTGCAAAATCATGACCGGATGCTCTTCGATCCACATTTGCACGTGATCAAAAACGACTCCCGCAAGTGTCCCGGAACAAACGCGCTCATTGCTTGCAGGTTTAGCAGAAGGAAAAAAAGAAGAGACTTGCTGGGGAGAAATCCCCCTCTTTTTTTAAAAGCCAGGGCAGATGAGGGGGGGTTAGAGGGGTGCTTGTCGTTCCGGGAAGAAAAGCTCTTTTGAGGGGGCACAATAGCAGATTGGAGCAGGGGAGGAGTCCCATCGCGATTAGGCCATTTAATGGCGCGTTTACTTAATTTCGGCATTCAGCGGCAACGGTAAACAAAAGGTGCGCTCGTCGTTTTGTATTGTTTTGTTTTGGGGTTTTTTTTGGTTGTAGCTTTGTTTTATTTTGTCAGAATGTGTGTGCCGTTTACACGGAAGGCCCGGTGTACCTATTTTAACGATGTTTGTCTTTCTTTCTGTTTTGGTTTCGCCCCCCGGTTTTAGCACGGCGAGGAAAAGCCGGAGGTGACTTTTGCAAAGTCCGCGCTGCAAACGAGCATAAATAAGCCCGCAAAGATGAGCGGCTAAAGCCCCCGCAATCCAATCACGGTCCGACATGAACTTGGCTCGAGACACTCACCTTTCAATTAAATATTATATTTGATGATTTAAAAGCAAACCCAAAAATCAAACAACAACAACAACAACATAAGATGCTATGATATTCACAGATAAAAACAGGATTTGAAGGGCAAAAGGAGGAAGAGGAGGAGGAGGAGGAAGGTCCACGTCGTGATATGCGCAAATGTCACAGAGAACAGACAGGCCGAACTCGAGCACGCGTGAGTGTTTTGCAGTTTGGAGCAAATATTGGATGGCGGAAAGACCAAGCAGAGAGAAAAGTGGAGGAGGAAGGGATCGTTATGTACAAGCATATTTCTACACCTTATATATTACACCGCGGGAGAAGGATGCCCTTGTTATTTTCTTCTTCGCATAGAGCGACATCCTCCTATATTAACCCCCCACCCCCCGAAAAAAATATATTGAAAATAAAAATCTGATACATTGTTTTGGCCCCGCACAGGCAGACGGTGACGAAGGAAAAATGATTTTCTTTTTTGGAACAACAACAACAACAAAAAAGGTGCTTACGACTTGAAATGATTGTCTGATGAACAAAACAAAAAACAAAAAAACATGTGGTTTGCGTGACATCATCCCAAAATAAAGGGTCCAAACGTTTAGAATTCCCTCTGCTCGTTGCTCCTCTGGATGCAGAAGAATCCGATATCATAATTAAAAATTGAAAAAAAATCAAAACAAGGGACTGCTCATGCAAGTTGAGTATTGTTGGCGTGTGATGAAGACGACGAAGAAGGGCGTCAAGCGTTGGCTCCTTTTTTGTCTTTTTCAAAGCGTTTCTCATTTAAAAAAAAAAACAAACAAACCCACCAACCAACAAACAAACACGTGCTGTATCTTTTTTTTACGTCATATTTAGAGCGATCGGTCCTTGTGACTCCTCCATTCCGAGTCTGTTGTTGTTGTTGTTGTAGTTTTCCTCTCGGGTCCTGTGGATAATTCTCTTTTGGCGTCGCCGTTTGCTATCATACGTCGCACTCGGAGTCGCTGGAGGTGACGGAGAGGATGGACGTGCCGGCGTCGGCGCGCTCCGTCACGCTCGACACGCTGGTGGTGGGACTGGCCGCCGTCGACGGCGACTCGGCCGAGCTGTGAGGGGTCAGGCCGGCCTCGGACAGCGACCTCATGGCGCCCGCTCCCATGGCTTGGTGCTGCAGCCTGAGCCAAAGAGAGACGCCGGGACAGAGTTGAGGCCGGGCACAAATGGCGAGTCAGCTTTTGCTTTTTGCTTTTCACTTTGGTTTTCGTTTTCTTCTCCCCCCCCCCCTCACCTTTGAAAAAAAGAGGCTCTTTCGCCATCCGCGGCCCTCCTCGTCGAGCTCCCCTTTTGCGAAATAAGGGCGCAAAGCTTTTTTTTTGGTTTTGTTTGTTTTTTCCTGAAGCAGGCCCCATTCAAGCGCAACTGGTGCAGATTGCACTTTCTCTGGTTTGCTGCGAGTGACGTGCGGCCGCTCGCAGCGGCAATCATCCTAAAACGTTGCTCGCCAACGCACTCCTGATAATAACTGCGGCGTGCCGGATCAGAAATGTGCGTTGCGGGCTGCGGCAGGAAGACCGCCTGCAGCTCATCTTAGTGGTGGGTCGGTGCGGCGGCGGCGGCGGCGGCGCTGGCGGTTTTTAATCCATTACGAGCGCAGTGATAGCACACTTGACGTTATGAACACAGCCTAGTCTGCAAATGCTCTGAAATAGGAAAAATGATATATTTTTTTCTCCATGATCCCCTGCGCGGGGTAATCTTCCTCGATCACGATGCAAAGTGACGTCAAAAGCCTTCGCAAATCACACCACGAGGAGTTGATGATTTTCACCCTCTTTGTTTTCCGGTGTCAGATTTTTGTACGTCCGCCACTTTTTGAGATGCAAAGTGCTCTCGAATGGACAAATTGCGCCACATTTTCAGCTCGATTAAAAAAAAAAAAAAGCAAACACCCATGCCTCTTCCACACGAAACTATTTTCGACCTCCATTGTTACCTCTCTCTCAAAATATTTCAGCTATGCGGTATTACCTTTCGACCAGCACGAAGAGTATTTAAGAGGGCGCCATTTCGGTGATACGGTGCAAAAAGGGCAAGACTCACATTTTCACCGCGAGGATCAAACGAATTACCTCGTTTCGTCAAACCGTGTCAGCACGATGAGCGATCGTCACATTGGCGGTCATTTGATGTGACCGGTTTGAAATTCTGCGTGTATCTCCTCGTTTCGGTTGCATGCATTTTCGTGTATTCTTTTTTTTTTTTTTTTAAATAAAATAATAATAATAATATCCGCCCAACATGAGTGTTGGGACACTTGCATGGCGGACGTTCGTCAACAAATCCGCGGCCGCCCCAAGGCGCTCCCTTCCCGGGCAGCCCGCATCGGCCGGCCGGCTGCTCCGGTTCGGTCGAGGAACGTGGACGCGCAACGGCAAGTGGAACGGCGTGCATGCGTGCGTGCGTGCGTGCGAGCGAGCGAGCGAGCGAGCGAGCGACCGACCGACCTGTTTTTGGCCGCCGCGGCTCTGTCTCGTTGCCTCCGGTTCTTGAACCAGTTGCCGACCTGTGTGGGGGTGAGTCCGGTGGCTTGCGCCAGTTCCCTTTTCTTGCTGGGGTTGGGGTAGGGGTCCTGCAGGTACCACTCCCGCAGCAGGCTCCGCGTCCGCTCCTTGAAACAGTGCGTCTTCTGCTCGCCGTCCCAGATGGTCCGAGGCAGCGGGAACTTCTTGCGCACGCGGTACTTGTCCACGGGACCCAGCGGGCGCCCGCGCAGCTTCTCGGCCTCCTGGTAGTGCGCCTCCAGCCACATGGCCTGCAGCTTGCCGTGCGAGTCCTTGGTGAACTTGTGGTTCTCCAGGATGTGGTAGAGGTCGCGGAAGTTGCCCGTGTGGAAGGCCACCACGGCGCGGGCGCGCAGGATGGACTCGTGCTTGTTGATGGCCTCGCAGGCGCCCGGCGCCACGGGCAGCGACCACAGGAAGCGGCCCAGCCGCTCGATGTCGCCGGTCTCCTCCAGCGTCTCGCAGACGCTCGCCACCTGCTCCGGGGAGAAGTTGAGCGTGGGTAGCTGGAACATGGACAAGTCTTCCGGGGAGCGGGCGGCGGGCGCGCTGTTCGCCAGGAGCAGCGGGCGATCAGCGAAGTTGGGCAGGAAGAAATGGGAGGGATAAAGCTCTAAAGGCGATCGGAAAACCATGGAAATGACCTGAGAGAGAAAGCCAAACTACGGAGAAAAAAAAGAAACGGGGGCCGACCAGCCCGACGCCAGCAGCCAGCGCGGCCGAGTTGCGCGCCTGACCCCCCAGAAGAAGGAAGGGGGAAAGGAAGAAAAAAAAAAAAAAAGCAGATCGAATGATTCAATGGCTATCGCCTAATGACACCGGCCACATAATATCTCCCCCCTAAATCCGCCGTTGAGTGTAGCATTGAAACATTTTGTTTCCCTTTTCTATTGGTCTTCTTGGTGTCGCCGCGCCGTTGCCATGGCGGCGCTGCCAATCACTGTCAAGCGTGCCAATCATTAGCCAGTACGTAGCGCGAGGCTTTCACCACCAGTGCCGCGCGCGCGGGGGGTTATCGGAGTCTTCCATCGCCACGGCAACCCCCGCCCCGCCCCCCCCCCTCCCCTCCCTCCCTTTTATACATCCCAGCCTCCGTCGCGGCACCGAATTACAGGCTGGAATATTATTGCCATCTTTCACGGGGCTGGTGAAAGTATTTAAAAAACAACAACAACAATAAATGAAGAAAATAAGCACGGCAGGACTTGCGTGAAGACAGGCCGGAGGGGCAGAGCCGGCTCCAAATGAGGGCGACGAGCGGACCCCTTGCAACTCAAGAAGAAGATAGTTTTGTCAACAAGAAAAAAAAAACCTCTTAGCATGTCATCTTGATTTGTTGTGTGTGTGTTTGGGTCTGACTTTGTTACGATAGGTGCTCCGGATCGGCTTTGGTGGTGGTCCCGCTGCAGGCTGCGATGTGACGCCGCTTCCCCCTGCTCGCATCCTGGCCGGCTAACTCGGTCGGTCCCGCCTCCCCCAGCAAGCCTCCTAGTCAAGAAACCTCGCTGCTCATGTGTGACTTTTCATGCCCCCCCCCCTTCTGCTACCCCCCCCTCTGTTTTTTTTTCTTGCAGCTAAGGACACGATCCATGTCCACATATCCACGGTCACAGGACTCGGCTTAGTGCGGTAGCCGCGGCGCTCGGTGTGATTTTCATACTTGCGGCTCATATTCAGCCCAGGGTGTCAAAATCGCGTCGATGGAGGCATAGTGACGCGCATTGTGAGCCGCCGCCGCCGCCGCCGCCCGATTGGAGACGCCTAATCCGAACGGCGGAAAGCTGACATAATGATCCTAAGCCGCCTTTGCCGCAAATCGTTGCGGAATTCAAAACTTTTCCTCCGCTCTCTGTTTCTAGATGTGCACCTTCTCTCCCGCGCCACAAACTTTGCGCCGACTTTCACTCGCGAGACTTGAAGCCATGCATGCGAGCTGATCGGCGTGAGGACATTTGGGTGAGTTGCTCGACGTCAACACAGGGAAGGGAAGTCATTATTTGGGATGCAAGGAGATGGGCATGGTAGGGAGGGGCTGTGTGTGGGTGTGGGGGGGGGCACGCGGGGGCTCCTCCTCAGAGTGGAAGTAAAAGGCGGTATTTTCACGCTGGGGTTCAAGCTGCAAGCCTTCAATGGCCTCGCCCAAATGAAGTCACAAGTGAAGGGTTTAGCAGAGCCGCATAATGCAAAGCCTCCTTACCTGACCGGCTCTCCCGGCGCTCCAATTTACTAGTGCGCCACTCCAATGTCAAGCTGCGGGTGTTATCTGGCATTAGTGCAGGACACTTTTTTTTTTTTGGTTTTTGTTGTTGTTTTTCAACCCTCGCAGGCAATTCGGAAATCGCTGCTAGAGCGGACAAGAGGTGAAATGTAAAACCTGAATGGGAAAGGGTGCCAGTGGTAGGTGGTGGGTGGTTTGGGGGGGGGTGAAATGCTAATTCACATTCTTCTACGCGCCTTTTGTTTACGTTAAGCATGTAATTAACACCCCTCCCAAACAAGTTTATTCACCTGCCGCTAATTGTGTGTTTATCCCAGGGCTTGCTCAATGTTCGGAGCAGCGGGGGGCAGATTGCTGTGTGTTATGTGTGTGTGTGTATGTGTGTGTATGTGTGTGTGTGTGTGTGTGTGTGTGCGTGGTAGTTTTAAATCCTCAATACACCCGCTTGGGACAAGTCTTGTTAGTTATCGTCGCTACGACGCTCCAATCTTGCTCCAGCAAAGTGGATGAGATGGGGCTTGTGACGTCACGAGAAGAAGAAGAGAGAGAGGTCACAAATACAACTCCTTGCTATTTTCTTCCTGTGAACATTTTTTTTTCTCTCTCTCTCTGTGCGCGTGCAGATGTAGCCACGCACGCGCGCACAAGCAGGACCCTGCTTGGCCACACAGTGCGGCCGCACACACGGAGGGAGCGACACGCAGCATGAATACGGTAAGAAACATTTCTGTTCGATTTGGCGCAAAGTCTCTTGAAATTTGTTGGTGTTTTTTTGCATGCATGTCTGTGCGTGTGTGTGTGTGTGTGTGTGTGTGTGTGTGTGTGTGATTTGAAATGGCACATTTTGTTTGTTTGTAATTTTCAATGATTTTTGTGTTGAAATGTGTTTCATTTTTCTTTTTTTTGCGCTTGCAATGTAGCGTTGCATGGGTGGACAAGGTGGAAATTATACAGCGGGCCCACGTGAGTATCCCTTCAAATGTGTTTGAAAAAAGTGTTTGAAAAAAACCCCGCAGAAAACGACTAATTGCTGCCTATGCAGTGGATATAATTCTGGAAACGTCACGTCGTTGACAAACGAGCAAATAAGGAGCCATTTCTTGTTTCTCTATTGCGTGTGCAAAACAAACATGTTTTCCAAGCGCGCCGATTTTCTGCAACGTTCGAGAGTCTTGATTTGACTTTTCATTCTCACGTGAACGTAAACTTGAATGGTTTGATGTTTAATTCCCGTTTTGCATCGGACTGAAATATTTCATTTGCACTTACCTTTCTTTGCATTATTGTAGCGCAGTCTAGAGTCGACTTACCAGTGTGTCATTATTTCTGTAAATATATCATATTGATGCTAATATTTGACGGTATAACTCCCTTAAATATTTGCTGTTTTACATTCTCCAATTTACATTTTCGGCAGTTTTATTTTAACGGACAACTGTTTTTCGTTTTTGTTATTGTTGTTTTTTTAATACATCAAATTTAGACACGTGCACAACATTTAGCGTTGCCGTTTTCATGCCTCGCAATATTGAGGAGGCTTGTAAAATGAACCAAGAAAAAAAAAGTCTAATTTCAAAACGCAGCAGAAGTCGCAACAGAAAGTTTCAAACATTTCTCTACCTCTTTTCTTCTTGCCCCCCCCACACACCCCTCCAGCCTGCTTCTTTTTCTTCTTCTTCTTGTATGTGGTTTGCATTGTGTGCCCTCATTAGGGGCACTTCCTGGCAGGGCCGCGCGCTTGTATCCGAGCTGTCCAATCAGTGTATTTACACGGCTTGTTAGCGACAGTTAATGAGGGGTGCCCCCCTCCCCAGTCGACCCCGCCTGCTTCCCCACCACACAAGACCCTCCTCAACATTAAGATTTACATTGTGTCAACTTCTAATGAAGATTCGGACAAAAATTCCTCCAAGTTGGGCTCAATGGAGGGATCCTAATATAATATAATATAATATAATATAATATAATATAATATAATATAATATAATATAATATAATATAATATAATATAATATAATATAATATAATATAATATAATATAATATAATATAATATATATATATATATATATATATATACATACAGTATATATACACACACACACGGAGGAGAATAATTATTATTATTCTCTTACTGCAGTTCTGCAAAGATGAATTTTGCTTCATTTGTCAGTTCTATGCAGAGAAGGTGACGTGTGTGTGTGTGTGTGTGTGTGTGTGTGTGTGTTGAGCGTGGCGACGGGGGGGGGGCGGGGGGGGTTGCTTGGCAGTGTGTGTCACCAGCGTGATGGATCCGCCATTGTGTGCTGAATGAGGCTTGACACGTCGGCTTATGTGCCTTGGTGTAGAGGAGCAAGTTCACTTTACAATCTCCCACCGGATCACCATCTGTGATTTATGCCTGTTTTTTGGGTCATTATTTTATTTTATGATTACAGTAGAATTAATGTTTACTCACTGATTTGCATTAGCACGTTGAATGAGGTTTAGCGCTGGGAAGCAAGTTATCAACTTGAAAAATTACACTTTGCAAGATAATTGACAGAGAACGTCATTGAAATGTCCGTCGGTGCGCCCTCCACTGGACAAAATGAGCAACGACAGTTATTTTGACTAAACCACTGCAGTCACAGGCCACATTTGCACCCACTGGCGGGTTGGTTCTGGCCCCGGGCCGTACGTTTACTTTCCCTGTTTAAAAGTGCTTCAACGGTTCTGTGGAGTCACATAAAAAAATAGAGGTGTTACATACACGTTAGCGTGTCTATTTGAAACGTGAATAGCAATAGCGAGTTTTAATATAATTTCATTGATGCGGAGTTGATTTGCCGATTCCCGGCCGCAGCATCCTTCGCATTGAACCCTCCGGCTCTGAACCGCTCCTCTCCTCCCATCCTCGCGCATCCAGTCAGGTACACACACGGCGCTCCCTGAAGTGGTGAATGGTGCCCCCACCTCCCCCACCCAAGCCCTATCCTCTTCGCCCTCTTTTCCTCCATAGAGACACCACTTAAGAATCAATTAGACCTCCTCTGCTCCCGCCACCGCGAGGCATAAACAGGTGGCCTCCGAAATGCGCACATTTCCAATTCCAACTCCGGACTTGGAGGTCACCGGTACTGATCCGCCTTCATTCGGCCGTCAGCTATGAAATCAAATCGTAATACATGATGGAGTTTCACGACACGAACAAAACGATTTTCTCTCGCGTCGGGCACTTCGAGCCAGACTCGAGGTGCGTTCGAGGCACGTTCAAAGTGTAGGACATCTCACTAAAAGACGGGAAACCTCAACGAATGGAACAACGCCAACAACTACTCATAGTAAAAAAAAATAAGTCTGGCCTTTCTAACGGTTCTTGTTGTTTCACCTCGAATCGGAAAGGCCACACAAATAAAAAGACCTTTTGGATTAGAGTTGAAACATCTTCAACAAATAAGAACAGCCCGCTTGCCTTTTCTCAAACCTCGCAAAACGTCGGATCTGGATGACTGACAATCGATGCAGGCATTTCGATATTTAGAATGATTTTTTTTAGAAACCCTCGACAACGAATCGTCATCCTCGATTGTGATCAGGTGGCAGGATGCCGCGCCGCCGTACTTTGCCGAAGTTGTCCAAGATTTTGGTGGCCGAGTGCCGACACGACGGGGTCGAAAGATGAGGCACTCCCAGAGCGTCATGCTGGACGCAGCACTCGTATTGAATGTTCATAATATCTGATTTTCAAATGACGATATTTATATTTATAAACAGTCATTCATTTGTTGTTGCTGGGAATTTCCATTGATGTTCTAAGAATGTGGACGACCTTTTGGTGTGCGCCGTGTGCAACGATACACAAAAACACAGTGTATGCGCTCGAAATCAAACGCTATTTATTTCTGGAAAAAATATATATATTTTTGTCATCGTAATCACCGTGGAATTAATCATAAGGCCATCAGAAATAATCGTGATTTGGACTGCTCACTCCAAATTTTTGACAATAGTAATGCCCGCCCAACACGGCAGGCCTGAACTTTGTCTAATATTAATGCTAAATGCGAATCATTTGTTTAAAAAAAAATCCTCCAGCATCATGTTTTAGCAATGACGCAGCTCTGTGACCAATTTTATTTTATTTTTATTTCCACTCTGTTGGAGTCTTGTTGCTGTCTTGACGGCGCCGCGCACGTTCACTCTGCTGCACGCGGGCACCAGACGAGCTCTCGCATCCCCGCCCTGCTTCTTCGCCGCCTTCTTGTAAGTCTTCATTCATTCATTCATCACTTCATTCATTCATTCATCACGAGTGCCCGCCCGCAGATGTGACGGCCCGGCCGCGGATCATGACGCGAGCCTTCTCTCGGCGAGTTGATCAAACATTCATGCGTGGCAGCTGCACTTGCGCGTCTCCCGTGGACGCAGACGCCCCGCCCCCCTCCGCGCCCCCTCCTCACGTCCAGGTCTCTTCTCCAGCCTCGCCGGTGGCCTCGTTGCTTTGCGCAACATGAATGCAAGCAACGGAGCGCACGAGAACACCCGGAGATGATCACCATTCGGATGATGATTAGTGTGAACTCAAATCAAACGAAAACATTGGACTAAACCTCAGATTTCAACTTCATATTAGGAGGCCAATATGCAATTTTTTCGGGGTGGGGTGGGGGGCTCCCCATTGTAAGGCCTCACAATCCTTTTTTTATTTTTATTTTTGTGACTATTACAATTCTTGTCTTGTCTACAAGTAGCACTCAATCAATCCTTGTTGTCATCAAATCGAATTGTTGATTGAGATATTTGGAAGCGTGCTCCTTTCTGATCTCGTCATCATCCATTGTTTAGTGACTTCGTCGTTCATTATTGATGTGCACCTTGTGGCTTCTCTTCTTTCTCGTCGGCCTGAGATCTTATTGGGAAAAAGAAAGCGGCTCCGTCGTCACGATGATGACATGCTGACATTTTTCAATCCAAGTTACAATTTGTAATTTTTTTTTTAGCATCAGAGAAGAAAAAAAACCCTTGCGAATGTCGTGCAGAGGTAATGGGAAGTCGTCGGAAGGTGAAGTTCACGGCGAGGTTAAAGTCACATGTACACAACTCCCATGTTGACCCCCCCACCCCCACCCCACAAGTGACCTTCCTTCCTATGCAGGTGGACGCCCCCCCCCCCCAAACCCACCATTGAGACGTTTGTTTTTGCCCTTTTATGAAATGTGCCCCAACCCCGCCCTCCCCCAACAGGAAGTCAAGCAGCCTCCCCACGTCACGCAGGACCAAGAAGCAGCTTGGCGCGGAATGTTTGGGGTGAATTTGCCGCTTCTATTTTGAGCCTGGCCGCCAACCTGCCGCTCTCCACCTCAACGTTTGACCCTTCGCAAGAAGAAAAAGCACATTTCACATTAAACACACACACACACACACACACACACACACACACACACACACACACACACACACACACACACACGTGCTTAATTTCACGTTTCCAAAAACTAAAATAACCCCTCCCCAAAATCCTGGACACACCCCTGTCAAATAAAACACAATCATGCCGAAAAGATGAGGCAAGAGACAGTGGTGTCTCCAAGAATGGTCCTTGGTCAAGGCTTATTTGGTTATTATTTATTTCCAAAATCGTCTGATTTATTTTCGGATATTTATTTATTTTTCCTGTCAAAAGGGTTCATGTTTGGTTCTGGCTGCTTTTGGGACGTTTATACACCTTGGCATCGTCACACTGTTCAAAAGACCGAGAAGAGAAAAGTTTGAACGGACGTCCTGACTGCCCAACACGGAGCCATTACAAACGAGACATGCCCCCCCACACACACACAACCTCTGGTACAGCCAAAATGGGCCGTTCGTGAATGAAATTAAATTATGTTGCGATTCTTTTAATCACAATTGAAATAAAATATATATATTTATCAATATCACTTGTCCTTTTGGTGTCCGTGTGTAACTTTTCTCCTCCAGAATGATTTGAAGTCAGACCATTTCTGCATATATATATATATATATATATATATATATATATATATATATATATATATATATATATATATAGTATATATATATATATACAGGATATATATAGATATATATATACACACACATATATATATATATGTATATATATATACACACACATATGAGCTGCTGGATAGCTCAGTTGGTAAGGCATCGGTTTGGCATACGGGAGACGGTGGTTCGAATCCCGCTTGGGGCAAAAAAAAAAAAATGAGCACATAACACCATCCAGTGTGGGTCCTTGGGCAAGATCCTTCACGCTAATGCCTACCTCATACAATGATGAGAGACAATAAAATGAATGACATGCCGGCTCAGACGTCGCCCGGCCAAACAAGGTCTGCGTCAGGTGCTGGGGAACCAGAGCACCTTGATGAAAAATGGGCTACTGGAACAAAGCGGAGATGGGCGAGATGCGATAACATGGCTCTGTTGGAATGCTACTACTCAAGCAACCCTAGTCAGAGGGGTTACATGCAGAGAATGCAGGCTGAATGGTTACTTCGAAACCCACAGTCACGGTTGACCACGAAACAACTAGTAACTCAGTGTTCCAACATCCACAAACGGCAATTGCTGTCACAACTTGAGATTGATGAGGTACAACGCAGGTTCCATGGTGAAGGGCCCCAGGCTGCCAGATCAGAGGAGGAGGTCATACCAGAGATTGGGAGGCAAGCCCCAATGAATGCAGATGATGAGATTGGGAGGCCAGCCCCAATGAATGAAATGCTGAGCAAGGCAGCAACTGACCTGAAAGCTAAGATCATGGCGAGGATGAAAGCTGGGCAACCTAGAAACCGATTACAACGGCTACGTGAAGTACCACCTGAAAGTCTCATGGAAAGTGTGAATGCAGCACTGAGGGCGATTCCTACCACAACGATCGCCGAAACCAACGAGCTGATATACGCTTCAGCATCAGTGATCCTAGAAATCCTTGGCTATCAGACAACTATGAGACACGTTACCCACCATGGAAAAGACGGTTGGAGGCTAAGATCAAGGCGGCTCGGAAAGATGTGAGTCAATTGACGGAGGCCCAGAGAGGTGTGATGAAAAGGCCGATACCTGAGAGGTACACCCAGATGACCATACCTGAAGCACTCGAAACTGCCAAACAAAGGCTCCAAGCCTTGTCCAGTCGCCTAAAGAGGTACACGAAGAGAATGAGGCCAGGCGAATAAACAGGCTGTTCGCAACACAACCTGCGAAAGTGTACGCTCAGTGGCAGGGTCCTAACAGCAGAGCTGACCCACCAAGACTGGAAACTGAAAGGTACTGGAAAGGAATATGGGAGAGGAGGTTGCACATAACAGCAGTGCACAATGGCTGGTGACCCTGAGAGAGGAGCACAGCAACCTCCTGAGCAGAACCCAGTTACCATAACAGTGGCAGACATACAGGAAAAAGTCTCAGATATGAAAAACTGGACAGCACCAGGCCCGGACATGGTACACACCTACTGGCTAAAGAAACTCAAAGCACTCCATGAGCGCCTAGCAACACAAATGAACCAGTTGCTGAAAGATGGGACTCACCCAGGATGGCTAACTGAAGGCGAACGATCCTGATCATGAAGGATCCCTCAAAGGTACAGTCCCATCCAACTATCGGCCAATAACCTGTCTCTCCACAACATGGAAGCTCATGTCAGGCATCATTGCAGCTAAGATAAGTGGACACATGGATCAATACATGAGCGAAGCACAGAAGGGCATTGGTAGAGATACCAGAGGAGCCAAACATCAGCTCCTGGTTGACAGAACAGTCGCACAAGACTGCAGGTCCCGACATACCAACCTGTGCACAGCCTGGATTGATTACAAGAAAGCCTACGACTCGATGCCACATACATGGATCACTGAATGCTTGGAGTTGTATAAGGTGAACAGGACCCTAAGAGCCTTTGTTGCGAACTCGATGAGGATGTGGAAAACCACACTTGAAGCCAATGGCAAGCCACTTACCCAAGTGTCCATCAAATGTGGCATATACCAAGGTGATGCACTCTCCCCACTGCTGTTCTGCATAGGACTGAACCCCCTAAGCCAAGTAATCACCAAAACAGGCTACGGATACCGCCTCAAAAATGGAGCTACGATCAGTCACCTCCTCTACATGGATGACATAAAGCTGTATGCTAAGAGCGAAAGGGACATAGACTCCCTGATCCACACAACCAGGATCTACAGCAGCGACATCGGGATGTCATTCGGGCTTGAGAAATGTAGTCGGATGGTGACTAAGAGAGGAAAGGTAGTCCGCACTGAAGGGGTCTCACTCCTGAAGGAACAATAGCAGACATTGAGGACAGCTACAAGTACCTCGGTATACCACAAGCCAATGGCAACCTCGAACTGGCAACAAGGAAGCGGCTACGGCCAAATACCTCCAGCGGGTGAGGCAAGTCCTAAGAAGCCAGCTCAATGGCAAGAATAAGACCGGGCAATAAACAGCTATGCCCTGCCAGTGATCAGATACCCTGCAGGAATAATCAGGTGGCCAAAGGAAGAGATTCAGACCACGGATGTTAAGACCAGCTCCTAACCATGCATGGAGGGTTCCATCCCAAATCCAGCACCCTGAGACTGTGCATAAGCCGAAAGGAAGGAGGCCGGGACTAGTGAGTGTGAGAGCCACTGTCAGGATGAAACATCCAAGCTCCATGAATACATCAAGGAGAAGGCTCCAACGGATGATGTACTCAGAGAATGTCTCAGACAATGGGGAACAGAGGATGAGGTGCTGGAAGAGGGACCATCATGGGAGGACAAGCCCCTACACGGGATGTACCACCGGACCATAAGTGAAGTGGCTGATCTCAAGAAGTCCTATCAGTGGCTAGAGAGGGCTGGCCTGAAGGACAGCACAGAGGCACTCATCCTGGCTGCTCAGGAGCAGGCCCTGAGCACCAGAGCCATTGAGGCCCAGATATACCACACCAGACAAGACCCAAGGTGTAGGTTGTGCAAAGAGGCACCGAGACGATCCAACACATAACTGCAGGGTGTAAAATGCTGGCAGGGAAAGCCTACATGGAACGCCATAACCAGGTGGCTGGCATAGTCTACGAAACATCTGTGCCGAGTATGGACTGGAAACCCCAAGGTCAAAATGGGAAACACCTCCCAAGGTGGTGGAGAATGACCGAGCGAAGATCCTGTGGGACTTCCATATCCAGACTGACAAGATGGTAATGGCGAACCAACCGGATATCGTGATCATTGATAAAGGGCAGAAGAAAGCCGTTGTAGTGGATGTAGCGGTCCCAAGTGATGGAAACATCAGAAAGAAGGAACACGAGAAACTCGAGAAATACCAAGGGCTCAGAGAGGAGCTGGAGAGAGCCTGGAAGGTAAAGGTGACAGTCGTGCCTGTGGTGGTCGGAGCACTCGGGGCAGTGACCTCCAAATTAGATGAGTGGTTGCAACAGATCCGGGAACAACATCGGACATCTCAGTCCAGAAATGTGCAGTGCTGGGAACAGCAAGGATACTGCGCAGAACCCTCAAGCTTCCTGGCCTCTGGTAGAGGACCCGAGCTGAATGGGGGACGGACACCACCCGAGGGGTGAGATGAGGATTTTTTTTTTTTTTATATATGTATATATATATACACACATATATATATATATACAGTATATATATATATATATATGGACAGTATATATATATATATATATATGTACATATATATATATACACACACACACACACACACACACACACCTAACACACACGTAGGTGTGTGTGTGCGTGTTGTTCCCAGCCGTTTGTAATCCCCCATTCAATTTTCACAAGCGGTTGCTAAGGTTACAAATTACCTTTGGTGCAGGTAAGTGGTTTCTTTTTTGACACCGGATGCCCTAATCGCTTTTTTCTTTTTGTTTGTTTGTTTCCACGGAACACATTTTTCATGGAGGATTAGCGCAACTACCGATTCACTTATTCACGGAATATTCTGCCGCACGCCGCGTATCCCCTGAGACCAAATGCATTCATGAAAAGAAAGAGCTTCAATGGAATCCGCGTTGTCTTCCGTCGCCGTGCTCATGACGGGCGTCAAAATGCTCCCCGCACATCCTTCCCTGCCGTTATGCCGCTTTGACGATTCGGAATGAAAGCGGATGAAGCGAAGTCCAAATTGACCAGGCTGGCGATGCTCAGAAGATTCCCCACGAGAGCTTCACTGCAAAAAAGCTCCACGCAAGCATGCACACAAAATCATCTCCAGAACAAGTTGGTGCTGGGAACTCATTTTCATTTTGGCTCTGACAGTGAAAGACTTGTGTTCTCTTCAACTCGCTTCTGTGTCGTTATCGGAGTCGTCACAAGAAGTCTCATCAAGTAAACCGTGACGAATGACGACATTTGAAACAAATCACAAAAGCCCATTTCAGAAATGAATTGACAAAGATTGGTGCTTATTTTGGGTTCATTTTATAAATGTACAATCTGGTTCCAGTTGTGTTTTTTTTAAAGCACTCTGACTGTTATTTTCTGAACGGAAATGGGGTTTTTAGTTGTAGTTTTTTTATTTTCTTTCCAGTTTTCGTTGAGTACAGTTCATCCTGAAGTGTTGGCGTATGGTCCCAGAGGCCCTTGTCCGTCCCATCCTGCGGACGTGCCCCCGCCTCTCTTGAGCACTTTGAAACCGCCATCCAGCCTTCGTCACATCACGGCTGGATGGCTGTAACGCGCTTGACTTTGGAGTCAGCCCGTCCTCCGTCTCCAGTTGGTCCAAAATGCCGCCACTCGCCTTTTGACTGCGACTCGTAAGATGGAGCAAATCTCTCCTCCTCCGGCATCCCTTCATTTCAGGGTTGTTTTTCAAAAGAGCTCCTCCGCACACTATTCAGGTCCCGAGAACTAAGGTCAAAGGGCAGGGAGCCTTTTCCCAAGGCCGCTCCCTCTCTTTGGAATGAACGTCGGGCAAGCCGACTTTTGTGTTCGCGAGGCGCTAACGTCCGGAAAGTTACAACGTCAGAATGTTTGCGTGACAGGCCATTGTGGCCGTAAATATCGGATGGCGTACTCCTCCTTCCTTCCTGAGAGGGGAAGGAGAAAAGGCAGGATTATGTCGTCGTTGGCAGCTCGTTTGTTGCGAAAACGTCTCAGGTGGCTCGATTGCTCAAGCATGCGGAAATGAGCCGGCCTTCGTCTTAGTTCTATACAGGTGCGTTGCAAACTCCGCCCCCCTCCTCCTTCCTACAATCAGCGTGTGGCCGGGGGGAGGCTGTTCAAGTGGCGGCAAATGGCTTCTGCGCTGACATTTGCTGACATTCAAGCAAGTGCATTTATCGCCGTCGTACACTTCACCTTGGTGAATGAAGTCCATTTGGAATGCGGCGATGTCAGCGGAGCTCTCCCTACCTGGCCTAAGTGGAGGCCATGTGAACGGGGGAGGGGGGGGGCTGGATACTCGACTTTGGCGCGGACTCTCAAATGTCACGGCGGAGAAACGGGGAGGGGAAAGAAAAATCGGCCAATCTTTAATGGGCTAAGTGTATCCCTTTCCAGCGGCGACTTGTCAGCTAATGGTAAATGTGCGGCTCCCTCCTCAAAGGCCACGCCCCCAATGACCTCGCGACACAATGCGAGGCGCGTAAGCAAGACAAAGGCCGAGTCTCACATTCGAGCGCTCTCCTCCAACGTTGAGCCCGCTCATTACCGTCATTGGCAACCTGACACCTTTTATGAGTGGTGCAAATTTCATGGAAGCGAAGCCATTCTCGACCCGCCGCGCCGTGACAGACGCCGACACGCCGCGTGGCTTTCGTGTGGCATTTTCACATGCCGTTCACTCGCTCTAAATCCAACGTGAGTGAAGCGTCTTGAAGCGACTTTATAAAAATAAATAAATAAAAAGATCCCAAAACTCAGTGGCGGAGGCCTTTGTCTTGATTCTCGTCAGCGCCTTCGCGGCGGCCATTTGCACGAGCTTATTAAGGTCCAGTGTTGTGTCTCCTCCCCGTGTTTATGCGAGCGCCTGCCCTCCCGCTGGCCCGAAGCGACGGCTCTCGCCTTTTAGCATAACAAGCGTGTACCTCGCCGTCCGGGGGCCGCGGTCATTATACAGCACCCCGCGGTCCGCGCATTCCCCAGTGCCTCCCGGGCGTCCCGCAGGGCCCTGTTGTCGGAAGTGTTTTCATTTTAGCGCACCACTGTGATTTGCATGGCTTCTTTTTAAGTAGTTTTTAAAAGCCAGGGCCTCCTTTTGCATTACACAGCGCTCCGGTCCAACTATTAAGTCGAGGGACACAGCCGGACCGAGCGCCGCTGTTGTGCTTTTTCAATTCCGTGGCAACGGGATGGCGGCGAGCTGCGCGGACATGCCGCCTTGGCCCCCGTGGCGGCGTTGCATCACATTTCCTCGGCCTTATTGCTTTCGTGATTACTCCATCCCCCCCCCCTTGTCCGGCTCTCAAAGTAAATTAATTGCAGCTCCGTTGATCTCGAACCAATTACCGTTGCGTCGACTTCTTCTGAGACTGTGGTGGCGGCTGCTCCCGACGTCCTTGAAGCAGTGTGCAAGCATCTTATCGGCGTGATCCCTCCAGAAGTGAGGCCCCCGCTCCGCTTATAATAAGCAATTACACAAAGTGGCTGCTTCTCTTATTTGAAGAAGACATCCTTTAGCAGATGAAGGGACTTGTTTTATGCAAAGTCTGCCCTTTTGCGTCACGTGGAAAATTTGGATTGGCTTTGTTGCTTCCGTGGCCTAAAAATGCCCATACTTGTCAATATGTTCAAAAAACAACAACAAAAAAAACCTTGAATGTTGTTTTTGTCACATGGTGTTTGTTGTCTTTGGTGTGGACCTGTTGTGGACTGTTTTCAACGTTTTGGCCACGTCATTTGTCGAAGGGGAAGACTCTTCGCTTGGTGGTTGCGCCTTCTCAGCCGTACGCGTGCGCCGGCCCGATTTTGGCTGGGGGGAATTTGACTGTGGCCGCTGGACAGCCCGAGGCGCTTGTGTTTTGTGTGCCTGTCATGGGGAGCATTTTTCACAGTCCTGTTTTGTTCAGCAGAGTTGTCGGCGCTGTTGGACAGTTTGCATTGCTGCGGCTGGATGGATGGCTAACTTAGTTGGTTTCGCTCCTCTAGCTTGGCTAGTAGACCGATAGCTGCCAGTTCGAGGAGATCATCGCCGCTGTCGTATTGACAATTAGCCGCCATAGTCGCAGAACGAAATAACGTTAAACGCGCATTCGGAAAACTATTCCCGCGAGATTTGAATTTGTTTGCAACACATTGCAACGTGGGAACACATTCGGTTTGCAACATCATATTTGCAATTTGTCTTATGCAACACGTTGTATAAGGCGTAGAAAAAATAGTAGTGTGTTTCCGGTAACATGAAATTTCGGCATAGGGTCGGTAGGTCGGACAAATGTTTTTATTTTTTCAAATATTTTTGCCACGCCCCCATCATAAATGTAAACAAAATAACCATAAAACATAAAACAAGGAGACATTGAAACCCCGCGCCGCCGAAGGAAAACAAACAAACAAACAAAAACTACGGCACCCTGAGGATTTCACGTAACAATAGTTACCGGTAGCGTGTCGTTTCGTGGCGTCATTTTACGGTACCGAAACATAGTTTAACCATTAAAGTCACCGCACACGACTTGACTGTGTGATCAACGCGATTTCACTGTGCCTCTGTGTGTTTGTGGTGTGTGGGTGTGTTTCTTCGAATTTACTTTCGTTTTGAGTGTTGGGGGACGCAACAGATAGGTGCGTATGCGGGTTGCTATTTTAGTCCGCAAATTGAGGAATCGCGGATGAAAGTTTGAGATGGCGGCGAAAAACTCACAAAGGTCTACAAATTACGTCATTTAAGAAATGGCAATGCCAGTCTGATTTTTCGTATGAATCGTCCGAAGGGCGTATCACTAAACTCACCTGTGACGTATGCACAAAACACGAGAGCGAGAGACGGACGACGCGAGGCACGATTACATGGCAAATTGGTCATTAGATTTGTAGGCTAATCGCTGTGAAAAATATTATGAAAAAGTATTGGTTATTCTATAATTTACTGGTTGTAGCATGGTAACTTTATGAATAAAATATTCGTCACAACTTGCTTTGGAGGGTGCAATGGCAGACAGCTGGTTGCTCAAGTGGTAGTGTATTTCCTTTATTCACCTTTAGTCACAGTTGGATGCCATCAGACACACACACACACACACACACACACACACACACACACACACACACACACACACACACACACACACACACACACACACACACACACACACACACACACACACACACACACACACACACACACACACACACACACACACACACACACACACACACACACACACACACACACACGCGTGTCCTAGATTAAAACATCGAAAAGCACTACGTGGTCAGGCTGCCTGGGGAATGTGTGGCCTGCGCTCTGATGCATCTCGACACACACACACACACACACACACACACAGTCTCACTCTTTTCCGTGGAGACGACTCGCTGACACCCCCGTGTTGCACGGTAAGAGACCCCCATGCCTTCGAGACCCGTGCGCCCCCCCTGCACCCCCTTTGGCGTTGCCCTGCTTGGGTGTCAGAAAACAGCAACCGCCATTTTTCTCAAACGATCTCAAAGGTTGTCGCCTGCGCTCGAGTCTTTGTTGGACGAACCGCGTTCCTCCCGAATGCTTCTCGGTCAAGATGCGGAGCACCATGAAAAGACACACGAGGAAAGAAATGAACATAAGCAGGAGGAGATTGTCGAGCTAGTTCCATTGACACTTTCAATGGGTTAATAATGCGCCAAAAAACCCATCGTTTCAACTTGTGGGGGGGGAAAAAAAATGAAATTGACCATAATTGGACATACGTTTCCACCCGACAGCGACGATGTGCTAAAACCGCCCCCCCTCCCCCACCCTAACCCTTCCCAAAAAATTCTACATGCATCGTCATTTCAAACACAGCGTAAAAATACATTCATGCACACTTTCATCTTATCTGCGTCGTTCTGGATGAAACACGACAACTATTGTGAAGATGAAGGGCGGCGTTAGCAAACTAACACCACTTGCGTTTTGCTGATGCTGTTCATTCATGCAGAAGGAGCTCCTTGTTTTGACTCCCGCTGGTTTCTGTGGCTCATTTGAGGCTTTATTCATGAATTCCTCCACTCTGCTTGTCAATATTATGAGGAGAAGTCGTCCCAAAGACTCAAGAGGATTGTTTTTGGTTACAAAGAATTAGACTGGTCCAAAAAAAAAAAAAAAGAAAAGTTTTTTAAAAGTCTGTCAAGAATACCTGATGGGACACGTAAAGCCTCTGATTGAAATGTGCTGCAGACCATTCTTATTTTCCAGTGATGCTATCCCCCTCATGCAGGACATCAACATATTGGAAATGGGAGCTGTAGACGGCTCGCTCGCTGCACTTTGAAGGGCCAAATGTCACGCAAACAGCATTCCGTGCACGTGTCGTGGCCTCCGCTTTCTTATGCTCACGTCGCGCCGCAGCCGATCAAGTACGGAAATTGCGGATGAAATTTACGGTAGGATTCTGCAAAAAGGTCAAGTCCGTCAATCACTTCTCCTTCTGTCACTTCCACTTGCGCTTAACATTTTGCCTGCAGGGATGTAATGTTATTCCCGAGCATGGCTGTTGCTCACACTTTGTGCGTGCTCTTAACACTCGCAGCTATTTGCGCGTGTGTGCGCGCGCACGGCTGCGTAAGTGGTTTGGGTTTGCTAGCTGTTGCCTGTCTGACAGCAGAAGTTCACACGTCCAGACACGACCGCCTCATGTCGATGCCGTACATTGTGGAAACAAATATGACTGGAATTGATTAGGGTTTGCTCAGATTTAGGGTTGCGGTTAGGACTCGGGCTTAAAGTTATGGTTGGGTTAGGGGAAAGGCTAGGATGAAGGTTAGGGTTGGGTTGAGTTAGGGTAAGGGTTGGCTTAGGTTAGGGTGAGGGTTAGGATTAGCGTTTGGGTTGGTTAGGGTGAGGTTTGAGTAAGAGTTAGGGTAGGGTAAGGGTTGGGGAAGGGTTAGGGTTATTTAGTGTAAGGGTCAGGGTTGGGGAAGGGTTAGGGTTGGTTAGGGTAAAGGTTGGGGTTAGCGTAAGGGTGAAGGGTGAGGGTCGGGTTTGGATAATGGTTGGGTTAGGGTAAGTGTTAGGGTGGTGTTTGGGTAAGGGTTAGGGTTGCTTAGGGTAAGGGTTTGGGTTAGTTGGGTAAGGGTTAGGATTAAGGTTTGATAAGGGTTGGTTAGGGTAAGTGTTTAGGTTGGGTAAGGGTTAGGATTAGGGTTAGGGTTTGCATGAGGTTCTGTAAGGGTTAGGGTTGGGGTTAGGGTAAAGTTTAGGATTGGGTTAGAGCATAGGTGTCAAACTCAGGTCCTGGAGGGCCGCTGTCCTGCATGTTTTCCAAGTCTCCCTCTTGCAACACACCTGATTCAAATGATCATCAGCAAGCTCTTCGCAAGCCTGACATTGAACCTGTTCATTTGAATCAGGTGTGTTGCAAGAGGGAGACTTGCAAAACATGCAGGACAGGAGCCCTCCAGGACCTGAGTTTGACACCTATGGTTAGAGGAAGGGTTGGGTTAGAGTAAGGATTACGATTACGGTTAGGATTGGTTAGGGCAAGGTTTTCTTTCGCATGTACGTCTGATTTTCATCGTGCCCTTCATTGGATTCCAAAGCAACAAAAAGGTGTGTTCTAATCTTTGCAAGAATGTCAGGTGTGTGTGTGTGTGTGTGTGTGTGTGTATGCGTGTGAGAGATGAAGAGCGAGAGAGGGAGCGAGCGTTGATTACAGCCTCCTCCTCAACGCACAGAGGCGACATTTCTCAAGTGCGTGTAATTACAGTGAGCGGCAAGCCTCGTAAGCATCCTGTCAATCCGAATCAGATTGGGAGACGCACGCCTCCACCAAACACAAAGTTGTGCCGAGAGTGTGCGCTTTCAACTGTGTGCCATCGTCATGGCGGTGCGTCCGCTTGACGTCAACGCGAGGATTTGGCCGTAGAGACGATGGCTGGCGTCTCGCTCCCAACCCGTCGTGCACAATGGCCAGGTTTGGGTTTCACACGCTCAAGAACGTACAATCAGGCGCTAAACAAGAGGCGAGGCCAATTACCCCTTTGAGCTCATGTTGCTCCATTTCGCTGGGAAAGGAGTATCCAGGCCCAAGGCCAACGCTGTCAAGAAGGCCGTGGAAACGGCAGAGAGGCGTGTCCTCGCGCCTCACCTGTCAGACAGCTCCGGCTCACCTTTGCCAACATCGATGCGGTCACATGCTGCGGACGTGCGGCAATGATGACATTTGCACGCCGGCGACTTGCACCTCGGCTCACGAGCTGGAGATGAGAGCCGTATTGATTTATTTGGGATGTCAAGCGATCGCGGTTTCCCGCCAAGTGTCAAAACGGGAAGCCAAATTACCGAGAGTTAAACGTGGAGCCGGTGGCTCTCCTCTAAGTTCGGCTGCAGACATGAGCAGTAAATAAAACTAAAATACGTTTTCAGAGCGTCGAAAGGCCTTTTTAAAAAATGAAGCTGTGTAAATGCTGCAAAAACATGGCTGGGGTGCATTTTTTTGTGTGTTAGCGCAAGAACGCTAATGATTTTGAAAGTTTTGCGGTAAAACGCGGGCAAAGAGTTTGGTCTTTTGGCCGTTTTGAATACGTGGGCTTGCGAACAACAGTTGGACTTTGGCGGAAAACCGTCTTAAAAACAAATTACCACGCCGTCGGCTTTCTTTTTAGCGGCCTTGGGTCTCCCCCGCTGTGGTCCGTGTGATGTTTGCGGCGCTCAACATATTCATGACGGAAACCCTGGCGGCTGCTCGGCCCGGCTGCGAATTAAAGCGGGGGCGAGTGGCGCCAACCCTTCGGGAGAAGAAGAAAAAGACCAACAGGCGGCAAATGACATTGTCAATTCAAATCCCGCCACTAATGCATCTCATTGAGTCGGTGTCGCCTTGGCGCCGCTCGCTCGCTGGCTCGCTGATCGCGGCAGGCCGGGCCAGATGCCGGCGATGAAGCCCGCACGCAAGACGTGAAAGATTCATTTTTCCCGCACTGCCGGACGGGTTGTGTGCGTCCGCAGAGCGTGAAGGCAGCTCGCGCCTCGGCGCCGGCGCCAATTCCGACATGAACGGAAGCATCGTCCCGGCGCCCTCGCACGAACACGCGGGCTCAATCAAGGCATAAATAAAGCCGCTAGCCCGCTGCCCTCCTCCACCTCCTCCTCCGCTTCTCTTGAGGTTCCTCGTCCTCCAAACTTTTGGAAACTCAATTATCTGAACAAAGCAGCTTGAAGGAGTGGCTGCCACTTACTCCTGAAGAGAACAACTTATTTGAAATTCATTATTGCGTGGAGGGCGGAGGAGGAGGAGGAGGAGGAGGAGGTGCCCCACGTGCAGCACGTCTTGTTCCTCTCTCTCTTTGGCGCACACTGTTGTCTCCTCAAGTAAAAAAAAAAGAAAGAGAAACCCCCCCCCCCCACCTGACTGCTGGACCAATCCTAACGTTCGTCTGCATACAGGTCCGCCTACCGTCATGCAATTTTAACCAGCTCAGGGCCATATCTCACACACACACACACACACACACACACACACACACACACACACACACACACACACACATACGCGTTTATATGTTTTGCGGACACACACACACACACACACACACACACACACACACACACACACACACACACACACACACAGACGGTCACACGGTACACTTGATTGGGTCGCCTTATTTATTTATCAGATGCAAATGAGAGACACATAGATGTTCCACATCTCGCCGCTGCTTCCACACGCATGAATATGGATGCGGCGAGGTTAGCGAGGAGGCCAATATGGACACCTCCACCTCCACATCCAGTCCGGCGTATTCTTGCTGGTTCTAGATTGGTCAGCCACATAAGAACGAGGGAGGGAGATGTTTTGGGTGTCTTGGAATTGAGGTTCTTATATTTTGACGAAAACTTACGTAAGAGCTACAAATGATCAAATGATCTGCGCGAACAAAATCAAATCAAATGAAAAATGCTTTGAACTCGTTGATTCCTAAATGTGAAATTTTTACAAAAAGCCTGTCACGTGCTTGACGTTTCCAAAAAATAAACAAGTATCTAGGCTATGGGAATGATTTCCAAATGATAAATCACCATTAGATGGCAGGAATGGCTTTGATCAGATCTTGGTCTGCACATTTGTGTGTGTGTGTGTTTGTATCGACAGTACGGCGATCCCACGTGGCGAGGCGACGTGCGAAAACAGTGTGGTGGGGAGAACATGGACAAAGGTCAACGCTCATGAAAAGTTGACGCATCGGTGAGGTGTTTTTGTTGCAATGCACTCTGATTGCAACAATTTGTTGTTGACGTTGGTATTTTGTCGGAAAGCACTCTTGAGGTATTCGAGGTAGCACAAATGCAAAAAAAAAAAAAACAGCATCAAAATGAAAGTTCCGCTTGAATTGGATCGGTTCGCCAAAAGCTCCTTGTGTCAGAATTTGTCTCGGAAACGAGTATTTTCAAGAAACTTAGCAATGTTCACAACTGCTGTTTACTCAAGAATGGTAAAAGGTCAAATGTCCTTTTTTTTTTTTTCTCGTGAAGAAAGAAGAGGAGGGTTGAGGCTCCTTCGTTTGGTCGCTTCCATGCTTCGCCACCTCCACAATTCAATTCTCTAAACAAATGATTTGAAAAGGGTCAAAACCGGCTGGCAGCGGTCCTCCCACTTTGAGAGAAAACAGCTGGCATGAAAGGAGTCAAAACTCAACGGAGGACGCCAACCTTCGAATTGTCTCCACAACGGCTGTTGTGTACGGAACGTGCAAACAAATAAGACGTGTTATTGCATTCGGTGGCCACCAAAACAACAACAACAAAACAACCACGGAGCCTCTCAACTCCAAGTGTCCTCTAATCCTGGCAAACATTTTGCATGTGTACATTTTTTTTTTTTTACTTTGTGCTACGGAGGGAATAATCTGAGGCTGAATGGACGCAAATCCTCTGGAGCTCGTTTCAGCCTGCTCAGAAACGGCACGGAAAGGAAAAGTTGGGACTGTTTGCGCGGCAGATTAATGCCTCAAAGATTACGACGGCGCGGTGTTTGTGCGCGGCGCATGACTTTCAGAACAACAGCGGCAGAGCGTAAGTAGTGTCGCTTTGAACTCGGCGGCATGCTCGGGGCGCCACAAAAACACAACATCTTATCCTGCAGTTCAAAACAAAAAAACCCACAACACCTTCCCTATCCACAAAAGCTGTGTTTCAAAATAACTCACTCGCCGCATAAAAAATACATGCGTAGGCGGGCTCGTGCCAAATCAACAGGTGGCGCTACAACCCGTTTTTGTGAGCGCGTTTTAGCCAATCGGAGGGCTGGAGACAAGTTGTCTGCGGAAAAGACAACGTCGCCAATGTTACTTCGGCTCCCTGAGCACTTGCGACCGTCTTCTTCATGTCTACATGTATGAAGGATAAAGTCTCAATACTGCCCCCTGGTGGCTAAGACGCACACAGCAGGCGCAGCGGTGACTTTGGCGCGGGCCTCATGCCACTGCAGAGGCGGCGCGGGGGGACCGTAACAGAGGCTGACAGCCGCTGTCACGCATGCCGCGGCGCAGGGCGGCGAGAACCCGTTGCGGCCAGACAGGAGCCGTCGCGCTCGGACGGCTCGCCACCAGCCGGACTCTCACCCTCTCTCCTCTGCTGTCACACTCCATCTCCCTCCTGACCGTCCACGACTTTGCAAGCTCGTCGTCGTTGCCGCAAATGCAAGAAAACAACTCCAACTCGTGTTGAGGGATTGCTTGTGAAGAGCGATCGAGAAAGCTCAAGATGACAAAAGTGGCCAAGAGGTTCATCTGGAGCCAGGGATTTTTCCCATTGTTTGACACAAGGGAGCCCAGCCTAAATGTCAAGCCGGTCAAAGTCGTCTCTCCAAGCAGTGGGGCCGGAGATCCGATCCAATTTTCGTCCAAATTCCAGCAGCTGCCACTGGACAGCCGGGGCAAAACTCCCAGATGGATTTGGAACGCAGCCTGCAGGAGACTGATGTTCCATGTTGGCACATTTTGACACCCGCAATTTTCTTTTCCTTTGCCGAACTTACTCCCAAGACATTTTCAACACCAAAGTCAAATTCTACATTGTTTCAGTGTCGTGTGCACATGAAGGCAGAGGAACGAAAAAATGTATTGATACTCAACACTTACAAAGAGACGACTAGAATTTGGCAGCGCGACTTTTGTTTGGTCGTCAATCAACGGCGCGCCGGAAAGGTGAGTTGTCTGAACGCACGGCAAGACGAATGAGCTCCTCAAGGGAGGCGGAGTCATCGTAGACAGCCACCTCATCCTTGAGGGAGGTATGAAGTCCGCGACGGAATATGGTTCGGACGGCACAATCTTCCAAGCCACGCCCCCGCCGACAATCTACGAAAAGTAACTGAGCAGTCAGCAAGAGGCTGACCACCCGGCGCACGGACCAAGAATTGTCCTCTGGGTTCCTTTCCCGGGCGGATGGTGAACTACCCGACGGGACTCAGTGAGAACGCCCGGGCAGGAAGAGTGAAGTTCGGGACGCGGAATTGCTCACGGCCATCGCCCAAGAACTCGCTTGGCCGGTCAATAGACTCATCGCTAAGGCCATCTTTGAGCCAGACGACAGCGGTGTATAAACTGACCACGCAGCCCAGACTATCCGCCGTGGCTTGACGGGTGTGGGAAATTGGCTTCGCGACGGGTACCTAGCAGCGGGAGCGGGGTATTCCTCGGGCGCCCTCAGCGCACGACAGGAGACCCTAACTGATGGGCCAGCGGGAGCTCCGATCGCTGCCGTTCCACCAACGTCCTGCCTCGTCTCGTCTGCATTTTGCCCGGATTATTCTCATGATTGTCAATAAACTCGGTTTAAAAACTCCGCCAACAACGTCGGACTGCGCCAACGAGCGGCGCAAGCCCCGGTTGTCCTGCATACGTGTCCAGGGAAACGAGGTCAGCGTACCAGATACGAGCCACCAACCCTCTGATTGCATGAACCTGAATGCGTCAGTGTCGGAGAAACGCAAACTCCGGAGTGACGCGTTCACACTCGTGTGTTGGCCAGATCTGCTTCCGAGTTGAGGGAAAAGGAGGCCATCTGCTCACTCTGCCCATCAACCGACGGCACGGTCAAAACAGCAAGTGAGACCTGTGCGTGTTTGTGTCTAGAGGTAGGGCACACATACACTGCTGACGCACACACACACATACACACACGCGCACACCGACTGGTTGTGTGTGTGTGTGTGTGTGTGTGTGTGTGTGTGACCGCAATCGGTCAGCGCGGGGAAAACGGGGTCAAATTGTCCACCGCGCCAGGGCTTCATCTTCCAGTCATTCCTCAAAAAGCGGCCCGCCACTCCGCCGCTGCGCTCGGGAAACCCGCCGCCCAAATCCCACAGATGCGAGATGCGCGCAAAACGGAGTGACGAACCGCCATCGCCGGTCGAGGCTCGTCCGCTCGACAGCGGCGTCCTTTCTGCCTCCGCCGGGGTTTGTTTGCGCGCCGGGGCCCGGCCGCAATCAATGGCAAAGCCATTACGGCGGCCGCTTCAAGCGCAGCAGCCCCATTTTAGCAATTTGGGCCGCATATGGAATTATTTGATCAATAGCAATGTGGCTTGACAGAGAGGAGTAAATTATGTGATCAATGTTGACTTTTTCAAGAGTTGCGTGTAATCCCCCCCCAAACCCCGCCCCCAATTCTGTCGTGCTGTCGGTCGCCCGCTCGATGGAAGAAGAGGGGCACGCTACCTAGGGGGGGGCGTGACGATGCGGCGACTTTCGAGAGAGCCGACGAGGCTATCGAATGGCAGCGAGGGAAACAGAAGGAGGCGGGGCTACCCGTCATCATCGCGCCTGTGAACACGCGACGCGACGCCAGCCGGCTAAAAGATCTTTGCGCGCTTTCGCCAGCTTTTCCGAATCCTGACGAAAACCTCAAATCCCCCCCCCCTCCCGCCAAGTCTCCATTTTGATACATGGCCAAAGAGCCTCATCTTGGCTGCTCTCGAACCGCCAATAGGACAAAGCATCTCCATTTTTTCGCTATTTCTAGCATGTAGCGTCAACATCGCGGCGCCGTGAAATCCGCCCATCTCTGCATTCGTACTCATCTGACGGGGCAATTTTATGATTTATTTTGAGAGCAAGCGTCTCCACGCGCGCATGCACCTCCGCGGGGCGCGCGTCCGTCTCCACGGATGAGATCATTCGAAGGCCTGTCACGGCCGAGCGTTGAGCACGAGTGGCGTCCGCCGGGGCCCGGTGATACCCGGCACTGCTCATTGCGGGCTCGTTGTCGTGTTTGTTTCCCGAGGAAAGGGAGACACGAGGAGGGGGGGCGAGAGCTCGGCTTTGAGCCTGATTTGTTTTTACCTACGCCACCCCCGCCCCTCCCGCCTCCCTTCGTCCTCCAAACCCACTTGTGCTGTCACACGGTAAAAGTTGAAGCATCGGGTGAATGATAAGAAAGCGACACGAGGAGGTTGGGGCGGCGCGGACGAGGCGGGGTGGGGGGTGGCGGCGACACAAAGAAGAGGCTGTCACATTCACTTAGATGCTGAAAGATTAAAGCGAGCAGTCAGGTTGTAATTTTCCCCAGAAAGCTGAGGGGAGCGGAGGATAAGTGAAGCGAGGGGGGGGGAGGTATCATCACTGATGTCTTTTTCCTCCCGTGCCGGATGAGAGCCCGGCGCTCTTTTAATACGCCGACTTTAATGAGCTTGGCCTTCTCCAGCCTCGTCTGGCTCGGCTCCCCGGCGGTGGACGATGTGCAGACGGCGAGCGAGTAAAGGCTTCCGTTGCCTTTTGGTTCGGGAACGCACGAGTCTGGCCTTGCGGGAGCGGGCGGCACATTTGGACAGCTTTTGCATCCCCTCCGCTACTTACCAGTTGCACGTTTTGGGCTCACTATTGCCAATTTTGCCCAAAAAGATACAAGCCGGGAAGACGAAGTCATAGTTGGAGGACCGGGTCATCTGGGGTGCAAAGGTCAAAGGTCAGGCAAATACTTGAATGACGTTTGTCGTGACCTTTCACGGAAACGCAGTGTGAAGAAGAGGTTGACTTTTTGGGAGGCGGGGGTGGGGGGGGGGCATTCCCACCTGTACATCTCCCATTTAGAAGTCACGGTCGTCATGGCAACTAGCTTTGGGCTCCCACGACGAGGATTTACAGCAGCAAAAAGCACATGAAGCCGCCAGGGTTGTACCTCGGGCTGCAACGCCACACGCGATTCCGGTTCCGGTAAGACATTTGAAACCAAGAGAAACTTTCACACTGTTACGATTTCGTCGTGGTCTTGAGGGCTGAGCGTGCTGCGCTTATAATCATTGCTGAACGCATTCCAAAAATGCACAAACCCTCTCGAAAAACAAAAGCCAACTCACCGACTTAAAAATAAAAATAAATACATTATATATGCAGTCAAAACTCGGTTTTCAAATGTTTTTTTTATGCGTTGGATGACGAACAAATTTCAGTTCTCGAACAAACTGACTGCACTTGAATGCACCATTTGACTCCTCTCGCCTTCCTTACACGAGGAAGTGACGCTTCCTCGTGTCGCTTTCCATCGTGAGCAGACGTGTTCATTAAACTTTTTTTTTTTTTAAGCGTGGTTTTGGTTTTCGAACGGCCTTCTGGAACGGATTATGGACGAAAAACGAGGTTTGACTGTTTATACGGTATATAAAAAAAATAGATCGGGATAAAGCCCTGCGATTGGCTGGCAACTGATTCAGGGTGTCCCCGGCCTACTGCCCGGAGACAGCTGGGATAGGCTCCAGCACCCCTGCGACCCTAGTGAGGATCAAGCGCTTCGGAAGATGAATGAATGAATGAAAGATCGGGATACATCCAAAACAATAATAAATAACCCTGGTACTGATAAGTTAAAAAAAATCAATACAAGTTGAGGAAAGAAGTATTTGTGTTGACTTCCCAGCAGGCGGCACGATGGGCGACTGGCTAGCACGTCGGGCGACTGGTTAGCACGTCCGCCTCACCGTGCGGAGGTGCGGGGTTCGATTCCTGCACCGTCCTTCCCGTGCCTGCGTGGGCTTTTTTTCGGGGTACTCTGCCTTCCTCCCACATTCCAGAAGGGGAAGTGGCAGGAACTTGTTCCCAGGTGTGATTGTGAGCGCCAACGGCCGGTCCCGGGTGTACCCCGCACCCTGCCCCAAGATAGGCGGCGGCATCCCCGCGACCCTCGTGAGGAGAAGCGGATTCCATAACGGCCGGATAGATGGCTACTTTCCGTCACTGATGCTCACCGGCCCGGACAAGGTGAGTGTTTGTGCGCCGGGTGGGCCGCCCCTCGTTTCGTCGATGCGAGTCTTCGCTGTCACAGCGCTGACAGCGGACGGCCGAGCCCTCCTCCCCTCCCCGTGTCCACCTCCCCCATTTGCGCGACTTGTCTCCATTCCAATCACAGCTCGCCTCAGCGCCCACTGAGTCACGTCTGAAGTAGGACGGACAGGAAAGCCCGAGTCAGCTGGCAGGACGGCGAGCCGAGCGCAGATGAGTCATGGCGCCGAGGTGCTTTTGTCCCGGAACCGTGACGCATCCGCCATCCATGGGCGGCCTCGTCTGCCTGCCCTCAGTCACCGACCAAGACGCGACGACGTCAGCTGTGAAATCACGGGCCAAAGCGACTCCTTCGTCATCCCCTCCTCGATTCACAAAAGAGCGAGTCGGCCGCTCCTTTGTCGGAAAACGTCTTGTCGGAGCGTTTTTGGGCCGCACGCAATCCACAGCCGGCTTGCAAACTGGCCGCAAGTGTACCTAACCAAGCGTCTCGCGGCCACGCTGTTGACGCAGCGAGCATTTATCCCTCGAGTGACGGCCAGTAAGCCGTAAGTCATGTTGTCAGCCTGTTTTGATGTTTCAACGGAACAAAGAACACGGACGTGGCTTAAACGCTTATCACGTGACGCACTCATTACTCGGCGAGCAAAACACGCTTCTCTCTGTTTATTGACATCAAACTTCACACGGGCTCAAATGTAATCTCTCTCTTTTTTTTTTTTTAGAGTCCAAATCCAAGGGGATGTCACATTTGAATGGCAAATCCCCCCTTTTGATGTGCCCTGACAAAAGTCTCATTTCGGATTGAACACAATGCAGACATGAAGACAATTCTCACTTTGCACGCTCGGCACTTTCGTCCCTTCCAGATAAGACCTCAGTGGCGTCGTCACGGATCCCCCCATTCCATTTGTGGAAATTGAATTTATCATCTCCGGCTCATATCTAATTTCACGTTGTTTACACCAGGGGTGTCCACATTTTTTCATTTGAGGCCCGCATAGAGATTAAAAAAAAAAATGGAAGGATGAAAGGGCCACTTTAAAAATTTTGGAACACGCCAAAGTTAGTCGAGAGGGCATATTGTTTGGATTGTGGAGTTCATTTCATCAGCTTTCTGTTTAGGCTACCGGTCTCCAAACTAAGGCCCCGGGGCCATTTGCATCACCTCATCCATTTTTTCAGAGGCCCGCAACATGATGTCATTTTTTAGACACATTTCACGCATAATCAGGGAACGTGGAAACACTTGAATTTTGGAGCCCATTCTATGTGCGTAACTTGTTTACTGTCAAAGGCAACGTAAAAACAAAGACAGTTACACCTTTGTGTACTTAAAACAAGCACAAAATGTTGCCTTCCACCAGCTTAATACTAACGCACGCTGCAAAACGCCATGAACGGGCTAACAAAGAGCATCGATAGTCACGGCGGTAGCGGAGACCATTCCAACGGCGTAGTCCTTCAAGTCATACTGTCCCCTGGTGGCCAGGCCATGTAAAAACGGGAATACGGCAACAGGTTCATTGTCACTTATTTATTCCCCCTCCCCAAAAAACTTTTCTGTATCTAAGAAATTCAATTGTCCCTCCGCATGGGAAAATAGCCGGGTTTCTTGTTTTTGTGCTCGTCAAGACGGCCCGGCATCATCAAGGCCTGGTAGTCAACGCGCGAGAGAAAGTCGAGTCAAATCCAAAAGAGCAAAGGGCTGCCAAGCTGCTTATTGGACACTTTCCCCTGGAAACAGATGGCCTCAGCACTGCCGTTTGTGTTGTGATGACAATAGAAATGTCCAGGCTCATTTGGCCACTCCGCGCAGAGTGGCCGGCGTTTAAGGTGACACTGGCGAGAACGCGCGACGGCGTGTGCCTCGCTAACCTGCGCTGAAGAGGTAGAAGCGATTAAATCAACGGTCATGTCGCATCCTCCTCAACCCTGTCCGAAGCCTGGGGGGGTGATTCACAGTTAAATAGGAAAGAGGAAGATTGTCGCCCCCCCTCCACAGACATGGTGCGACGACAATGCAATGCGTAATGTAAATACTGCAGTCTACACTGTATAAATGTAAATGCTGAGACACGAGGTTGCAAGGCTAACAATGGCAGAGAGGTTCCATCCACCCATTTTCCGATCCGCTTTATCCTCGCAAGGGGAGAACAAGTCAAACCCAACACAGGAAGGCCGCAGCCGGGATCGACCGCGACCTCTGCACTGTGAGGTCGGCGCGCTAACCACTGGACCACCGAGCCGCGGCCGAGAGGTTACTTATCGCAAACACTTTTTTTCTTCTTTTCCTCCATCCATTAATGTCGTCTAATGTTTTTCCACTTCGGTATCAGCTTTTGACTGAAGCTCCCCTATTGGCCACTAATCAGACGCAGAACCACATGAGGCTCAAGTTGGTGTAGAACAGGGGTGCCCAATACCAGATCGACCGGTAGCCCGCAGACTGGTCCCAAGTCAGTTCCACTTTCACACAAAATCTCTTGGGTCAAAATAGGTTGGGCACCTCTGCTGTACACGCAACTACTTCTGGGGGTCTGCTGGAAGGTCGCGCGTCGGTAGCTTTCGCGCACGTGCAGTTCTACGTGCTGTGACCTGTTCGGACTTGAATCATAAAATTCCGATTCAGCCTTGGTTTTTAATTCACAAGCCAATTTGAGTCACCGCCGATGCCTCCACAGCCCTACGACATACGCAATAACTTCAAGGCGCCAAATGACGCAAAAGCGGGCGTGTCAATGAAAGTGGAATTCTGGATGTGAGCCTCGCTTTGCATTTCACACTCAGCTCGTGCAGTGGACGCCGAGACCGCCGAACGAGACCGACGCACGGAGCAAAATGAGGCTTCGATGAAAAGAATAACCCGCGCGGCGTCGAAGAGGCGGGGCTGACGGAAGCTCATTACGCATGCGGGCTCCATCGGGGAGCGATGCTATCACTTTGGAGCTCCATCTTTGCCGGCGTAGTCGTCGACTCAAACCTTCCTCCCGCCCCTCTTCCTCCTCGGCAGCGGTGAAATATCGGTATTGTTTACGCAGGAGATTAGGGCCGAATTGGGCAGGAGGCGTTTGTCCTGTGATGACGGTGATAAAGATCTCGGGGACGGCCTTATCTGGGCTGCAGCCAGATGAAGTTGTTCCTTGTAATTACTGGTGGCAAGAGTAGATTTCACGGCCAGATTGGTGCGGAAAGAGAGAAGCAAAGCGAGGAAAAAAAAAAAAGAGGAGAAAAAAAAGCCCTTATGCACACTTAATTTCCACCCCCGCCTGCGTATTTGCGCTCTCGTCAGGCCGATCTTAATGCCGCCGTATCTTAACGACCTTTTGCGGGTCGAACATAACAATGGGCGCCGTCGTGACTCATCGCCATCTCGCCGCTGTTATTCAATCGCTGATCTTTTCTCTCTGGTCGCCCCTCTGCCGCTCACTCTCCACCCTGCGGCAATTACCGCCTCGGAGGAGAATGTCAGGCATGGCCGCAGACGGAGGGAGGACGCAGACGCCATTGGCTTGACACCCAAACTTTTTGGGCTGCATTCGGTGAAATGATCGCGAGCGTTTGAAGGAAACGAAACCAGCTCGACTCGTCGACGCAATACGTCCACGGCAGCTGCGGCGATGCCGCCAGACATTTGTGGCCAAAGCCTCCCGGTCCAGTGAGCCTTTCAAATTTGTGCGTAGGGCAACGAGGTCCGAAAATGACTCAATCGACGTTCGCTTCCATTCGATCTCATCCCAGGCAGCGGAACCGCCGGCCAACGCGTTGACGTACGTTGGACATGGATCGCCGCGGAACGTTTGGCATTGTGCCTCATTTTGACAGTGTGCATCCGCCACAAAGCTCAACGCAGCTCTGCTTACCTTTTGGCTTTGAGGCGACGGCGTTGACGACGTGTTCAGAGTTGTTCACCTTGCAGAAGAGAAAAGGAGCCTTTCTCACGGGTGGCCTTGTTGAAAGTTGGAGAACCCCCACCCCCCCCGTGAACACGGAAACAGAGATTGAGCGAGAACAGACTATTAGTGCTGCCGCCACGGCTGTTGTTGTGCCCGTCGCTCTCTCGTCCCTTCTGACTTGACCTCAAATGGTTACAGGTTGACGTTTCGATGTTTCCGAAGTAGCTCTCGTTTCATTTCCTTTTGGGTGCGCGCCGGTTTGGAGTGTGCACCGATTTTATCTGGCATGAAATGATGAAATAACAGCGCGTTTTTCTTTCTGGGACTGCGGCCTGCGCGTGCCTTTTTTTTTTTTGAAGCTTCCATTAGCGTTGACGGTCTCAGTCTCCGCTTTAAATGTCACGGCGCAAAAATAACAGCGGTGGACTCGGCGAATTCATAAAAGCCGTTGGATTTCAGCGACGTTGCCGGGGCGGATAATGGTCTCTGTGTGGCGACAGAGTAATTCCACACCTTTGTCACAAAAGTTTCCAATATGTCTCAGCATTTGCCACTCAAAGTTATCGGAGCTCATTTCCTTCTCGGGAGAAAAATAGAAAAAAAGTGCTTCTTCACTAAGGGCTCGATTGACTGACTGCCTGACTTGAATGAGTGGCAAGTGAATTTGCTTTTTTTTTCAAGGTCAAAGAGAGGCTCGGATTTGACGAAAATCACGGTTGCGTTTGGCTAACGTGGTTCTGGGACGAAGTAGATAGATGACTGTGGGGTTTTTTTTGAGGCCACAGCAGTGGGCCGGTAATGCTCTTCTCATCTATCATTCATCATCGCCGACGACGTGATCCAGATCAGACGACCCCCATTTGGCTTTTCCACCCCCTCCCGCCCTTACGAGTCCTCGCCGCGCGACAACCTTTTGGCTTTCGCCTCCTCGCCATCGACGTCCGCGGCTCCTTGCGACAAGCTTTGCCTTGCCTCCACTCGAGCGAGCGGCTTCCTCACGATTCAAAGGCACAATGGCCGGCGGGGACGTTGGCCCCCGAGAAACGCAGCTCGTTTGACACGTCGGCCAATCCGCTGCTGGCTTCTGCTTGACTGACGGCTGTGGTGTCTAATTAGGCAGGAATGCAAGCGAGCTAATCCTTTAAATGCCAATCCGCGAGTAAAACTCGACACTTTGGAGAAGTCTTTATGGCTCCAGCCGGATGGGATTCGGGGCTGCGGGAATCCCCTCTGAGCCAATTTAGGAATAGGTCCCGCCGATGTGAACGACTATTAATGGGTAGGTCAGGTTGTGGTGGCTGTCTGGACACGCCCTGAGGACGGGCCACAATTACCTGGACCAGTCTGGATGTTTGGGGTCTTTAAAGACTGCTGCTAAAAGTTAAAAAAAAGAAAAAAGACAGACATGTGAGGAGAGCTTATTCCAATGTGTCATGTACAAGGTCGACGAGAGGACAAACGCACGACGCAACGCACCTTCGTCGGACACGTCTTGTTTCTCTGACAGGAGCGATGTGATCACGTTTCTGAATTAAATCACCTGAGGCCTTTTCCAGGTATCGTCACGTTGCATGCGACCGTGGTCCTCTTTCTTTTCGTGGTCTGCAATTTCCTTTTTTTTTTCGTGGAAAAATAGAAAACAAGCGACATGATTCAAGGAACCTGAGCTGGTTTTAGTCAACATCCCAGGCACTTTCGAGCAGGTTTGCCCAAGTCCCGTCCTGGAGAGTACCCGGCTTCAAGTGATCAGCCAATCCTCCATCAGGTGTCTCCAGTTGCTCCAGAATGCCGCTGCTGGCCTCTTGACTGTACGAGGGAGCACATACAGCAACTCCGACTCTGGCATTCCTTCGCTGGCTGCCTCAACATGTTTTTTTTTTTTTGAAGATCCTATTAATCGGTTTTCCGATCTTGAAAGCACTGTTGCTAAATTTCCAGCAGGGGCCACATGAAGGCTTCTTGCCAACTCTAAGACGACTGCTCATGTCCAAAGCGTGCATCGCGGAGTCCCTAATGAACTCAATGGTCCCAAGTGCGCGGCGTCTGTCATCCCTCAGCATGGAGGACAACGTGCGAGCAGCGCGCTAGGCCGTCCGAGCGCCCGCCGCAGCTGCCAGGCCCGACTTGTGTCAGATGCGACCTGATTTGCTGACGCTAATATCTCGTAGCATCAGCGAGGCAGCCGCGCGGGATTTGAAGCTCTGTTTACTTTGTTTAATGGCACTGCACTGGGATGGCCTGTCTGCGTGCAGCTTCGTGTGTGTCTGTGTGTGTGTGTGTGTGTGTGCCGAGCAGAGAACGACACTCGTGGGCAAAATGTGCAAGAGAAAAGAGCGCATCCGTCGTCAAAAGTTTTCCCTAAATAATGCAGCCGATCATGCTGCGTTTACACAGCCAAACGGTCGCTGCCTTTGCCGGAAGCGAAAACACTGCCGGGAGAGGATTCTCGAAGAGAAGAATTGGAGAAGAAGGTGTTTCAAAGCAAAACACAAATATGAAGAAAAGGGGGGCGGGGGGGGGGGGATCAAGAGCTATCATGGACGTGTGCGGTATGCTAAAATCGTTTTAACGGACATTTCAAACGGGCGGCCCGCGGGCTGCATGTTTCCCGCGCCCACACTCAAAATGGCCCTTCAATGAATAATCATCAAAAAAGTGGCGGCAAAAATTCCAAACATTTGGTGGGGGCGGAAGTAAAATGATCAACATGGCTTCACTCCCGCCGCGGACGACGAAAATACTCCTGCTTCGGTTCACCTGTTTGTGGATTGCCCCCTCAATAGTTTTCGGGAAAAATAACTACCCCCGAATTTTTCCAATCCATTTCAATAAGCGTCAGCGAGACATCTGGATTTTCACGATTCACGCGCCGGCCATTTTTGTGTGGACCAAGTTACTAATCCCTGGTTTATCGCAGTTAATGGGGACCAAAACCACCCACGATAAACAAAAATCCGCAAACTAGCGTCCGATTAGCATAAACAGGTTAAAAATTATTATTTTTTTTTAAAGTCCGCAAACGGTCCGCAAGAAGCTGCAAAAAAAAATAAATTGTTATTATTTCTTTATATGTTTGAAAAAATCCGCGATGCACTGAACCCGCGATAAACGAACCACGAAGTAGCGAGGGATCACTGTACTGGTAAATGAAGACTATCACATCAACAATCGGATTTGATTTCATGGACGGACGGACGGATGGCAGCAAAGAGCCAAGCCGACACGTCGAAGGACGCGGGCATTGACGGATGGAAAAACAGACAGACGGGTCGTGGCCAAACTCACAGGCTGGGTCGGCGGAAGGCCGCCATTCGGCCGCCACTTCCGCCGCGACCCGACCCGCACGTGCTTTCCAGGTTCACATTAAGGGCGTCAAAACATTCGCCACGGTTTGCGCGGCCCTCGGAAGCTGCGGGAAGAGGAGCCAGCCTGCAAACCATCTTTCAAGAATTTGGAAAGCACGTGCGGTCGAGTCACGCGGCGAGGTGACGTCCGTCACTCGGCCAAAACGCGGCTTTGGCGGACGCGGACTGCAAATTTGGACTGCCGCGGACGACGTGTTGGGAAATCAACTCTAAAAGGCCTTTTGTGAAGAAGATTTGCTCCTTGAGCGCCGATAAACGAAAGTGAGTGGGTGCCGCCCTCAGCCCGCCATACCGCACGCGCACGCGCAGGCGTGCACACACCGCATCCATCCCCGTTTCCAGCCTTCCGACTGATCATCACACACTTGGTTGGTCCAGAAGAAAGACAATGTGTGCACCCGCCTGAGTGTGTCCATATTATGACACGAGTGCTTATCTTAGCATGTGTGATTTGAGGTATTATATGCCCCTCTGGTGTGTGTGTGTGTGTGTGTGTGTGTGTGTGTTCTACTTGCACTTGACTTGCCATCTATGTGAAATGAGCGCCAGTGAGGTGTGAGCTCGCCTGCCACTGAAAGCAGCGCGCATGTCGGTGAGCGAGCGACACGAAGAAAGCGAGATGAGGCAAGAAGGAGAGTGAGCGCTGGCGGGAGGGAGGGAGAGAGGGTGGTGGGGTTGAGGGGAGGGGGGGGGCGGGTTAATGGTGCTACATGATGACTGTCCCTTTAAGGTCAACCTGTTGTTCTGCCTGGCTTCTTCTTTGGGCTGGCCGCGCACCTGCCTGCTTTGTGCCGCTGTGAAAACGTTTAACCGCTGCTCAATGAGGCCGCCGCCCCCTCCCCGGTCAGCTCTCCACTGTGGGAGCGGGGAGGGTGGGGGGGCAGGATGTGAGCGGTGGAGAGAATGGGCCGGGGGGGCAACAAGGGCACATTCTCCCCTCCCCTGCATACTTTGGCCCACTTCATTCTGGCTCAGCCCGGGGCACGGCGCTTTTGTTTGCAGGAACCGGGCTTTGGGCAGGGCTGCCAAAGTGAACATCTCATTGGCACACAAGGTGAAAGGGCGCAGGGGGTGGGTGGGCGGGGGAGGGGGGGCTGCTGCTGCTGCTGCTGCTCCCCGACAGGTCTCAATAGGCCTCGATAACCTACATTTGAGTTCTCGCGCGACACACTCGCCAGATGCGGGATTCCTTCCATTTCGATGCCTGACTGCGAAAGACGGCAGAGGAGCCTTCGTCATGTCCGTCCATCCGTTTTCCGATCCACTTACCCTCACAAGGGGGGGTGGGGAGCACACACACACACATATATTTATATATATGTATATATATATATATATATATTAGAGCTGTCAAACGATTAAAATTTTTAATCAAATTAAAAACTCAACTGTCATAATTAACTCAAATTAACTAAAATTAATCATGATTGCTCACTCATTTTTATCGTTTCTGAATTTCCTTTTATATTTTTGTCCTATTTTCCCCATTTTAATGCTCTCATCAACATGGAATCATGAATCAGTTTTCTATGTGCAAAATGCAAATATTTACTGAAATAACAATTTTGATTTTCAATTTTACATGAACATTTTTCACTTGGAGCAGTTATTCACACATTATCTCTCACACAATATTACTGTCCATCAACAACAGTGAAAACAATATTTTGTCACACAACAGCTGCTTGAACAGCTCTTTTAGGGAATCAAAACAGCGCAATATAACATTATAAAGTGCACATCTAAGGTAAACTAGTACTCAGCCTATAATGGATTTAAGCCATGGTTGCATACTTCGTTTTCTCAAATTTGCTTTGAACACAGCAGTCAGGCTATGCTGATTCTGTTGGTCCTTCTTGCTCGGAAGTCTCTCTACGGTTTTGTGTCGACATCATTTGGATTCTTGTAATGGAGGCTCTCGCTGGCAATCAGTAATGGTTGTTCAGTTAGGGATTGTCGGTCAGCATGGAAGGATCTCTCGTTCTGTACTTTTTGGATCATTTATTGGAGCACTTTGCAGCAGAAGTAGGAGTAGTAGTAGTTGTAACAGAAGTATCAGAAGCAGGTAATAACCTAAACTACACATAAATGCAGTAAAAAATTAATATATCTATCTTTCTGCATCGCAATGTAAATATGTATATAATTGACATTAATGAATACCTTTATTGAACAATATGTTTAATAAATAATTTAATCAACCCTGATTTCACTATGTATCATTATCGTCATCATTATTCATTGTTTTAAACGTAAGAAACCATACAACACAAACACAAAGTCGAATCGAACAAAAGAACTACAAGTCCCAATACTCAATCCCGGAAGTGGAGCGCCGGCATGAACATATCAAGTCGAATCGAACAAAAGAACTACAAGTCCCAAAGGTCCAACCCGGAAGTGGAGCGCCGGCTGCAACGCAATTTACTTCTTTAAACGTCAGATTGCAGACGGACAAACATGACAACTATGCACAAATGAGCTAAATAAAGACACCCCTGTTCTAGCAACATTTTAGCCCACGCTGTTTAAATTGCCGATTGCTTCAGCAACTTTGTTCTTTGTCGTGTCATCCATTTTCTTCGCTTTGAAATGATCCATAGCCATAGCCGTCTGTCTGAGACGAGGTGGGCGGACTACTCACGTCAGCGGTGTGCTTGGCCATTAATTAAGTGGTATTTCAGACTCGACGTGCTATGATGATAGCTCACTTTACGACTGCAAAACATACAGGTAACTTTGGTCTTGTCAGTGGAACAATCTGGCAACTTTTTAAAAGTAAACTTTCCATTCATAAACTATTTAAATATCCGTTTCGGTCTCTCGCGCTGCCGTGGCGGCAAAACAAGCGTCGTGGACTTGTGCAGCGCGCTTGATGTTTTGTTTCTGGTTCATTTATAGAAACAACGTCACATCCGCTGTGACGTCTGCGCGTTAATCTCGCGAAAATTTTTGATCGATAAAATTCATTTAAATTAATGTTGTTAAAAGCGCTAAACTGACAGCTCTAATATATATATATATATATAGCTCGATATGAGCAGTTCTCAAGATAGCATGGCCGATGCTCCAATGAATTTAAAAAGATTTTGAAAAAACCTCCGATACGTGCATGGCAATAAAAACCTTTTTCTACATGAACCTCAATGAGACCTTCAAACAGCAGCGTCGTGTTATAAATGTCAAAGGGAGAAATGAAGACATTTATTTATTTATTTTTTGGGGGGGGGTGTGAACAACATTTCAGATGCGGTTTTCCTCCAATTAAAACATTGAGAGCGGCTGCATATTCATTGGTGGGCTAATCCGTGTGTATTAATGTCGACTGGCCAAGCTTAAGTCAGCAGCTGCATGATTGTGTGTGTGTGTGTGTGTGTGTGTGTGGGTGTGTGGAAAGCAGCGCTCGCTAAACACTCGCACAAAAGGGGCCGGCGTCCATTGTTGATGAGCAACTCCTGGCTCATGACTGGACGTATTTCAGAACGCCGGAGTTGTCGCTGACACACCAATTGTCTTCTGATATTTAGAAACGCGAGCACGCACACACACGCGCGTGCGCGCAATATGATGGCAAACGGTGCATTCCTTGTGCATCAAACATTCATTCAAGACATATTTTCAGTGTCTCTCCCTCACAGGCGCAAGCAAGCACCGAGCCAGTGCTGGGAGGAGGAGGAAGAAGGAGAAAGGGGGGGGGGGGTGAACAACAACCAAAACAAAAAAAAAAAAACAATTACAGTTTGCCATTAAGGCTCCCCTAATCCCTTTATGCAAAACACAGCTCCACAAGTGCACACAATGAGCAGAAAGCCGTGCAGGCAAAGACGAAAAATGGCGCGAGCGGGAATAAATGACAACTATCATGAAGCCGCGCCTTTTATTGGGATGTCACTTGTGATGTCAGCGGCCGGCTCGGCCGCTAATTTGAATTCAGACCTTTATCAGTCGCCGGCAGCAGAATTTGAGTGACGGCGCCACCAAACGCCGCTCGCCAGCCATCCTATTGATTTCTCTAAATCCCCAACAATAGCATTTGCATGCTTGTTTCTGTTATAATACAGATATGCCGTCGGCGGAAATTAAAGCGCGGCGGGAAGACCAGAGGTAACTAATTGTGTGCCTGTGTAATGAGTGCAGTTTCAATTTGATATAACCCACAGCTTTTCCCCCTCGCAGGCCCGAGCTAAGTACTTTCAAGTCTTTGTGGGGAAATAATTGATTTTTTGTGCTTTGGGCACAGGGAAAACTATTATGATCTTTTTGAATAATGGCAGCGGGAGGAAAAGGCACGTTGCGAGCGATTTAAATTGGTATTAGAGGCGAGGAGAGGAGGGGAACGAGGGGCTCGGTGGCAGGCGGAGGGCTGATAGGGAACGCGGCGGGCTCGGGGGGACTTTGAGTGACAGGCGGCAAATGGCTGCCCGCGTGCAGATTACTCATTCTCTTAAGGAGGAAGCCGTCGCGGCGAGGCGGATGCTCTGAGGCCGCCGCCGCCGCCGCCGCCGTGGGCTCCGTGTCAGCAAGACGTCTTCGGTATCGCGGACCGAATAGTTCTGGCGGATGCTTTACAAGCTGACAATCTTTTTTTTTTTTGTGGTGAGGGAGTTTTTCACACTTACAGAGAAATAAACACAGCAAAAATAAGTTATGTCATTTTAGGTTAAGTAAAAATCGGTTCAGTAATGACCCCGTACACGATACAGATTTGAGCGTGACTCATTGCAGTGTTGCATTAAATGAAGACCTTCTCCGAGAGTGACGATCCAAACTCGTCTTTGTAATTGCGCTTGTATTGATATCGGTGATTTGAAAATCGTCAAGAGTCAAACGCGACCGACGGAGCCTCGGCTTGACGTTATGTTGCGCTCTCCCAAGGCCGCCTTCGCAACACCTCCCACAACTTCATTCAGAGAGTTTCAATTTCACCTTCCGATTGCAGACGGAGATAAACCGGCTCCCTGTTGTGAGGCCGAGTGGCGATGGGAGAGCGGGTCGAGGGGGAAGGTGCCTCTTCTCTTTGCTTCGGTGTCCGCGTGGGCACTCCTTTTCCAACCGAATTATCTCACACTCACAAGAATAAAGAAGAAAAAATAAGGGTGGGGCGTGGGTTTGGGGAGGCGAGCTGTCCCTCGACAGATCGTGAAGAAATTGCGAATTTGCTTGTATCAAGTTATCCTGTGAGCGCGTGTGTTTGAGTATGTGCGCCCCCTTCAAAAGTGGCGCAAACATTTCACAAAACGATGACATCACTGCATCCCGCTTGGACTTTTCTTTCCTCTTCGGTCAAGACCGATCATCTGCTCATTTGGTCAATTCTACTTGAAGTCAATTTTATTTTTCAGTCACCCGTCACGCAAATCGGGTTATTTAACGAGGCCATTTCAATACTACATGACGTTAGCTGCATTAATTTAGAAGGGAAATAAAACAATGCGAACGCTTAAGTGTATTGCAAATGTTCTTTTTATTGTACGGCGGGAGCAATGGTGCAACCGGACAACGATCACTCCGTATTCCTCGTGGCTTTGACTGACTAAACTAAATAGTGTTTAATATACGTGTGTGATCGCATGGCATTTTTAACAAAATTCTCGTCTAAAGGGTAAGAATGCCAGTCATCCATTTTTAGCGACTATACACAGTAAATGAAAAGGAACACATTCACTGGCGTTAACGAAGTGTCATTGAACACACCGCGTGCGTCATACGAATGAATGGCGGCCGCAGGTTCGTGTGACTAATCCAGTCGAATAAATGTCAAAATTACGACATGAACAATGAGGTGCGGCAAAATTGAATCGAAATCAACATTACCTGATACGCCGCATGGCGGGAGCAACGTCGAAGCCGCATTCAGTCTCGGACAATTACCTGCGCAACGAACGAGCGTTCGCCAATCAACGGAAAAAAAGTTTCGGTCGACAAAACGGCACTTTCATAGCGACACAGACCGCAATGGGGGCTCGGAACAATTACGGGAACGACTCGAGGACACCACGCAGGAGTGGAAGGAAAAACCAATTGAAATATCAATGTCGAATTGTTCAATCATCCGGACAATCAACGAGAGGCGACTCACCACCACTCTGCATTCCCGGGAAGTGACGTTTTGGCGACCAAACTTTTGACATGTTGAGTTGAGAAGCAAATTCTCGTTCGTTGCGCAGATAATTGTCCGAGACCGAGTCCAGATTCACCATCGCTCCTGCCATACTGTGATGCAGGTAATGCTTATTCCTTGTCAATTTGGCTGTATCTTGTTGTTCGATTCATTATTTTTCATTTATTCGACTGGATTAGTCGCACGAACGGTTCATTGCCGTGGTGGCATCAACTCTCTACTCTGAGGCGCGCTTCACTCGAGTGGCGTTGCTTACAAATGTTGCTGAACTGAATTAGAATTGATTATTTATTGAGGTTATTTTATTTCAGTTTTCAGAATGAAATGGCGCAATGAGCTGTCCCAAAATGTTTACAGTTGAAACAAGGCCAATTGATGCTACGGACTAAAAACCAACGATAATCAAGTTATTCTTGACTGTCAGGTGAACTCGATTTCTTTCTTCTTTTCTTTAATGTTCATAGGGATACAATGTCACGCAAATTTGATAGACAAATGATATTTATAGTGGCAGCAGAGAGTGGGGAATTATTTTCTTCATATTGGGGGGTTAGGGGGGCCGAGCAGGAAATAATTGGCAAACACTGGCCTCGGTGAATAGATTTCAAAAGAATCAGAATAACTACTGTGGCTGATTTCTTGCCATTTATTCAAGACAGGGATGCATCGGACGACAGAGGGCACACACCCACATACCCACTCCCGAGTGGTGTGGGTGTGGGTGTGTGGGTGTGTGGGCGAGTGAGACTGCTGCACTTTCAGGGAGGCGGCGGTGGTTAATTTAGTTGGTCATAACTAATGGCGGCTAATCTGTGGCCGGGAGTCTGCTGAGGATATTGGACAGTGTCGAGGTTAATCGCTACCGGCCCGGTTTAGCCCAGCCAGACAAGAGGAGGAAGAAGAAGAAGAGGAGGAGGGAAGGAGGAGGAAGAGGAGGAGGGCTTAATTCCACCGAAGGCAAATGGCATGCTGCTTTTTATCTGGACCCCTGATAAGGCGGCGCTAATACACCGAGGAGAATGGATGCTCAAGGGCCGGGTTCTCCTTATCGGAAAACTTTACAACAGGAGCTCCGGACTAACGCCCCCCCCCCCCCTGGCCCCCACCCCTCCATCCTCTAATACCCGGCAGCCCCTCACCACACGCACACACAATAAGCACCTCATTTCACCTCTCGAGCAGAACTATCACAACACCACCACCTAGCACCCGCCCTCGCCACTTCACTTTTCCTCGCTTGCCATCAAGCCACAAAAACACATTTAGCACGTGAGCGCGCGCACACACACACACACACACACACACACACACGGGTGGAGGTGTTATGAGCACAGGGCTAATTGGAAGATCACTCTAATGCATTAAGAGATAAAATAGTTTGGCTGCGGGCCTGCAGGCCGGATCAGGACCAATACTGTGGAGCAAGCTATCTGGGCCTGTGACACACACACACACACACACACACACACACACACACACACACACACACACACACACACACACACACACGCAAACACACACACAACTCCGCGCAGCTCTGTTGGCACTACAACACACTCCCCGCCAGTACTACAGCCGCAGGAAAGGAGGCGTGTGTTTGTCTGGGCGGGTGTGAGACCAAGGCCAAGCAAGGGAGGAAATTGGCTTAGTGTTGTTTGATTGCTTATTTGTTTTCTGGGTGGGGGGGGGGGGGCGTGAAGAAGAGTAGGGTTCTGCTAGGGTGGCCTTGGGTGCATCACTGAGTGAGAAAGCGGCACGCACACACACACACACACACACTCGCCCTCTAAGACAAAAGACATCTGCTTGCTTACACTATGTCTGAGTTGCATTTCACATGCTAATCACTTGTTTACTATCACAGTCAGTGGGAGGTGGAGTGTGTGTGTGTGTGTGTGTGTGTGTGGCGCAGTCTCAGCATTTCCAGCTTTGTTGACACTTGTCATCATTTGCTGTTTAACAGTTGGCCCGTTATGCAAAGCTTAAAATGAAGCCTGACGGTAGTGGCCGCAATTCATAATGAACATGGGGGACCCCCCCCCCACACACACACACCAAAAGGGTACAATATATTTATAAATGTATTCCCCCCGTTTTGGAAGAATAATACAATTGTATCTTAATCAGGCCTGAAACCACGACGACTTGAATCAATTCATCTGTTGATTATTTTTCAATTGTTCGGCGAATCCAATTATATTGATTGATTTATTTATTGAAACATCCCCCCGACCCCCTTTGTTGAAAGACATCACATCATTTCAAACATCCCATCGCACAAAACATACATTGAATATGATTTATTGGCCAGTTTGATCCGCCAAACCTTTGACTGTTGTTGAGGCGGAAGTTTGCAAATGAAGAGAAATTGGAATCACGCCGTCAGTCCGCGTTTCATGGAGGACGACCAAAATCGGAGGAGACCTCCGGTGGAGAGACTGAAAGGCAATCAAACCAGCAATTAAAGGAGGTGTCACAATAATTAATCGCCGAATGAAAAATCGTTGACAGTTAATTTGACGGCCCAATCGTCGCCGATTCATTCTCGTTCAATTTTATTGACGCTCCCTGTCACCATATTCACATCAAAAATGTCAATTAGAAGTTGTAAATATATTTTGAATTTTGCAATGTGTTAATGGGCGTTAAATGGGAACTGGTGCTGATCACGAGCTTGAAAACAGAGCAGCTATTCGGGCAAACGCAGCGACTTTGGGGCACCGTAGCAGGCCGCCGCCGCGAGCAGCTCGACTCTGCAAACAATTTCATCAAAACAACTTTTAATTCTCCATTTAAATTGGGTCCGACCCAAACCGGCGCTGATAACAAAATGAAAACGTGCCTACAAAGCCAACCGGCGCTTTCATTCAAAACAATCAACCTCGTTGGCATCTGTCGGCACGCCGCAGCGCAACAAGTCGTCGCGCGGCGGCTAAAGCGTGAGCTTAGCGGCCCTTGTTTGGATGTCGCCACCCCTTTGCCCCACACTAAACGGATAACAAGTCACGGCTGCTAAAAGAAGGCGCTTACAGTCACAGCGATTTCATACCTTCGTCGAGATGAGGCGCTTTATAGGCGGCACGCTCGCGTCGCCCGTCGCCATACTGTGATGCAGGTAATGCTTATTCCTTGTCAATTTGGCTGTATCTTGTTGTTCGATTCATTATTTTTCATTTATTCGACTGGATTAGTCGCACGAACGGTTCATTGCCGTGGTGGCATCAACTCTCTACTCTGAGGCGCGCTTCGCTCGAGTGGCGTTGCTACAAATGTTGCTGAACTGAATTAGAATTGATTATTTATTGAGGTTATTTTATTTCAGTTTTCAGAATGAAATGGCGCAATGAGCTGTCCCAAAATGTTTACAGTTGAAACAAGGCAAATTGATGCACTTCAAGTCTTTTCTGCTACGGACTAAAAACCAACGTTAATCAAGTTATTCTTGACTGTCAGGTGAACTCGATTTCTTTCTTCTTTTCTTTAATGTTCATAGGGATACAATGTCACGCAAATTTGATAGACAAATGATATTTATAGTGGCAGCAGAGAGTGGGGAATTATTTTCTTCATATTGGGGGGTTAGGGGGGCCGAGCAGGAAATAATTGGCAAACACTGGCCTCGGTGAATAGATTTCAAAAGAATCAGAATAACTACTCTGGCTGATGTCTTGCCATTTATTCAGGACAGGGATGCATCGGACGACAGAGGGCACGCACCCACATACCCACTCCCGAGTGGTGTGGGTGTGGGTGTGTGGGTGTGGGCGAGTGAGACTGCTGCACTTTCAGGGAGGCGGCGGTGGTTAATTTAGTTGGTCATAACTAATGGCGGCTAATCTGTGGCCGGGAGTCTGCTGAGGATATTGGACAGTGTCGAGGTTAATCGCTACCGGCCCGGTTTAGCCCAGCCAGACAAGAGGAGGAAGAAGAAGAAGAGGAGGAGGGAAGGAGGAGGAAGAGGAGGAGGGCTTAATTCCACCGAAGGCAAATGGCATGCTGCTTTTTATCTGGACCCCTGATAAGGCGGCGCTAATACACCGAGGAGAATGGATGCTCAAGGGCCGGGTTCTCCTTATCGGAAAACTTTACAACAGGAGCTCCGGACTAACGCCCCCCCCCCCCCTGGCCCCCACCCCTCCATCCTCTAATACCCGGCAGCCCCTCACCACACGCACACACAATAAGCACCTCATTTCACCTCTCGAGCAGAACTATCACAACACCACCACCTAGCACCCGCCCTCGCCACTTCACTTTTCCTCGCTTGCCATCAAGCCACAAAAACACATTTAGCACGTGAGCGCACACACACACACACACACACACACACACACACACACACACACACACACACACACACACACACACACACACACACGGGTGGAGGTGTTATGAGCGCAGGGCTAATTGGAAGATCACTCTAATGCATTAAGAGATAAAATAGTTTGGCTGCGGGCCTGCAGGCCGGATCAGGACCAATACTGTGGAGCAAGCTATCTGGGCCTGTGACACACACACACACACACACACACACACACACACACACACACACACACACACACACACACACACACGCACACACACACACACACTCCGCGCAGCTCTGTTGGCACTACAACACACTCCCGCCAGTACTACAGCCGCAGGAAAGGAGGCGTGTGTTTGTCTGGGCGGGTGTGAGACCAAGGCCAAGCAAGGGAGGAAATTGGCTTAGTGTTGTTTGATTGCTTATTTGTTTTCTGGGTGGGGGGGGGGGGGCGTGAAGAAGAGTAGGGTTCTGCTAGGGTGGCCTTGGGTGCATCACTGAGTGAGAAAGCGGCACGCACACACACACACACACACTCGCCCTCTAAGACAAAAGACATCTGCTTGCTTACACTATGTCTGAGTTGCATTTCACATGCTAATCACTTGTTTACTATCACAGTCAGTGGGAGGTGGAGTGTGTGTGTGTGTGTGTGTGTGTGTGGCGCAGTCTCAGCATTTCCAGCTTTGTTGACACTTGTCATCATTTGCTGTTTAACAGTTGGCCCGTTGCGCAAAGCTTAAAATGAAGCCTGACGGTAGTGGCCGCAATTCATAATGAACATGGGGGACCCCCCCCCCACACACACACACCAAAAGGGTACAATATATTTATAAATGTATTCCCCCCGTTTTGGAAGAATAATACAATTGTATCTTAATCAGGCCTGAAACCACGACGACTTGAATCAATTCATCTGTTGATTATTTTTCAATTGTTCGGCGAATCCAATTATATTGATTGATTTATTTATTGAAACATCCCCCCGACCCCCTTTGTTGAAAGACATCACATCATTTCAAACATCCCATCGCACAAAACATACATTGAATATGATTTATTGGCCAGTTTGATCCGCCAAACCTTTGACTGTTGTTGAGGCGGAAGTTTGCAAATGAAGAGAAATTGGAATCACGCCGTCAGTCCGCGTTTCATGGAGGACGACCAAAATCGGAGGAGACCTCCGGTGGAGAGACTGAAAGGCAATCAAACCAGCAATTAAAGGAGGTGTCACAATAATTAATCGCCGAATGAAAAATCGTTGACAGTTAATTTGACGGCCCAATCGTCGCCGATTCATTCTCGTTCAATTTTATTGACGCTCCCTGTCACCATATTCACATCAAAAATGTCAATTAGAAGTTGTAAATATATTTTGAATTTTGCAATGTGTTAATGGGCCGTTAAATGGGAACTGGTGCTGATCACGAGCTTGAAAACAGAGCAGCTATTCGGGCAAACGACGACTTTGGGGCACCCGTAGCAGGCCGCCGCCGCAGCAGCTCGACTCTGCAAACAATTTCATCAAAACAACTTTTAATTCTCCATTTAAATTGGGTCCGACCCAAACCGGCGCTGATAACAAAATGAAAACGTGCCTACAAAGCCAACCGGCGCTTTCATTCAAAACAATCAACCTCGTTGGCATCTGTCGGCACGCCGCAACGCAACAAGTCGTCGCGCCGGCGGCTAAAACGTGAGCTTGGCGGCCCTTGTTCCGGATGTCGCCACCCCTTTGCCCCACACTAAACGGATAACAAGTCACGGCTGCTAAAAGAAGGCGCTTACAGTCACAGCGATTTCATACCTTCGTCGAGATGAGGCGCTTTATAGGCGGCACGCTCGCGTCGCCCGTGCGGGTCCTCGCTTGGGGGAGGGCCAGACCTCGGCTATTGTTGGCCATGATTTGCCGTTAAATCCAATTTAGTTGGGCCGCGGCAAGGCGCGTCTTCCCTCTGGCTCAGCCCGCCGCTGATCCTCCCGTCATCCCCCCCTCCCATGTTCATTGGCCGCGCTTTTCCCACCGGCCCGCTGACACGCCGCAACGTGCTCTCGCGACAACCAACGCGCCAAAGGCCGGCACCGGCTGGAGTTTGGCCATTTTCAACGTCAAACAGGGAAGTCGTCGGACGCATGCCGCATCGGGGCCATCTTCATTCGGGTTCCGTTGCGTTTGGGTTTCTTGGATTCAAATTCAGCCATTCGACAGCGGCATCTTGAGATCGTTCACTTTAACCCTGGAGAACCCAAGAACTTTTTTCTTCTTTTTTTTTCAAATGAGGAATTATACATTCAATGACTGCTATATGTTCACTGAACACCAAAATATATTCATTCACGAACCGCTTGATCCTCACTAGGGTCGCGGGGGGTGCTGGAGCCTATCCCAGCCGCCTTCGGGCAGTAGGCGGGGGACACCCTGAATCGGTTGCCAGCCAATCGCAGGGCACACAGAGACCAACAAGCATCCACACCCACACTCACCTAGGGACAATTTAGAGTGCTCAATCAGCCTGCCATGCATGTCTTTGGAATGTGGGAGGAAACCGGAGCACCCGGAGAAAAGCCACGCGAGCCCGGGGAGAACATGCAAACTCCACACAGGGAGGCCGGAGCTGGAATCGAACCCGGTACCTCTGCACTGTGAAGCCGACGTGCTAACCACTGGACTACCGGGCCGCCCTACCAAAATATGTTTTTTCAAATATTTAATGCTTTAATCCTAATTTACGATGAGGGCCAAATTTGACCCTTTGGGTTCTCCAAGGTTAAAAAAAAAAAAAAAGTCCAAGTCAACATCTGATATTTGTTCAGCAGTTCAGGCGGGTCGCAAATGTTGCTGCAATGAAGATTTTTGCACATGGCTGAATTTAGCGTACTGCTCGCGAAAATGATAAAGTGATCAGGGAGGGGGAGGGGGGGGTCGACGGATTCATTCCCAACAGAACCAACGCTACGCTAAAACGAACCTCATTCCCGTTCGATGAGCGCTCTGTGTCGATGACACTTTTGATCCATGTTTTGATGTCAATTATTATGATTACGTGCCTGTTAAAATGCTTCCATATGGGAAAAAAAAGCTGCCCAATATAACCACATCATACATCACACAATACCGTTGAACCAAACTCCAACGCACACTCACACGCATCTTATTAACATGTAAAGCAAAAAATGCTGAGGGGCGAGGTCACGTGCGCGCGTGTGTTGCCGAACCCCCCCCCGCCTCCCGCGGCGCTCTCTGCTAATTGCTCGGGCAGATCTGTAGCGACTCATTTCAGGGGGATAAACAAAAGCTGCGTAGGTGTGGAGGAGACGCTGGGCTGGCGGCTTACGGGGCTGCCAGCCGATAAATATGCAAATATTGCCATTTCCAAAGGAGCGGCGTGTGGCCCCCGCAATATGGTGGCCGGGCCCAGATCGGAGAGCCTCTCTCGAGTTGCCAAAGGAAGGACTCTGCGACTCGGCTTCATTTGATTTCAAATTCTCACGCGACGTACTTTCCTTGATCATTCATTTTGCGGACTCATTTTGACGTTCCGTTTCAAAGCGGAAAAAGACCTTAATTTTTCGACCGCTTGCTCGGAATACGCTTCTTTCTTTTTCTGTCTTTCAACACTTGAGGATGACGACGCAAGGTGGAAAAAGTCGGGGATAGGAAGAGCTACAGTCGACCGCGGTTGACATTTGAACGGATTGAGATTTTGCAGTTTTTGCGGGAAGGGAAAAAAAAATAAGGTCAGCGGCAGCACGAAGTAGAAATGGAAGACGGCCGCGGCCACAAGATTTGTTTACGAGCTGACTCGTTGCGCCAAAACGTTGCCTTGCAAACATTTTCCGTCTTTTGGTTGTGAGCATTTAGCCTGTTTCGAAAATTTAAAAGTCTTCAATTTTCTCCAAAATGGACAGGATGCCTTATGATGCGGAGCGGCTAGTGTATGAGCCGAGTTCCAAAGCCTGACTGAGAGCCGACACGCTGTTTATATAGAGAAAAGGCGGGCGTGAGTGACGACAGGCATGCGGAAGTCCGCCAATGAGTGAAGGGTGGGCGTGTAAGAGGTGAAGAGAAAACGTGAGTACATTGTAAAATGGCTAAATAAAATACAACCGAACTCCGTTTTGCTTCCGTTGCCTTTTTAAAAACGTGTTTTTAGCGTGCGTGCATGCATGCCGTATGTTTAAGCTGGCGTATGTTTTACCATGCCTGGTACACATAAACAAAACAGTGCGTTTTGTTTATGAGTCAAACACAGAAATAGCACCCGTGACTGAGACTGCCCCCAACAATACGGTGCGCCGAATGGTCGTGAAAATACGGTACGCTTAAGTTAAGAAATGAAGGAAACTGCATTTTTCCCCCCCCTCTCATTGTGGCAAGTTGGCCGTTGAATATTACCGATGCTTGCAACGCCGGTCCGAGGGCGCTTCGACGTCAATTTCGGCGGACAGCAGATGGCGGTATCGGGCAAAAACAGCGGCCCCCTGAGTGGGAGGATAACGGATGGATGAAAGCGCTCGGTTCGAGATTGATCAGAGTCGCGTGTTGAGATGAGCAAGCGGCGCAAAGCGACACGTTATCGCAAGGAAACATGTTGGCCACGCCTTCTCCCAAAATGCGTGAGCCGGAACTCGCGACATTTCAAGCCAAACACAGGCAGACGTAACAAATCGATAGCGACTAGCGCGATGACACCGAGGCCAAGTGTCTCATTTGTCCGCCTCCTTCTACCTGTCTCCTTCTCATTGTCTCACCTGCACTTGTCTCCTCCTCAGCCGCGGCCGCTGACTCTTCCTCCTCCTCCTCTTCCTCCTCCTCCGCCTCCGCGTCGCAGTGAGACAATTGGCAGATGTAACATTTAATTAGGGCGCTATCTCTCGGGGCGCCGTCGAGGCAGCGCCGCGCCGTGACGCCGCTCGGAGCAAAAAGGAGGAGTTTCATTACAATTGGCAGTCAAGTGATTTATTCGCACAACAGCGAGAGAGCGATGATGGAGGAGGAGGAGGAGGGCCGACACGGGAGCTAATTTCTCGGCGCCCGCCGCAAAAAGGTCAAATGCTTTTTAATGACTGTGTTTTCTGATAATACGGGCTGGAGAGCGGCGGTGGCGGCGGCGAATAATAAAGTTGCAGATTGCTATCACGCGGCGACGTTTTAATGGAGTCTCGCCGCCGCCCCCGACTTCATCTGTCACCGGGTGTCACGCCGCCATCGCTGGCGGTTGGCGTCGCTCGCCGCCGACGGCGGGACAAACACGCGTGTGGCAATCGAAACATTTTAAAAAGAGGACGATGCCCCCGTCACTCTCACCCAGTCGGACATTTTGGCGCTCCTTGCGGAGAGAAGGACACGCCTGGGAGGAACGCCATACGACGTGCTGACGCTGGAGCTGGGAACGTAGCATTGTGCGGACCGCCAACTTGAAGAAATGAAGATCCATCCTTCAAAAGCTGCCGTTGTTTGAGGGAAATTAGCTTAGCCGGAAGGCTAAACAGAAGTGTTTAGCCTTCCGGCTAAGCTGGCCTGTCCGATCGCACTAAGACAAACGACAAACGAGGCATCAATTCTCCCCCCCGCCCACCTCTTTGGTTGACGACTGCTTTTCGAGACTTTTGATTCTTTCCTGCTGTCGAAAAGAGTGAAAGGAAAATACAAAAAGAGTCAACTCCAAATTTCTAGGTGACAAACTTTTTGTTGCGCAACTCAACAAAATGTTTCAAGTGTGGCTCATGCGAAATTTGACTTTCCTGCCTGATGACAAAATCGGATCTTTTTGAATTTGATTTCAGTGTGCTTGCAACGCTTCATTTCACGAAATGGACTATCTGACTACCCGGGTGGCTTTTTGAATGTTCCTTGCCCCATTGCGGGCAGATGTGGCCGATCTTTCAACTGTGAGCCCGCGAAAGCCGTTGAGACTCTTTTGAGCATGATGAAATGCCTCGACAAAAAAACTCGACTCTCCGAGCGTAAACATTAACGACAGAAACGGCCATTTTGGGCATCGGTATTCACTCCGCTCCCGCGCAGCCATTTTTTTGCGAAGCGTCGCACACCGCAGCCGTCTTTTTGGAACGAGCGGCGCTCGCGGGGAAAATAACAAGCGCCTCGCCGCCTGGCGTGCTTATTATCACATCACATCACGCCAGCGGCTCTCGGCCGTTTGATCACCGCGTTAACTTCTAACCCGCGTTCGATACGCCGCTGTCACCGCCGCCACCCCCCCGAGCGCCATTATCGGTGGCGCTCCGTAACCTCGTGTAATGGCGCCCTTCAATCACGGGAGGATTGCACGAGAATTCATAATGGCGGAATCTGACGCTCATCTTTTGCCGCTCTTGTAGGAAGAGGGGGTGAAGGGGGCGGCGGCAAAATGGAAGCAGCGCATTCATTGTTCCTAAATAAATGGAGTCCTTTAATGAGTCGTTTCTGTCGAGGACAAAGAATATATGCCTGTGGGTGTGGTTATATTGTCTGTCTACACTTCAAGAGGAACCGTTTGGGTCCAAATCATCCGTGGCGGGCTGAGTTATAACACCGATGCTAAATTCAGATGCTCCATATGACGTTCTGGATGGTGCGTTAGCAGACAAAATTATGCAGGGTTGGCGTACCGCTAAAAAAAAGAAAAAGAAAAATTACTGTTACCCCCCCCCCCCCCCACACACACACATACACACACACGCGAGACATGGCTGCCAAATAAAGATAGTTGCGTAATCCGCTGACACAATGACTTTCCCATTATTACGTTGGGCCTCTAATCCTCGCTTCCCACAAGAGGTCAATCTCCCAAATTCTTCGGTTGTGGGCCTCCCCCCTCCCCCCACCCCCAGCCCCAATCTCCTTTCCGCCGGCGCCAATGATTGATACCTTATACAGGCGATGGCTTTCATTTGTGTTTCATTCATGGCGGAGGGGAGAGGAAACGTGTCAGAGAGCCGACTTTGTGGGGAAGCAGCCATGTGGGGAGGCCACTCATCAGAGTAATTAAAAGACTGTTCCAATATCAATGTCCCTGAGAGGAAAATGGTGCACGCCGCCCTGCCTTCAAAATGGGGCCGCGCGCATTCAGGATGGATGAGACTCGTTTAGAAAAATTATTTTTAAAAAAGAGAGAGGAGTCTCCTGACAGCAACGTGACTTCAAGTCTTGCATATGTCCTGATTGCTGCGGTCCACCTGCCTTGTCGTGGACTTCCCAAAAAAACCAACAACAAAATACGCTAATCAAATATTGCTTTTTACGATGTTAATAAATAAATAATAATAATAATAAATAATAATACTATAATAATCATGATAATAATAATAATAATAAATAAATAATCATCATAATAAATAATAAAAATAAATAATAAAACCTATACCCAGACTGTCAATTTCCCCAGTGTGGGACAAATAAAGGATATCTTATCTTAAACATCCACTTTATTCAATAAATCAGTCAATACAGATGCGCCGCATCCGAGTCATTCAATTCATTTAAGCATCAGAATTTACGCTGCCCTAAGCCAAGTGCCTTAAGAATAGAATTCCCTTCACGCTTCAAGGCGTAATAGACCTTTAGCGGAAGGAACGTTTGTCCTCCGAATCCAATACACATGTTTAAGAGTCGAAAGTCAACAGACTTGCTTAAAATGCAAAAAAAACCAAAACCACCCAAATGGAAATTGTGTTTTGTTTTCCATCCATCCACTTTCCGATCCGCTTTGTCCTCAGAAGGGTCGCGGGGGGTTCTGGAGCCTATCCCAGCCCTCTTTGGGCAGGAAGCGGGGGACACCCTGAACCGATTGCCAACCAATCGCAGGGCACGCACAGACAAACAAGCATTCGCGTGCACGATCACGCCCTTGGGAAAATGTCGAGTGTTCCATCAACCTGCTATGCGTGTTTTGGGGAATGTGGGAGGAACCCGGAGTACCCGGAGAAAAGCCACGCAGGCCCGGGGGGAACATGCAAACTCCACACAGGGAGGCCGAAGCTGGAATTGAACTGTGAGGCCGACGCACTAACCACTGGACCACCCGTGTCCCCCCTGCCCCCCCTTATATGCCAAATGCATTTGAATAGTGCAACGAAGGGCCTGTCCGTCCACATGCCCCACCACCCCCCCACCCCACCCTGAGCCGGCACGCTCTCATTAGCTTGTTTAATTTGGTGGCTGTGTGACCGGGGTTGATCCGGTATCGGTAGCCGGCAGCTTTGCGGGGCGGCCAGACACACCGCCGCATTCCTTTTAATGAGGCTGCAGCACTCACACCATTAATGTTGCATCGTTCCTCTCATCAGCTCCGAGGTTACACCCCGCATGCATTTTCCATTGCCATAATCCTTAATTATTTTCATGCACTCTTAATCTTTCATATGGATTTGGTGTTTTTGCTTCAATATTTAACGGTGCGGCGGCGTGTGCGCGCCTCCTCTTCTAATACGAGCCTTCTCCCGCTCGACTCGGCCTCCGGTGGAGACGCCGTTTTAATTCGCGGCAACGCTGACCTCATTCCCCATAATCCTCTCCCGCTTAATCGCTTGTGCCGCAAAATATTTCTTGCCGTTCGCCGGCAAGTCCAAGCGGACGAGGCCGCGGAACCGCAAAGAATGAACAGGACAAAGGAGTTCAATGACGGAGGGGGCGGAAAAATACAGCGGGCGTTTCGACTCGCCGGATGAGAACGGCAGCCGTCGCGGGTGACCTTTTTGTTGGTTGAGTATGAGGACGCCAGAAATGTTTTCGCCCGCTGCCTGGTTGCCACGCGCTAGCTTTGACTCTCGCGATTCAGTTTTTGCCTCTGTGCTTCGACTTCATTTCGTTGTTAGCAAAGTGATTCGTTCGAAGCTGGCATGGTATCGGATTGACCGGCGACGAAATAACAAACATATTTGGTCAGTTTGATCGGCGGGAAGTATCATCATCATCGTGCCCAAAGCAAGTTTTCCCGAATCTGCTCATGCGATCATTTCTCGGGTCAACATCGGAGCGGCGGACGGGTGCGACCGTCGCCGGCCGGCGGCTTCCAAAAGATGCACGTGTCGATCGCGGTGCGCTGAGCTTCATTCGGCCCTGCGTAATCCCGTCCAGCGATATGATTGGAAGCCAGATGGCATATCGTGGTGCTGGCGAGCCCACGGCGAGCCCTGGCTGGCCGCCGCCCGGCACATGCGTGCCTTGAGCGCCGTTGCGTAATCCGGTTAGCGCCTGACGATTGACCGGGAAGATGAAACGATTAAGAGACGGCGATAGATGGCATGAAAGGAGTTTTTCCTTCTCAGTGCCTCACTTCTTGATTGCGAAAATAAGCAACGGGATGTCAAATGATTTTGACGGTATTCGCTTGGGCTTCGCCCTCGCCACCCGCCACGAGATAAGCGGCGGAAGATGGACGAATGCGACGTTGACGAAGACAGAAAAAGTCCAAATGTCAAGAGAGTAAGAATCAAATTGGCTGCTGTGGTCGTCGTGCTCTCGTGAAACCGGCCAAATGGGCTTTTCAGCGCATTCACGACACGCCAACGATCACGAGGGATTTCTGGTTGTTTTTTGGGGGGGGTATTTGTTATTTATTTATTTTTGTGGCTCTTGTCGGGGTCGCCCAGAAGCGCGGCGATGTTTGCATCGGGCAAGGGGAGGCCTGCATTCATCCGTGGATCCACAACCCCGAGACGCATGTAAAGGGCCCTTCTTTAGGGGTCCCCCTTTTCTGAGCGGACAGGACGTCGAGGCAAAAATCCTCAAGAAAAACGGGAGTGAAGGACTCATCAGTGCTAATTAGCCACCTAGCACGGGGACTTTTTTTTTTTGGCTAGCGACTCTTATGTTACGTGTGTTTGTGTGAGTGTAGGTGGTGGTGGTGGTGGTGGGGGGCCTACAACATCCCCCTGGGTAATTGGAGCCTCGTAACTCCGGAGAGAACGGGCAATTTTGCAGGAAGTGCTAACTGGACCTTTGTGTGCCATGTTTCCCTTTTCCAGGGAGCCGGCGGGGCCCGAGTGGGAACAGAGCCGCCATACCTGAGTGGGGCCAGCCGCGGCCGTAATGAACCTCTTCACATGGCCGCTCAGCCAAAAGCAAAAGAGGTGCATAAAGAAGGGGGGCAGGGGGTTGCGGGCGCAGAATAGCAGGCTGGGACAAAAAGGTCCGGCTCGAGGAGGCGCGAGGGCTTGGTTCGGGTGGGGTATCCCGGTGGGTTATGTTGAGGGTGGGGGCGGGGAGGGGGGGCTTTATGAGCCGTATTCTCTTGGCCCATTTGCGGCATCTCTCGGCCAGGCAATGAAGCACTTATCACAAGTGTGCCTGCCCGAGAGAAAGAAGCACAACACTATCCGTCAATGTTTACCATGAAGGATGTGGCGTTTGCAGATCGACCATATGTGGCAGATGAATGGGCGCCCCCCCTCCCCAATCTCACACACACACACACACACACACACACACACACACACACACACACACACACACACTCTGAGCAGAACGCACTTCACACAAAGTCACTGGGAGAGGGCGAGCATGCCGCAGAATGGAAGCAGGCGTGGAAATGAAGGCATTCAGCAAACCGCCGCCGCCGCACATCTTCGCCTTTGTCACCAAACGGGGGCAAAATCTTCTTTTGGGTGGGAAACGGTCGACAAAGCGCAAACGCGGTTTCTATTCGGGAAACGGATTTACTCAAGTGTCCTCCAACTGAACAACACTTTCTCCAAACATGTCCGCTGGTCTTTTTCGAGCGGCTCGGACGGAGGTGCTCAAGAGGCTGTTTGCACAATGATTAAAAACAAACAAATAAATAAATAAATAAAGGAATGAATACAATTGGGCACTTTGCTTCCACGTCGAGAGATTAATGGAGTCCATGAACGTCAACATTTCTGGTTCTGCAGGCACAGCGCCGCCTCGACACTGCATACGGAATTTAGGCAACAACGTGGGACCACGGCGACTGAGGGCCGAACGCGACGCTGCCCAAACAAATCACGCTTGAGTGGGGGCGCTGCAAAACCGCAGGAAAAAAAAAATAATTCAAGTACATAACAGCTGGAATCTTTTCTCGTGAAAGTGCAAAAACAAGAGTCCATTTTCTTTTTCGGGAATAACAAAGCAGTCAAGTGCAACAATTTCAAGTGTTCAACTTGCAGATGACCGACCACCCGCATTCACTTTCGTGAACCTCTCCTTCCCAAAGTTTTTACATTTACTTGACCGTGGGCCGTCCGTCCATTTTAAGACTCACACTCGGCCTCGGCCAAGACTCGCGTCAGTGAACAAGGACGCTTGGGCGGCACGCACAGCGACAAAAGGACGGACGGACGGACGGATAAGAAGGAGACCAGCCGAGGCCAACCCGACCCGCGGGTTCTCCCCCACGTCGGAGACAAAAGGGCAAGCCGGCGATCGGGGAAGGCGGCGGGGAGGTAATGAGCGCGAGAAGCCAGACTTCCCAGAAGTTAGCCCTCATTTCCGTCGTTCCTTTTGTGCCCCGACGGCCTCCCTCGGGTCGGCCATTGTAGCCGCACGACCAGCCGGGAGGAGAGGAGACCAGGCAGGAGACGGGAGGGGAGAGAAGGCCGAGCCCCCCTATGCCCCCAATATATTTTTGGATTGCATCCAACTGCAAAAAAAAGAAAGCATGTTGTTGGATTTTTAGGTGGGTCGGGGTTGGAAAGATTTTTGCCTCTAGATATAATGCCAAAAAGTCAGCACAATTATTTATTAGTCTTGTGTTTTTATTTATATACAAAGCACTTGATTTGGATTAAATTGTGCAAGTGTAGCAGTGGACGCCTGCATACTTTTTTTTCAATATATCAATTTGTCCCGATCCCCCCCCCCCCTTTCCCCCACAAATGTTGGGCCTTCACTCTACTGTTTGAACACTTGGCCTTATGTTGTCCTGTGCTTCAACATGAGCGCAACTAATCATTTTTTTGCCGATTTCGAATGACGTGTAGGACCAACATAGCAGCTCAATGATCTTGAAATTTTCAATTTTTGTGTGAAAGGAAGACACCAAACGACCTCTTGCCCTGCTTGTTTGTTTGCTGTTCAAATTATTATGCCGTCCTTGAATGGTCGTTATTATTCACGGCAGCTCTTTGCAACTGGGGGGGGGGGGGCGATGATCACAGTACGTGTTTAATTTTTGATGGAATCTTTTATAAATGCACTGAGAAATGTACACCAAAAATGAAATACATGAAGATACTGCGATGTACATCGTTTCAGACATCTGCATGTCTTGTGCTCGTGTTAAAAATGGCCTTGTCATACGTCTGGTTAGGAAGTACAACATTACACAACATCCTCACTAGTGGAGGATGAGGCTGGAGTTTGTGTACATGTGTGTGTGTGTGGGGGGGGCATGTTATTGTTGCATATGTCACTTACGGCAGGTGGGCGGGCACAATGGGACATACGGAGAAATGTCACAACGATTAAGCTCCCGTGAAATGGGTGAAAAAAAAATGTCATTTGCCAGCACACGAGACTGCACGCAGGAAGATCCGAGAGGAGATTGGCAGGCGGGGAGTCACGGCACAACGACGACAATGGCGATCGCTGCGGCAGGAAACCTCCACCGAGGCGCAACAGCCGAACGCCGCTTCCTGCAGACACGGGAATGTTTCCCATTCCGATTCGTGCATTTAAGGACACGTCTGCCCGAGCAGAACACGCAGAGAACGTCTCGAGGGGCAGACGACTGGCCGGAAACCGAAGCGCAAATACGGCCATTTTGCTTGGGGGGCCGGTTTCAACGTCGAAACAAAAACTTGTAACAATCGCTGTTTTTTATTGTTTCGACGCGCTGTTTGCCGCTCACAGCGGATCCACGGTGGCGGTGGCCTCGGGGGAAGGGCTTGTGTCACAGGGACGACCGCTACTACTCATGCTTTTTTTTTTTTTTTTACACCGGAAAGCTTTCCCACATATGCACAAGGCACAATTTCACAATTGACAAGTAAGATTGCCACAGAATCTCTTTTCCGAACACTGTGGAATTCATTTTTGGGAAGCAAAAATGCTCTCTTCCGTCTTCTGCTCGGTGCCAAGGTCCAAACTGTGTCCAAATCGCAAGAACGACGGCCGAGGAGCAGCTTTACGAGTGCTCATCTTACGACAGATTGCCCCGGTTTTGTTTCCGCCCGGGAGAGAAGGGCCAAGGCCGCGGCTGCTTGGCGCTGTTTGACATTCGCATTCACAGTGCGTGCAAAATAAAAAACACAAATGAGCTGCCTGCAGCTACTTGTCCCTGACTGTCACCTGACAGTCTTTTTTTATTTTTTATTTTTACTGCACATATTTACACAAAATGACTTCTATTGTAAAAATATATTGCTTCTGTAGAAGTTAAACAAAATTGTTTTTTTTTCTGTCCTGCATATATCCAGGGTGAGACTACCATCCATTTTTCATTAGCTGGTGACATGACCCCCCCAAAAAAAAAATAGATCGAGTAAAAAATGAGCCGGATCTACGCTGTGAGATCGAGAGGGCTGTTGGTCACCCACCCCCCCAAAAAATTTCTTCACATCTCCGCCACATAAAGCGGATGAAATTAACTCGACAATATAAACAATCTAGGACCGCTTTCTTGACTGACTCTAGCGTGTTTCCAAAAAATGGACGCATTTTAGAGCGGTTCTTCCGTTTTTCTGTAGGCGGCCCTCAAACGGAAAAGTTTGTGGACAGCCCTGGCAGATGTGGAATTGGAAGCCATTCTTTCTTTTTTGCAATCAGCTTTTGGTTGTCTGGCGCTGGTGTCAAAAGAAAAGCACGTCTTTCAAAATAAGATTCAGCATGTAAACATGAACCGGAACTTGCCCGTGTCACGTTACGCGATGGTGGAGGACCCCAAAAAGCAGGCAGGAGGGAGGAGCAGCGTGAACTTGACGATTTGTATTGATCAAAAACACAGAAAACTAAATCCGAAACAAACAAAGTCCAACCAAAAACCATGGCTGAAGCTACAAAACGAACAGTGACCGAAACGTGGCAGACAAACATGACAGGAGCAAACAATGAGCGGTCGGGCGGGAGTCCTTTTATACGACGAATGACGTAATGACCAACAGGTCTGCCGCTGCAGGTGGAGCCCTACAGTGCCACCTGCTGGTCACAAACAGAACCGTGACAGCCTGGACGGGCCCGGGGGCTGTATATTTGATACCGCCATCCTCAACAGAGATTTGCTGTTAAAAAAAAACACAAAAAAAATCCACATGACTGGCAGCTTTGGTTTGCTCCACCTCCCTCTAGATTGAGATGCGTTCCAATACTGTTCCTCGGCGTCGGGCGCATGCAGAAGGAATGCCCGCTGACTTGTTGGATATCACGACTGATTGGCAAAAGCGACCGGGCCGGCGTCTGGTGGCGAGCTGACGGCCGGCCGGCTCTTGATTGACAGCCGGCTGGCAGCGGCGATGGCGCAGGCGTGTTCCTACGACAGTGGAAGCTGTCAGTCGTCCCGTCGGCGGTGTGACAAGAAGCCTTTCGCCGCAACGGGCTGAGAAGAAAGCTTGTCATCCCTGTCCCTTTTCTTTTTTCCCCGCGCCGCTCTCGGCGACGTCGATAAAAGGAACAATGTCAACGACAGAAGAAGAACAAGATGGGGGGGAGGGGGACAGGACCGAGGAGGAAGAGGAAGAGATGGGCGAGCGAGTGGAGGGGCGGGGGGTTCTTTGACATGTGAATTGCGTTCCCATCGCCTCGACAACATGGGACAGAAAGGAAGAGAACGAATGGGGGGGCGCTCGATGTTTATTTTAACTTCACCGCTATTTGTCTGACGTCAAAAAAAAACACCAGGAAGGAGAAAGAAAGTGACAAATTGAGAAGTCAAGTCGTCGCAGGCAAGGAGGGGGCGGCAGCCACACATGAGGCTGCGTGACAAATCTGACAGCAGATTAGAACGGCTGCCACTCACACACGCGGCTGATAGCCCCCGACTGACACTACCTGCGCAAGACTCCGCTTGGTGTTCTTTTGGTGGCTCTCGGACCCCCCCCGTCACGGCGCTTCTGTTCTGGACCGCCTCAGTCGCAAGTGAAATCTGCGATATGGAAATCCCCTCTTGATAGACTCCCTGGACATGTTTTTCGAGCCTTCACGGCACTTGTTTTCTGTCAACCGGGGGGGTGGCCAGGTCCGCTACTCGAGAGCGCCGATCCAGCCGCTCTTCCAGGTCCCCCTCCTCCTCCAAATTCAAATGCTCAGCTCGTGAGCAAGCTGAGCACAAGCCTGATAAAGATCGTTTCAAGACATCTTTTGATACGCTGCAGGAAACGAGACTCGCGTGCACAGTCAACTGGCCCCGCCCTTTTTTGGGGGACACTTTCTATCCCTCTTTTGTGCTGCCACCTTTGAGGTGCAGTTTCACTGTGGGCCAGTAGATGGCGGCACTCTGTTTTCTTTGACACTGTGACGCTGGAAGAAGAAGAAGAATGAAAACAGAAAGCGTTTCATCATTTTGGGGTATTTCAGCCCGAGCTTTTTTGTTGTTGCTGAAGATGCCCGTCGGTCGCTTCCGATTCTAACGCGCAACTTTGGGCATGATTCTTGATGGCTACTGTGTGAGGATACGTTTAGTTTGGAAAACGAAATTGTTACACGCTGTTGTAGGATATTTTTGTCTTGTCCATTGTTCTCTCCTATTATTATGTCTTTAAATGTGGTTTTGTGGTCGACAAGCCAAGCCCCCCCGCTGCCCCCTCCCTCTCCCATAAAAGAAAGATTATTTTAAAAGCGCGTTGGAAAAAAACGACGTGCTATCCAAACATGCTAAAGGAGGATGAAACGGGGTGCCGTTGAAATTTTATAGGTGCTCGGGAAGGCTACTTTTGTGATGGAGTGGGCTTGACCGTATAGGACACAGGGGGGCGGGGGGGCGAACGCCTTAGCGCCACTTGGCAGGGGGGAATACGGCGTAGCTATCCTGAACGCTGTCTTTTAACTCGCCAGCGCCCGCATGCGCAGGAAGGAGCTTGCATGCTAATGAGCGTACGTGTGACAGCCCCGGTAACCTCATTAGAGCCTTTCGGGCCCCGCTGTGCACACGTCCACACAGTCACCCTGCTTTGATTGCGCAAAGTCTAAAAATGTCAGTCACCTGCCACCGCCGCCGAGGCCGACTTGGGAATGGCACAAACGCACCCCCCCCCCCTTTCAGCCGCCGCACTATTTGAGAGTCATTTCATGTGCCAGCGTTGCGCATAATACACTTTTAATGGACAACTAATTCTCTGCCATTACTTCGTCAACATGATTACGGGATCTGCCGCTCGCGATCCCGAGGAGTTGGGCCCGGGCTTTTTAAATATACACAAGACATTAATGTGTCTCTATTCAGCTTTACATCAGAGGATGTCAGCCATTTACATAATGCCACCATTGAGGTCCGTGACAGCCTCGCCGCTCCCTCTCTCACTTGCTCTATTTTTCGACGTGATTTCTCTCCACAAAAGGGCCACGCCGCGCTCGCCGCCTTCTCCCTCCCGTGAATGCTGGCACTCGGCGCTAATGTCGACGGCGGAGAGAGGCGGGACTGGCTGCCGCGGGCGGGGTGGGGGCCGTGAGCTGGAATGAATGGGCAAACTTTCCATTCCATCACCTGTGCACAGACAGGATGGATGAGGAGGGGGGGTGATGGGGGGATACAAAGGGATGAGTGCATAATTTGACCACTTAAACGACGAGTTCATTAAGCCTGTCAGGAAAGCGGCGCCACGGATGTCGGGAGGCGGGCCACGTATGCAAATGTGCTTCCCGGGGGCCGCGCCGATGCTGAGCTGGAGCCGCTTGCCCTGTCCTTGTATCAGTCGAACGGCAGGAGACGCCCTTTCCCCATGACGGAATGTTAACGCTACGACGTGTTGTCGGACCGGTTGCGGCTCCCCGTCTTGCGAGTGTGGAGCCAGCGCCCGACCCGGGAAAGGAAGTCTAGCGGCGTAGCGAGTCGTTCGAGACTGTCTGAAGTCTGAACATACAAAGAGCGGCCCATCCGGATCGGCCCGGCCGTTGCGTGCGCTGTTTGCACCGCCGGGGTTGTTATTGTCTCTGCAGGAGGGGGGGTGGGGGTGGGGGGGGGCGCTTCCACATTGGGCCGCTGTTTGATGTGAGAAAGCTTTCGTCGGCCATCGGCACGCTGGGGGCTAAATACAGGAAGTTGTCTTTCATGTCGCCGGACGGCCATTTTGGCAGGTCACGGCCGGTTTACGAGTCTCTCGGGAGTTCGCGCGGCACACTTGAGGCGACCAATATTGGGAACAGCATGACGCAGTGCAAGCTACTTTCTACAACCCCAAAATAAACTGGGTGCCAAAAATGTCATCCATCCCAAAAGCACAAAGCGGTCATTGAAAACGTGTACGCCGTTCTTCATTTTTGGGACAGAAACACTTGAAATGGCAACACTTGTATAGAGATTTGGGGAGTCATGAATACAACAAAATCGTAGCTTTCAATCAAAACGGGCGCCTGTACGTCGCCGCCGCGTGGGCCAAAGGTGCGAGAAAAGAAAGGAGGACGCGGCCAACACAATTCTCCACCGCGTGTCGTCACGGCCCGGAAAAGATCGGGCGACTTGGTTTCCGGCATCCACAAAGCCTACTTGACACAAGTGAGCCGACTCTTTGACCAAAAGTGCTAAAACTGCGCGCGGATGTTGGCGCCGACGCTGGAGACGGAGCAGTTATTGCTCATAATGGGAAGGCATATAATAGCAGGCGAGGAGGAAGGCCATATACCAGTCGAAGAGTGAGAGTAGTTTTCTTTAGAAAATGGATGAAAAGCCTCAACTAGGGGGGCAGCGGCGGGGGGGGGGGGTGCATCTTTGGTACAACTGAAGGTGTGTTAGAATAGAAAATACAATGTTGTCATGTTTTAAAGTTTCATCTTGTTACATGCTTGATTGACCTCGGAATGCTTGTGTTCAGAACATCTCGCACACAATGGAAGCATAGAGTCAGAGAGATCAAGAGACCGGAGCAGATGGTACCTGACCACATCATTAGTAGACACACTGGTGCCTGTTATCTTATAACTTGGAAAGGAAGATTTAACCTTGGACGGAAGGCAGTACTTGAGCACTCCATCATGAGAAAAGAGTTACGAGCCAAATTATAAGGAGGTACCCCTTGGAATGTACACATGTCCGGATGTTGGTGCGAGTACCAAGAGAGTGCTTTGTCTGAGGGGCGACCCAATGGGGCCGTTCAGAGGTGTGTCATGTTAATGAAGATGGGAGTGTTTTTCTGATATGTTTCTCGTAATTTGCATATACAATCAATAAAAAGGTCGGCAGAGGCTGCAGGGGTTGGGTGTCAGTGAGAAGCGCACACGAAGTGGCTTCGTAGAAAACTGCGCCTCCTGCCGGCAGAAAAGACAATCTCTTCCTGAGTCTGTTTGTTCAACTGTCTGAGTGAACAACTCTGACAAGGTGTGTAACAGGTATGTCCAAAGCAAAGTGTTGTGTGTGTACGATCGCCATGGAAGCCAAAGTCCAGCGGGGGAAGTCGAATTTGCAAGAGACGGATGGCGCCATTACAGAGGCGACAGGAGGAAGGAGGAAGGATTTGGGAGAGTGAAAAGAAAAAAAAATGGCTTCATTTGATTTCAGCAAAGCCCGATCGTCGAGATGCGGCTACATTTTGTTCCAACTTGCTCATTCCAATGAAGTTGGGACGTTGTGTTGAACACCGCATGGAAAAAAAAAAACAAAACAACGCTGAGCAAATCCTGTTCAGCCTCTCCAAGCAAGACCAAAATCAGATAGTGTCGTCTGACGTGGTCAACAATCGGCAGTCATTCAGGTGGAAATCTCACTTCTAAATGTGGGAAGCTGTGAGAGGCTTCGTGGGAAACAAAACAAAGACATACAAAACAAAAAAGAGACCCAGTTTTTTTTTTACTATACTTTGGCTAGAAAATGTCATGTTTCGGTTTGTGACCAGCAGGTGGCACTGTAGGGCTCCCCCTGCAGCTGCACACCTGTTCATTGTCGGGTCATTGTTGCGCTTTGCTGCTGTCGGGTTTGTTTGTTTGTCATGTTTCGGTCATGTTTCTGTTCTTGATGGTTTGGAGCTTCAGTCATGGTTTTTGTTTGAGACTTTGGACTTTGTTTGTTTAGGATTTAGTTTTCTGTGTTTTAATACAATCTTTCAAGTACACCCTGCATGCTCCTCCCTCTTGCCTGCTTTTTGGGGTCCACCACCACCACCACCTCGCAAAAATGACAAGTTTGGTCTCAACTGTCTATGAAAAGTTCTTCCCGCCAATTCTTTTGACGTTCTTTCCATTCCGTGACAATTGCGGGTCTTGTCGGCGCTGAAAAGACGGCGCGCCTTGGAACGCAAGGTGCCGCAATATTGTTTTTGGTTCTCGCGCGTGGCGTGGAGCGGCGACAGCCGGCTGTTACGGCTGACAGCCGACATTTCCATGAATAGCTGAGTAGTGCCATTAGCGAGGTGATGCAGATGCGAGCGGTAATAGGAAGATGATATTGCTATTACCGCCCGGTCCTGGCAGATTGCATTTACATTTGCGCGCGCCCGAAGGCGCCGCTCTCGGCCACAAGTGCCGCCGACGCAAACGGAAAACCAACAGGAATAATCCGCCAAGATTGCCAAACATGAGGAGCATCTTTAATGCGCGACACATCTCCGGTGGCAAAAAGTCGTCACGCTCTGGACTCAAGTCGAGGTACTGATACGTGTGTTAAAAAAAAAAAAGTACGGATTTCAACTCAACTTAAGTGAGAACAAAGTGCGCTTAAGTGCAAGCCGCTGCGTAAAGCACCCACGTTGTTCCCCGGACGTGACAGAAAAAAACGGGTGTACATACGAAATGGTTTCGCTCGTCTCCACGGGGCTCTCTTCTCGCTAGCAGGCGTGCTAGAAGGCGCACTAGCGCAAGCGGACACTTGGGAGACAGCCCAGAATGAAGGAGTCGACCTCGTGTCCGCCCTGTGCCAGCCAAGGTGGCCCGGTGGGAGCCGGAGGAAGGTTTCCATCCACTGCTAGCAGATGGCCCGCTAGCCGGCCTGCTAGCCGGCGTGCTAGCCGGCGTGCTAGCAGGCGCACTAGCGCGCCTACCCGGCCAAAGCCGCCAAGCGGACACTTGGGAGACAGCCCAGAATGAAGGAGTCGACCTCGTGTCCGCCCTGTGCCAGCCAAGGTGGCCCGGTGGGAGCCGGAGGAAGGTTTCCATCCACTTCCTGCAACTGAGTCGTCGCTGCGCCGAGCACGCTCTAGGTCGCTGATAGAAAAATCAAGATCCGCCACACTCGTTGCCATGACACAGAGTCACTCTTCGTGGAAAACAAAGGAAAGAAAATCACGGTTTCACCTACGATGTTTTTATGAACCGAGACCTTGCTAGCGCTCGCTTTGCTAACATTGAGAACCGTGTTAAAAACAAACCCCCCGACTCTAAATGAGCTCAGCATAACGACTGAAAACTTGTTTTTTTTTCCGATTAGACTGCGATTTTTTTTTTCAATGGCCAGAAGCTAAAGGTTTTTCGGCTCGGACAAGGCACGACTCATTCAGCACAAATCTTCCTGGTCGCCAATTCGACGGGGTGGCCGCAATCGGAAAATATTTTGCTTCTTCCAATCAGTTCAGATCATCGTCAGTGCTATCCGCTTTGCGCACGTCGGTCGCCCCTCCCCTGTTTTATTTTGCCCTTGTCAGACGTCAATCAATAAAGACTCCAAATGCAATTGATTTGACCGCTCGCTAGGTTTTTTTTTTAACCTAGTTTTGTCATCAGATTGAGGAAAAAAAAAGGAAACTGCCTGTTTAGGGAAAAAAAGTCTAAAGTCCAGACATCTGATTTGTAGGAGTCTAAAGTCTAAAGCACGGCTAGCTGCAAAAGTGGCGTTGTAGCGCGAGGAGCCGCGAAAGGCAGCAGCCCATCAGCAGTCACTTTGTTGTTTGCGGCCAAAAGGAGCCTCGTGCCGCTATGATTCTCATGCTTCGCGTCCGCCCGCTTTTCACCCGGCTTGAATGACTCCCCTCCGCCCCGTGTTTGTGTTCGCGCCTTCGTCAATGGCAACGGCAACGGCGTTATCAATTAGCGCAGCAGCGGGAGCCCAATTAACAGCATCAAACGGCTAATTAATGGAGCCGCGCAAGGCGTGAGAAACGCGCCGCGGTGCGCCGCCGCCGCCGCTGAGCCAAGCTGGCGCTACGCGGCCTTGATTGTGACGCGGGAGAAACATGCTACCTCCACCGGGGGGTATTTGACGGCCATTTCGTTCCGTCCCTTTTGGGCGAGGACTAAGCGCAAAGAACACGACGCCCGCCTCCGGCAGAAAATGCGCTGCATGTTCACTTGAAAAGCAGCTGAAAGACGGCAAAACGGGGCGCGTTCACGGTCAGAACGCAAGCGACTCGGCTACGACGCCACCCTCCAGTCACGGGCGGCCGGCTCGCAAGCTAGCTCAACAGCTTGGTGGCTAGCAAGAGCGTTCGTATCATCCACACGCCAGCAAAGCGAATGTTTGTGGTCAAACCAGTCGCGGTTTGGCAAACTGTTTGCCAATAAATGGCGCATGGGGAATAGGTTTGGGTTTTTTCCCCTTTTTCAAATCAATACGACGCAGGAGGTTGCAACGTTGATGATCTTCAGCCCGCGGCGTCGCGGCCATCATCAACAGCAGTGACGTACGTATCGACGATAAAACAGCGTCCGCCGCGTCGAGAGGCGGCTTTGACGGCGGACCAACATTGGAGATTTTAGCCGTCGGGACCCATTAGGACCGCTGAAGGCGGAGCCAATCAAAGAAGCTGCAACAGACGACGCCGGGGCACTTTCACAACGGCAATTGAATTTCTCATGAACAAAAGGGAGTGCACTCTTATGACACGGCGACGCGACCGACAACTGCCAAGTGGATGGCTGGGGAGTAAACAAGTAGGGGGAGGCGGGGGGGCGGGGGGGGGCTTCCGAGGTTATTAAGTTCACAAGTAGCCAAGGCAAACGATGGCCGTCTCACTCAGGGCAAACGCACTCAGACGGATTTAAAGGACAACCGGAAAGGGGGGGGGGGGAGTAGGCCCTCTCCTTCGCTCTACATTTCACACACACACACACACACACACACACACACACACACACACACACACACACACACACACACACACACACACACACACACACACACACACACAAGGCTGTGCTTGTGGCTTAGGGAACACTCGGGCTCTATTCAATCAGGCTACGAGGACTAAATCAGCTAAAGGTTAATTGCACCAGAGTCCTTGTGCTCGTACGGACGGGAAATGCGCCCGTGTGTGTTTGCGGCGGACGAGTGGATCCGCCCACACACTCGCTCATTGAGGCAAAAGGCCTTTTTGTCACACAAGGATTAGCGTGGACGTAAGCTATGCACGTTTGCCCCCTCGGGAGACACACAAGTGGCGAGTGGAGGATCTGACCAGTCCCCCCGCCCCCTGGCCCCCGTCGCACTCGTCCGGAGAGACAAGACGGACTACATTTTTGGGTGACGAGGGCCATAGAAATCAATGTTCTTGTGATCGCCGGCCATTTCTGAAAGAGTTCCGGTGGGTCGCAATGTCACAGCCTGAGCTTGTTTATTTTCGACCGTTCCTCCGGCCGTGAATCGCCGGCTGGGCTTGACCAAGGGCCACATTTTCCCAGCGATGCTCGCCAGACTGCGCCGAAATGCGTTCAAGCCGAAGGTCGGGCTGAGCTGCCGCGTCGTTGGATGCGCACATCGGCATCCGCCGAGTGTTCTCGGCCGGGCTGTTGCCATCAAATGTTTGGAGAATCAATTCATCGCGCGTCAGGATGCATTTTTCTTTTGCAAACCATCCCCCCCCCCCTCGATGACTGTTGACCCGCCAACTATTCTTCTTCATTTGGCTAAAAAACGACAACAACGGTTGAGCGATTGACGTTGTACTCACCGAGCTTTGTCAAAGCGATTGAGGAACGGCCGATGATCGCGCCGCTTTCATGAAGAGCTCTGGAAACCGCAGCAGAGTCGCTGTCGAGAAGCTGAGCCTTCGCTCAGAGCGTTCAAACCATTTTGAGTTCAACGACGGCGCTCGACGACTTTCGAGTTCATTGAATCGCCGTCGCATTTATGCGGCACAAAGTGCCCGACAGCACACGGCATACGTCAAAGGTACGAGCAAGGACATCCGGGTACATTAGCGACAATCATCTTCATATTGGAGTGAGCTTAAGACCGCACCAAATGGCACCGAGCGGGACGGATTTTTGATGATCGGCGGCGAGGGCTGGAGCAAAAGCGAGCGAGAGCGGCGGGCGCCGGCCTCGTTGACCTTCAAAGCGCAGACGAGGGCCCTCTCCAACCCGCCGGCGGCGGGAAGAGAGGCTCGTTGGCCGACCCTTAATGGCCCGCGGCAAACGCGGGTCGCCGGGGCCGCCAGCCGTTGCCCTGGCGACCGCAGCGACAAAGTCAAAATGCCGCACCGCAAGTTGGGAAACACGGACGGGAAAGTTGAATGGGGTGATGTGGGTTTTTTTTTAAAGAGCAGACAGAAGTGGGGGGCGGGGGGGCCTCCAGACAAACCCTTTTGGCTGTCTCAAGAGCCAGGACTTGATCAACAATCAAGCGAAAGCTGCTTCATTAGCAGCCTGTTGCCTCAAGCCCTTGTGGAAGCACCCGCGCGGCACAAAGCTGAAGGTACACCTGCACAAGCTCCGCCTCTCTCGATGAAATTCATCCCCTGCAGCTCACGACGTGAGTCGTTGGCGACATGCCCACGACCTCAAAGGTCTCGGTCGAAAAACAAAGCCAGCGGTGCCAACGTCAAGACTCGGTGGCTCTCCGTCGCATTTCGGCCGTCCCACTTGCGCTTCGAGTTCAGCGTTTCACGGACGACAAGGTCACCACGGACGACAAGGGTCCATATTTCCTACCCCACTTGTTAACCTTCGCGGCGGGGCAGATGACGCGAGGTCCGGGCGTCGGGGGCGGCGTACCGCAGGGCTCAAACACAAGTCCCCAGGCGGGGTTTGTGGGCCTCGCTGCTGTTAAACGAGTGCCTTTGTGAAAAGTTTGAGAAAAGAAACTTTTTCGCCTCACCGTGAGCTCTGCCCATGAAGAAACAGAAGCGTTGGCCGGCTGATTTTTCTTTTCTTTTTTTCAAATGTTTTTTTTAATGTCCCGTAAGAGCATCTCGGAGCTGCACGGGCTGTTTGTTTGTTTAAAACAGATCATAATCAACAAAAATCAAAGTGGCGCTTTTCCCAGCAGTGCACTGCCACCACCCCGTTCCATTACTGCATTAATACCACTGAATTTCACCTCCACTTACTCCGTAAATACGGCCTCTGTAATGGAAAACATTATTGTCATCAAGGCCAATCTTGTGGGCCATGTTACAGTGTGTGTGTGTGTGTGTGTGTGTGTGTGGAGGGGGGGGGCTGGAGCAACACACAGTGGATGGCCTTTCGCATTAAAAAAAAAAAAAATCAAAAGAAAGAAAAGGAAAATGCTTTCAGGGACTTTTCGGCATTCCACTCCATGAGCACAAACAAACGGAACCAAAAAGCCATTCGGAGGGGAAAGGATGCTGCTTGTGCTCTTGTGTGTGTGTGTGGAGGAGGGGGGGCTGCGGAGTGCAGATAAGAGGAAGTATGGCGGGGATGCAAGCAGACCTGACCAAGTGTCATTTGGAAGCCTGAAAAGGTTGAAAAGGTGCTTCTTTCGTGCTTTGGTTTGATTTCTTTCGGGGGTGTCCAAACTTTTTCAAATGTGTCAACTTTTTGAAAGCAATTCCAGATGGTTATGGATTGTCAAGTTCATCTCATCAGCTTTCATTTCAAGCAAATAGTTCAGCATTTTTTTGGGAGGAGGTGGGGGCAACAGCCCTCTCGATGTCACAGCGTAGATCCGGCTCTGCCAGGAACAGCACCCAAATCTTTCATTCCGAAGCCCAAAAAGAAAAAAAACCTGTCGTTTGGTGGCCATTTTTTCCCAAACGGTAACTTGAAGCTCATTGGCTGCGATGTCTTCATCAATCGGCACAAAGTGGAAGAAACACTTTGAAAATGGAGTCATCTGGACTCACTCCGGTGTTGTGAAGATCGACGTGTTCTTCTTTTCATCTTTTTTTTGTATCTTTGAATGCAGGGAAATGCCAACGTTTTTTTTTTGTTTGTTTGATTTGTTCAGGCTGTTGGAGAAAAACGGCCCCCGGGCCGCAGTTTGAACACCCCTGATTTATTTGATCAGTTGATGAGATTTTTTTTTTCCTCCACAGTGTCGGCTGCCGCAAAGTACGTCAGTTTCGTCGATGTACGCGCTGAAAGAATTTGAAAGGAACAAAAGGGGACATCAACTTCTAAAATGGATCTGGGTATATATTATTATTTTGCACCATCAACGTGACGAAATAACTTGGGAGTCAACTCAACAAAAAAAAAAAACAATCTCGCTTCTTTGAACATTTGCGTCTAAAATTTGCAACGTGTGCCTCGTGAGCAGATGTCCCTAATCAACGGTCCCATCGACGTCCACGTCACCCGAGGACGCAAAATCTGAAGCTTCTCTTTGACTTTGGATTTCTCTTCTTCTCTCTCTCTGCAGCCCCCCCCGTCTTGACACAGTGCACTGAGCCTAATCGCGGATAATTGGGTGGGAGTGGCGATGGGCCGGCCCTGCCTTTGTGCGCAAAGGGCAAGTGGTCAAGTTAATGGGGCCCTTGTGTCGAGTCGGGGAGCGCTCTGCCTCCCTTTTCTCCCCCCCCCCGTTCGATCACTCACTCGGCCACTCCATCACTGGCTTTCACTTGCATTTATTGACTTGCGTCTATGACTACTCGCGGCTCGTCTCGCCATTTCGGGCCTCTCTCCGCCCGCTCGGGTCTGGAGGGAGGAGAGTGCGCGCGGAGCTCTTTCAAATGTTAAAAGACGGATCAGGAGGCCTCGCTGTAGCTCCTCCCTCCCTGACAACTCGCCCTCCTCCTTCCTCCTCCTCCTCCTCCTCCTCACTGATAAACAGAAGAGTGAGGCTGCAGGATTAGCTGCACTCCCTCCCTTCTTGATCCCTCTCTCTTTTATTCCCGCCGAGTGGAAGACGGTTGACTGGGCTTGATATGTGTGTGTGTGTGTGTGTTAGCTTGTCTGGCACCAGCTTAGCCAGCAGGAGGGCATTGTGTTGGAAAGGCAGACCGCAGCCAATCGGGGGGCCCGATGAAACTTTATTACATCTGTAAGCATTTAACGCCTTAATTCTTGACAAAAAGAACACACACGAGGTGCCGACACGGCGCTTTTGCCACAAGAACGGCGCTCCACAATGACCAACGCTCGCTCGCTCTTTTGCTGGAAGTAAATGTGACAATTGAGAGGGGGGGGATGACAAACCAAAAAAAAACAAAAAAAACAATGACCGCAATACTCTGAGAATGTGTTGCGAGTTGTTTTTATTAAGTGACAAAATGAGATTGTCAAGAGGGAACCTGAGGTCAGAGAGGGCCGCACAGGGCCTGTGGAGTCCATATAGAAAGCACAGCGAAAACTGCACACGAAGACGTGAGAGAAGGCGCATGGACAACGCGGGGTTCGACATGAGCGGTGGCCCGATGGCCGCCACGTGACCGTCGGGCCACCTGAGGCTCAAATGCCATCAAGAAATGTGATGAAAACAACGAGCTCTTGCAATGGTGGAAAAAAAAAAATACAAGATTGAACAAATTCCGACATGGCAAGTTTCCACCCGACACGATTCTGCCGCTTGATGTTGCTGCTGGGCTAAAATGGCCTCGCGCCACCTCTGGAAAGAAGGCGTTTTTGGGGACGAATAGCCATTTCCATCCACACACACGCATGCATACACACACACACACACACACACACACACACACACACACGCACACACGCACACACGCACACACACACACACACACACACACACACACACACACGCACACACACACACACACACGCACACACACACACACACACGCACACACACACACACACACACACACACACACACACACACACACACACACACACACACACACACACACACACACACACACACACACACACACACACACACACACACACACACACACACACACACACACACACACACACACACACACACACACACACACACACACACACACACACACACACACAAACGGTTGGTTCGGCAGCGTACAGCGACGAGTGTGGTGACGTTGCAACTTTCGCAATTTCCCGTGTCATGACTGCGTAAGTCGGCCTCTCATAAAAAAACAAAAAATAAAAATGCATTGGTGTCCAAAAGGCCAGCGCTTAGTCAAACTCAAAAATGTTCGGTTCTTTCTGATTTTTAATTAAATACATTTGTTCCACACTCATTTGAAAAAAAAAAAAAGGTTGGCTTGGTAATTTGGACCAGTTTTATGGTGTCCCGTCAAGTTGAGGGAAATAACCCAGCGCCGGTTTGGACATTGGGAAGCCAACAGCGCAAGTTCTCGTGTCGGGTGGAATCTTTTCCGTGTCTGAAAGGAAGGAGGACGCGCCATGAGACGGATCTTCACTTGCCTCGCGATAGGGTTGAACCAAGGCTGAGGCCGGAGTGGTGGTGAAGGCCGGCCGGGCGGGTAGCGGGCGCCTGGCTTTCACTGAGCTTGAGCTCCTTTGCTCAAGGTGACGAGCAGAGGGTAGTGGAGGTTCTCGTCGTAGGCCTCTTTGCCTTCTTGCAGCATCTGAGCGCGGACACAAGACAGAAGCGGCGGCGTCAGGCGACAAGCTGGCCTCCTTTTCGCTCGCTCATTTGGGCTTCTGCAGTTCCTTTTCTTCTGCTACCTTCTCGGCTCGTAAGTGCTTATTTCGGGAGCGGTACTTTTGTTTGGGTTGCCTTCCTCGCTGCGCCGTTATTTGGGGGCCTGAAAATTGCGGTCGGCCGTTATACTGAGGGCCGTTTTGCAGCTTCTGTGCCTTTGGATGAGTAATTGCTAATTGTGAGAGGATTACATCAATCTTTTTTGGGGGCGGTCACTACTTGCTGTAATGTTGTTTCATCTCCTTTTCCGAACCTGTTTCTTCTTCAAGTGCCTTGTGAGTTTGTTGCGCGGCTAATTTTGGGCTTGGCTAGCTTGTCGGCTACCTGCTCATCCAGGTGCCTGCTGAGGCTGACCACTTGGTTCGCTCAATTCTTTCAGGAGACTCCCGAGCCCTCCCACCGCCTTGGCGTTATCTCCCCTCCGGGCACCGGGCGGCGGTTGAACCAGTGACCCCTTAAAGAGACAAGAAGGGAACAGGGGGGAGAGCCTTCAGCCAAAAGGGCTAATGGGCGTGGAAGGGCATCTGCCTGTGTAACCCCCGGAAGAGCACTGTGTTGAGCAGCTTTCACATTAAATGCCGCCGGGCGGAAGGAGCCAAGGGGGGAGGAAGGGAAGGAAAACAGGTGAGGGAGGGGTGAGGACAGCTGAGAGCTGGCAGAGGTGAAAAGTTTAACAAGCAAAGCTGTTCCTCCTGATCGCAGGCTGCCTAATCAGCGGCATGGGTGGCTGCCCAAATCGCCTCCCCCTCTTCTCTCCGCGCCCCCTTTTCTGCCCCCTTTGCAAGGTGCAAGTCATTTCTTTTAGTGCCACTTTGGCCGGCGCCTCTGTGCCCCCCTCCCGCTCTCTTTTGCGGCCTCTCCATTTCGACATCTCCTCTCGGCACAGCAGGGAGGAAGTGGACAAGGTGGGACTATGGATGGGTGGGGGAGGTTGGGATCTCTATCGAAGCAAAAGTTATGTTTCGACCAAACGGTGCCGCTCGGTTCAATGGGGCACGGTGACGTAACCGCTGCACGTTTGGTACGCTGAGAGAAGGTTGCTCGATTTTTGCCCCCGTAACTTTTCCTTTTGGGGCCAACTGATGACTTTGATCACTTGTTATTTTGGCCTCTCACCCGCCAGTCCATTTCAGTACCAGGTTACTTTCGTAGGCAGTTATTGTGGTACCTCAATTTTGGATTTTTTTTTTGGGGGGGGGCTAGCATCCAGCGCACATTCCCTATAATGTCAGAGAGCTATTTAGGGAGCCAGTTCTTCTGGTTTCCAGCTAATAATAGTGCCTGGCTCCTTTGGTACCTGCTTACTTTGATCCCATTTTGTCTCGGCGCTATTTTGGAAAGCGGATATTCTGGTGCTCGTTTCCTTTTCAAACCCGGATGCACTGGTGGCTGCATTTTCATGAGCTTCTCATTCTGTTATCGGCTCACTGTTATTTTTTAGCGCTGGTGCCTGCTGAGTTGAGCACCGCTTCTTCCCAACGATGACGGTCACGCCTTTGGTCCATATTTTGCGACCCGGTTCTTCCTCTGTGCCCGGTTCACTTTTGCCGCTGGACTCTTTCACTTCCGGTTCTTTTTGCGCCTTTCGTTTTGTGTCTTTTCATGATTTTGGAGGCCTAATGGAGTTCTGTAGTCCGTTATACTGAGACGCGGTTACTTTGGAACCGGGTTCTCCACGTGACAGGCGCCCCCGCCAAAGCCGAAAAAGGTGCAGGAAGTCTCGCCTTATATGTACCATAAATTCCAGACTATAAGCCGCTACTTTTTTCCCAAACTTTCAACCCTGCGGCTTATACAGTGATGCAGCCAATTTATGTTATCTTTCTAACGGCCGCCAGGGGCGCTCGAGTAGAAAAGGTAAGATTAAGACCGGTCTTTATGACACTGTTTTATTCCGACACTGAGGACGGTGACTTCCATGGCTTCAGTTCACAGGAGGAAGATGAAGATGGCTCACCGTGATTTTTACAAGTACCGGTATGTTCTTTTACCAGACTTGTTATACTGTGTTGCTATTCTGCTGCTAGCGTGTTGTTACCATGTTGCTACAGTTTTACTGCCGCGTCACAGGCACCGTTTGGGAAGAAAGTTATATTATTATTATTGTTAAGTTATATTATTAAAACTTTGAAAACTCTCTGTGTACCGTCTTTCTTTGTAAATATGTTTACAAGTTTTAATGTGGGCACATGCGGCTTATATACAGGTGCGGCTTGTGTATGTACAAAATTGGTTTTCCTCTAAAAATGTAGTTGGGGCGGCTTATAATCGGGTGCGCTCTATAGTGCGGAAATTACGGTATGTCCGGCCGCAGGTGGATATGCGGCCCGATTGGCCCTTCCACCATTTAATGGAATAAGACGGATGCAAAAACGCGTTGGTGTGAATCAACAAGTGCGCTGGGATAGAGGAAATGTGTGCTGGGGGAAACGTCAGCCCGAGTTTCGCGGTGGCGGCGGCAGCTACTCCTGCAAAAGATGGCAAGGGTTGGGGTGGGGGGGGGGACAGGCGCTCCTGCGCCGCGCGTGTGAGCGAGAGCGAGAAATTAAAATTCATGACTCTCTCTTCACAACCGTTGCAGTAACAAGATTAAGATGGCGGCTGGGAAAATAGCGGCGGCATTATCAGGCTGCTTGCAGTCCCTGCAGCTGCTTGCCTCTCTGGTCCGCAAGCGCGGGCGGGGATAAGAGGATAAGGCGGCGCGCCGTGGCGGGCCCGCTCCCTGCCTGTCGCGCACGCACCAGCACACACGCTCGCGCTTACAATTTGGAGGCTTACTTTTGCAACTACGAACGCAAGCTTGCGGGCCAGCGCCATCGTCACAAAATACACACACCCCACACACACACACGTTAAAAAAAAAAACACCACAAGATAAGGCCATTAGGAACTTCCCAGGAGGGATAAAAATGTGCGCATTAAAGAAGATCCAAAACGTCGGGGAAGGTGAGGCAAAGTGAGCCAACAACACACCGAGTGAGAAAGAATCCTTTGGGGCTGCCGCTGTGACTTTTTCGTCTTCCTTCTTCCACAGAATCAAGCCTTTGAGTTTGGTTCTTTGATTGTCCGAAGCCGACGTGACGTGCAAATTCACAGTGTGTGTGTGTGTGTGTGTGTGTGTGTGTGTGTGTGTGTGTGTGTGTGTGTGTGTGTGTGTGTATATATGTGTGTGTGTGTGTGTGTGCATGTGTGTGTGTGTGTGTGTATATATGCGTGTGTGTGTGTGTGTGTGTGTGTGTGTGTGTGTGTGTGTGTGTGTGTGTGTGTGTGTGTGTGTGTGTGTGTATGTATTGCGCTGCATGTTGTGATATTGTCCTGTTTTGTTTCTTGGCCCCTCCGCTGCAAGTCAACACGTCTCGTCAAGGAAAGCTAATCTGAAGTGCAAATGAGGAGCAGCTGCTCATTGCCGCGCGCGAGTGTGCGTGCGTGCATGCGTGCGTGTTTTACCCGTGTATGTTTGGGTGTGATATCATCACGTGGCACGTTTGCGTGTCATGTCTGGCCAATGTGCCTTCCTAGTGATGTCTGGTCTGTGCGAGCTGGTGATATCACTTTTTCTTTTCTGTCGTCACGTGTCCAAGTGTGTCGGGATGTTCAGTCTGGGGCCATGTGCACACACACACACACACACACACACACACACACACACGATTGGCTAAGATATATGTCCACACATTCTTTCAGTGTGTTTATCAGAAGATAGGCAGAGGAGACTTCATCACCTTCAGATGAGAAGTGGGACACTCCCAAGTTGTCCTCATTTTTGTATGCGGCACCTCACCTCCCAGTGTGTGTGTGTGTGTGTGTGTGTGTGTCCCGAGCAATTCGTTCCAAAGTATTTCTTGTAGTTGCATGAAAAGGTCAGCTTCAACCATTAGAATCATTAGCGACCGTATTGCTAAAAAATTAAAAACTTGACCCGCCTGCAATCGCGGGACTATATGATTTTTTTTTACATCAACTCAATGTTTCTCACTTTTTAAACACGTACATAACGAAACACAAAGGAAATCGCAAGGATAAATACGATTGTGACGTGTGTGCCTTTAAGAGGAGGAGCCTGCTGGCTGTCATGTGACATCAGTGACACCCACACACACACCCGGAGGGCGCAATTGTCGCCGCAGTGTCAGCGGCAATTGCGCCATCCAGCGGTCGCTGCGTGGCGCAATGGGACGTGAGTGGAGCGAGCAGCGGAGATGATTGTCGGTGGCTAGAGCCGGTTCAGTAAGTTGGGTTTGTTTGTTGGAAGGTAGCTTTCGACCGGCGCCTTGTCTTGTTTCAGGTCAGTTACTTTGGCTTGTTTGCCGGATGCTTGCTCGGCTTGGTCGGAGACGCGCCCATTGATTGTTTGCTTCGATCGGTTGGGCCCATCGGTTGGATGGGTTGCTCTCGTAGCGGTCGCTTGCTTTGATTTGTTGCTCGAGCGCTGTCCATTCCTCCGAGCAAATCGGCCACAACGCATTTTCGGAAAGCATCAACGACGGCGGCCGTACCTTGAGATGCACGTCCCACACCTGCGCGTCGTACTGCCGGCGCTGATCCACCAGGAGGCCCGCCCGCCGGGCCAGCCGGCAGAAGCTCGCCAGGGTGTCGCCTCGCGGCGGGGCCAGCGCCAAGGCCACGCCCTGCGCGGGAAGAAGCGCGTCAACGGCAAGTTCACACGGGCGCACCTGACCTGCCCCCCCCCCCACCATTAGTAGCTGCGCCATCCAATGGGATGATTTTCTTGGTTGAAATGTAATGCGCGGATTCAGAGGACATTTCGAACACCGGCGCGGGGACTGAGCTGGTGTTTCTCCTACGGCGGCGGGAAATTCCGAATTTGGTGATGACACCAAATTAAGCTTCCGGAACGGCTTTCCTCACAACACTCAACTTGTCCCGTCTATTTTTGCAACATTGAGGCCGGCCGGCCCAGTTTCAATGTTGGTCTTTTGGCAGGCGGCACTTGCCGCAGATTCCCGATGACGCGCGACCTCCCAAAAGCACGTGGCCTGAGGCGGGATGAAAATCCACGTGCTTTTGGACGAGCCATGACAATTGATTTTCAGCAAACGGAAGCCTTCCTTCCCGTCACTCGAAAGCTTGAAAGGAAACGTCTCTGCGTGTGATCTTTCTTCCAGTCAGTCTTCAACTTTCAAGTGTCATTGGCGCGTCGTTTTCTGGCTGCGGCTCGCCTTCAAGCTCTCGCCGGCTTCCTTCTCCTCGCATCTGTGGCGTTTTTTATTTTAATATCTCCTTTTCTCCAACTTGCCTCCGCCGGCCCGCCGGGCCTCTCTGTACTTGAAACGCGAGGCACTCGCCTCAGATGAAGCAAAATCTCAAGCGTATCTCTTGCGACCTTTTGCTTTCATTGCCCCATCTGCTTTGGCTGTGGTGGCGTGCGGTCTTATCACGGGGCCAAAAGGGAGAAGTCGCTCGGGTTGGTCGCATGAAGGGGAGGCCGGGAGGCGGAGCCGCGCAGATCAGAGCGCCGCCTCAGCATGAAACGATATGAAGGCCGTCGTGCTACGAATGTGTGCTGAGGACTAATTATGACGGAGGAGAGCGCAGAGCTGATTTAGAGGAAGAAGCACAGGCAGCAGACGCGAGCGAGCGCACGCGCACTTACGTTGGGGCGCAGTAATCTCCTGATGGCATCGACCAGGCTGCTTCGGTATTGGTCCAGAAACAAACTGGGAGAGAGAGAAAGAGAGAGGTTAGCGAGGTTAGCGCGCATTATCGTGATGGCAGCAGCGGCGTGTTTATTATTTTGATTTTGTGGACAAATTCGCTGGCAGGATGAAGACTCGACTCCGGTGTCGAGGCACCGCGACGAATGACGAGGCCCCAAACGCGCATTCACCAAAAAGCGCGTGTGGAGGTGGAACATGAAAAGCAACGCGCGAGTCGCCCCGTCGAGGACGAGGAACCCGATTTGCAATTTGGCCAATGGAAGCTGATGCCGCGCTGTAAAAAAGTTCAGCGTCATTTGTTGAATTTCTTTCTGAGGTGCACTCTCCTCCTCCAAGCATGTTTTTCATGCTTCCTGGACACACGGAAAACCGGAGCCAACTATCTGAAAGTCAAATCTAAAGTGCATGGAAATGTTCGTTCTCCAACTGTGGACGAAACGTGACACTTGAAGTGCGCTGGTGGCAGCGGCCATCCAAAAACACGAGATCAAGTCCGTGCGTGTGTGTGTCAAAACAGACACTGAATTTAAATCATGTCTACATTAAAAAAAAAAAACCAAGTGGCACAACCCTGCTGACCAAAAACGCCCCCCCCCCAACCATGTGCTCATCAAGCCAGATGAGGTCTGATTAATGTGACTAAAATGCAACAATACAGATTTGGCATAATCCGGCACATCCCACTGCAGGATGTCGCCGCAATCTGGACCTGTGTGGGGGGGGGGGGGGACCCCCCCCATGTCCAATACCTTTGGTTGAAACGTTACTCCAAAGGTGCATCGCGTGTTTCCAGGCGGGACAGCAACGTGGCGCGAATGCTCCAAACTAGCGCTCAGCCCCGCCCGCGCGGGCGGGGCTGACGTGACACCAGGATGTGCGCACGCCGGAGTGACGCCGAGTTTATTATTCTTGCCGGGGTGGACGGGGGGGCGGCGGCTTGAGCTTTATTCGCCTTGAAAGGTGAGAAGTCGGTGTTTGCTTTAGTTTGTTGCGCGGATCCACTCGGAGAGGAAGAGCGGCCGGCGAACAACAACAAGGAAGCGAGCTGCTTGGGCGGCGGCGCCGCCTCCGACACGCACGCTAAAGTGCAAGGGAAGGACAGCGTGTCACGGCGAGGCCAGCGGACAAAATGAGTCATGATCGCTGAAACGGGCGTTGGGGAGGGATTAAGCAACAACCAAAGCAAAACGAGATTTGTCACATGGTCTCAACAAGCGGGCAGCGAGCACGGCGATGAGGCCCTTGAAGACCACCCCCATTGTCTCCCGAGCAAGACACGCAGACACCGGGCGGTCGAGGTCAAAGTGCACGGCCGGGTCGGCGGGGCTGTCTTTGTCACCCTCCGGCCGGAGGAAACCGGTGACATCATCAGTTGATCCAAAAGGGAGCGAGCGCCTTTGGACCAACCCGAAGAGAAGCGTCGGGAGGGAGGGAGGGGGCGGGGGCGGGCCCGCGCAAAAGACAGCGGCCGAAAATGGACACACGCGTCTTTTCGAAAGCGTCGACGAGTTCGTTTGAACTCGCCCGGCCTGGCACGGCAAGTTCAAAGTCTTCTTCCGCCGACACGCGAGTCACCGTTTCGTTGCGCTTTTGATTCGTCTTCAAAAACCGAAGGCAAAAATCCAGTAGCCCCCAGCCCCCCCCAATCGGATTTTTCTTCTCGAAACGCCGTTCTGTGGTGGGCAAGAGCAGCGCACATTTACGCTTTTTCAAAACAGGAGTTTGTTCTTTTGCCCGCCTCTCCAACAAGATCCCTCGACATTCCACGGCAAGGCGGCGACGATGCGCTCCGGCGGCGGAGAGCAGCTGGAGATGTCATTCATCAAAGCGTCTCGTCGACCTTTGGCCGGGCGATCATCACAATGACGCCCCCATTCATCGGTCAGCCGTCACTCTTCGACTACTGCCACTGCAATTAGCGCGGCGCCGCCGTCGTCCTCGGACGCCGTCGCTTTACGTGTAATTGATTCCTTTCTCGCCCGATCGCATATCAATGTCAAATCTCGCCGATGGAGCCGGCGTCCGCATTTGGCTTTGCGGGGTTCCGCGGGAGCCGAGCGTTGCCCGGAAGAACCGTGACATTGAAATGTCATCGCGTATTTGCGAGGGGGCCGTTTGGTTTGGCCTTTCAAATCGGTCGTACGATCGCATCCCGTCACTTGGCATCGGAGCACAATCGTATTGTTTGTTTGTTGACGAGGGCGCCCGCGCTGGTGTTCCGTTCGAAGCTTTGCTGAGAGCAGATCCGCATTTCAAAGACGAGGCCGTGGCCCCATTTGCGTCTTCTCCTCCTCGTGCCGGCATCCGCCCCCTTTGACTCTTTCCGCATCTTCCCGCGCCCGCAGACGCAATTATTTGCAATTTGCCCAAGTCATCCATTTGCCAGGACGCCGAGCGTGAAAACGAAGCAATTTGGTGTAAAATGGAGGCGGACGACCATCCGAGCGCGCGTATGCAAGCGCGCATGTGAACGTGTGAGGTGGACTCCTGGTGGGGAGGGGGGGATGGGGATGGGGATGGGGGGGGCACCTACCAGTCTGCGCAGATGACGACGTCAAAATGGGCTCGGAATGCGTCCACGTGCGGCTCCCGGTCCCACCTCAGCACCCTGCGACACAACGTTGACAAAGTTCAAGAGCGGCGCGATCCCCATTTGCCTTGCGGGCTCGCCAAAGGCCACGTTTTCCCTCTTCTCAATTTGTCATCGCGGCCCAGACGCGGCAAACTCGATTCCACTTCATCAGCCGCACCGACGACGACGTGGCGGCGTTTCTAATTGGAATCGAGTGCGTCACCATCGACTGGCCCGATTCGAACAAAGTACGCACGGCGGTTCTTAACTCATTCAGTCGCAGTTGATTCTAAAGCAAGTCTGAAAAGACGGATAAAAACGTCTTTGGGAGTGAACGTCTCAAGCGAAGGCCCTTCCACGTCTTTGTCTTCCGATTGCTTTTGCATCTGCTTTGGGTCAATGTCGAGCGCAACATTGACAGCGGCAAACCTATTTTTTATTTTTTTTAACAAGAGCATTTCTATCGAGGGACCTGTCATAGCCGTGTGAGCGTGTTTTAAATTTTTTGGGGTGGGGGGTTATCAAGTGTACATTGAAGCCGTTGTTGTTTGCCGACGTCACAAAGAGAGAACGCACTCCCCCGTCTCCCGAGGCTGTAAAGTGCTTTGGGGGCTCTTTGATGAGCCTTTTTTTTTCCCGCTTCGCTCTCGCCTCACTAGCGCTGTCAGACTGGCGGGATTATTAATTAGGCATTCTTAACACACAAAACATTAGGCCCTGCGAGAAACAAAATCCCGGATCACAACGGGGGGTCGCCCCCCGCCCCCTTCCCACTCCCTCCTCCTTCCATCTTCCACTCGTGTAAATAGGCGCGGGAGTGACGAGCGCGGGAGGGCAAAGGTGCCTCGGCATGAGAGCGCCACAATCATTTGGGTCGGTACGGGGCCGCGCGGAGACAGACCTATTGGTGGAAATGCGCGGCGCCCTCGACGGGTCATCTCTCTCTCTCCAAACTCACCTGGTCGAGACGCGCGTAGAGCCAAACTTGCCCGCTCGCCCGTTTCTCTCGACGATCCCTCGCACATCTGACGGGCGGCAGTTAAGGACGCTTTGGAAACAAGGGAGCAAACGACGTCGACATCCTCGCCGCCGATGCTCGACTTCAACCGAGCGCTCTCCTTCCAAACGTTCATTTTCGAGGCCGCCGCCCTTGTCGAAGTCGTGTACAAGCGGGCGTAGCTGTTGTCCATCTCATTCGGCGGACTCCAGCTTGCTCGAAAGCTGGCCGACAACGAACACGACAAAGCAAAACAACACAAGTCGCGTACGTGATGCGTGACATCTGTGATGCGAGGAAGAAACCAGCACGAGAAGTTGGAGAAGAGTTCTTTCGTGCGGTAGTTGGAATGACACCAACCAGAACACGAAGGACACAATTTCACGTCGTGTGATGCGAAACAAAACCAAAAAAAAAAAGCCAACGCAGGAACGGGTTTCATGACAGACAAAACTCTCAACAGAAAATTGCTCAACCAAATGACGGCAATGTGAGATGATCTGCTGGGCCGGAAGTGGCCGACGACAGAATGACCGATCGGGACTCGGAGCGCATGCGTCTGTGCAGCAAAAAGCCATCGGGCGCATCTTGCCACGCACGGAGCGGGAGACCTTGGAAAGTGGAACCATTCCATTGCACGCACTCACAGTCCAAACTCGTTTTCATGTCGTCGTGGTTTTGGCTCCACCCCATTACGCCATCGGCTCCGTGGCCGACGCCCATCAGGAGGCCAAACGCGGCGGTCGTGTGACACGTCTGCTAAGATGCAGAGCAGTCGAGCGGGTCGCGGCACCCTGACCCCCCCCCCCCCCCATCACCGGATCAATTGAAAAGCTTTTAAAACCGAGGCGGGCCGATGGATGTGGCCTTGCCTATAAATACACCGGCTTGTGGAGTGGCGCCACAATTCAATTCGGATTTGCTTGTCTTTCAAGCCCGCAAAGAGACAAATCCAATCGACAGAGATGCCGTGCGACGAGCGGGGCGGAAGGAGAGACACACAAAGGTGTTGAGACAGCATCATAGAGCGAAATATGAAAAGAAAAGAAAAGACAACGATGAAACAGGGCCTTCTCAGAAAGGAAGCCGCACGGAGCCGACAGCGGCGCCTTGACTTACTAACGCCTTCCACTCAAACGGGGCTTCCGGCTGGACATGAAGCGAAGGGAAAGACGCACTGCTATGCTAACATCTCATCTTCTAATCTCGGGACCACAAATCCACCAGAATGAAAATAAAAATTCAAACAAATCCACCGAGCTGGAATGAGGGTGGGGCAGTTGCGAGTTACGGCTCGAGCGTCCGGCACGGGAGGCGGGGCTGGTGTTTGAAAGGCCGGCGCACATGCGGAGCGACGCGCGGCCACACGCCCCCCACCTGTGCATCGGCGGGTTGTGTGGGGCGATGACAGCGGCTTACTGTAATCCCATCAGCGGCACACCACTAGGGGAGAGGTGGCGCGCGCACACACACACGCACACACACACACACACACACACACACACACACACACACACACACACACACACACACACACACACACACACAACCAAAGGTGAAAGAGAGGAAGGTTGAAGCCATTTTTGCTTTTCTTTTCGCTTTTTTTTGGGGGGGGGGCGGCTTTGTAACATCACCACAAAGAGCGGAACGCAACTCAAGTGGATTTCTCTCCAAGCGCTGCCGTACGGGGAGCAAAAAACAAGTTAGACAAGAAATGAATCAGGAAGACAAGTAGAAAGCACAAAAAACAGTCCAACGAAAAGTCTCATGTCGGGTCAAAAGCCAAAGACTAGAAATGAGGTGGAAGAGATGGGGTGGGTGGGGGGGGGGCTCATTCCAAGGAGAGGGAGCGGCCTTGGGAAAAGGCTCCCCGTTCCCCTCTGAGCTTCGTTCTCGGTGCCTCTAGTAGTGTCCGGTCAGCAGCGGGCGGGAGCTCCCGGAGGTCAGGTGGGGCGTGGCCATGTCCAGATTGGAAAACAACCAATAGGATCTCCGAACAAGAACTCTCATATGAGCCAGTGAAGGGATGCCAGAGTGGAAGTGACGCGCTTCCTCTTACGAGGAGCTGTCAAGAGGTGAGCGGCGCCATTTTGGACCGACTGGAGACGCCTGATGGAGGATTGGCTGACTCCAAAGTCAAGTGTGTGACATGACAGCCGTCCACCGGAGGTCTTTCATGGACTGTTTCAAAGGGTTTAAGACCCCCGAGTTCCAGACCGCTGCCTTCAGAGAAGGAGCCCGGGAATCCAAAAAATTGCAACGACGGCTGGGCGCCATGAAAAAAAGCTTGGATGACAAAGTCGGCCGTTTTCCATCACCAGAACGACAGACACGCCCACATCGAGCTATTTTCAATTCTTCGATCATCTCGATATGGACGGAAGGCGAGATCAAAACCTTTCTTCGGGACATATCGCAGCCCTCGTAACATCGTGTGAAAGAGCCGTGGCGTCGAAAGTCGCACGCAAGTCCGTTCGAATTGCCACCGTGCCCTCAGAGCGGCGCTCGACCTGCGAGCCTTGCGCTTGCCATCGGGCATCGTGCCAAGCGACGCGCGCGGCCATCTTTGCAGAGCCGTCGAGGAGCGGCCGTCAATCACGCTGGCGGGAAGATTTCTATTGAATTTTTTTCCCAGATGATTGATTGTTGAAGGTCGCAGAAGTAGCGCGGCCCGCCGGAGCGCCGTGCGTGCGCGCGCACGCTCCCAACGAGGTCAAAGAGAGATGCAGCTCCTCACATCCGCTTCCGTCGCAGCCTCAAACGACCGTTCGCATGAGAGCAGAAATCCTCCGGACAATTTCTGGGTGTTTTTGTTCTGCTGAAACAAAGCCGGCGGGTCAATGGTGCATTGTTGCCGCAAGCGTGTGTGTGTGTGTGTGTGTTATTGTTTGGTCTTATTGTGATCGTTGCCGGCCGAGACACGGAGAGATATTGTAAGCACGGCTAAATGTGGAAGGGCCGCATCGCTGAAAATGCGCATTTTTGCACATTTCCTGCTTTTGTGGCGGCAAAACTCGCTTTGCTTGTTTGTGTAGCTGCAGCGAAATGCGCAGGCGAGAGCGGAAAGGCGACAGGAATGACGACGACGACGGGTGCCGGCCCGCTTCCAGTTGCTGGGAAAGGACGCCGAGACGGACGGACGGACGGACCACGGGCCTCCGAGTTGGGACAAACCAGCAAGTGCACAACCTATGGTGGCAACCCCCCCTCCACCTCCACCTCCCCCCAGAAAATGAGTCCATCGAGATATGTATATCAATAACGTTGGCACTTTCGCAGCGGCAGCCGAACCTCGCCGGCGGGAGCAAAGGATACTGTCGACGCACTGCTCGTTGCCGTCCGACAGCAGCACTTCCTTGGCGTCGGCACACACGGCCACCTGAAATCACGAGGGCAACGTCAGAGCGCCGCATGGCCGCCACACGCCCTGCGACGGCCTCCCTGCCCCCACTCCCCGCCCCACCCATCTTTCCCCACTTCTATCTTCAGCCCATTTCTATGTCTGCATTATTTTAATCATTCAATCAAATCAGTCAATACTTTTATCATGGTGGCTAGCGGTGGGGGCCGCTATCTTGCTATCATTCTGTTCCGTAATTGCATTGTGACAGGGGAGGGGGAGGGGGGGGGGATGATGGCAAGCGCTGAGCCTTTTCATTTGACGGCGGCTGTTTATCGGGCCGAGCCATCGCTCCCGCTCGCCGCTGTCACTCTGCGCTCGGCTCGCCGGGCCTGCCTGATGCCCTTCACGTAACTTTGCGGCGCCGGCTGCGAGAGGCGTCGGAGGAGGGAGATGACAAAAAAAAAAAAAAAAAATGGAAGGGAGGCAAGGCGGAGAGTGGATAGTGCGTGTGCACGTGTGTGTGTGTGTGTGACAGATGTAGATAAAGAGGTGTGTGCTTAACTATAAGCCCTTTCCGCGTTCTCTCTCCTGCTTTCTGAATACATCACTCACTTTTGTGTCAGGCTGTCACTTTGGGTGCGCGCGTTTTGCTTTGCATGCATACAAAGCCGAGGCGGCGTTATCTGTCAGCGCGCGGCACGCGGGCAAGGAAGAAAAGTCAGATGTGAAGCATGCGGGGAGACACACACGCACACACACACATGTTCCCAGCCTGCAGGGTGTGTGTGTGTGTGTGCGTGCGCGCGCGCGCAAAGATTGCGTCCCAGCATCTGCGCCACTGCAGGAAGCAACCTGCAGGCTCAGCTGCGGAACGATCCGGATTGCGAGCAGGCAGCCCAAGAGCAGCGCAACCGCGAGCCACGTCCGTCACCCACCGGCAAATGTTCCCCTCGATGACTCAAGTCCCGATTTTAAAGGCTCACATTTGTCTCCGATTGACATTTGTTTGATGATCTTTAGGAGTCTTCCGATCTGGGCTTGATGCTGCAGATTGCGATAGCGATCATCCGCGAGGAAGACTGGCTGATATCGGCTCCGAGAGCGATCGCCTGAACCCGCCGCGCATTTGGCAGTCTTCCAGCTGCTCACTCCCATCAGTCAACTGACGAATTAAATTCAGAGGAACAAAACGCTCCAAATTTCCCACGCGGAGTTACGGAGAGTAGGAAGGGACGCTACGGGGCACGCGGGCTGACCTCGAGCCGGCCGCAGGCTGCAAGGAGCAAGCGACGGGGCGATCGTACGTTGCGATCAGCTAGCAAAGGCGTCGAGCGACATGTGCCGATCGCATGGAAATCGGCTGAAAAGGATCAGCGGCCGATCGGTTGGCGCACCAACAACGAACGTCGACGTTTAAGTGTGAAATCGGCGAGCGCGCTCGTCACGTTTCGTTGTTCTCCCGGCATTCAATCGCCGATTGGCGGCGGGCTGTGCGATTGGCCCTGATCAACCGCCCCCAGGGCAGCGCAGCCCTCCCTCTCGCGGATCCTCCGGCCTGCACTTAAGCCGTGAAGTGACTGACGTCTGGGGTTTGAAGCGCCACGCGTTGCGCGGGAATCACGGCGCTCACCGGATTCGAGCCCTTCGACTGTGAGCAAAATGGATCACATGACCCTTCGAAAGAAATCAAACTAACGACTGCAGTGTCAGTGGCGCACGCACACACGCAGGAGGGCCACGAAAGGGAGACGGATTCCATCTCCAGCCGGCAATGTCAAAACACGGCGGTATTGACTGGTGAGTGATGAAAAGCTGCTTTTTACGCACGCACGCACGCGCGCACGCGGCTGATCGATGGGACAGTCACGTCGGCCATGCGGAGGGGCCTTTAAGAATAATAAACGCGTCAACGCGTGTGGCGAGCCCCGGCGAGCCGATGTCATCGCGCGACGCGGTCAGCGTTCCACCTGAGCCACCGGCGCGCGCGCAACGCGGCGCACAAGTCGGAAACACGCCGCCTGGGAGGAAGGCGGAAACGAGATTGCGATGCTCCATCGCGAGCATCTCTGCTTGCGCCGTCTCATCCGCCACGTGATGATGCGAATGCATCGACGTTGGCGCGCCCTGCAAATGTGTGCTTCCTTTTCATTTGGTTTGGACCAAAGAAGTTCAAATTCGTTTTCATTTGTCTTATTCGTTTGAGTATCGCTATAGACTTCGAGTGCCGCCATCAAACCAAAAAAAAACAAAAAAACAAAAAGTATTGCACAACAAAGTTGACTATTCTTCTTTCTTGTGTGCGGATGGACGCGATTGAACATGACAGTGAAAAGGAAAAAAAACCCCCATCGTGGCGTGAGAGCTCCGAGGGTGGGAATGGGGGATCTCCGGTGTGCGTCTCGAGGCCCCTCGTTTTGTGAGGGCCCATTTCATTGGCCACCTTCCCCGCCAACATGTGCCACGCGGGGGTCTTACCATGAGTCCAGCCAGACAGGTCATGCCTCCTCCTAACTCGCAAACGGCGCCCCTGAGAGGACACAGAGGGGAAGACAATCACTTTGTTGAGAAGGCCACTTTGGCAGTTTGATCGACGGCCTTTCATCCCCCCCCCCCATCTCAGGCCTTGTCCGCTTTCATCCCGGCCACCTTCATCACAGCCTCCTTTTTTTTTCTCACTTTCTGTCTCAATGACCTTCACTTTGCCGCCCGATAATCAATAGCCGTCTTTCCGTGAGCCCCCAGCCCAGCCCAGCACCTTGAAGGTGAAAAAGAGGAGATCAAAGGGTGACGTTCCACCTGGCGTCATCTGTTATATGAAACTGAGGTGCTCAAGGGCCGCTTCGGATGGGATTTATCGGCAAAAATCTTCAGGGACAAAACCTTTTTTTTTTCCTTCCTTTTTGCTATTTACCACAAAGCAGTGAAGCAACAAAAAGTTTGTGAATTTAAATTGAAAACAACAAAGGGCATTTTGATGATCCCCTTTTAGCAAGGCATATTAGCGGGCGTTTGGTCACGTGAATGCTAAGCAGCCAAACAAATCAAAGAGGGGGGCCGCCGTGTGTGTGGCCCCCCCCCCCCAACCCTCCGGGCCTTCATTTGCACGCCTTCCTTACTGTCGAACAATGACTTGGTGGAAATGGTGGAAATTAAACCCGTGAGATTGCACCCAGGGCCGAAAAGGAAGGACTTGAGATTTAGATGGCCTCAAGGCAGAGACTCGCCGTTTAGTGGAGGTGAGGTGACTTTTTTGTTTGGTTTTTTTTGCACATTCATTCATTCATTCATTGTGCCACCGTTTGGTGGCGAACTTACGTGAACATGTGGCGGTTGCGCAGGCAGTAATGAGCCATGGCCTCCTCGGACGGCCACACACCTGGGAAAACACACACACACACACACACAGCAAGAGTCAGCCAAAGCGAGCGACGACCGATTCCAATCAGACGTGAACCAACAGGATGCATGGTTTGTTTTCCAGCGCGCTTTTCCTGCCGGCTTCCACTTTGCCTCGTCATCCAAGTCTTATTCTTTTGCACGTCTGTCTGTCTGTCCTAAATCCATGCGACGCACTCCCGCTCTCATTGTGCATGTGTGTGTGTGTGTGTGTGTGTGTGCGCGTGTGTGTGTGTGAGACAGGAGGTCCACTGGGTGATAATCACAGCATGCAGGCCTATCTGGCTTATCAGCGAGCTTCAGCCCTTCTCCTTCTGCTGTGCATGTAACACACACTTGGAGGCTCTGCTCAGATCCGCCATGTCAGTCACTCTCACGTGCGCGCGCGCACACACACACACTCATACCTTGGCACTCGAAGAAGCAAACATTCATTTGAATAAAAATTGAGCTTTCTGGCTTCGAAGGAGTCGCTTTGGCTTCGGCACCTTGGTGCATCGGCGTCTTTGTGTGTGTGTGTGTGTGTGAGAGAAGTAGTGCGAGAGGAGAACAAGATGGGAATGCTTGCCGCCGCAAACGAACAAGAGGAGAGCAAAAAAGCAGCAAGGGAGGGGGGCGTCTGCTGGAGACGGGAGCCGCTCAATATAATAAGCGGCTTACGAACGCTTGCATCTTCAAGTCATGGGCCGGACAGCGCTGAGCGCAGTGTGTGTGTGTGTGTGTGTGTGTGTGTGTGTGTGTGTGTGTGTGTGTGTGTGTGTGTGTGCACGCTTGCCGAGATGAGCCGGAGCAAGCGGGATTTAATAACGCCTATTGATAAAGTGTCCGAACGTGCGCACGGCGGGAGCGAAAGCAGACGTGTCAAGATACGTCCGAAGGGCTTGAAGGCGCTGACATGTGGAACGACGCCGTGCCTTTCTGGCCTTCGGGCTGGCGGCGCCAGGCGGGCGACCGGCGCATCGATCGGCGCGCAAATGTGTCGCCGCTCTTGGCATTGATATGCAAGGCCATTCGAATCGAGTCGGACGCTCGCGGGGATGGAATGGCAAAGCGTTTTCTTTGGGCTCCCCATTTTTCAAGGGCTAAACTCAAAGATCGAGACTTCTTTATTTATTTTAAAATTTTTTAAGCGAGATTGAAATGCATTTGCGCCCGTGGCAAACTTGCCCGTTTGCATCGTCTTCCTGTCGCCCGCAGCATCACAGCGGCATGTGGATGCACCGTGTTTGCTTTGAGCTCTGAGCCCAACAAGACCGCAATCAAATCAAGTCGCCGCTGCGACGGGACTCGGAGAGCGTGACCACTCGTGGGCGTGAGCGTCAAAGTCATGCCAACTGGAAAATGCCGCAATGCCGAGGGTGACCCGCCAAGCCCGGCCCGGTCCCTCGTGACTCCCGGCCGCCGCTAAACAACGGAGGGTGGGAAAGAAGCGACACGAGAATGACACAGGTCGGCGCGAGTGCAACGCGGGCTAGCCTCTCGGCGCCGCGCCTCGGAAAGTGCGCGTGCGGCGAAGCGCTGTCGCAAAGCTTTGGAAAGCATACGTCAATCTGACGCTGGGTTAATCCCGAACTCCAATAAAATGAATAGCCCCCCCCCCCCCGGGTGATGGGAACGCCGCGTCTGTGTGTGCGTTCGCCTTGCGAGTCGAGGTGCTCGGCAGGAAATGAAGGGAGCAGGAGTCGAGAGCAGATTACGCCATCCTGCGGATAATGAAATTATTTCTCACCTTCCATTAGGAGATGAGCAAAGCAAAGCGTGTGCCGGTGTGTGTGTGTGTGCGTCAGCTTCACGCAGGAAGCAAAGAGTGGCGGGCGCAAGCCTGAAAAGCAGACGTGCGGCTTCAACCTTTCCATTGGCAAACGAAACATAACAAGCAAAGTCCCACCGAGCTCAAATGCGTTCACTTGGCCTGCTCGCTGCTTTCTTCTCAACGGTTGCACATTTGCAATGCTGGGGTGGTTTCCATTTCTGAGACGGCCATTTTTGTTTTATGTTTTTTGTTGTTGTTGTTTTTTTTCATGAAAGTGGCCACGCCCCTTCCCGCCCCAAAACCTCCACATTCGGCGGGGCTGCCCTCAAGTGCCTTGAAACTTGAGCTTTTGTGGAGGCAAGCTGGATTAATCCCCCAGCTAGTACAAGAGCCATCATGGCCGCCAGCAATTTTCGAACACGGGATTTGACGTCCAAGAGCACTCACTGCAAGTCGGACCTCAGCGGACTCGGTGAAGACCAACGCAAAGGGCGGGCGGGTTCCTAAGCCCAGCGCGTTCACGGCCCGCTGACCCGCCGCTGACCCCGACGACACCGCACGGCTTACGTCTTGGCCCGGCCCAGAGCTCCTCTGAGCCTCGTAGGTCATCGCCAGTGTGCCCGTCGTGCGCGAGAGGTAACCCGGTAACCCTGACATCCTCTCAGGTGAGGGAATTAGCCGCTCAGCGAAGTGGGTGCGGGGATCCCGGCACAATTTAAGGGACGACCGCCGGAAATAAGTCGGCAGCTAAGCCACGTGAAGTCGCCGCCGCTTAGGACGCAGGTGTCACGCCTCCCCATGAGTATCGGTGGCTGGTATCGGCTTGTTTCGATACCTCATATCGGCACTCGCCCATCCCGATATTAAATATTAAAATAGTCATGACATGACATTTAATTGAATCCAAATCTAATCAGAGCGACTGTTGTGATTTTAAAATGGGTTAAAAAAGGAAACGGCACAGAATGTAAGCAAGATATGCAATGACAAGAGACAAAAAAGCATATTCAAAATGTGATCCGAAGATATGATGAATTGAAACGCGATGATCAGAGCTTGTTTGGAAATGGGTTGAAATATCAAATGACGACAAAATGAAATGATGAAACGGCTCGCTAGTCATCAAAGCGTTGCTTGCAAAGACATTCGAAATAAAACGGGACGGCAAAAACGAGGACGAGAAAAGGCGCCGCAGAGAAAGGGGAACGAGCGGGCAGGCCGTTCCAAACGTAGACAAGGCGAGATGCTGTCAAGATGGGGTTAAGTGTTGCTTAGTCGCACGCACGCACGCACGCACTTTCATGTTGTTCCTCTCGGCGCACGCACACGCGCGCACATATCCGGCGTCTCTGTCTTGGGGCCGTGCGACTCCCCGGCGCTCATCCGACTCCACATTAAGCGAGGCCTCAGATAATTCCTAAGCCTCCTCCACGGCCGATCCAATAAGGGATAAGGCGGCGGGCTGGCCATGATCAACTGACAATCTGTCCTCTCACACGGCTACTTTAGTTGCAGGCCGGGATTACCCGGCGGTGGGGCGCACACTTCACAAGATGGCCAAGTGTGTGCCGAGGTGTCAAAAGAAACGAGAAAAAAATGAAGCGGTGCAGTTGCGAACGGTCGGTGGGGTCAAATGAAACAAGGTGCGGGTATGGTCGGGCGGGGCCCCAATTTTGCAATCGACTGGACTGCGCACAGCAACATTCAAACGTCCCATTTTCATTTGAATTTGATGAGCAGGTGTGCTTCGGTCTTGTTTCCATTTTTGCACCTTTTGTACACAGCGAGAAGAGGAACAAAAACAGGCAATCATTTTGTGGCCTGGTCCTTGAAGCACGCCACCAGTTCCTTCAGGTAGCTCGCCTGTGAATCGCTTTGAATGCCCGATTAGGCATTCAAAGCGACTCTGAATAAAAGTCACAACGGGAGCAGTTCCGAAGCCCAGATAGCCCTCCCCCCGCCCCACTACGCCGAGAGGAGCAGGCAGGCGATAAGCATCGACATCGCAGCCGCCGGTGAGCGCTCAGGAGACGGCGCTGATCCCTTTTTCCATGGGAATGGGCTCATTTTGAGGCCCCGTAGCTCGCTCGCCGGGCGCACGCTTGGAGCACCGTGCCTAGCTCGGATCCGAACGGCCACGCTCGCTCCCTCTCTGACTAAAGAGAGGCGTGGCGCCGGCGTGCTAAGTGCAGTGTGAAAAGGCCCTTGACATCCACGATATGTGGCCACGACTTGGGGGGTTCTGCTGCCATGTCAGGTTTGCGGCCCTTTACGTGGTTGCGTGTAGAGTCATCCAATTTGACGCAGCGGGCTAATACGCCTGGCACGAGGGCGGCGGTGTTTTTCTTTGCTGATGTCAGAAGGCGAAAGGAGAGCCGGGGGGGCTCTGGGATCTGCATCTTAAGCCGACAAACAATCTTGGCATGCGCGTGCGTCTGTGTGTTGTATTCATAAGGAGGTGGGGGGGGGGGGGGAGTCTCTGCCTTAAGGCCGCCCGTGTTTCCCCGGAGAGGCGCTGATTGGGGGCAAGCATCCCTGGGTGCTTTGGAGCTTTATCGGAGCCGAAATGACTTTTAGCACTCCGTTTTGGAGCGCAAAGCTGGCAGCCATGTCTCCCGACGCGCTGTCGTCTTCCCGGGCCTTCATCCTCCTCCTCTTGCTCCGTGCGCCTTGTCCCCGCCTCCTTCCATTGTCACTTTGAAAGACCGTTTCGCAAGTGCCACATTGGGATGCGGAGGCGTTTCGGGTGGGCTGCAGAGAAAGTGGCACGTCCCGGTTGTTGTTGTCGTTTGTTTTTCGGGACAGTCGAGCGGCGGAGCGCCAAAGTACCCACGTGGGCAAGAAGTGCTACTTCCCGGCGCTCCGGCGGCGAGTTTACTCAGAGCGAGTGTTCCTCCGACAAAATGCTTTTGGCGGCAGTCGTCTCATTTTAAACGCTGTTGAGAAAATAGCGTAGTCTGGGCTAGCGGAGGCTATTGTTAACCACCCCCAAAACCACCTTTGAAGAAAGTGGGTTGTTTGACTTTTCGACCGGACAACATGGATTTTATTTTCACATTTTCAGGCTCAAGCTTTGAAACGAATGAATATATACAGCATGAATACCTCAACTTCCGCTTCCCTCCCTTCTCACTCCTCCGACAAAACGGAAAGGCGTTCGTTCCCCCGTGCAAGTGTGTTGACAACGCGCACCGCCATCCTGGTTGCGAGTCTGCAGTGTCTCTCCGGGCGATCTTGTTCTTAACGAGCAAACAATGGCGGTCAGACTCCCCGCACAATGGCGCGTCGGAAGTGGGACGTGCTCGGGTAAGCCTGAGGACACGCACATTCTCAGACCGGCCTCCTCCGCCGGCCGGGGCCCTCGGCGGCATCCGCCGCTTTCCACAAAGCCCGCAGGCCGCTCAGTGGCTCCCCGGGCTGCGGCGGCCACGACGGATCCATTCAGCGATTGTGTGAGCGCGGCTAGCACGCGGCGTGGCTGAAGCGCGGCCCCGTTTCCTCATCGCCCCCGCGCCTCTTTTTCAATCGGCCGGGCGGGGAGGGGAGGGGCTTCGCCGGGGAGACGGACGCTAGACTTTTGTTCCCAAAACGTCACGGGGGAAAATGTGACAAGGCAGACTTTTGACGATTGTGTAACCTGGAAAATGGTGATTTAAGGGGAGGGGGGGGGGGGCAGATGCGGACCTCACGGGAACCAGATCAACTGGTGAGGAAAATATTTTTTGCCATGGAGAGATGCCACATTCCTGCTCCAGCCCAACAGGAAGCGAGCGTTCCCTGGCTAAAAGGTGAATTTGCATTTGTTCAATGGGCGAAGGAGATCCAAGAAACATTTGTGAATATTGATAACCGCCTCAGGCGAGGGTGGGGCGGCCATTTTGGCCTCACACCGCCGTCTGCTGTGGGCTAAAAGTGACATGAAACTGCCTTCGGGCTCGCATTGCGAACATCACCAGACCAAAGCCAGAAAAGAGGCCAGCTCGGATGGATGGATGGATGGATGGGGGGACGAATGAAGCACCCCAGGGGGGGGCGTTAGGGGGAAATTTGGGGAAAATACCTGAATGGCCGCTGTATTTCCGGGCCGTTCCTGGACATCACGGCTGCCGACGGCCATCCGCGCCAACGCCAACGATGGCGCTTCAGCACGTGACGGCCGCGCCGCGCGCGCGCGCGCGGCGCGCGACTGCGCGGCGCGCGCTGCGCGGCGCTGCGGCGGCGATGGCGCGCTGCGACTCCACGTGCCGTTCAAACAACCCCTTTAGATTGCTTCACGCCGAGTGTTTCCCATTTGACAATCAAACAAGGTTGGAACATGGAAGGGGTATGCATGTCGCTTATGGAAAAAAAAAAAAAAAGAAATCGTCAGGTCAGGCTTTTTTTTCGAGATCGGATCTTTGTCTCCATTTTTCTATTCAATGATTTCAGTCGATCGGAAAATGAAAGTAGGAATGATGTCACTCCGGAGGTGCCGCGGCAGGCTGGGACACAAGACGGACAATAGACAACTGGCAGAGCCTTGAGATGAGTGGGCGGGGCCACACACACACACACACACACACACACACACACACACACACACACAGACGCGGGCCGTGCACAGAGGGTCAGTAATTGAGTGGGAGGAACAGCGGCTCTCTCTTTCTGTTTGGGCGCTCCTCCCTCGCCATCAGCGGCTGGCCGCCTTTCCCTCCCACTTAAGCGCATCGGGCCTGCAAAAAACGAGGCCAATTTGTTGCCACCGGTGACCGGCGGCGCCCCGCACAAAGTCAGCTGTCAATCAGAGCCGGTGGGGGTCTGCCATTGGTCCGGTGACCGGTTGGCAAGAAGATCATGATTTGTTTGGAGACAATAGGGGAGGGACAAAAGATCGATACGGCGTGAATGAGAGCCGCGTCAAATACGGAGGTTGCGGCTGCCTGACAGCGAGCGGCGACGTGCATGCGGACAGTCGTCATGCAATGATTGCATCTTTTTTTTTAAATGGCAAATTACATTGTGTGGAGGTTTGTATTTATTTTTTGGGTGGGGGGGAAAAATATCTCTAAAATTGCAAAGATCTCTGGTACATCCAATTCAGTACCGTAAGTTTCGGATAAAAGAGACACACATTGATGAGGATTTGTATTATTTGTATTTTTTTTTGTATTATTTTTTATTTTTATTTTTAAAAATTCATAGTGATAACATTTAATGGGCATTTCTGGAAGGAGATGATCCCGAGGAAAAAAAACTGTTGAACTGTGCTAATATCTAAACCAAAACGTGTTGCAAGACGTCTTGCCAAATGTTTTGTTTTGAATTTGATGAAAAAAAACTCACGCATCTTCAAATTTGGTCAGAATGTAAAACTGCCCTGCTTTATTATTATTTTTTTTTAAATACGGGCAACCTCCAAATTGATGACAGCGGCTTCTTTGCTCTCGTGTGAAAATGTTGAATTGAGATTTGATCTGCTCATTTTAATTTGATGAAATTATCTTGAGCTGACTTCTTCATGTTTTGAGGCGACGGATGCACAATAAGCCTCCGTTTCAAAAACCGAGTAACCCTCCACGATGGAGTCCGTAACGCGGGCATGTCCGGCTGCGGGCCCGCCCGCCCGTTTTGCGACCCCTGGGAGCAATGCACCCGCTTCAAATCATCCGGATGCTTCTCATGTCGCTTCGCATATTGAAGCGCCCGCATGGATGTTTGTGCCTTTACGAGGCGGGTCCCCGGCGGGCTGGCGCGTGAGGGCCCGCGTGAGGGCCGTGGCTGACGGCAGCTGTGTCTTACGCTCCCCCTCCACCCACCTTTTAAAAAACAGCAAATTCAGTCCCACTGCGTCGTCAAAAGTCGTCCAAATTATCCCTTTTGTCACGCCCCCCGTTGTGGTGCGCTGCCTCCAGCCGCAGAGCCACTTTCAAGTCCCAAATGGCAGAAAAAGCGGCACAATTTCTACCCAAAGGGTACCTTCCTTAAAAAGAAAAAAAAAGCAATATAAAGATATTGAGAGTGAAAATGTATTGCAGGTGCGCAGGCAATGCAGTGAGATTAGGCATCCCGGTGCCGAGGAAGAGAAAGGGCCGGCGCGTGAATAGCCCACGGCGAGATATCAGCCATTCATTTGAAAGAGTGTGTGTGCGTGTGTGTGTGTGTGTGTGTGTGTTTTGCATTGTGGCCCTCGCCGACACTTGGACACAAAATAAACACAGCTCCATCTCCCAGCCGGTGATTGCCGAGCCGGTGTCAAGATAAGTCACGGCAGGCCGGTTGGCGGGCGGGCGACCGCGACCGTGTCGCCGCTGCCGCACAATAAAGGAAGAAATGAAGACGTGGCAGATTGGCGGCAGACACACTTTGCACCACCTCGCTCGACTTGCGACTGGATTCTGACTCGTCAGTAGGAAATTGGACGGCGTGTTTATGACATTGAAAAGAGGAACACTTTTTGCTTTGAACGTGGAGGTTTGACAGGACAGTCAAAGCTCGGTTTTCGAACGTCTCGGTTTTCAACCAAATTGGTTTTCGCCTCGGATGACGACCGAATTTCGGTTCTCGAACAAACTGAGCGCACTTGAATGCGTCACTTGACTCCTCTCGCCTTCCTTAGACAAGGAAGTGACGCTTTCTCGGGTAGCGTTCCATTGTCAACAGATGTGTTCAATAAAGATTTTTTTTTTTTAAAGGGCGGGGTTTCGGTTTTCGAACAGCCTTCTGGAACGGATTATGGTTGAAAACCGAGGTATGACTGTATTCGGATTCAAACTCATTTTGAATTTGATCCATTTACCTTCACGTAGAATGTGGGACATACACCACACGAGGGGTCAGACGAGGAATTTATAGATATCGCACACACACACACACACACACACACACACACACACAGTGCCTGTCCAGCATCCATTGATCCCCGCATCCACTGCATCACTCTATCTCCTGTCTTCATCTACTGTTTGTTTCCGCAGCACAAGCTGACAAATGCATTTGAGGAAACCCGCCAAAATGTCCCCTTTCCACTCATCGCAGCAATTGTCTCCAACGCTGACTCAACTGACAGGCGGAATGGTGCCAGGTCCCCCCTGCAGGTGTAAACCTGGTTTTACTCCGGAAAAGAGTCAAGAATTGATTTTCGCCTGTGCCCAAAGCCCAAACTGGCCGCCATGATGAGCCCGACTTTACGATGCCATTTCTAAACGCCGGGGTTCGAGCGGTTCCTCCAAGCGAGCGGGCGGGCGCATCCATCGGGCGTGACGTCAGCATCTAAGTGGGCCAGGGCTCCATCAGCCAGCGGATCTGTTGGGCTCTTAACCTGCGGCGACAGGTCCTTCCCGTGCCGCGTGGACAGAGCCGTAACAGATGCCCGGCTAAGTGCCTGATTAAAACTTAATGTGCAGAACGAGCCACGCAGAAGCGTGCTTGTGTGTGTGTGTGTGTGTGTGTGTGTGTGTGTGTGTGTGTGTGTGTGTGTGTGTGTGTGTGTGTGTGTGTGTGTGGCACAAGAGGAGATGGGCGCCAGCCCTCCAGCGAGCGAGGGGCCATGCCAGCTGCTTCCCTCCCCAGAGACGGAGCCCCGGAGCTGGGCAGCGAGGCAGCATCGTCAGTGGGGCACTCGGCGAGGGTGCCGCCACGCACTCACGACACACAAGCGGCTTCGCATTTCCATTTTCTTTGCCTTTTTCTTTTCCTTGACATCCCCCATCTCGGTCTCGACCTCCAAAAGTTGGGGTCTCGAGACTCGCCCATGTCTCGGTTGCGCTCGGTGACGACAAGGCCGGCAGAACGATTTCAGAGTGCGAATAAGGGCGGCCAAAAGCCTCCTCTCTTACTTCCTGGTCAGCCGATACCCGACAAGGCGCCTCGAGGTGCGTTTGTACTTTTTTGTACGTTTTGCAGGTCAACAAGCCAAACGGACAGAAAATGTTGAACATCTCATCCGCCGCATGGCTCGGTCGCATCCGACATCTGCGGGAGCATTCCGCTCCGGCTGACGATGCCGTCAATACGCGGCGGATGAGAAGAGCGGACGATTGAGCGGGCCTGATCGATATCAGCTAATAAGCGTGTCGGCGGAGAGGAGAAAAGAGCAAGCCATCGACCCGGCCAGAAAGGGGGGACGGAGGCGGAGAAGGCGAGGGGTGACGGGAGCTCTGATCCAATTGGGCTGGCTGGCTGGCTGGCGCGCGGGTGCGCGCGGGTGTAAGTGGCATGATTGGCCTGTTATTGCCGGTTTAATGTTGGGCAATCAGAGGCCGAGTGGTGGAGATATCAACAAACATCCATCAAATTGCCCCTTCTCCATCTTGATCCCACCTCCTCTGCCCGACCCCGACAAACGACGCCGCGCGACAAAGAGAGCGGCGCCACGCCACGGCGGCGAGAAAGAGAGAAGAACAAAAAGAAAGAAGGAAAGAAACACAAAGACGAGCGGGCCCGGTTGCATTCGCGGCACGAGCCGACGGAAAACACGCTGCTTGGGGTTTTGTTTGCGTCGCCCAGAGACGAGAAGGCGGAGTGTCTTATTTGATGTTCCTGCCCGCGTTGCGCCATGATCACCCCCCCCCCCCCGCTTCCCCGCCAGACGAGCAAGCTGTTGTTGTTGATGCTGATATAATAACGGAGGCGGGTGTCGCGGCGCCAATTCGCCGCCATTTGGACTTTTGCGTAAATCACCGTGTATTGTTCTTTTCTTTGCCTTTCCTTTCCATGCAGCTTTTTCGCCGCTGCTCCACTTTCCTCCTGGAACTCCTGGGGGTGTCATTTTCTCTCGCTCAAATTACCTTCGCCCTCCCCCCCCGGTGGCCCACACGATTGCCGGTGTGGTATGGATGGCGGCGGCAACTTTTGGAGTTTCAACATCGCGGCGCCAGAAGACGAAGCGGCCGCAACAAGCGCTTCGACCAACGGCCTCGCCTGACCGTCAATCCCGTTTGTTCCTTTCCTGTGAGTGGGTTTGAGCCTCTCGCCTTCCGGAGGTTCCGGCGCCGGGCTCGCACGGGGACTTACGGAGCCAAACCCAGATCATGGTCGGAATTGAATCCCTTCACGATAGCGCCGAGTGTCAAAGTATCAAACCCTAAACGAGTGGAAGGATTCCCATCCAGACTCGCTCAAACCAGAATTTAGTCCCAAAAAAAAATGAACGACAGGTGGCTACGATGGCATTTTCGAGCAACGTGAGCAATGCAACGCTCTTGGCATTGATATGCAAGGCCACTCGAATCGAGTCGGACGCTCGCGGGGATGGAATGGCAAAGCGTTTTCTTTGGGCTCCCCATTTTTCAAGGGCTGAACTCAAAGATCGAGACTTCTTTATTTTTTTTTTTTAAGCTAGATTGAAATGCATTTCCGCCCGTGGCAAACTTGCCCGTTTGCATCGTCTTCCTGTCGCCCGCAGCATCACAGCGACATGCGGATGCACCGTGTTTGCTTCGAGCTCTGAGCCCAACAAGACTGCAATCAAATCAAGTCCAAATATTCACACTGGGGCAATTATATATATAAAAAATAAATAAATACATTTAAAAAAAGCGTCTGGATAGCTCAGTTGGTAAAAGCACCGGTTTGGCGTACGGGAGACGGGGGTTCGAATCCCGCTTGGGGCAAAAAAAATATATATATATATACATATTAGAGCTGTCAGTTTAGCGCGTTTTTATCGGCATTAATTCCAATGAATATTATCGGGATCAAAAATGTTCTCGCGAGATTAACGCGGCAGACGTCACAGCGGATGTTACGTTGCTCTATAAATAAACCAGAAACAAAACATCAAGCGCGCTGCGCGGGTCCACGCACGTTTGTTTTGCCAGCCACGGCAGCGCGAGACACCTAAAACGAATACTTAAATAGTTTATGAATGGAAAGTTCACTTTTAAAAAGTTGCCAGATTGTTCCAATGACAAGACCAAAGTTACCTGTATGTTTTGCAGTCGTAAACTGAGCTATCATCATCGGACGTCGAGTCTGAAATACCACTTAATGGCCAAGCACACAGCTGACGTGCTTACTCCGCCCCCTCGTCTCAGACAGACAGCTATGGATCATTTCAAAGCGAAGAAAATGGATGACACGACGAACAAATTTGCTGAAGCCATAGCTAAATATATGGCTACTGCATGCAAGCCTGTCAACATTGTCCACGGCTCCACTCAAGCTTAAATAATTCGCATTGTATCGAACGACTCCTGTTGGATTGACCTGGCGCTTTAAGAGGGGCGGGGCTGCCGCTGACAGGTGACCGTTCGCGCGATGTATAAATAGCGTTTTGTTTTGTGAGTGAATACACTCGCTTCGTCGTCGGCATGGCTCAATGTTAAGCTACGCGTGTGCTTCTTATCAAGTCAGATGTGTAAAGTTAGCTTTGCAATCTGACGTTTAAATGAAGTGAATTGCGTTGAAGCTGGGGTTAATCATACCGGCGCTCCACTTTTGGGATTGACTATTGGGACTTGTAGTTCTTTTGTTCGATTCGACTTGATATGTTTGTGTTGTTCATTCATTCATTCATCTTCCGAAGCGCTTGGTCCTCACTAGGGTCGCGGGGGGTGCTGGAGCCTATCCCAGCTGTCTTCGGGCAGTAGGCAGGGGACACCCTGAACCGGTTGCCAGCCAATCGCAGGGCACACAGAGACGAACAACCAACCACGCTCACATTCACACCTAGGGACAATTTAGAGTGTTCAATCAGCCTGCCATGCATGTTTTTGGGATGTGGGAGGAAACCGGAGTACCCGAAGAAAACCCACGCAGGCCCGGGGAGAACATGCAAACTCCACACAGGGAGGCCGGAGCTGGAATCGAACCCGGTACCTCTGCACTGTGAAGCCGACGTGCTAACCACTGGACTACCGGGCCCCCCATATATATATATATATATATATATATACACATCCCACTCCGCCACCCTCCCACACACACACACACAAACTTTGGTGAAAGCAAGCTGTGTTTATCTGGTGGGAGAAACAGGTTGATGTGTCATGAGCAAAAGGATCATACGTCATGCAATGTGTGTGTGTGTGTGTGTGTGTGTGTGTGTGTGTGTGTGTGCGTGTGTGTGTGTGTTGGGTTCAAGCCAAAGTGCCTCCAGACAGCGGAGAGAGTTAACTCCCCCAAAGCCACCGCAGCATACGCCATATGTCCAACACGCAAAGCCAAGCATGTCTCACGCGTTATTTCCATGTTCATGAAATCGCGCCCTGTCACCAAGGCAACGGGGATGATTGACAAGTGAGGGGAGAGGTTGCCGGAAAAGGAAAAGGGGGAAACAAGTGCAGCAAAAGCATCTGGTTAACCCCAGCACAGTAGATCGAGGACAACAATTCTCCTTGCATTAAAAAATTTTTAAAAAATTAAGCCTCTCCCAACTTTGGAAGCTTTGGAAGAATAAAAACAAACAAACAAAGAGAGAGAAATGGCTTGCGGCGGAAAGGTGCTGATGACATCTGAGCCCTGACCTCTGCTGTCAAGAAGCGGCGGACCGCCACGTGCCCACCCGCCTGCAGTCTCGAGCGCATTGGGGTTGTTTTTTTTTTTCACTTTGACGAGCTCGGCAAACATCCGTCCGTCTTTAACCGTTTTATGAAAGATGAAACGAGAGCAACCCGCTAACAAAACAAATGTTTAATGTTGGGAGTCTTCAAAATTGGATTTATTGGTTTACACGCACACACACACACACACACACACACACACACACACACACACACACACACGCACGCGCATGCACGCACACACACACGCACGCACGCACATACGTATGAGGAAGAGCGAAAGAGCTCATCCGCTGACATGACGATGCTGGAAGTGTAAACAGTACCCGGGGAAAAGCAGCTGCGTGATTGGCGCCGACGGGAGATAAGGCCCGCGCCGCCCCAATTGCGTCGTCCACACTCCGGGACTTTGTTTGCTTTTGATTCCGCGCGCAAATTGGACTAATGTGCTGATGAATCGCTTCGGAGAAGCGGGCGGCGGCGTCAGCGCCCGACGGGGGTTCCGAGTGCAGTGTGACCAAACAAAATTGCTCCGAACGGGCCCTGAATCAACACCGCGCAACCGCTGCGTCGCCTGGATGAGACAGAGCGGCGCGTTTCGTTTAGCGTGCGTCTCCGAGAGCAAAATCAACTCTGAGCGTTTGAATGCTCTCAAGTTGTTGAAAGAAGCTTCGTGAGTCGGGCGACAAAGGTGGTTCGGGTTCACAGGCGGACGACGAAAACGTTTGCTGCACGCGGCGGAATGATTTGGAATGCAAACGAACAAACGACCGACGGCGGACCTGGATGTCACCGAGGCCACCGGGCCAATTTGTCTCGCCGTGTTGAGCCGAGCGATATTTGGCCGTCTGCGGCTCCACTTCGGACCGGACCAAAGATCGCAACACGTTACTCCAGGCTGAAAGACTGGGGAAGCTGGAGAACCCATTACCCCCCACCAAAAAAGAGATGCGAACGCTCTCGTAAATCTCTCAATGGTTCGGGTCCCCAATCCAGAAAGGTCATGTCAATGGAATATCAAAGGTCACAATGAGTGGCGTTCAAAGCGAGCGAGCTGTTTCGCCGCACGCAGATTTCTTGAGAAGCCGAAGAAGCACAAGCAAAGCCGGCCCCGAGTGTCAACGCTTCAGTATCCCGCTTCAAAAATATGTCACGTAGCGTGGTGGTGGTCGACCCCAAAAAGCAGGCACGAGAGAGGAGCAGGGTGAACTTGATGAATTGTATTAAAACAGAGAAAAGTAAATCCTAAACAAACAAAGTCCAAAGTATCCAACAAAACACACGACTGAAGATAAAACAGAACAAAGACCAAAACCTGACTGAAACAAACATGAAAGTAGCATACAAACAGCCACAAACAATGACCCGACCACACGTAGTCGGCCTGGAGTCCTTTTACTGTATAGCCACTAATGACCTAATGACCAACAGGTGTGCAGCTGCAGGGAAAAGCCCCACAGTGCCACCTGGTGGTCATAAACCGAAACATGACAGTATGACAAATGACAATCGAAGGTCCGTCACAGCATCACGTTTTCCCAAATGGCGCTCTTGCGCTCGACGCTCCTTTTCCACTTTTTACTTTTTGGACTGACTCAACTCAACAAACAGCAGCTGCAACTTGCACCCGCAACGGCGACGCATTTCTCATCGACTCCAGTCGGGCCACGCCACAAGTTGTTGTTCAACGAGACCACTCGATGGCTTTGCACCCGCAGAGAAGGCCGAGGGACTCCAGAAGAAGCGAGCCAGATCGCAAGGGTAGCGGTGCCGCTCGCTCGGGCGAATCTTGCAGCTCGTCATCGCCGAGCTTACTTGCTCGTGCGTCCTTTGCATCCGCATCCGAGGTGCCGGAGTCGAACAAATCGGGTCACGCCGGCGCACGACGTAACCGCCGCCGAAACAACGACGCTATTCACGCTAATGCGGTTTGCGCCAAGGAGTGCGCGTCGGTCGACAAAGGGCGGACTTTGAAACGACGGAAGCATGCGCACGCGCGTTCTCGTGAGTGGGCCGCGCGCCACCTTTTAATCTGTGTGCAGACAGTAAAGAGCTTGATGCAATCGTGAGAGGCTCTGCGTGCGGCGGGGGGGGCCAAAGGGGCTGCCGGCAAGAAGCTTCACCGCTGCAGGAAGGCGCGCTTGATTTCTGCTGGTGTCAAGAAGGCCATTGCGACAGCAAAACGCCTTCCCAAGTCATTTTCTTGGAAATGCGACTCAAGTGAAATTTCACCTTGGCGCCATTTCCTCAGCCCAAAAAGGAACGACCGTGATGAAACAAGTCACATTTTGACCCCAAAATGCAGTCTTTTCGCACAAAATTGTTAACTGTGTAACACACAGACGCACACATTGACTGGAATACCTTCTTCTCCCTCAGAGAAGCGAGCTCGACGACTCTCGCCTCACCAGTCTGGCAGGAACAGGAACGCTCTTTGCAGACGATAAACAACATACCGCCGTTAAATCTGCCGCGTCAACATCGATGCTATCGAGCATTCACACGGCCGCGATGAGTCGAGTTCACCGCCCCATACGGTGCTCGGATCTCAAGTCAAGCAACCCCCCCCCAAAAAAAATCCCCTCATGTCTTGAACAATTCTGAAATCCACTCAGTCGCTGGCATCACAAGGCAGGTTTGTTGAGACGGTCTCATGTGCAATTTCCGCTGTACTTTCTTCTCTCGACTCGACGACTTCTTCTCAGTCAAGTCACGCGACTTTCAGCTCTCGCGAAGCCAACGTGTTCGCCTGACCAACGGTTAGCCAACGCGCTTGATCAGGCACGCGCGAAGCTGCGCTTTCAAGCTAGCGTCACGAGGGGCAAAAGGCTTCCGTTTTCTCCAAAATGGACGCGGTCGCGCCGAACCCCGAAATCTGTGAATGCCGCCGTGCGACTCGGACCAGCGGCCGGCTTGACCGACCGATGCCGTGCCGACGCACCACTTCTCCAGAGGAAAGGCGGACGTCCACGCGTGAAAGAGGACGCCCGCTGATCAGCTGACCTGGAGCGCGGCGGCCGATCGAAATTGCCGTCCCGACATGAATGGCAAGAACCCCGGCGAAAGCCGAGCGAGCTCCGCTGCTCAGGCCTGAATGGCGAGTCACGCGGACGTATTTGGCGACATTTGCGCCGGACGTGCACTCCAGCGGCCTCCAACACAAACAAATGCAGCACGGCACGGCGGGCGCCGGCGCGATGTTTCTCCCTGGCTGCTTCCGCCGGGCCACTTATCTGCCTACTGCAGAGAAAATCGAGACAGATCGCGGCGCGCAGATGAGCCCCGCCGCCCGAGCGCATGTGGATGTGTCGCAACGGTGCGCGCTTTCCCGTGTGTGTTTGCCTCTCTTTTTCCACTTATCTTGACATGCGACCCCCCCATCCCCGAGCGCGTAGGTGTGAGATGTGACGAGCGACGAGCGACGTCCGACGGCGAGGAAGATACGAGCGAGCGGCGGCGGCAATATTCCGCCTTTGGCGTGGCGCCCGCTCTCGGAGGGATGAACCCGAGATCTGGCCCGCTATTGACGACTCGGCGGCCGCGCGCAATGCCGTGTCGAGGGCGGACCTCGATCCAGATGTGGCGCGGATCGTGAACGCACGTCATGCTAACGGCCGGGCGCTTTCGCTTTGGACGCTGGACGTCGGATGTTGCCACGTGCGGCTTTGCTGAAACCGGATGGATTGCGCAATACCCGGCGTCCTAGCGATTCTTCTGTCTCAATCCGAAAAGCCCGGCTCCGGCTCGGGCAAATTCCGAACTTTCGACGCCATGACAACCGGAAGAGAAGCCACCCGTCCTCGCGACATTTTTTTCTTGTTGTGGTTTTGGTTTAAAAGTTACCGTGACCCGTTCTTCAGGATGACATCTTACCTCCAGCACAAGGGCGATCCAGGGTTTTTGTCTTTTCTGAAAGAGGACCGCCTATGGTGGCTCTCATTATGACCCGTGAGTAAGACGTCCGGTTGACTCAAACCCCGCCTCTCCCCGCGCGGCCGTCACGGACGCCTTTCGTGACATTGTCCGAAAAACCCGATCTCCGCGCGCAGCGCCGGTAAGCAGCTGCGGTTATCACAAGGCGGACTCGACAACGGCCCGCCGCCTTCCCTCGGCGATGCCAATTCATTTGCATTAGGCACGTACATGATTGCTTATCCCACCCAAAGCGGAGCAACTCGTGTTTTCGTCGGACAAAGCGCCGTCGTGCCAGACGAGCTCCGGGTCAGCCGTCCACCTGTCCGGTCAACGGTCGGCCCCATTGAGTCAGGTGAATGGGCGGCCCCGCACAAAAACCGGCGCCGGCTGCATTGAACGGCGCCGGCGACTCGGCCGGAGCCCATTACGCCGGCTGAATAGGCGCGCGGAGGCGTGAATGGGCGGAGAGGGAGGCGGCAAAACGGGAGAGGATAAGCGCGGGGGGGAGGCGCGACGGGTGGAGGTGATTTCGCAATAGCGGGAGAGAAAGAAGCCATTGTGCAATATTATCTGGCCGCCGTCGCACTCACACCTCACTAAACGGCGTCCAATTGTCGGCGCTTCCCGTGACCGTCACTTGGGCATCGCACCGCTGAAAACATCGGCGGCGGCAACGAGCTCAGCTGCCGGCGGCCCCGCCTGCATGCGCCAGTCAATCAGAACACGGCGGGCGCCTGTGAAGCCCGCATTCAAATTCAACCTTCCGCGAGGCATCTCGACTCCTCTCTCGGCTCATCCGTACGCCGCTCGTCTTTGAATCACGCCGCCAAGAAGTCCGGACGTACGGCTCCGTCCTGCGTCGACAAGTTGCCGGCCCCTTTGCGTGACGGCACCGCAGCAGAAGCGCACGTGCGACATTTTGGGAGCGTTGGGGCTCAGAAGACGAGGCTCCGCGTAACCCGGGCTACCGACGCTTAATAGCGTTAGCATTAAGCTAGTGGACGGAAAGGCTCACACTCATGGCGTTGTTTGAATGGCACAAGGAGTCATTGTCTTTGTTGGATGTTGACCGTGACGGTCAACTTCAACCGGGAGTGGCTTGCAACAGCCTGAAGCTTCTTTCTGGAAGAGACCATTTGCCAAAGCGCTGCTCTCGAGCCCTCTAGCAAGCATCCGGCGCTTGCTTCTCAAGTCTGCTCTCGCATATCAAAGCACAACAAGTTTGGACGTCTAATCCAGGCAAGGCACCAGCATACCTGCTTTGGACGGTGGAAAAGCCTCAATAAGTGAGTTGAACAGGGGGTGGGGAGGGTGACTTGCTACACATCGGTGGCCACGGTGAAAACTTTTCGCCCGCTCACATCAACACGCCGGCGGGCCTGCATAAATACAAGAGGACATTCTGGTCTAAATGAAGCCCAGAGTTATTCAAGACTCCTCAGTTGACTTCAAAATAAACTTCCCTTTCTCTCGCTATTAACGGTTCACGTCTCCCCGCGTTTGCTTCTCCACCTCGGGGCTACTAACTCTTCATCTCTGTCATCTTTTTTTTTTTTGCCTCTCCCGCGACCACCCCGCGCCGCCTCGCCCCACCGCAGGGCCACTCCAGTCTAAATGGAGAGATTAGTCTAAAGTGGGTGCTGTCATGGAGATCATCCCGTGACCGAGTCCTATCTGGAGTGACCCGAGCCGACAGCGGACCAGCTCAGCGCGAGGCGCAAAAGAGAGCGCGAGAGATGCTATTAAATGGAATATTTCTGACAGCCGGCTGGCGGCGGCGCGGCCGCGGGCTTCCGCCGCCGCCGCCTCTTCCGCGCGGCTCCCTGCGCAGGCCCGGCGTAGACCCTTCGTGACGGGCCAGAGTTGAAGCGAGGTGAAGCCAAGTCACAGCCGGTGCTTTAACCCAATAAATCGGCACATATGATCATAAATAAATACGGCGGCTTAGGCGAGGAGGCTTTGGAGCCCCCCCCCCACCCACCTGTCTGTGGCACGCACGGACAGTAAACGCGACAATGGCAAAAGGCCCGCAGAGGGGCAGCGATGGCCGGCTGACAAAAGCCATTTCATCACACGTTCACCTCATTGACACGTTAATCGACCACAATAGCTTCCTAAGCGCGTAATCCGAAGAAATTATGCACCTTTAAATTGTGATTGCACAGCTGGAGGGTAGGGCGGGAGCATTTAGGCTTTTGGTATTAGCGCTTACACTGCTAAACATAAACACGACTAAGCCTTTTATGCAGTTTTCACAAATCTAATGATGATTAACAGGTAGCAAGTGCAGCATCGTAGTGTAACGTTGACGTGGAAACGCTTGGGAAAATTGACTGTGTGTGAAATGTTTTATACATATATATACATACACGTATACATATATATATATATATATATATATATGTGTGTGTGTATATATATATATATATATAGAGAGAGAGAGAGAGAGAGAGAGAGAGAGAGAGAGAGAGAGAGAGAGAGAGAGAGAGAGAGAGAGAGAGAGAGAGAGAGAGAGAGAGAGAGAGAGAGAGAGAGAGAGATACATACCGTATTTTCACAACCATAAGGCGCCATTAAAAGTCTTAAAATTTCTCCAAAGTGGACAGGACGCCTTATAATGCGGAGCGTCTAGTGCAGGGGTGGGCAAACTTTTTGGCTCGGGGGCTACATTGATTTCTAAATTTGACAGGTGGGCCGTGTCAGGACAAGATACGGTACATATAAAAAAAAATTATATGTTGACAGTTCATACCAAACATCAACAGAACAAAAGCATAAAAGTATTACCATACTTTTTTTAATGTGAACGGTGAAACAACTATGGTATATGTCCTGTATGAAGGTTCAAGTATGTGAGCAACATACATGTGTGACAACACAAGCAACAAAGTGCAACAATATGTTGGCCAAAAACTGCAGCAAGCAGTACAGGTATATGACAAAATATAACAAAGTTAGGACTATTTGCTCCAAAATGAGACATGTAAGAGACCTGGTTGCTTTTCTTTCGACTCACTCAATGTCTCTGACTTGACCTCCCCTCGATCACCACACATGACAGCATTGCTCAGCTGATGTCGCGTAGCGAACTTTTGAAACCAGACACGGGACGCTTCGAAGTCTTCTAAGCTCATAGTTAGCGCTCTGGGACTCGCTTCCTCTCTTTCTAGCGGTCCGGTTTGCGGAAAGTTTTTAGCACGATAGCAGTCAAACCATTCAAGGAAACGTTTATTTACTCGACTGTCCGTCGAGCCGCAAGCAATTTGTTTCTGTATGGTTTGTGCATAAGAAAGACACCGGACATCAGAGTGTTGTTTATGTGCCGCTGTATTCAATACTGCCCCGGACAAACAAGCGCACGCCCTTCCCCGTGCTGCTGGGGAAAAACCATTCCAAAAGAGGGGTGTTCACTCCCCGTAACACAATTCACTCTGGGCATGGAAATAGCCAGAATCGGACTGAGCACAAATCACTTCCTCGTTTTTCAAAGTCTTGTAGATTTGAGTCTTGCAGACTCCAAGCGTCTCCTGAATGTTTCGTATTTTGTAACCCGCTTCGTTTAATCAAGATACACTTCACTTTCTCTACCGTGGCCATTACTCTTCCTCTTCGTTTAGATGCCATGATCGACAGGACGTGAAAATGTTCGCAATTGCAGTAAAACTCACTGCAACAAAGAGTCACTTGCATGTCGCTGTTTTGGATCCAATGATAGAAAATAGCGGCGCGGACACACTTATTCCGTCGTATCGAGCGGGAGTTGCTTGAGTTGGCGCTACTGCTGGCTTCCATCTCGTCTCCCCCTCCCTCCCTGTGCTCTGCAACTTCAAGTAACTGCGCCATCTGGCGTTGAAATGCCTGTCATTACAAGTCCAAATGAAATGAATGCAATCATTTATATCGAACCTTAATTGTGTTGTGCACCAACCTTCGGCGGGCCGGATTAAAAAGCCCAATGGGCCGGATCCGGCCCGCGGGCCGTAGTTTGCCTATGTCTGGTCTAGTGTATGAGCCGAGTTCCAAATCCTGACTGCGAGCCGACACGCTGTTTATATAGAGAAAAGGCGGAAGTGGGCGTGAACAGGCATGCGGGAAAGCAGCCAGCCAATCAGTGAAGGGTAGGCGTGTAACTGGCCCGCGAGTGTGACCAGGCGTGCGGGAAAGCAGCCGGCCAATCAGTGAAGGGTGGGCGTGTAAGTGGCCGTGATTGAGGACGTGACAGAGGCCAGCCATGCGGAAACGCAGCCGCCAATCAGTGAAGGGTGGGCGTGCCACATGGCAATAAGAGTGACGAGAGGGAACCCGGCGTGTATGTATATATATATGTATAAAACATTTCACACACAGCATCCATATATATATATATATACATATATATATATATATATATATATATATATATATATATATATATATATATATATATATATATATATATATGGATGCTACAGCTTCTTGTTGACTTTGAAACTTTGCTTGTAGCCGACGTGTGCACATTTTGAGCATGACGTCTCTGATCCACTGGTGAAAGGACACTTTGATTCTCTCCTCTTTCATCTCAAACTGCTTTAAACAACAAAGCGTATGAGGGGAAAAGTGGTTAGGACTGCACGACTTTATGTTATGTGTTGTGTTTATTGTTTTGCTTTATGTTAACTGTTTTGTTACAGCTGCCGCTGTTGTGAGAGCGCTATATAAATCAGCATGTATTGTATTGTATTGTATATATATTAGAGCTGTTGGTTTAACGACAAAACTCGCGCAGCTAGGCAGGGGTGTCGCAAAGCCGAACGCAAGTGGAAAAAAGACAAATTGCATGTCTCTTATCAAATTTGGAAAGACTGCTGGCGCAACTACCAGCTCACAGTAAAAGAGGCCAAAAGAGAATATCTGTCGGACCTTATTCAAGCTAACCGTCACAACCCACGCGCACTATTTAAAACGATTGATTCGGTACTCAAACCCCCTCTGCCGACTTGCTCGGATTCTTCACCCGAGATGTGCAACAGGATCCTTCAGTTTTTCATTGATAAGGTCTCTACAGCTAAGACTGCGGTCTCAAATACCGCATCTGACCCCTCTGTCCATGTTCCATGTTCAGCTGTGCTAAATTCTTTTGAAACTGTGTCTTTGAAGCTTTTGGAGGATATAGTTCGCCAGACGAAGCCATCTGGCTCCCCTTGCGACTCTCTTCCCCCGCATTTCTTTCAGGAGGTTCTCCCGAGTGTTGGTGCATCGGTCTTGGATATCATCAACAGCAGCCTCTCTTCTGGTATAGTTCCCCAACAGTTTAAACATGCTGTGGTCCAACCCTTGATCAAGAAACCTGGTCTTGATCCTGATGTGCTGTCGAGTTTCAGGCCCATTTCCAAACTGCCTTTCATTTCAAAAATTCTGGAAAAAGTGGTGCACATGCAGTTGAAACTTTTCTTGGATGAACATAACATCTTGGAGGTCTTCCAGTCAGGTTTCAAGACGATGCATAGCACAGAGTCAGCCCTGTTACGCGTTTCTAATGACATCCTCCTGGCAAATGACAATGGAGACCACGTGTGTCGAGTTTTATTGGACTTAACTGCAGCATTTGATACAGTGGACCACAGTATTCTGTTGACTCGTTTGCAGCACTTGGTGGGCATTGGCGGTAGTGCTCTTGAGTGGTTTAGGTCCTATTTAGCTGACAGAACCTTTTGTGTCAGCCTTGGCTGCTATGAGTCACGCACTGCTCCCCTGTCATGTGGTGTTCCACAGGGCTCAATTCTGGGGCCTCTGCTGTTCTCGCTGTATCTGCTCCCATTGGGTTCCATCTTAAGGAAACATGGCATTCCCTTCCACTGCTCCGCAGATGACTGCCAGATCTATGTCCCACTGAGCAAAAAAGACGCCTTCTCATTAAAGCCACTCCTGTCCTGCCTGGAAGAAATCAAAACCTGGATGGCACAAAATTTCTTGAAATTCAATGAAAAGAAGACAGAGGTGATACTATTTGGTCCCAGTGGCCCTTGTACATCCCATCCTGTAGACTTGGGCCCCCTGTCTCCTTATCTTAAGTCAACAGTCTCAAACTTGGGCCTTAAACTGGACAGTGATTTCAAATTTGATCGGCAAATTGGTGCCGTTGTTAAATCCAGCTTCTTTCACCTTAGACAGCTGGCCAAAATAAAACCTCTCCTCTCTCATGAACACTTTGAGACAGTAATTCACGCCTTTGTCACATCCCGGCTCGATTACTGCAATGCCCTTTACTTTGGAGTCAGCCAGTCCTCCATTAAGCGGCTTCAGCTGGTCCAGAATGCCGCTGCTCACCTCTTGACTGGTACTCGTAAGAGGGAGCACATAACTCCTACTCTGGCATCCCTTCACTGGCTCCCCATACATTTTAGAGTTATTTTCAAGATCCTCTTATTTGTTTTCAAATCTCGAAATAATCTCGCGCCACCTTACCTCTCTGAGCTCATCCGCCCCTACGCACCTGCCTGGCGCCTCAGGTCTGCGGACCAGACATTATTAGAAGTACCAAGAACTAAAGTGAGGCTTAGAGGGGATCAAGCCTTTTCTGTTGCTGGTCCCTCTCTCTGGAATGACCTCCCACCGAACATTCGTCAAGCTTCCTCACTGCCCATCTTCAAAACCCTCCTCAAAACTCACTTGTATTCTCTGGCTTTCGACTCAGCATGACTTAAATTTGTTCTTGGTTTTACTGTTTGGTGCTTTCTACTGTCTTTATTACCGATTTGTTTTACTGTTTATTGTATATGTTAAATTGCTCCATGTACAGCACTTTGTATGCGGCGATGGCTGTTTGAAAGTGCTCTATAAATACAGTTGACTTGACTTGACTTAGCGCGTTTTTATTGGCATTAATTTAAATGAATTTTATCAAGATCAAAAATTTTCTCGCCAGATTAACGCGGCAGACGTCACAGCGGATGTTACGTTGCTCTATAAATAAACCCAGAAACAAAACATCAAGCGCGCTGCACAGGTCCACGCACGTTTGTTTTGCCAGCCACGGCAGCGCGAGACACCGAAAACGGATACTTAAATAGTTTATGAATGGAAAGTTTACTTTTGAAAAGTTGCCAGATTGTTCCACTGACAAGACCAAAGTTACCTGTATGTTTTGCAGTGGTAAACTGAGCTATCATCATAGCACGTCCAGTCTGAAATACCACTTAATGGCCAAGCGCACAGCTGACGTGAGTACTGTACTCAGCCCCTCGTCTCAGACCGACAGCTATGGATCATTTCAAAGCAAACAGCGTGGGCTAAAATGTTGCTAGAACAGGGGTGTCTTTATTTAGCTCATTTTTGCATAGTTGTCATGTTTGTCCGTCTGCAATCTGACGTTTAAACGAAGTAAATTGCGTTTCAGCTTCGGTTAATCAGGCCGGCGCTCCACTTCCGGGATTGAGTATTGGGACTTGTAGTTCTTTTGTTCGATTCGACTTTATGTTTGTGTTGTATGGTTTCTTACGTTTAAAACAATGAATAATGATGACGATAATGATACATAGTGAAATCAGGGTTGATTACATTATTAAACGTATTGTTAAATAAAGGTATTAATTAATGTCAATTATATACATATTTACATTGTGATGCAGAAAGATATATTATTTTTTTACTGCATTTATGTGTAGTTTAGGTTATTACCTGCTTCTGATACTTCTGTTACAACTACTACTACTACTACTGCTACAAAGTGCTCCAATAAATGATCAAAAAAGTACAGAACGAGAGATCCTTCCATGCTGACCGACAATCCCTATTCAGGGGGCCGTGAAAAATTATAGGCTGAGGACTAGCTTACCTTAGATGTGCACTTTATATTGCGCTGTTTTGATTCCATAAAAAGAGCTGTTCAAGCAGCTGTTGTGTGACAAAATATTTTTTTCACTGTTGTTGATGGACAGTAATATTGTGTGAGAGATAATGTGTGAATAACTGCTCCAAGTGAAAAATGTTCATGTAAAATTGAAAATCGAAATTATTTCAGTAAATATTTGCACATAGAAAACTGATTCATGATTCCATGTTGATGAGAGCATTAAAATGGGGGAAAATAGGACAAAAAATACAAAAGGAAATTCAGAAACGATAAAAAATGCGTGAGTAATCATGATTAATTTTTTGTTAATTTGAGTTAATTATGACAGTTGAGTTTTTAATTAGATTAAATATTTTAATCGTTTGACAGCTCTAATATATATATATTTATATGCGTATATATACATATATATATGTATATATATATATATACGTATATATACATATATTATATATATATGTATATGTATATATACATATATTATATATATATGTATATGTATATATACGTATATGTATATATACGTATACGTATATGTATATATATATAAAAAACACTTTGACGTCAATTTTAGCCAAAATGTTGGCCCCTATGTGGCGGATGGAAAATGGACGGATTCATCTTCAATGTGTTTCCACAAAGGCAATATGAATGAGAATCCCGTTCTTTGACTACAAGGGCCACAGAAGAAATCTGATTTGGAAAGAACTTGTTTTTTGTTTTTTTTTACCCTTTTACATCTGGGAACCGTAGCTCAGAGAGGAAACGCTAGCATACACAAGTGTTGACGTGCACCGTCGATGCCGAGCACTCGATCCGCCATGGCTGCGGTAAACCACAGCCACTTCGGCCGCACTGATTTTTGCACGTATTGTTTGTCGAGTGATGGGAGCACTCGACGAGCGTGCCGTGGGATGTGCATTGTGTGGAAAGCAGAGCAAAAAAAAAACAAACCCTGGGATCCTGTTTACACCTCTTTGCAAATTAAAGTGACTCCTCCCCACTCGAGCGGCACTAATAACGCGGCTGAAACGGCTTCACGCGTGCGACGCGCGCCTCAACGCCAAGCACGCCGCCGCAACATGAATAACTCGAGTGTTTTGTTATACAGAATGCCACCTCGCATTAAGGTCGCGTTACAAACAGCAATTGACCTCAGAGTGCTTGCGTGCGCACGCGCCGGCGGTGCGCGCGCGCCTGCAACCAGACCCTTCAGTTGGACGAGGTGGGAATTAAAAGCGCCGAGAGAGACGCTTCAGAGAACCCATCACGTATGCATTGAAAAGAAGAAGGGGAGAAAAAATCCTCCTCACTGCAATTATTCAAGAGCGGCTGTCGGGCAGGAAGCGGCCAAGAGCCGAGCGGGAGGAGGATTAAGGCCAGGTTAGGCCGGCGAGGGCTGCCGGCTGACCGCCGCCAATGAATAATAACGGCTCGCCGTGTGTTTGCGGCCGTCGGAAAGGACGGCGTCACGCGTGATAGCGCGCGCAAAAGAAAACAGCCGTCGGGGAAACAAAACAATGCCGGGGCGGCACCGACGACGCCAAGTGTGCACTTGCAAAAAAAAAAAAAGAAATAGAAGAAAATAAAAACATCAGCCGACAAACATGTTTGCACTTGGTGGGCCTCGGCGGAGGTCGGCGTTTCCCCCGCGCGCCGTTCTCCTCACCGCTAAGAGGGGCAAAAATGGAGCGAAAGTCAATCGAGGATGCGGTCAATGCGGGAAGTTGTCCGCATGCCGACAATACGACAAAGACCTTGAATGTACACGCGGCATTCAGAGGCGCGCGCCCACCCTCGGCAAGTGGGGGAGAAGAAGAAGAAGTAAGGGACAAAGGTTTCATCTCAGAAAATCCACAATGAGAGCGAGTTTCGTCGAGATGCGCCACCTTTCACGATCAACTGTTTGCCGAGAGCCAAAAGGTTTCATTGGCGGCTTTTATCGCGCCGTCTTTCAAAGAGCTGATGACTATTATCCGTCGAGGTTTGAGGCGGGCTGGCGCGGGTTCTACGCGATATTCATTGTGGCGAGCGGATTGGCGGCGCATTGTCGTCGACGCAGAGAGAGGGAATATTGTGCGGCGCGGTCACAGGTCGGCAATACAAAAGGGCGTGCAAGAATGCACATCTCCACAACGCGTCCCTCGCTCGCGCAAACATCCTCGGCGCTTTTGACAAAACTGCGCACCGGGTCGCGGGTGATTTCCAAAGAGTTCCCTTCTTTCAGCATGGGAACAAATACGAGGCGGAAGGCTAAAAACGACGACGGGCGGAGTCTCGCTCGGCGGCAAGCCCAACTGGTTCTGGATGGCTTGCCGGAGCTTTAGGAAGCGTGACGCTCGGATCCGCGCTTGATCTCGCGCTTGATCTTATGCTTGATCTCGCTGAATTGAAAAATATTCACCTGATTGACGACGGGGGGAAAAGATCGCGGAAAACATGGCTTCAGCGGGTGCGGTCGAGACCGGATGGGCACGACGCCACGGGTCCGTCCCCGCTATTTGGACAGACATTTCAAGTCCTTGGGTACACTTGGAAGGCAAGTCCGGAGCAGGCGGCTTCGGTCATTCGAGCGCCGTGTCCTAAAATCGCCAGCATTTCAAAATCCCCAAAGGCGCGCGATGAGCTAGCTTGCGCGGTGTCGTGAGAATACGCCGTCACGGCAAGCAAAGGCCCAATATTCCAAATCTTCTTCAGAAAACCGTCCGGTGCTCGGCCAAACTTGCCGTCTTGGCCTTGATTGTCGTGAAGTGGGCCGTGGAAATGGTCGTCTCAACCGGGCTGATGGGTTTCCCCATTGTTTCAGCCCACATAAAACGCCGCAAACCAAATGCACAACAACTATTTGACGCCTTGCACAAAGGGCAAACGATCCCAACCTTTCCCGGGGCCCATCCCCGAAGTCATCTGACGAAGAAGCGCTGCCTTGAGGCCACACCCTACTGGCGGAAATCCACTCGATGGCTCGCGCTGGGACCAATTTGCCGAGAAGTCGCCGCGGCGGCCCCGCAACATCTCCGCGTCATCTCAGTGCCCATGGAGTCTCCTCGGTCTCCAGAGACGGCGCGGGGTCTTTTCCGAGTAGTCTCGTCGGTCACAGCTAGTCGGTCTCCATCCGCAATCTCTTGGAGAGGTCTGCCAGACCTGCTGGAGACTCGTCTTTTCCCGGAGATGTTGTCAACTGGTCTCCAGGCCGGTGAGGCGGGCCCTCGAGCCTTCCTGACAGGTTCCGTTGTGCGGGCGGGGGCGTCGGCGTCATTCCTCTCGACCGTCTATGGCTTTGATCCTTCGTCAGATCGCTGCCATTCCCGCCCCATTTCGTCCGAGGACTCGAACGGAGCGGCACGTCCTACAAGGCCCACGTAAGCGCTCTCGCGCACGAACGAGGGTTCCCACCTGAGGAAGATGCGAAAGCTCCCGCTCGTTCATGGGATTGCGCTCGCCGCGGGCCTCGCCTCCGAACGTGTGGGAGGCCGACGCCCGGCCGAGGCTAAAAGCCCGACTTAGTCCTCGTGAATATTGCATGGCGCTAATGTTTCGCAGCCTGGCACAGATTGGCAACATCTCGTCTCCCGGGTGGGCTGCGCGAGCGGAGAAGAGGACGGTGGGGGAAGAAGAGCGAGAAGATGGAGTCGTCCGTTTGCTGACATTCCGCAGAGATTCGACATTGGGCAATCTTCAGCAAAGACCGGCATTCCTTCTCTCCGCTGAGCGGAAACGAGGCGTGCAAATGACGAACCACGACATCGCCGGGGTCCACTCCGAGCCGCCCCCATTTCTGCAGATGCGCCAAGTGACACACGGATGTGCTGAGGCGTGTCACCCAAAACAGTTTGCCGTCGTCTAAATCGGACGGCGGGATCTTGACAACGTTGATTTGGAGGCCGTAGAGAGCGCCTGAATCAAGCAGCCGCCGCTGCATAGACACACACACACACACACGCGCGCGCGCATGCACAGCAGGGGGGAGGTCCTCATCAGTGCAAGGTGCGTTTGTTTTACCCACACAAATCACATCAAGTGATTAGATGGCGGCAAGTCCCCGCGGCGACAACCTTTGGGGGACGCCAAAACAAGACGATAACGCGGGGAGATTCCGTCAGGAAATCACACAAAAGGCACTCGGGCAAATCACGTATGCACAAATGCAAGCGTGCGGGGATCTCAATCACACACACACACACATTCACGCACACACCAAGACAGAGGGACGCCACCGGGAAATCAGCAACCAATCAGAATAATTTGACTGGGATGATGACAGGTCTGTCCACAGGACAATCCGAAGCTGCTGTCACCCAGACAGCGGCTTTATCGCCCCCCCGCAACCCCCTACACACACACATGCAATCTCACACACATACTGCGTCTATGCGTCCTCACTTGTCACCTTCCTGGCAAGCACGCGCGCAGCCGCTCAATTTCGTCGTTTCGATATCGAATCCAACCAGGCGTCAGTCATACGGGCAAACGCCGTTGCCGTGGGATGGCGTTCGCGAGAGCTAATGTATCAAGGGGGGGGGGGATGTGGGAGACTCTTCATTGAGATGGACTGAGGAGGGAGAGGCGACAGAAAGCGACGTTACCGCGAGACGAAAGTGGACTCTAGTGGATGCTGTCACTCACACGCCAACGCGCGCAACTGATAAAGTACAACAGCTTAATTGCGCATTTTTCGACGGGACCACACATCATATTTTGCTGTGCCTTTCACGGTGCTTTTAATGTTTCAATGGGGAGCCTTTGGAATTGTCCTGTACACCAAACGCGCGAGACAACGAAACTGGCCAGGCGTCGAAAGTGAGAACATGTCGGCAAAAGCCAATTGCAGTTGTCGATTTCATCAAGTAATCAATTCGTTTGATGTCTTGAAAGGCGTCATATCGCCGTTCCGTTTGTGCCGACTTCTGATAGCCGCCGCGCGTGAGACGCCGCGGCCGAAACATAATCCAAGACCGGGCGAGGGAACGGCCGCCATTTGGGGCAGGAGCCGCGGCGGCCGAAGGGGCTTACTACGCTTTGCTCCCGGAGCACTTTGAAGCAACGCTAAGATGTTGTCCAGCAGGAATGTTATTGACGTTTCTACGGCAACCCGGCGGCTCAAGGGGAGGATTAGGTCGCCACGAAGGACGGGAGAGCAGCCGCAGATGATGAGGATGATGATGACGGTGGCGGAATGGAAGGAAAAAGGTGTTTTTCTCTTGAAATGCTCCTCAATCAAAGAGGGGGGCACTCATCGGCCCCAAGACGAGAGCCAGTGGAACGCAACTGTCTCAAATATCGGGGTCAAAAGTTTTCCAGAAAACTTTTCCTTCCTCCTTTGCCAATAGATGCCAAAAGGTGGCGACAAAGGACAACTTGTGTCCATATGAAGCACCTCAATTCACTTCAATTGAGTCCTTCTTTTGTTGCTTCAGCTTGATCTTGTCCAAAACAAAAGCTGATTGGTCAATTTTTCGTCGAATAACAGAATATCGTTCCCAAAGAAATCCCAAGCGTGACGATGCAGGCGTTTGTGCTAGAAAGTACTTTTTATTTGCACATTTCCTCATTTTGAGGCTGCCCTAGTATGGACCCTGGAATTGCTGTGATTTTTTTTTCTTTCCGCAAACATCCCCCCCCTCCCTCCTACACCCCCCCTGTCCAGGTGCGCTAACTGACTGAGTTTTGGGGCTTGTTAAGGCCTCCCATGAATTTTTCGGCGGCCAAGTGTTCACACAAAGCTCATCCTTTCAAATGTTTGCTAGCCCGGTGAGTCCCTCTCACCCGCTAGCAAGAGGGCGGGGGGGGCTAAAAATAGGCAGGCGTTCTGGGCTTGCCTCACTCGCTGTCCCGCATCAATCAAATCTACTCCCCAAATGATCATCTGTTTAAGGCAGATTATCTGAGGGAAAGCAATCTATCGAATTACAATAGCACCACTTTATCCACCTCGCCAGGCATCATCGCCGGCGCGCACGCGCATGTGCGCGACTCGCACAGAACAATGTCCGGCGCATGTTTTTGGCCGGCGCGCACAAGGACACAGGAAGCAAAGCCTTGTCTCTTGTCAAAAGCGTGAGCCAAATCGTTTGCGGTTGATTTTGGAGTGGCCGTTTCGATAATTGCACGCTATCAGTGCGGTTGCGCTCTGGTGCAAAGGGGGGGGACAAACAAGAAATAAAACGGCTCTCAAAGAAACACCCAGAACTTACTTGTGAAATGCAACAACAACAACAAAAATCCCTGATGTCATTCATTTGTTGTTAAATTCAACAATGACAAAATACATCCTCTTTATTTTGTTTAAAAAAACAAGAAAAAACATGTCATTTTTGGGATCCGACTTTCACGATGCTAATCATATTTCTATAGCGGAATCCTGGCAGCGCAATGGTTTGAACTGACTGTTGCAATATCAATAATATCAAAGAGCAACACCCTCCCTCAAAACAGCATTTTTCTTCTTTTCAGAAAAAGAGTCCACTTGATATTTCCTGCAGCATTGCACCGTCACTGGATTATTTTCCTAGTTTTAACTGTGCATGTATATTAGGCGTAGAAAAAAAAGTCATGTGTTTCCGGTAACATGAAATTTCAGCATAGGGTCGGTAGGTCGGACAAAGTTTTTTTTTTTTTGCCCCCATCAAAAATGTAAACAAAATAACTATAAAAAAGAGTTGGGTTCCCAGCGGCTGGGTGTTACAGCCATCTCGTTACCTCTGCGTCCCGCGTTCTAGACGGCCCGTGGTGTTCGTCAAATAGTTCGTTGAATCTTTTCGATACAGCAGTGGATGCTATTTTCTTAATATTATGGTGCGAGCATGCGACTGCAACACACAAAACGCGGTTTAAACTGTTGTCGGAGATCGTGGCCGCCGCCATGATTCAATGTTGTTGACAGACGACAGGGCAAACGACGCAACGTGAATATCACGAGAGATTGCACCAATGTAAACGCTCTAAATTCATCTTTCCTTTTATTATTTATAATTTTGTCTGTGGTTTTATTGTTCTTGTTTTGATTGTAAAGCGTCCTTGAGTGTTTTGAAAGGCGCGTATAAATGAAATGTATTATTATTATTATTATGATGATTATTATTATTATTATGATTATTACACAAAAATGTAGAAGGTTTGAAAAAAAATGCGGACCGTTAAGTTTTTTTTCGAGGTAGAAATTCGCGGTCGGTCGGGTTACCGGAAAAACACAACTTTTTTTTCTACGCCTTAGATGACCTGTACGTCAGCTCATTTTAAAAAAATTGATTTCTATACTGTTCATCCAGATGCAAAGTTTTCTACATTTATTTATTTGTCACAATATTTTTGACGCCGGCACCGTTTCATTGCTCGGTCCCATTTTCTTTTTCTTCAGGCGAGCTCACGCAACGGCTCAGCGCTGCGTTTGGCCGCGCCGTCCGACAAACGCCAAGCTGAGATGACGAAAGCCCCCCCCCCTCCTCACCGAGTCATGACCTGATACACGTACGAGACATGACCTGTCTGCGTTAGCCGCGCAAACACACCAAAGCGGCGATCGCGGGGCGACGAGCCGCGTGACGACGACGACGACGACACTCAAAATGGCTTCATGTGGCGGGAAAGGTCGTCGCGGGAAAGCCCCGCGGCTAATCTCGGCTGCAACAACAAGACGTGGAAAGCGAGATTAGCCGCGCTGAGACGTTAAGACGCGCGCGAGTGTGCCTGCGCGCGCGGCCGGTCGGTCGGTGTGAGCAAATGGGCTGCCTGCCTGGCTTGCGCAGACAGCGACTTCTTCTGACGAGTAATTAAAAGAATTTCCGCCGCCGTTGCCAACTCCACTTAATAATACAAATACGCAGTGCTGCTGCCCGTGTGTGTGTGTGTGTGTGTGTGTGTGTGTGTGTGTGTGTGTGTACACTCCTCAGCCGTGGGGCCTGCCATGTGCTGCAGGCACTCTCGCTGAACAATCAAAACAGCTCAATTTAGGCTTTATCTGCAGCTCAAGCATGCAAATAACCACACACACACACACACACACACACACACACACACACACACACACACACACACACACACACACACACACACACACACACAGACACACACACACACACAGGCAAACAGGAATGAGACAAAAAGGACAAAGTGACGAGAGGAGGAGGAGGAGGAGGAGGAGAAGAGCGGCATCAGCAGCGTGTGCGCGTGGCTGATGATGCCAGCAGTTTGGAAGGACGGCTAAACTCGGCGACACGGCTGCACATGATCAATATCTTCCGCCTCTTAAACGGCCCCTCTCTCACTCTCTCTCTCACACGCACACACGCAGACACGCAGACACGCACACGCGCGCCACCTCTTTGCCACCTAGGAATTCTAAGGCTTGGAGGTATCGACTGGGGCGGGGAGGGGGGCGTTAGCCAAGCGCGAGGCAATCCATAACGAGGGGTCAATCAATTAAGAGCGTACATCACAAGGCGAACGCATCGAGGGCGCCAATGTGTAATCAAGTGTCCTTTTTTAAATTTTGTTATTTTTTTAAGTCACTTCATGGACATTCCATTCATTAGAGGAGACGCGAATGGATCCCAAAATGGAGGACAGGTGACGACGGATAAATACTGCAGCGCACAGATAACGAAGTCGACTGTTCAACAGGATTAACATGCTGCCAGCGTCGAGTCTGTCCGACAGAAGCCCCCCGAGCGGCCGTTCTTCCTCTACAGCCGCGGGGCGGTCAAACAGCAGCCACTGCTGCCACCCGCAGGCCACACGCGGCACCGCGGAGTCAAAAGCGCGGCGGCCACAAAAAGTGCACCGCCGCGGCGGCGGGGCTCGCAGTTTCTCCGCCAAACATGCGACACATTTGTTGATGTATGTGGCGGAAGCGGGGTGGAGTCGCGGTGAGCATGTCGTGTCTCAGAGTTCAGAGGTCACGGGTCGGCGTCTCACTTTTGCATGGTTTGCCCCTATGTGCGCGCTTGGCTTTCTCCGCGTTACAAAAGCAGCATGTTGGGTTTCATGGCAGAAGATAGCGCCTGGGGACAAACTAGGCAGGCGGTTTTGTGTTTAAATTTGCTGAGTATGTCATCAGCTTGCAATTTCCCCCCCAAGAGCCACCGTTTCCTCGCTCTCAGTTGATGCGGCCTTCCTCTCCGAAGGCGATCTTGAGCTCTGTCTGCCATCTAGTGTTACAACAGGTGCAACTGCTCCTCCACAATCCGCATTTTTACGGTCCCAAACGAAACGGGGCAGTGCCCTGAGCGCGGCCATGCGGCCTGCGGCCCGCCAGTTGCATCAAGTGACAGGAAGTTGGAAGGGAGTCAAAGGCCCGCGGCACCGCACACAAAGAGGAGACGGCGACTCGGCCACGGATCCTCGGGGGCGCCACATGGGCTCTCAAAAGCGGGAACGGGAACAATTTGAAAGCTATCGGTAGCTAAAGCCGTTTTATTTGAACGAGAAGCTCGGCCGCGATACTTCAAATGTATACGTCAAACAATGGCGTGGCTCGGCGCGTTTCCGTCACGGCGTGTGAATGCGTTTTCTTGTTATGTTGGTGACAAAAACGTGCGGAGGCTCCCGGCCCGTTCCTGTGCGATTGTCCGGCGCAGGACGTGACGCCAACATGTTTGTCCGTTTCCTCGGCGCCGCAGGAAATCAAACCGAGAAGGACCAGTACCGGCCTGTCTGCCTGTGTGGGGGCGTGTTCACGTTTTGTCTCACGGTGTCCCGAATTGCATGGGGGGGGGTCCGTCAATAATATTTCAGGCCAACCCGCATGGCAGCCTTGAAAGGCTCTGGCGGTTTTTCCAAGAGCCGATCGGTGTGATGGGCGTCCGACCGTTTCCGTCCGTTCGCCGTTCAGAGGCGATTTTCCGTGGCTAACTGCTCATTCGGGGCAGTTTGTCCAACTGCAGGACGACGTGCCGTTGAGTTCGGGATGAAGGCAGCGGAGCTGTTCAAGATGATTCATTTTCAAAATAATCGGCGAGCGGCGCTCGGCGTTGGGGCGTCCGTGCAACGACTGCGCCAAGAAGCAACGGCAAAGACGGGCCCACGTCCAACAAGAACTGGCAACCAAAGGCTGCAATAAATAGCAATAATAATAATAATAATAATAATAATAATAATAATAATGGCATTTGTGAAGCCGATGGACTCTTGAGGCCAGAAAAGACGGCGGCTGCGCGTGCGGCTCTCATGTAAATTACAATTTGTGGAGTTGATTCTTTTCCGGAGGCGGCCGCAATCTTTTGTCAAGCCAATGTTCTCCATAGCGCGCCTCGCAGCGCGTGGCGCTCCCAATTTCGTCAGCGCAGCTGGAGTCTTTTCAACGAGACTGTTCACAGCGAATAGCGTCGCCGATAACTGGGAGAGTGGAGTTAAAACGAAAAAAAGAAAAATAAAACACTTTTCACTTCTGCAACAGCAGCTTGCCGCCAATGCCTTTCCTGCCGCTGCTCTCGACAAACGGCGGCACATGGGGTGGGCGGCGCCGGCGCACGTTTGGGCCAACCGACGGCGAGCGATCGACTGTCTTTGACTTGCTAGAAATCTTCAATCAGTCGAGATTTGGAAAATCCAGTGACGCCTCGGGATGCGTACTCGTTCCCCAAGAACACGACGGGTGTCTTCACCTCAAGTATATGGCAACCATTCGCAATGACATAAGATCAGAGGTGCTCTGAGCAAAAGTCTTCTTTCAGATGGGTGGAGCAAATCGCTAGCTCTGCCCCCTGCGCGCTAGCCAAGAAGTCGCTCCCGGTTTCCAAAAGGTTGGGAGCCTTTGCGCCGCTCCGCTTGGAGAATCGCTGAAGGTGAACCTCACAAAAACGTCCTTTTTCTTTGAAACGCGTAGATTGGCGCAGTCAAATAATTGATGACTTCACTTTCCGCAGCTCAGAAATCACCCAGCACTCAAAGTCCACGTCAAGACACGAGACGACGCCAACGTGGAAAGGTGGTGGGAATCCAACCCTGGAGCGATTCCGGCGAAGGAACTTTTCTCTGAGCGGGAAATTCATATGGATTGGGACATGGACGCGCTTGCCCTTTTGCAACACGGCACCAGGTGGTCGGCGGAGAGGAATTGGGGACCTTTGCCGCCTCTTCTCCTTCCTCTCCATCTTCCAGTAACACGCCAGCGATGCCCGCTGGCGCAAACCGAAAGCCCACAATTTGCCGGCCCAAAACGACGGACGGCGCGCCGCGGCAACGCAACGCGACCGTATATTTCAACACGGCTCGAGACGATTCGCTCTTTTTGTGCAGGCAGTTTGTGTTTTCGGGGGGTTTTCCCAAATGCACGCTTTCTGTCGTCAAGAAACAAAACGCATCAAGAAAACGGGCTTGGAGTTGACTAATCCACGCCGAGGGGGGTCCACGTTAGAAATTCACCAAGGCGCAGATAAGCGAGTGTAAAAGCGGGAAAAAAAACCAAACCCACAGGCGGGCGCCATGGCGCAAGGCGGGTTTGACGACAGGCTCCGAACAATGGGCAGCAGAGCGGGGGCTATCTGCCTGTCACACGGCCACTCCGGAGGCGATCCGTCGCCACCCGTACATGCGAGCCACACTACCCCCCCCTGCCAAAAATGATGACAGCAAAAACGGCGGCGTACACAAACGGGAGTCATTCCGAGCGCCATTGAGGTGACGAGTGCTGCGTTTTTGCCGACTGCGAGTGGAAGTTGATTTGCTTTTTTCTCGGTCGCATGAAACTACACTCCAAGGCTTATTGCGTTTGGTGGCGGACTGCCCCCCCCTCCCTGAACTACCACTGACTTTCGGAGGCCACAAAGAACGGCATCCTGACAGCGTCTGTCCACTAGATGGCGCTCCGACTGCGTTCAATCCACATGCTCCGCCCCTTCCTGAGACGGTGACAACAAAGTCGTTTTCTCGGCGCGTATCACGTTCTCCTTCAATCCATCCATCGGCGAGAACCGAAGAAAGTTTGGCTGCGGTGTCACGGCACACAAAGACGGCGGAACAGACAAACAAAGCCCGTCACCCCAACAACAAAAGACGCCGATGCGTAACCCCGATGCTTCGGTTCCGTCCAACCGCGGCTTTGTTAGCGACACGTTCCTTCCTGTGATTGTATTCCTATTGTTTGGCTGAACTCTGGGGCTTTTGTTTTTTTTCTTTTAATTCAATAAAGCCGGTCCAACAAAGACGGCCTTGTGTCTGTAATTCGCCGTCTAATGGGGGGGAAAAAAAATCGCAGAAAATAAGAGAGGAGGGAGCTTTGTTTCAGCTTTCGGATAGTTTGTGAAGCTTGAATTGAATCGCTACTCGGGTTGATGTCGGGGTCAGCAGAGCAAGACAACGGAACCGCTGCAGTTTTTTCATGTCACCTTGACATCACAATCGAACCGAATCCAGGGGGGGATTGATTGGGTTGAAAGATTGCCATTGCGCAACGTGAATCTATTTATTTAACCCCTGTGTCAATTTTTTTAAAGTGCTACGCATTTCCGCGGCGATGTCAAACCACATCGTCACCATATCGACATGAAGCATCCACTTCCCGACAAATAAATATTTATGGGCAATATGTGTCTGGCCAGCGCGGTCCCGCTTCAGTTTCACGCTCGATCACGCGCATCAGCCGCCAGTTTAATAAACATACGGCATGCATGCACGCACGCAAAAAACACGTTAGCTTGAAGCATAGTGTAGCAAGTCAAGTCAAGTCAAGTCAACTGTATTTATAGAGCACTTTCAAACAGCCGTCGCCGCATACAAAGTGCTGTACATGGAGCAATTTAACATATACAATAAACAGTAAAACAAATCGGTAATAAAGACGGTAGAAAGCACCAAACAGTAAAACCAAGAACAAATCTAAGTCATGCTGAGTCGAAAGCCAGAGAATACAAGTGAGTTTTGAGGAGGGTTTTGAAGATGGGCAGTGAGGAGGCTTGAAGAATGTTCGGTGGGAGGTCATTCCAGAGAGAGGGACCAGCAACAGAAAAGGCTCGATCCCCTCTAAGGAGGCTTAGAGGGGATCGAGTTTGGTTCTTGGTACTTCTAATAATGTCTGGTCCGCAGACCTGCGGCGCCGGGCAGGTGCGTAGGGGCGGATGAGCTCAGAGAGGTAAGGTGGCGCGAGATTATTTAGAGATTTGAAAACAAATAAGAGGATCTTGAAAATAACTCTAAAATGTATGGGGAGCCAGTGAAGGGATGCCAGAGTAGGAGTTATGTGCTCCCTCTTACGAGTACCAGTCAAGAGGCGAGCAGCGGCATTCTGGACCAGCTGAAGCCGCTTAATGGAGGACTGGCTGACTCCAAAGTAAAGGGCATTGCAGTAATCGAGCCGGGATGTGACAAAGGCGTGAATTACTGTCTCAAAGTGTTCATGAGAGAGGAGAGGTTTTATTTTGGCCTGCTGTCTAAGGTGAAAGAAGCTGGATTTAACAACGGCACCAATTTGCCGATCAAATTTGAAATCACTGTCCAGTTTAAGGCCCAAGTTTGAGACTGTTGACTTAAGATAAGGAGACAGGGGGTCCAAGTCTACAGGATGGGATGTACAAGGGCCACTGGGACCAAATAGTATCACCTCTGTCTTCTTTTCATTGAATTTCAAGAAATTTTGTGCCATCCAGGTTTTTATTTCTTCCAGGCAGGACAGGAGTGGCTTTAATGAGAAGGCGTCTTTTTTGCTCAGTGGGACATAGATCTGGCAGTCATCTGCATAGCAGTGGAAGGGAATACCATGTTTCCTTAAGATGGAACCCAATGGGAGCAGATACAGCGAGAACAGCAGAGGCCCCAGAATTGAGCCCTGTGGAACACCACATGACAGGGGAGCAGTGCGTGACTCAGAGCAGCCAAGGCTGACACAAAAGGTTCTGTCAGCTAAATAGGACCTAAACCACTCAAGAGCACTACCGCCAATGCCCACCAAGAGCTGCAAAAAAAAAAAAAGCATGTCTTAGCTGCATGCTAAGACATGCTAAAAACACATTTTTAAAAAGGCAACGGAAGCAAAACTGAGTTTGGTTGTACTTTATTTAGCCATCTTACAATGTGCTCACGTTTTTCGATCAATCATCACACTGAAATCCATCAAAGTCCTCATCTTCTGTATCCGAATGTATCCGCTTGCAGGACAGCGAGGAGGAGATCCACCTTCGTCCCCCAGGCTGTTCTTCTCTTAAACTCTTAAACTCTTAGTCCAATGAATCCTCCCACCCCCACCACACAGACTCGCACACCCCATTGTGCAATACGGGTTACAGTGCAATACTTTGATGTGCAATACTGTTTTTCACAGTGCAATTTTGTTCTCACTGTGCAATACTGTCTCTACTGTGTCCTTACAGTGCAATACTTGACGTGCAATACTGTTTTTCACAGTGCAACTTAGCTTTTACTCTGTAATACTGTCTACACTGTGTCCTTACTGTGCAATCCTGTTCGATGTGCAAAACTACTTTGCTGCTGGAACCACAACCTCAGGACCTCAAGTGCTAAGCTACTCTCATCCTATGTTTTTCCTTTGTTCTGACTGTCTCTAATAGAAGCCGCTCTAGCACAACTGTAATTGCCCCACGGGGATAAATAAAGTTTTCTGAATCTGAATCTGAATCTGAATCTGAATTGAACAATTGTGCAAGTACCGGTAGTCCATAAAAAACGCCGGGTTCCCACTCGTTGTCAGAGTCACTCTCATTGCCATGTGGCTCCACAGAAATGATGCCGGCTTTGCCAAAAGCTCGAACAACAGTGCAAGCTGACAGGTTTGTCCAAGCAGCCACAATCCATTCGCAAATTGTGGCGTAACTAGCCCGGCGCTGCCTCCCACTCTTCATAAAGCTGTGTTTGCCATCGCCCACCCTTCACTGATTGGCGGACTTCTTTCCAGCATGCCTGTCCTCACTCACGGCCACTTACACGCCCACCCTTCACTGATTGGCGGGCTGCTTTCCCGCATGCCTGTTCTCATTCACTTCTGCCTTTTCTCTATATAAACAGCGTGTCGGCTCTCAGTCAGGATTTGGAACTCGGCTCATACACTAGACCAGACATGGGCAAACTACGGCCCGCGGGCCGGATCCGGCCTGTTGGGCTTTTTAATCCGGCCCGCCGAAGGTTGGTACACAACACAATTAAGGTTCGATATAAATGATTGCATTCATTTCATTTGGACTTGTAATGACAGGCATTTCAACGCCAGGTGGCGCAGTTACTTGAAGTTGCAGAGCACAGGGAGGGAGGGGGAGACGATACGGAAGCCAGCAGTAGCGCCAACTCAAGCAACTCCCGCTCGATGCAATGGAATAAGTGTGTCCGCGCCGCTATTTTCTATCATTGGATCCAAAACATCGACATGCAAGTGACTCTTTGTTGCAGTGAGTTTTACTGCAATTGCGAACATTTTCACGTCCTGTCGATCATGGCATGATCAATGAAAAGAAACAGTAATGGCCACGGTAGAGAAAGTGAAGTGTATCTGATTAAACAAAGCGGGTTACAAAATATGAAACATTCAGGAGACGCTTGGAGTCTGAAAGACTGAAATCTACAAGACTACAAACGAGAAAGTGATTTGTGCTCAGTCCGATTCTGGCTATTTCCATGCTCAGAGTGAATTGCTTGCGGCTCGACTGACAGTCGAGTAAATAAACGTTTCCTGGAATGGTTTGACTGCTATCGTGCTAAAAACCTTCCGCAAACTGGACCGCTAAAAAGAGAGGAAGCGAGTCCCAGAGCGCTAACTATGAGCATAGAAGACTTCGAAGCGTCCCGTGTCTGGCTTCAAAAGTTCGCTACGCGACATCAGCTGATCAACGCTGTCATGTGTGGTGATCGAGGGGAGGTCAAGTCAGAGACAATGAGTGAGTCGAAAGAAAAGCAACCAGGTCTCTTACTCGTCTCATTTTGGAGCAAATAGTCCTAACTTTGTTATATTTTGTCATATACCTGTACTGCTCGCTGCAGTTTTTGGCCAACATATTGTTGCACTTTGTTGCTTGTGTTGTCACACATGTACGTTGCCCACATACTTGAACCTTCATACAGGACATATACCATAGTTGTTTCACTGTTCACATTGAAAAAAGTATGGTAATACTTTCATGCTTTTGTTCTGTTGATGTTTGGTATGGACTGTCAACATATACATTTTTTGATATGTACCGTATCTTGTCCTGACACGGCCCACCTGTCAAATTTAGAAATCAATGTGGCCCCCGAGCCAAAAAGTTTGCCCACCCCTGCACTAGACGCTCCGTATTATAAGGCGTCCTGTCCATTTTGGAGAAAATTCAAGACTTTTAAAGGCGCCTTATGGTCGTGAAAATACGGTACTTTGTGAAATGCGATAGGATGCCGACGCACGTACGCCTCGTTGCAACGCAGCTACTTGCAAAGGACATTCGGTCCGTTCTGCGCCCCCGCGAGAAGAAATGCAACCCAGTTGGATCAAGAAATACGCTGGGCACAATAGAAGGCTTGATGCGTTGCTTGGTAGGAAGACGACGACGACGATGAAAGTTTGATGGCCAGAACTCCAGTGGGAGAAGTCAAAGGAGGCCGTCTCAAAACTCTCCGCGAACAGCGAGCGAGACTACAAAAGACGACGGTAGCAATGGAGAGAGCAGCTGTGGATGGAGCGGTCGTTGGTCAACTGGAAGTGTTTGAATCGCAATCGGGGGGGCCGAGCCACACCGCAAAGCTCCTTTTGGCCGAGTGGAAGCTTCGGTTCGTCAAAAGCGCTTCAGCCTATTTGAGATCAAACAAAGCGACAATCGGTTACTGGGCGAATAGCGCGTGCAGCATGCAAATGCTCGTTTCCGACGCTCTCTGGACATTGCGTGTGCATGTGTGTGTGTGTGTGTGTGTGTGTGTGTGTGCGTGCGTGCGTGCGTGTGTGTCCTGGTGATGCTAATGGTCCCTGGAGGCAGGCCAAGGTCCATCAGCAGACAGCCGGCATTAGTGCCCAGCCCGAGTATTGATGCAGCATCGCTGCTCATCGGCGGCCCCTCCCTATTGTCATGGAGTGGGAGGGGCATATGCGCAATAGCACTGTGTGTGTGTGTGTGTGTGTGTGTGTGTGTGTGTGTGTGTGTGTGTGTGTCCTCGTGAGTGGGGAATGTGCACCAAGCGGCGAGTACAGTCGAACCTGGTGGGACATCACGAATCTGCATGTGATCACCGTTGTAGCTGTTTCCAATAAAATGGCCGCCAACTATGATTTAGAAGGCGGTGTGTGGACAATTTGGTGTCCGAAAATCGAATTTTTATGAGATCCATAAATGTGTTTTTTTCATGTTTGAAATTTGGTTCCCACGGGGCAAATCCTTCACACACCAAGTCCCCACCATGTAGGAAAAACGTGTGTGTGTGTGTGTGTGTGTGTGTGTGTGTGTGTGTGTGTGTGTGTGTGTGTGTGTGTCCTCACGAATGGGGAATGTGCACCAAGCGGCAAGTACAGTCGACCCTGGTGGGACATCACGAATCTGCATGTGATCACCGTTGTAGCCGTTTCCAATAAAATGGCCGCCAACTACGATTTAGAAGGCGGTGTGGGGACATTTATGGACGAAAAAACTCAAACATGTCGTCGAGTATAAACGTGGCCATTCCAATTACGTGGATAGGATATGAAGACAACCTTCAGTCAGCAAATGCAAAGTGCGTCTTCTGCAGTTCAGGAGGTGCCGTCGACGAGCGTCCGTCGGCCTCCAACTCTGCTGTGATTTTGTTGCCGTCACGGACGATTGTCGAAATGCTCGACTTTACCAATTCGTCGTTTCGACTGAGCGTCGGCCGGGAGCCTCACTCTCCGAAGTGCGTGATGTTTTCAGATTTGCTTGCGTTGACCAAACGTGTTTTCGCAGCATGCGCGCCATGCCTCCGGATGTACAACAAGGTGCGGAGCGGCTCACTCGCTAGGGGAAGCCCGCGCTGTATGTTTTCTTGCTAAGCAAAGTCACGGCGGCAGTTGGCGTTTCCCGCAGTTCCGCGTCACCAATGACTTTTCATTGTTTGCTGGGGGGAAAATCTGCTCGTGATCATGACATTCTAGTTGTGGAGGTGTTCGTTGTCAGCAAAATGGGCACGTGGAAAATGAAAGATGTGAAATTGGCACTGGGTCAACTGTTGCAAACAGGCAACGCTGAAAAGAGACAAAATACAGCAGAGTAGCAGAGCTCGGTTTGAGAGACGGATGCCTTTCGGTTACCTCTCAACGCGGGGCCATATAGCTGTGCGTGTGTGTGTGTGTGTGTGTGTGTGTGTGTGTGTGTGTGTGTGTGTGTGTGTGTGTGTGTGTGTGTGTGTGTGTGGGGTATGTGTGAAGGATAGCACATCAGACATTGATCTCACACACACCAGGCTAGCACTTAACACTTGGACTGTAGCAACTAATATACTCACACCCGCTATTACAGCCCCACTGGAGGCACAGCGTGTGTGTGTGCGTGTGTGTGCATGTGTGCGCGCGCCGGCTACTCCCAAAGCGGTGCCGCTGCAGCTCAGACAGACAGACAGACAAGCTAACGCAGCTAAAAGTGCCCCGATATCCGTCCTCTGCAAGATTTGTGCACTTTTGAATGCGCCGGCAGCTCGCCGCAGACGCTAAGCGCTAGTTCGGCAGCAGAATGCGCCGGCGGCTCGCTAACCGCTAGTTTGGCAGCAGACGTCTGTCATTACGGTGTGCCGGCAACACACGCGCTGCCTTGATGGACCACTGCGGCTTCATTTGGGAGTGTATCACTTTGAAGTTTCAAAGATGGATGTCGACAAATAAATAGCAGCTACTCCGAGTCACTTACAGCCGCTTGCTTGCTTGCTCGTGAGACATTTTGCCTCCAGTTTTGACAAGTGAACTTTTCCGCTGTATTACCATTTTGGAAAACTTGACTGTTGAAAACGTGAGGGAGCTCTTCATTGGTTGGCGGTTTTCGCTCTGTGTCACAGGCGTGTGTTTACATGGCCGAGGCCAGCTCGGAGGATGCCGATACCTTTTATGGTCATTGTCACGCCATCACGCCGTGCGACTGCGCACTTGACGTCGGCCGCTTTGCATCCAAGCGGTGCAAAGGCCAGGTGAAGCTCTCGCACGCGCACGTGTCGTGGCCAAATGTACTCCCCCCCCCCACCCCCACGCACACACTCAATGAAAGAGGTGCAATTAGAGCATCCCACTCCAATTAAGCAGCTCTCTAAACAAATCCGCATTAGCCCTCCATTGTGGCTGCGCTCAAAAACAGCCACTTGGGAAAACAGCATAAAAGCTACAAAAGTGTTTCTTCTCCGGGAGGTGTGCGTGTGTGCGCGCACGCCTGCGTGTTCGTCAACTGGCACAGAATCCGTGATTGTCGCGGCAACGGCAATCGCTAGTGAGCGGTGGAGCGGGCTGCCGGAAGAGGGCAACGGGAGGCGGCCACCGGCGGAGTGACGCCGCAAATAAAGCCGATGATCATTTCTCGCCGTTTTGTCGAGCTTGCTTACTCTGGCAGTTCGTCAGACAGCGCCCTCATTGTTTGACTGAGACAAAGCGTCCCAGCGTCGGTGTGAACGGAAGCCAGAGAAAAGTCTGCGCTGTGCATGTGGAGCATGACCAGGTGTGTGTGCGCGTGAGTGTATAAGCTAACAAAACCACCTTGTGTATCCCTGATTTTTTGTAGAGCTGTATGTCATTTGGAAAGGGTGGTCCCCGGAAGTGATGAACAAAAAACTGGTCCCCACAAAACATATAAATGCGTGTGTGTGTGTGTGTGTGTGTGTGTGTAAAATCAACAACTTCTTATAATGTCCTTGCAGAGCAACTTCAAGAATATTGCTGTCCCAAATGCGCCCCCGCAGGCCGAGCGCTAGTTAGCAATTAGCGAGCCCTCTCGGGGGGGCTATTTGAGAAATCAGTTAGCTTCCCGACGCCTCCTGTCGCACACCCGGCCACCCCAGCCGCTAATGATCTCACGATGAGGGCCCGTTCTTGCATATACGTGCTGTCTTTCAGTGCAACCTTTGAATGCCAGCGGTATGTTTTCCAGATGCTAGACACGTCTTCAATTTGTTGGCGGAATATGCCGTGCAGCAGCTAGTCTTGTCATGACAGGCCATCTGGCTCCTTCTCTCTCTCTCTCTCTGTCTCTCTTTTTAAGTACGTATGTATAGAGAGATATGTAGGCATAAGTGTGTATGTATTTGAGATGACTTCTGCTCCCCGGTCTTGCCTCGCTGTACTTGGGTCCTCCGTGCTCCACGATGCAAACCTCAAACCCTGACATGCCCTTCCATAAAATATAAAAAAATATCTATATATTTTAAAATCTAAGCTTTGATCAGTAAATCTGTTTCTGTTCATCCAAAAACACAAAGTTAGTTTTGCATTTGGTTGCCTTACCGTCGTCAAAGCGAACGGAGCCACCGACTTCAATCCGAGTAAGCCACTGAGCCATTTGGCATAGCAGTTAATACGCCTCGCACCAAAAACAAGTTGGACGCTAAAGGATCATGGCCACGTCAACTATTTATCAAGGCTTAGTCCGCGTACTGCACGCATAACAAATATTTGCTCTCATTCAAAACCAACAGGAAGGCGATTAAGCGGGGCTAATGTCGGGGTTGGCTGACTTAAATGGAGAAAAATCCAATCATTGTAGCCGTCCGGAGGGAGGGCCGGCTTTGCTTTTAAAGGGGGGTGGGAACGACCTCTTCTTATTACTCTTGCTTTTTCCCGACGCCTAATTCCACGGTGAGCGGATTTTCTATGGGCTCTGAGAAAAGGAAGGAGACATGCTTGCTGTTCAAGTATGTCCTTGTAATTAGCCGAGTATTAGCGGCGCTCACAATACAACGGCACTGAGAAGGGAAGCCCCCCTTTAACGCTCGACTCATTTCCTGAGCCCGCTCCCCGCTGCTTGCTGGTGCTCGTGCACGCACGCATGCACGCCCATAGACAAGCTCAACCCGTGTATCCCATCAACTCTAATGGGAGGGTGGGGGTGGGAGTGGGGGGCGGGGGGGCTCCAGGGCAAAACTACGCCCAAGAGCTCCCCTTCAATCCCTGTTGTGCTTAAAGCTGCATGGTGGTTTCCTGCAGGGACTTTTTCAGTATGTGTGTGTGTGTGGGGGGGGGGGGGCAGTTTCAGGGCGTCAGGTTGCATTCAGTGCTAAAACATCCCAGAGTGCATGAGGACAACCCGGCGACGACAGGCGACTCCTTGCCCCTCGTCGTTTTGGCCTCCGGAGAAAAATCAATTACTTTCAATTAAGTCAACTGGCCCAACTCTTTCGCAATGCGCCCCGAGCCTTCGACACTGCCGCACTCGAGAGCTTCACTTCAAGTGCACCATGCCGCGCTCGCTGACGTGTGTGTTGTGATTCTTGGATGACAAATTAGGTCTTTGGACCCACGACGGTCGTCTTGGTCATCGTCAAACGGGCTTGCGGAGGGTTGGACAATGTCGGGTCTAATCCCAGGTGAAGCGAACTGGGGGGTTTTGGAAATAGCGTCTTCCTAATGGCAAACTTTCCAGGGGTGGCGTGGGCGATTTGAACGGAAAGCTCTCACATTCAAGCATCAACCAAAGGGCGGCCGGCACATCGCATTCAACCCGAGACGCCAGACAACGCACACAAGCTATCCGACACGACAAATGTCAGAGGCAAATCTTCCCTCCCTCACCCAAGTATTCCAAAGACCGGCTGCCAGTCGAAATGAACGGCGGCGGCCGTTGGAACGCTTCCACATGGGAAGACCAGACCGCACAAGCACAACCGCGTCCGTGAATTCCAGTGAGCAATTGCAACCTGGTCACGGTCAGGCATGTGATCTTTGACTCCAGTCAGTCCAAAGCCCCGCTGCGGTCCTCTTAGCCTAAGTCAACATCGGCTCACCACCTCAAACAGTCACGCCTAACACCTACACAGGGTGTATTCTTAGTGGTCCGAACCCTCGGGGAAAGACGTACATGTCGGCGCGTTGACTGCACCTGGTCCGAGTGTCCGGGCAGGGGCGGGGAAGGCGTGGAATCTCTGACCCTGAGATCAAAACCACGGGGCCTCCGATCACCAAAGGTCAAAGCGCGGCCGCTGAGACGAGCGGCTCCAAAACGCACGTGAACGGTGCCGCGGCGGAACAAGTGGAACGGAGCCGTTCCGCTCTCCATTGCCTGCGAGCGCGCCTCCACGTCTGCGCGCCATTCACGCAAGTGAAACCATCGACTCTGGCCTATTGTCAACTAAGACGTCACATATTGTTCACGAACGCGCTCAGCGGCGGCGCAAACACAAAAGCGCAGAGGGGAGAGAAAGAGAGCGAGAGGGTCGCGTCGGCGGCGGGGGGTAGCAATTTAAAGCCGAGTCGGCGTTTTAGGGCCGGCGGGCCTAATCCGGCCCGCCTTTGGAGTCCGCTATTGAACGGGACAAGGACCCCGAAGGATCCGGGCTTGTCCGCACCTCAGGGGTGAGGGATTAGCGAGACAGTGAGGGGAAGGTGGCCACCAGATGCGTTGGTGGATGTGTGACACTCAGGCAGGGGGCGGAGGCGGCGTGTCATTGGCGGGCTTGCGCGTCAGTGGCCCCGTGTGGACTCGGAAGGGCTCCTCTCCCGTTTCCAGCAGAAACACAAGCGTACCCCGGGGGCTGTGACGGGGTCACCTCTGCTCCTTTCAGAGCCTCCTCTCAACCAGCTCTAATTGATCTCACGCATTGCTAGTCCCAAACATGGGACGGCGAGCGGGGGGAGGGGGGTCGGCTCATTGTCTGAGGAACTTGCTCTCCTCCACGCAAATGCACACTCGGGCGGCGAGGTGTGAGCGGCGTCCTCACCACGGTGCTGCTGCGCCCGGCGGAGAGTTGCTTCGAGACGGCTCCCCGCTTCCGTTGATCGGATCCCGCCGCAGAGCAAATTCTCCAAACGCTTCACCATGTCGCAAGAAATGGAGACGGCAACAAAGCTTGGCGATTTCAGGTCAAGTAGACGAATGGGGCCCATTTGGGCGACCTGACGAGTCGATTCCGGTACAAAGGCTCGGCTTCCCATCGCCGCCCTCTTTGGGCTGACTCTTCTTCAGAAATCGACTGTCTATGACGGTTTTCCCTTCTCATGGCAAACCTTCAAAAAAAACCTTTCCTGACCCCCGTCGCCGCTCGTCCAAGAAATACGCGGCAAGTTTGATCGAGATGTGATCCTGTGGGGGCAATTCTCGGGTGTCTTTTTCTCACTGATAATCCCCACAAAGGGGAACAAACAAACATAGTCGGCCCATCGGAGATGGCGCGAGCAAAAAAAAAAAAAAAGCTCGGCAAGTAGGATGAGCGCCACCGATCGGTCTCAAGGGTGCTGGTTCCAATCAGGGCTCGCCCTTATCGGAGTTGCGCAAAATACAAGCACCTGGAAATTGCCAGCGATGGCGCCTTGAAAAGCAAAAGGGCTGACCTCCGATACAGCATTGGAGGCAACAAATTATTTTGCGGTGGAGCGCCGCCCTTGTGTCCAGATCCATTATCATTCATTCATCTTCTGAACCGCTCGATCCTCACTAGGGTCGCGGGGGTGCTGGAGCCTATCCCAGCTGTCTTCGGGCAGTAGGCGGGGGACACCCTGAATCGGTTGACAGCCAATCGCAGGGCACACAGAGACGAACAACTATCCACGCTCACACACACACCTAGGGACAATTTTAGAGTGCTCAATCAGCCTGCCATGCATGTCTTTGGAATGTGGGAGGAAACCGGAGCACCCGGAGAAAACCCACTCAAGCCCGGGGATAACATCCAAACTCCACACAGGGAGGCTGGAGGTGGAATCGAACCCGATACTTCTGCACTGTGAGGCTGACGTGCTAACCACTGGACTACCGGGCCGCCCAGGTCCATTATCATTTGGGTGAATTCCCAAGAAGGAGTGAAACAAAGTGCGAGGTCACGGAATTTGCCTGCTTCAAAAGGAAATCTTCAATTTCGGGACTTTTCTTTTTGGGGTGGCTGCGAGTTCTGTCAGGACAGACATGCAGACCTGGCCCTTTTCCACCGCGCCAGCGCCCAGGTTAGCAGCAGTTGCATATTTTTCCACCAGCGAAATTGGCTCGAGCTGTGCCGCTTGCAACCGGCACTTCAGCTGGCCCCCAATGATTTGTCGGGACAGATTCTGGCACGGCGGCCCGGTAGACCAGTGGTTAGCACGTTGGCTTCATAGTGCAGAGGTACCGGGTTCGATTCCAGCTCCGGCCTCCCTGTGTGGAGTCTGCATGTTCTCCCCGGGCTTGCGTGGTTTTTCTCCGGGTGCTCCGGTTTCCTCCCACATTCCAAAGACATGCATGGCAGGCTGATTAAGCACTCTGAATTGTCCCTGGGTGTGAGTGTGGTTGTTCGTCTCTGTGTGCCCAGCGATTGGCTGGCGACCGGTTCAGGGTGTCCCCCGCCTACTGCCCGGAGACAGCTGGGATAGGCTCCAGCACCCCCCGCGACCCTAGTGAGGATCAAGCGGTTCGGAAGATGAATGAATGAATGAAAAGATTCTGGCACCAACTACGTCTTGTATGTTCACCCACTTTACTCACAATCAGCCCAACTGATGTTGGGGTCTCATTTTTTTACTGTCTTTCCAAGGAGCGTTCCTCCCCGAGTTTTAGAGGTGCCGTTTTCAGGAATCTTCCGACTCGTCCACCTCCTTAAATGCGAAGCGTTCTTCTCTAGGCGTGCTCTCAAGAAAGTTTGTTTTCCTAAGATGATCTGTAAATGACCTCGCCATAATGGCGCAACCACGCAGAGTACAAGAAAGACGGGCCAATGGCCTCTGGCGAGGCCCCCGCCCCGCCCGCAGGCTTCCTCTCTCCCCTGCTCAACAGATACTCTCATCTCCGGCTGTGCTAATCCACCAGTTGAGTCGGGAACTCACTTCCCCATCTGGCCAAGCGTGCCTCCAAGCTGGGAGGAAGCCGAAACACGGGGGAAGACTGAAAGCGGACGCACACTGTAAAAAGTGGCATCATCATCATCATCATCATCATCATCAACTGAGGCACGACGAGGACCTTCGTCTTTTTATTGGATGCTATCGTCTCCCTGGCCGAGTGTGTGCGTGTAAGTGAGGGCGGTCAGCGCAACGGGGGAGTGGCCCGGAGCCGCGGCCTTCACCTTTGACCCAGACTCCCGCGGCGCCATCTGGTTAACGCGGACCTCTCATCTTTGACATGGCTTGAGCCTTTCAAGCACGGTTGGGCACAGAAGGAGGCTCTTGATGAACAGATCGCAAGTAAGGCCAGTCCGACCGGCCAACTCGGGCTTCCGCGTCAAAAGCGCACGACTTTGAGTGGAACGTGAGCAAAGTGAACCTTGAAAGGACTTTTGACAGACGCGACAGAGGGACAACCCCACTACCAATTATCCGGGAAAACCGAAGGATTTGGGCTTTTTCAAATGAACGAACACTGAAAGTATCTAAATGGCTATACGGTCCCTTGGATCTGGTCAAACTCTGAGGGCATACACCAAATCAGATTGCATCACTTGATGGGCCCGTTCCGGCCCGCGGGCCATATGTCTGACACCCACGGATGGCGCATATGCCGCACGAGAGCAGAAGTCCCCGACAAAACTCGCGCTTTCTCTCCCGTTTCCTTCAAAGTCATTGAACAGTCAACCGATCAGAACCGACTGCTGTTCACTTCCACGCGAAGGGCATTTTAAGGGCAGCGCATGATACAGCAAACAACATCAAAGCGTCAATAATTTGCTCAGCCGAACACAGCATGAGGTTCGTTCACAACGCAAGACACACGGACGGGCGAGAGAGGAAGTCAAAGGGTACTCACAGACATTGCCGGTGTTGTCGAAGCTGTTGAGCACTTCGCTAACTTGGAGCGGACCCGGGTTGTCCCTAAAATATTGAATCCAATTACAGCACGCTCACGTTACAATTGCGACGTACGCCGACATCGACTCAAGAGCGCCTACCTGAGAAAGGCGCTGCAATCGGGAAAGAAAACACTTCTGTATTCTACCCATTGCTCCTCTGAGGAATCGTCTGACGCGGGTCTCGTCCTGCCGAAGAGCTCAAAGGTGGCGAACCTGCGGATGGATGCCTGTTTGACCTCCGGGTTGTCTGCCCGCTTCCCGCGCAAAACCTGAGGAGGAGAAGGTAAAAATGAATCGCGTGAGCATTTCGGCTTAGCTGAATAGCGAAGGATATTGAAGCAGCAATAACTTTGAGAAGACATTGAAAGCAATCATAGTGACAATAATATCCAACATAGGGCTCTCGGTGTCTGAATGGCAGACATACGGAGAATTGTTTTTCCCCCTCAAAAATCCAACTTGAATATTTGCTCGCCCGTCACTGAAGGAAAATGCAAACGTTTTGCTTTTTCCTGTTCTGAGATTTGCTTTATGTCATACAAAAACACAATCCAGAGTCTTCACTTGCATCAACCTTCACAGAAATGACTACAATAAAAACATTTCTCATTGCCAAAAAATAAGCGCATCCTCTTGGAAAATAATGTGGACTTGAAGGGTGAAAATCAAAGGGTAAGCAGAGCTGCATTGAGCTTTGGCATCAGATTGCTTTTGACAAACAGGGTGAAGTCACCAGCCCGGTTTAGGTACGACTACTTCCGCTAATCGGGTCTGCGTACTAATTGGAAAGCGTGATTTGCCGGCTTGGTGATGAAATGCTGCCTCCACGAGGGCAAACAGAAACCAAGTTGTAGTAAAGGGGCTGGCGTGTGCATCTCAGGTCTCATCCCCCATTAGGGGCTCTCAGTGCAGGCATCGCGCCCGCAGTTGATTTGGCCCATCGTCATGTGGATTGGGATGAGGGCTGTCTTGTCTTCATCCGACAGGGCCGCCCAATCAAAACAGGCTCATTTCAACAACGAGTCGATTGAACAATTGAAACTATTCTTTATCCTTGGGGTATCATGGACGAACCGGGTAATTGTTTTCGATTGTATAGAAGGTTATCATCGAAGAATGTCACGCTTAAGCAGGAAAACCAACCCGGCGGCTCAAAGGGATCACGAATATTATCATGCAAGTCCTCCTTCGGTTCCACTCAGCTCCAATTACACACCTAGTCTTAAGAGACATTGTTTATGGTTTTGGCAGCGTTTAAACATTTTGAAAGGGTGCCGTTACCTGTCTGAGGAGGCTCCACCTGGCTCGGGCGACATCTGTCTTAACACCATCGTGAGACGTTTGGGAATTCGCAGCACAAGACGCGCCCTCGTTCATGTTTCTCCTCTCAAAGCGCCGTTGGAACGTGTCCAGACGAACGTGTGAAATTGTCGGGCTAAGGCAGCGACGAAGTGATTTTCTTTCTTTTTTATTTAAAGAATACAAAGTACACCGACGCGAATATAATGGGCTGCACTGGCGTGACCCGTTCAAGATTCACAACCTCACGCCGCTTCCGTACACTTTGGACACTTGAGACATATGAGTAGTGTTCAGAGCGGTCGAGCTCGATTTCAAGGAGGAAACAAGCCACCGGTCAACTCTGGTATCGATTAGTTACGTCTGATTTTTTTGTATACGTCATTCGCCGCCGCCTTTGTTTAGGGAAGCGTGGTCGCCGATAAACTTCCTTCCAGACGGCGCGTGAAACGTAAAGCAATGTAATGGCTGTTTTCGCCGCACTCCGTTTAGCTGCACGTTCTGTGTCATTTCGCTCCCGTTTTCGGGATGTTTTTGTCACGAAGCGTGTCCGTTGTCGTTACTACACGAAAGTAAGTGTGGCCAAAAACTGGATGCTTCGTTTTGACCCGCTCTGAAACCGGAAAAGTCCGAAATGGTTCTCTTTGGGAGTGTTGAAATAGTTTTCACTTTCCAGGAAATACCCTCGGACCGTTTCAGTCGCGACCTTGAGCGGTACAAGGACTTGAAGGCGCGTTTCAAGAGACACCTGAAGGCAACGTACGGCAGGTTCTCCGACGCGGCTGACCAGTCAGTGGTAATTAATCATTGTGGAAGTGGATTAATTCGCTACCCCGCTTGAACGTCTCCAAGTGTCTTAAGATATTGCACGTTGGATTCGGTCTTTCTTGACGCAGGTGTACGGTCGTCACCATGTTTACTTTGTGGAAGGAAACGGCATCTACAGAATGGAAAAGACGAAACGTAAGCAACGATGTTGAGTAACATTTTGACGTCATTTTGCAGTTGTCGCCAATTGATGCACAATTCCGCAATTTCAGAGGATCCAAAGTATTCGGAGAAACTTAGTCAAAGATGGATTCAGTTCATCATTTCAAGACAAATTAAGTCACCTCGTAATATTTGTATATTGTTTCTGTCTAATGCGTTGCTATTTTTGTTGAATATTTTGGATTGACTTCTCTCATTTTATTTTGCCCGCTGATCTGAAATGGCCGAAGTATTCCGTGTCCGTTGCGGATAAAACCAGCATTTTGCTCGCAGGCGAGTCGGAACCGGAGCCGGTTCTCGACCTGGGATGCGTCGCGGCGGGCGAGGAGACGCAAGCGTGGACCGTGCAGAGACTACGCCTTTCCCCTCAGGAGAAGCATCTCGCCGCCACTCTGAAGACGTGTAGCACAGAAACAACAAGGTCAGTACCGGAGAAGAGAATCCCGACACATTTGTCTGTTGCGTTCCAACGAATGCATGAGGTCACGTGACATCCAAACACAGGTGCGTGGTGGTGAAGCTGGGCCAAAGACGCGGACTCACGCTGGACAACGTCGTTAGCTTCGGTACATTTCGAAAACACTCTTAAAGCGGCTTGGATAAGTCCAACGATGGCAGCGAATGTCTGACCTGATGTTTGTGTCTCGGAAGAGTGGGCCACAGACGAGGTGTTGTTTTACACCACCCTGGAAGGTCTGAAATGCCGCAACGTATACCGTCTGGACCTCACGCAAAACGGAAGCACGATACGCTCCGTGTACGAGGAATTGCAGCCGGAGTGAGTATCAAGAAGCATTATAGAAGGTGATGTTTTTGGTTGCTCTTAAAAATTAATCCCGGTGTTAGTCGTACATTCACCTATTCGCACTTTTCTTGTTTTAACTGATCGTCCGTTATTGTTTTACAGCTCAGGCCGAATGAAAATGAGTTCTTTGGCGCCAAGGAACTATGTTGAAGGCAGGGGAGGAGCTTGATTTTCGTCAGGCCATAGCCAGAATAGAAAAGTAGTGCTTTGACACCATCTTGTGGCATTGAGAGTCACTATCAGAGAACCGTCAATTCCCCGCGAATTTTGGACAATTTCATTTCGAGATGTACTCACGTTCGTTGCCAGCGATTGAGCAATGAAGGCCGTTGTCGGTCGCTTTACGCCGTTCGACAACCTGGATGCAGACGACTTCACGCTGTGGCGCACTTACAAAAATGTTGACCCGAAAGTCACGATGCGAGATGCCAAATGTGCCCAACCGGCCTTTTCATTTCCCCGCCTCAGTATTTTCGTGGAGGTGTCTCGCTCAAGAGACGGCCATGTGCTGAGCATCGCCTGCAGCGGCAGGAGCAGCTCCGAGGTGTTGCTCGTGGACGTCGCCGACCCCCGTCTGGAGCCCGTCCTGGTTCAGGTGCGCCAGCCGCAGCTGTTGTACTACGTGGAGCACTGGAGGCGCCACGTGATCATCCTCGCCAACACGGGGCCCGGACGGGAATATCAGGTAGGGAGCGACTCCACACATGCACCCGTCCGTCCATTTTCTGAGCCGCTTCTCCTCACGAGGGTCGGGGGGGGGGGGGGGGGTGTGACACCCTCATTTGGTCGCCAGCCAATCGCGGGGCACACAGACACAAAACAGTCGTCCGCCCCAGACTCATCCCTTTGAGTCATCAATTCGCCTACTGTGAATGCGGGATGAAAGCAGAGTACCCGGAGAAAAGCCACGCAGGCACTGTGAAAATGATCTGGGGTTTTTTTCCTTTTGAAAAATGTCCAGGATAAAAATTGTTCTAAATCGTTTGGGATAGAACAAAAAATGAGTCTGACAAAAGTGCAAATGAAGGACGAACCCGAGGTATCTCTGCAGGGGCGAGCTCATCAATAATATGAGGTCATCTTTTTAGACCGCCCCTTGACCTTATTCGGGTATTTGGTCAAACTACTTTTTTTCTGTCATCAATATGCCGCCGGTTGTTTGTGGAAGTGAAGTTCGGGCATCGACGGGTGTCTGAAGGAAAAAAAAACAAACCACAGCTCCTCCCCCATTCAGGTGGTGCAGGCCCCCATCTCCGAGCCCTCCATGATGTCATGGGATGCCATCTTCACCCCGCGTCCCGGCACCGTGCTCAAAGACATGGACGTGGTGGGGGACCACTGCGTATTGGTTGCCGCGACGACCAACAATGAGCTGGAGCTGATTGTCGTTCCGCTCTCCCGACCGAGGGCAGCCTATACTCTGCAGGTAAATACATTTAAAAAAATCTTTGTTACCGTAGTCTACTCACTCCCTGACTGACCGACTGGTACGCTTGAAGCTGCCCCCCTGGGCGTGCGCGCTTGAAAGCCAGCATCCGGGCTTTGCAGAGCCACGCGGCACAATGGAGTTCCTGATCTCCTCTCCGGTTCGTCCGCCGGTGTCCTACTGTCTTCGCCTTGAGGACGGCCTCCTTTCGCCGGGCGCGGGAGACAGGCCCGCTCCCTTTCCAACCAACCAGGGGAATGCTATCACCGCGCACTTGAAGGCCTGCAGCCAGGTGCCGACACTCAAACGTTCATCAGCAGCTCACATTTCACCCAAGTTGGAATCGTCACAAACGGTCCAGAAAAACCACAAGCACATGGAGGACACCCGCATCCGAGCCACCTGTTGCAAATATTTGGGTTAGCTCAGTATGATGCAGTGTGACGTTTCACTTTCATATTAGGGGTGTTCACACGGCGAGATTTGTTTCGGTGCTACACCGACACTGCGCCCCTAGAGCGTTCATACGTGCAAATTTGCTCCGGCGTAGCGCCGGGAAACAGGCAAATTTGATCCACCTCAGGGAGGTGGTTTAAAAATTTGCTCCAGAGCAAATGCTCGTTTGCGGGGCAGCACCGGTGTAAATGTGCACGTGTGAACGCTACAATTTGCTCCGCAGCAAATGCTCATTTGCGAGGGGGGGGGGGGGTTAAGCCTCGCTGCGCATGAGAAGAATGCGTTGCTTTCGTGCTCAGTCAGACATCCGTCAGGTGTTTGTTTAATAACGACACAAGACATGGCTGCTAACAGTAGCTTGGGTTATACCATCTCAACTACAACGGGGGGGGGCATAGTCCTCAAACGTCATCTTTCCTATTGTCGCAGACTGGACTGTCTTGGAGTTGTTTGTGTATCAACTCATCGTTGATTTACGTTTTCGGGGGCGGTCACTCTTGAGCAGAAGGCACGGAGACCGAGAAGGAGAAGGACGTGCCTGTACAGTAGTTGCTTGAGTTGTGCATACGTTTTCAAAAGAACCAACACCACAGCTCATTTGTTTTCTGTCGTTTTGCTCCGCTGCAGAAACTGCTCGTGTGAACGCAAGTGGAGCTGCGTCGACGCTGCGCCGGTGCTGCCACTTTCAGCGGCTTTGTACGTGTGAACACTCCACAAAATTTGTTCCGGTGTAAAATATATCGCAACAAAATACACCGGTGCAGCGCTGGAGCAAATGTGTGCCGTGTGAACACCCCTATTAGCAGTTTTTTTGGGGGTGCCTAATACATTATTGATATAGCATTTTGTATTTTTTTCTCAATCATTTTCAATATCTATATTGGTTAATTGTAGTTCAAAACACATTGACGTGACTGAGGTCAGGTCGCATCGACAATCTGACGTGAAATGCCGAGAATCGCCATCCCCGCTGTAGGATGGAACCTTCGTGCCGGTGACGCTGCTTCACGGCGGGTCGTGCACGAAAGACACTCCTCTGCTGGTTCACGTCTACGGAGCTTACGGCCGGGACGTCGACATGCGCTTCCGCCCGGAGAAAAGGTTTCTGCTGGAGCAGGGCTGGGCCCTGGCCTACTGCCACATCAGGTAGCGTCCGCCGCCATCGCCGGCCACCCGATCGAAGCGTTTGTTTTTTCGATGGCGCTCCCTCCATGTTGCGTAGAGGCGGAGGAGAGCGCGGGCTGGCGTGGCAGAGACGAGCTCGGGTCGAGGGCAAGCGCAGGAGTGTGGAAGACCTTCAAGCCTGCCTCGCTCACCTCTTCGCCTCGGGGGTCTCCGGCCCTCGGAGGACCGTCCTCACCGCCCGCAGCGCCGGAGCCGTGCCGGTGGGGGCGCTGTGCAACAGGCGCCCGGACATGATGCGGGCGGTCACGCTGCAGGTACGCGTTGTGCGAGAGCGTGACGCCCGATGGCGGCGTAAAACTCGAGTGGACAATAAGCGGCGGTTTGTCAGATATTGAAAGAGTCCTCGGAAAAAGAGGTTGCGCGCTGCTTAGTGCCGCTCCCGGTTGGAGTTTACCGTCATTTCAAACGTAAAACAAAGACATTGACTAGTTTTGGAAAAGAACAATGTCAAAAGCAATTGACTTGCTCAATGTTAGCGTCAACATGATTACATTTCTAGTCACCGTCCTTAATTGTTTTGCATGAATTCAAGTTTGTGGGTTGGTTTGTTTTTGTTGTTTTGAGCGATTTCATGCAGGTGTCGTCTTCTGGTCTACTTTGATACTGCTTGGCATGTTGTGGCGCAACACTATACTACGCTGAAGGCAGACGACTCTAAATTCCGACTTTTGTGTACGGCTTACTGTAACACCCCCCCCCCTCCAAATGAGCGCTGAAAAATCTGCTGTGGGGCGGGGCCGCCAATGCAGAGGAGTCCTTTTCACACGCTGGTGTTTTCCAACCATTTGACAGAGTCCTTTCCTGGATGTGTTGGCAACAATGGAGGACCCCGAACTGCCCCTGACGCTGGAGGACAGGGAGGAGTGGGGGGATCCCCTGGGAAACCCGCAACACAGGCTCGCCATCGCCTCCTATTGCCCAATTTGCAACATCACTTCTCAGGTAAAGAAGCGCACAGCGCACAGCCGCTTTGAAGTTGACTTTTTTTTTTCTCTTGGAATGTACAATCAGTCGATAAGGGAAAACAAAAGAGGTCAAAAACGAGTTGAGTCTCAAATTTCACACGGAGGTGGCTTTTCTGCCGTCGTTTGCATCAAGCTCCCTTCGTCGGAGGCCACGAGTGCGCCGAGCGCCATGTATTGTTGGGCACGTCTCCTGCATCCCAGTGCTTGTTACTTTTCAGTAACGGTGTTTTTCTTCATTAAAAAAAAATATATATAAAAAACATCTTGTTCGACATACAATACAAGATGGGGCCAGAGAGAGCTGCTCTTCCTTTTTTTTTCTCCTCGGTCATTGAACTCATGCACCACTGTCTTTTTTTTGTTTGTTTTTTGCTTCTCTTGGCACTTGCGTGTACTCAGATCGGCGTTGTCGTGTTTTTTTGTCACTTTTGTTTTTGAAATCCGCATCGTTTTGATTCGTTTTTGTCGCAGCTTTTTCATTTTTGGGCAGTACGTTTGCGTTCACATCAACAAGCGGTTTCATTAGCTGCGTGTTTTAAGCCTGTGGCGGGGATAAAACAAGATCATTTAAAAAAAAAAGAATTCTGAAGACTCAATTTGGAGAATTTCCACCGTTCTGAAAGGAATGCGCCACAGTGGACGTGTTCACTGGATTTTGAAGGCGAAGCGTTTGAATGCGGCTCCTCCTTTCCCGACCCTCCTTTAGCGTTACCCGTCGATGCTGCTCACGGCCTACGCCGACGACCAAAGGGCTCCTCTGGCGGGTGTCCTGAAGTACGCCGACAAGCTGAAGGAAGCGGCCAAAGCAGGTACATTCCGCTAACGTGTCGGGTCGCCGCAAAAGGTCCCGCTTGCATTCGCCGCGTGTCGGACGGACGGATGGAGTCGTTTCGGTTCACGACCGACGTGAAGCGGGGGTCACCTTGCGCTCTGGCGCTTATGCGCGTGCTCGCTAATTGCACTCATTCATTCCCCCACAGACGACCCCCCCCCCCTCACTTCTAATCGGACCTCATCGCATCACTTGGCCCCAGTTGTTCACCCGCCCGCAGCGGCACGAGGGAGGGCGGGGGCGTCTGCGCGCATAATCTGGGCTCTCTGGAGTCTATTTGATAAAGTGCTGATGGCGCGTAGGCCGGGCGGCGGGGGCCCATTAGCATGCTTAAGAGATAGCGTATCAGAGCCGGAGATTAGACGCCGCAGACCGGGGAGCTGTCAAGGTCAAGACCGCGCTTGTGAAACAGCCGCGACCGCCCAGATGGGGAGGCGGAGGGTCAGGGCGCTCGGGGGCGGGCGGGCGGATCGTTGAAATTCAAAAGGATGGACGACGAGACGGGAGAGAGCCAGCGGGACGGATACGGGCCGACTTGGACGACGGAGAAACTCCTTCACCTTGGCTTTTGTCTCGCCTCCTACTTTCTTCCAGAGCCGGAACCTAATATCGTGGTGAATGTCCAACCCGGAGCCAACCACGAGGGGCCTGATGACTGGGAGTCCGTGCTGGAGGAGGTAAACGCCAAATCTGAGGCTGCGATGTGGGGATGGGCCGAGTCAGACGTGCGGGTGGTCCCATTTGAAGGTAGCGGACGATACTGAAGGCGAAACCAAAAACAACCCCAAAAATCTGACGGCGAGTTAGCCCTCCTCTGCATTAGTTGGCGGGTGCCATGCTGCCGTATCCTTGAGCAACGCTCTCCAAACACTCCTTTTTTCTTTTTTTTACGTGCGTGTGTTGCACAAATTGGTCTTTGGGGGGAAAAAAAACGTTCAAATGACCGTAAAAGATGTGAATTTCTCAATCGGCTGAAAAATGTCGGTGTAAACTGTGAGGGGTTCTCCAAGTTGCCCCGTCAAATTGATAACAACCCTCCCCCCCCACACACACTGTATATAAAAGGTTGGCCGATCCGCCACTAAAAGCAGAGCAGCCAGCAACCCGCCAGCCGGAAGCTGGCGTGCCCGACTCCGCCCACTCTGACTCAATTCATGTGGACGGAGTGAATGAGCGGCGGTCCGCTTCGACCTTCAGTCTCACCTTCACCCCGATGTACACCACGGACGAAATGTGACCCACCGTCTTTCCCGCCTGACACAGGAAGCCCTCCAGCTGGCGTTTCTCTACAAGGAGCTGGATGTGGACCCGCCCGGCGCTCGCCGCAGGAGGACCAAATAAAGTTGCGAGCACGACAGCAGAAGACAGAACAACGAGCCGCGTGACTGCAGTGTCGCTTTCTTATTGAGAGCCGAGCGCATCCGTTAGCAGGTATAGAGAATGTCCAAGGCGCCCAAATAGCAGGCCTTCTCGGAGATGTAGCACAGGCCCGGGTGGCTGGCGTGAAAGCGAGCGTTTGAGGAAAACTCCAGCATCAAACCCTCTCCCGCCTCGGTGGCGATCCGAGACTTGCTGACCGCTTCGCCGTCGGCAGCCCGCTGGGTGCTCATCACGACCCGCAGCCGCTCGGGCAGCTCGGCGACCGCCGAGAGATCGGTGACGGCCGCCCGGCTACCCAGGTTGAGCACCAGGAGGAAGGCGCGCGCCAGCCCGTCCAGCTCTCGCAAGTAGGCGAAGACGCCGCGGTCGGCGCCGACGTGGCAGAACCAGCCCCGCTGCAGGGCCGGCTCCCGCTGGCGCAGCCAGCTCAGACGGCGGTACTGAGACAGCGCCGAGCCTTCATCTCCCTTCTGGACCTGGACGAGGAGAAGACGCGTGGGAACCCGTCGGCACATTGCGGAAAAGGGAAGGCAGTTGGGAGGGGCGCCACCGCGTACCTCCACGTTGACGCTGCGGTAGTCGGGATGCACGGGCAACCACGTCACGTTGGTCCGGTCATTGAAGCCCACGTTGGCGTCGGCGCTCCACTGCATGGGAGAGCGTTGAGGGGCTCCGCTCACGCTCTGCGGCAAATAAAAGTGCCAAAGCAGGACTCCGTGTGTTGCTCGGCGCCGTGATGGACAAGTGCACCGTTGGGGCTTTGCTCGCAAAAAAGCATTCGGTCTGGAAAACTCGCGGCGTGGAATATTTGGACATCGGGAACAATTTCCAAAGTCTTTGACCAAAGTATTGTATGTTTTGGGTCAAAACATACGCCACTGCGGCAGCCAAGGCTTTTCAACCTGTTCTGGGGTGAATGAGCTCTGGGTCTCTAATCTTCGTTCATCCAACGGTCATTAAACTCGACGTGCAATTCATTTTCCTGCATCGCTAAAAACAAGGTGGTTTTTGTTTACTACCATCTCGTCGCTGTCCTGTGAAAACGCGGATAGAAGAAAGCGAGGCTCTCTTATGCGCCGAAAACACACAAGTGTTAATTACGCAAAAACTTTTTTTTTGGTCCCAAAATATTCTTTTTAGACACCAAATCGACATGGTATAAATTTCATTCGAAAAGAAGACTCTTCCACAGAAGATTTTTTTTTCTCAAAGGTATACTCTGTGCACACGTTGTCCTCCAAGCAGAGTTCAGGGAAGACAGGATAGAAGATGACGTGCTGGCTAAGTGTCAGAAGTAGAAAAGCGTTTCGATGACGACAGACAGCCAACGCGGGCACGGGCGTCGCCGCATCTCTCTTCGAAGTCCCAATTTTCGGAACAACCCTCACGGATGTGATTTTAATCTCATTCTCTGCTCCTTTCCCACCACCAGTCAGTTTTCCTTGTTTCATCGCGGTTCACGTTGCCATGGCGACTGGACAACAAAATACGATTGGGATTGTGTAGCGCGTGCGCGTTTGAATCCAAGTGATGAACTTCTTAGCAGCACAAATGGAGCGACTGAGTTGAAAATCTGTTCTCCTTTTCAAAAACAGACGCGGCGCCCCTAGTGGCACTTGAGGGTTTTGCGTGGGCATGAGCGCAGTGTAGTATCGAGACAACAAGCGCAAATGTCAACACAGTTCTGCATTGTAACTTTCCTTCCGTCCGTTCGGATGTCCTCCCATCCATATCTTGGCTTCTTTGCTTTTCCTCATGCTTCACCCCCCTCAAAGTGCTCGTATGGCATCACAAACGGATGAAGTCGAGTGCGTTTTACCTCGTCGTATCTGCCCTCCAGCCGACTCTCGGTCACGTTGATGTTCTCCATGCCGATCTCCTCGCCGTAGTAGGTGATGGGCGTACCAGGAAGCGTCAGCAAGAGCATGTTGATGACCCCCGCGTAGCGCCGACCCACCGCCGAGGCCACGCGAGGCGCGTCGCGGCTCCCGACCTGACCCCGGGGCGACGGGCGATGTCATGAAGGCGACATCATAAGGCGGCCGTGCGACTCACCAGCCAATTGGGCCAGCGTCCCGCCGGCATGTTGGCCATCCAAAGATGCACCAGATGTTTGACCCACGAGCTGCTGGTGTTGTGAGGCAAGTCCAGAAGGTACAAATTCAAGGGGAAGTCGCTCTCTTTGGCCAGGGGGGTCCCGTAGTACATCATGGTCTTTTCCACCTCGCTGCCATCGTACGACTCGGTCACCATTAACCTAAAGGGTGTACGTGCAGCGCTTGTGTGGGGGTCGAAAATGGGACGCTGGCATTTCCCGTTTCCAACAACGAACCGCGATGGAGGGGGCAGTATCGTACCTGTGTCTGCCCGGCTCCCGGCTGAAGACGTCCACGTGAGCCCTCCACTCCCTCAGCAGATCATGCAGGCCAAGCTGCGTGGTGGTGAAGTCGTGGTGGAGGTCCCGCTCGGAAGTCACCATCTCCTGCAAGAGGAAGGAGGTGGCTCTCAAGGAACCCGAGTTCCCTACCCCTGCCGTAAGGGGTCGATGGCGGGAGGTCGGTTGATCAAAAAGTAGATCTTTGGTCAAAAAAGGTTGGACCAACACCCCTGTTTTAGAGAGTCTAGTATTCTATTGAGGTTGACGTATTATGTGTTATTACATTGCCATGAATCCATGAGGATAAAATACAGGCCCAGGCAGAACCACAAAATGTGGACATATTGGTGCAGGATGGTGGCCGGGACTGGAGTTCTATTTGTAACTGGGGTTTTTTTTTCTTGTTTTCTTTGCTAATATGGATCCTGTATTGGACCTCATTAAATGTTCAAGTACATCTGTGACACGTGCATGTGTACGTGTCTTCATTTAAACACACACACAAAAAAATCAATCATTAAGGAAAGTCGTTGAGGTTTCTGCTGAAACAGCAGTTGGAACTGCGGCTCACTTCTGAAGGTGGCATCTTCAGTGACGGGAGAATAAACTGGCCTGCTATCTTGTGGAAGATCTGATAGCAGCCTGCCTCTGATTGGCCGAATCGTTTGATTTGACAATAAATACACGTGCGCGCAGGAGTGCCTGTTGGAAAGAGCATCAACTCCTCATTGCGTGCGGCCGGGGAGCCATCACACCCCAGTGACGTGCAGCCCCCCCCCGAGTAGCGATTTGAGCGGAATCCTGCCTGCAGTCGAATGGTGCTGCCTCACGAGTTCATCGGCTGAAATCAACACCTCCCGTTCCCTCGTTTGACGGCAACACCAAAAAGCCGCGACGGCCTCTGTACTTTAGCAGACAACGTCTGGCGGTCCGACTCACGGGGGGCATATTGGGGTCCACCTGGGGCTCGTCCCGCAGGTGGGCGGCCTCCAGCAGGTGCTTGACCGCGCCCATGCGGAAGCCGTCCACTCCCTTGTCCAGCCAGAATTGGATGATGTCCTGTCAAAAAAACAATGACGCTTGCACTTTGAGCTGCACCACAGTAGTAAAAAGCGCACAAACTCAAGTTAATGTGTAATATCATGCGCATGTCTCAGCAGTTGGCAACGTGAGCGATTGTTCTCTTTTTGACAATTGGCCGTGCTAAAAAAATTGCTGAAATTGCCCGCAGCGACCTTGAAAGGGGAAGTCAAGTCCAAACATTTCTTGACAATATGTTCGACGACGCCTCCGCCGGCCTCAGCAGGGGGGCCGATTAAACGTTGCGTTTGTGGAAATATGAAGTTAGCCGAAAAAGCCACCTTCGTTTGAGCAGTCTCCGGGGGCAGCCATTTTGCCTTGTGGTGCCACTCGCCGTCGACTGCAAATGACACGGCGGAGTCGAAGGGCTCGGCGAACGAGCGTCGCGGCTCGCTGGCTTTTGGGGTTTGCAATTCATTTTTTCGCTCGCTATTGACCGCTTTGGCGCCCGGGCCAAAGCCACGTCTAACGTGACGGTTTTGCTCGGGCGCCATCTTGTGATGTCAGCATTGAGGTGAGGGGAGAAATTCTTGATGTCATCTGACCGAGGCCCGCCCGGTCTGACCCAAATGGAGATGCTGCGGCACCTTTAGGGCAATTCGTGGCAGCGGTTTGCGATAGGAGGCAAGGCTTCCCCAAACGTGACGCGACGACACCATCTTACGAGCATCTCCTGACGGACGCGAGGGTTTCGAAAGTTCAGGTCGGGTTGCTCCTTGAGGAACTGGTGCAGGTAACACTGCCCTCGCACCGCATCGTACGTCCACGACGAGTTCCCGAACACGCTCACCTGGAAGAAAGGAAACAGAATTTCAAAGGGGAACGCGAGGCAGATGTGGGTTCTACGCGTTTTCATCTCGTCTCGGGGCCGTTTTTCTCTCATCCACGTGACGTTGGCAACGGCAGCCCGCGGATATTTCGACTTTTCGGTAGTGTGACGGGGAGATGAAAGGGGACCCCACCCAGTTATTGGGCTTGGGTTGTGTGGCACCGCAGTCAGCCCAGACATAGTAGTCGCGGTAGTGTGGATCTCCGGCGCGACTCAGGTTGAACCAGCGGTGCTTATCGCTGGTGTGATTGGGAACCAAGTCCACGATGAGCTTCAAACCTGGCGGGAGCAGAGACAGTCACGCGGCGCGAATCCTGCCGGCCACCGTCGTCGACTTTGCGGCAAGCGGGCGAAGGCGTCACCTAATTTGTGCATCTCGGCCAAAAGGTCGTCAAAGTCCTGCATGGTGCCAAAAAGCGGGTCGACGGCCCGGAAATCTTCCACGCCGTAGCCCGCGTCCTTGGTGAGAGAGCGGTAGAAAGTACTGAGCCAAACCGACTTGATGTTCAGGTACTGGAAATGGCCGAGCTTCTCCCGCACGCCTGCCGGGGGCAAAGGCGCAAACGAGGCCTCAGCCATCTGCTCCACCGGGTTCTTTCGCGTCTCGCTTCGATCAAAGCAAATGTGGATTCTCTCGAAAACTCGACGGTCTTCCCTGGCAAAGTGGGCGAGCTTGGGTTTGAGTGGCCGACTCACCTCTCAGGTCTCCCAGCCCATCTCCGTCCGAGTCCCTGAAGGAAGGGAGGTACACCTGGTAGACGGGGGACACCTGCCACCAGCCAAGGCAGCGGGGCGACAGCGCCACCAGGCTGATGGTGAGGGCCACCAGCGACAGCGCGCACGCTACGATCAGCCAGAACAGGATCTCCCGCGGGACTCGGTAGCAGGGCCGCGACGAGTAAAGCAGCAGCACCTCCTTGGGCATGCCGGCATACGGCTTGATCTGTGCGTACTCCTCGGCGGGGGGGTCCGCCGCCTTGGCTTCCGGCTCGACGGGGACGGCGTCCTCCGCTTTCTTGCCAGCTTCCTCGTCCTGAAAGGCCGGATTCACGGTGGCCAGCTCCATATCGTTGGATGACTTGACTGAGACAGTGTTGCGTCTCTCTCAATGTGTGTGTGTGTGTGTGTGGAGGTCAGGGTTCTTTCCTTTGTTTTTATCTGTGCCGCACGCATGCGCGCACTGATATCCCGACCTGTGGAATGTGAGCGTTAGAGATTAGTTTGGTCAGTGACTGCAGAAAGAGCTCCTGAGCAAAGGAAGTGAGCCCTTTGGAATGACCCGCATTTCTGCATCAATGGGTCACAAAATGTCTTCTGAACGTCATCGAAGTCACAGCACGAGACAAACGCCGTCTGCTTGAACTCGTACCACACAAACAATCATATGAATGTCAACATTCACACTGCAGGGTGGAAAAAGATGTGTGTATGTGGGGGGCAGGCAAAGCACACCAACATCAAAACTTCATCCCAACTGTCAAGCATGGTGGAGGGGGCATCATGGTTTGGGGCTGCTTGCTGCCTCAGGACAGATTGTTTTCATCCAAGGAAAAATGAATTCCCGAGTTTAGCGAGACATTTTGCAGAAGAACTTCAGGCCATGTGTTCACCAACTGAAGCTCAACGGAAGATGGGTGATGCGACAGGACAACGACCCAAAGCGCAGAAGTAATTCAACAACGGCGTGGCTTCAACAGAAGAAGCTCCGCCTTGTGGAGGGGCCCGGTCAGAGTCCCGCCCTCAACCCGATAGAGGCTGCGCTGGCATGACCACCAAACAGCCCAAGAACACCGCTGAAGTGAACGAGTTTTGAAAAGAGCAATGATCCAAAATTCCTCCTGACAAAACTGCAACGACAGGAAACGTTCGGTTGAGGTTAGCGCCGCCAAAGGAGGGTCGACCAGTTATTAATTCCACCCCACACGAGGAATGCTTATGTGGTGCGTTCAATAAAATACCGCAGAAGCTTTTGGTTGGGTGGTAGCAGTCCAAGCAGACTGTGATTGTCTCTCGTTGTGACTTCAGTCACAACAAGCTTGCTTTCTCCACTTTTGGTCAGAAGTCTCCAGTGAAAGCGAGCCAGGTTCTAATTTTGATGACGAAAGGACAGAAACAATGAGCAACATACTTCTTCAAATTTTTGCGGTGAGAGAGGATGGTCTCGTCTTGCGTTTGGGGAAGTGCTTTAAGGTCAGAGCGCAGCATTCCGTGGGACTTCACAGGTGGATTTTTGCTTCCTGTCTGCCCGGCAACAAAGGGAATTGGGTCCAATTCATGTTTTGGCAACAGGGCTCTCGGAAAAAGAGAGCTAAAAAAAAAAGGCAAAGGCTGCTCAACCTGGTTTAAAACAAATCTTTTTATTGACGTTTCCGATCAAAATGACAGATCATACAGAAGGACCCCCTGGGATCGGTGAAAAATGCACCGTAAAATGTCAACTTACTTTTGTCCGTCAACAACCGTAGACGACGGGGAAATCATGACGATCGCAATGCCCGAGGGCGCGCAACGATTGGTCGTATGTCGGCGTTCCGCACCCGCACCCAATGCGACTCGGAAACTTTGCCGTCGTCATGTCGGCCGGCTGCGGAAGGCGGGCGTCTTTGGAGCCATTTCTGACCAGCGCGGCCAGATGGAGCGACGTACTTTGAAAACAATCCCGCATTCATCCCAAGATTCCCGCAGAAACAGAAAAACAACAACAACATTGCAACTTCATCCCATGTTGGCATCGTGTGGCCGAGAACAAAAATCATCAATCATTCAGTTGAATACTATGCAGAAAGTAGTGCCTTGTTAGGGGCATTTTTAGTACGACGAAAAATGCTTCTTGTTAAAAACGTTTTCAGTAGCTCTCCGATGAAAATCACGTTTGCCGTCGTTTTCTAGCTGGGACAAAACAACAAAGACGGGGTGGGGGTCAAAACCTAAGTTGGAAATACGTTTCTCTTTGGGTGACAGCATTTGGAATGTGTCAAGTACTGCAAATGGTGAAAAAAAATACATTAAAAAAAAGATTAGCAGTCATTTGATTTGTAAGCAATTTCTCTACAGTGTCGTGTTACAATGCAATGTTGGGTTTCCTCCAAAACTCCTCAAGTGTCGCGCATAATACGCAGCTTAACTCCCCCCCCCCAAAAAAAACTATCAAGCATCAATTCAAAGTGGCTTTGGGGAGGTCAACTAAGTGTCGCCATTTCTTGACATGACAACTCATTAAAACCCCCAAAAAAAGGCAAGTGGCAGCACAAGCAGGATGGAGCGCGTGTCAAAAAAGGTGTGGCCGGATCTCCCTTGGCCTCGCACGTGCCCCCTTTGGAACGTCGTGGCGACGGAACGCGGTGCACAAGCTTGTGCGCGGGTGTCCAAAATCAAGTCGCGCAGCGCGACAAATCGCATCTCAGGCCACAAGGCTGAGTTTGAAGAAGGAAAAAAAAAAACTCCAAATCTAAGTAGATCATTCCAAACGTGTCGGCTCCATGAACATCAGCCAAGTGGCGAGCTAAGGAAGCACGTGGAAAAAAAAAAGACCACAAATGGAAAGCACACCTGACTGTCAGTTTGGACTGCAGGGGAAAATTTGGACCATGCTCGGCCCAAGTGGTGAGCCCCCCCCTCCGTGTTCAGGCGTGGCAGTCTTTGGACTTAGTGGCAGAAACAAAAAATAATAATCAAGAGATTTCAAAGTCCAGGAAATGGTTTTCACGCAAACCAAAGCTTAGTGTTTCCTCCATCAGTCCGGTCAGGAGTAGCCAGGAGCTTTGGAAGTGGTTGACTGACACGCTGGGCGTGGCTTCTCGCTTCTTTCACGCTCCGGAAGAGTGGCAGAAGGAAGGCTTGAACTGGCACAAATCCAAAGGTGCTTTCTTGATGCTGCCATCGTCATCTTCCTATTTTCAAGCGCAGGTTTTTCTCCTTGTGAATTCTTAGTGGTAGAAAATATGAAGAAACTGAAGATGGGCGGGGTGGGGAGGGGGGGGGGGCTCAATCGTGGAGCTTTTTTTTTTTGTCTTCCAGGAACTTCTACCAGTGACACTCCAGGTTGTCGCCACTCTGGCGGAGGACAGGAGGGAGGAGAGAAAAAAAAGGGAGGAGAGAGAGAGAATTCACATTAGGGGACAGAAGGAGGAAAAGAGAAACTTTTGGTTAGCATGTACAGACGCTGAGCGACCTGGACGCGAAAATTCAAAGGAAAGCGAGCGGGTCACACTTGCAACAGAAGAGCTCCAAGGACGCCGCTCTTGGTGAGAGGAAGTGAGGGACAGGGACTGCCTCTGCTGTTGTGTGCGTGCATGCGTGCAGTTGAAGAGCCCGCCAAGAGGGGTGGGGGTGGGGGGGCATGCATGCGCACAGAACGTCAGGGAAAAAGGGGACAGTCCATTGTCGGCACACGAGACGCGCCTCCACATGCGAGCGTTAAGTGGACACGGATGGAAGACGTGGCCGGTGGACATGCCCGCAAGAGGTCGCACGCGTGGAGGCGAGGGGCCGGTCGGACGGAAAAGAGGGGGGGGGGCGTCACTTACCAAATGAAACAGGACGGCTGCGTTAAGCAGAGGGTGAACACAATTAGACGCTTGACATCCCGCTACGGCTCCACGTACGCTGCGCGCTTCAAGTCACCAGCGGGATTCTGTTCCCGCTCTCAACGCCACGCAATTCCAGAGAAGTCAATTGAGCGCCAATCAACGACCTCGTTCACAAACAAGCTCTCGTGTTCATCGCGTCATGATTTGGCCCGCCGCGTTTAGCGTCAAATTGTCCAAAAGCTCGCTCGGGGTTGCCGTCCAATTTCCATCGTCTTGCGTCGAAAGCCGACGGTCGAAGCCAACTCCACTTTATGGAAACGCACGTCGGCGCCGGCAAATTCAAAACCAGCACGGGGGCGGGAAACCGAGAGCAAACGACAACGGCGGCACCAAAGATAAACAAACACGGAAATAACATTTGACATGGGCCGCGAAGGTGGACAGAGTGAGGAGGGAGGCGGCGCTGTTTTCCTCCAGATTCCGACATGCAAATAAATGGTGACGAGAACAACACCGTCCATCTTCAAAACACTGCATTGAATCAAGGTCAATCCATTTTCGAGGCAGAAATGGTTTTCTTCCACTTTGTGCTCGAAGGCTGATTGATGAAGACGTCGCGTGAATGGTTCTCAAGTCAGCGCTTGAAAAACGGTCACCTTGGGACACTTTTTGGGTTGTGAATGTGGCGTTCGGGCCACTGTTCGGGGAAGAGCCGGATCTACGCCGCGAGATCCAGAGGGCTGTTGGCCACTCCCTGGCCCGCCCAAAAAAAAAACCTCAACTCTTTTTCTGAACACCTTGAACAGAGAGCGGCTGAAATGAGCCGGCCGTACAGAATTGCTTTCTTGACTGACTTGAGCGCGGATGAATTTTAAGAGTGGCCCTTTCATCCTTCTGGATGCGGCCCTGAAACGAAAAAGTTTGGACACCCCTAATCGAAACAGAAGAGACGTGTCCTTTAGTAAATCAGCTAAGCTGCAGGTCGAGTCATGTGGAGGGAGGTTACAACCTTTTTTGGATGAATCACCCCCCCCCCACAAAAAAAGAACTATGCAACGTCCAATATTTTTATCCTTTATTTCCCTTTTGTGCGGGTGTTGCCAGTGCACACTGTTGACACGCGTGAAGTTGTTTTCGTCCAACTTGGACATGTCGGCATGCGGGTGGTTTCAATGCGTTCCGTCAAGATCAACTTGGGCATGTCAGACGCGACTCATTTGGAATGTCCAGAGAAATTGATTGATTGACACTTGGGACTTGCAGTGTAAACCAAGCCTATGTGTGTAAGTATGTGTGTGTGTGTGTGTGTGTGCGCGCATGCTCAACACAGTTTCTCCTCCAAAGTAGATAACCGAGGAAGCCGGAAATTTCAGCGCTCAGCATGTCTGAATTGACGGATGCAGCAGGTGCACCTCACGCGGTGGCGACCAAGTACAAAATTGACACCAACTGGTCAGACGACGCGCTGGGATTCATGTCAACCATTCAGAACCGGGAAGGAAAAAAAAACGGACTCACTTGTCCAGCCGTTTGTGACTGCGCAGAACCAAAAAGGGAGAACTTTGCAGAAGGGCAAAAAAATGTGGACCCGAACATTTGGAAGCATTTGAGTGGAATGCTGCGGCGGGGGGGGGGGTCAATTCAGTAGACCTGAGCTGGGTCGTGCTCCGGCTTACGATGACGTGACAACGATGGCGGCTCCGAACAAAGTGTTTCAGGGGACAACAACTCACTTCAAACAGGCCGTTCAAATCAACCCCCACACTATCACGGGGCGCGAACCTTCCGAGGGGAAACTGCCGACGGCCCGCACGCGCCTGCGGCGCTCTCATTTGGACTTGTCAAATGACGATGACGCTACAAAGTCTCGGATAGCACGGCGGATACTGACCCCTTCTTCTTCTCTGTAGGGACTGAGACTGTTGTAGACCGCTTCGATCACGCTTTGTCTGCAAGAAGAACAGTGGAATGAAACCAAAACATCAGGCCGCTCGCAAACGTCATCAAGACCACCGAGGCGGCCACAATTTCATTTCCGACACTTCCGATGGAAAACGTCAATTAGTAACCGATGGCGTGTGCCGACATTTAAAGGGGATATGTTAGGACGTTAACAAAAAAAAAACACAAAAAATCCCCAGGTCTCTGAAATTCTTTGGTGAAAATGTGCAATTACAAAAACAAGTCGAGAATCCAATGTCCACCTGTTTCAAAGCAGTTGATTCACGTTTACCCATATGTACTCCAGAGCCAATACAAAGTATGGCTTTGTTGCCACGGCGACGAGACGATTTACGAGTCTGAAGAGAAAATGATGCGGCCACGGCATCATTTCCATTTTCGCTGGCGGCGCTCCATCAACTTGTCTATTGGTGCTCAGCACACAGCATGTGCCGCATATGATGCGCGAAGCCACGCGTGGGCCAACCCGATGACCCCCACGTGCGCAGCTTCGGCGAACAATCGCATACGTAACAGACGCAACGGCTGAGATGTACAAACGCTGCAGGGCCTCGTGGCTTTTGGCTTTGACAGGATGACGTTTCAGAGAGTCGGGCGGACCGACTTGGGCGGTTCTATGTCGGATATCGAGCCGGTGCAGCGGCCAAACTAGCGGCTAATTGTCTCGATTAGCCGTGTACTATGACACGCCGGCAACACTCAAAAGGGAGCAAACACAAAAAGTACTTTGTTGTGTCACTTCCCTCTGAGACTTAACCATCGGAGCGATTGAAAAGTCAATTTCCCATCCGTAATATGTCCCCTCTAAGCGGTGGCGCGTTGAAGATAAAACGGCTAGCGGTGGCAGAGGGGCTCTTACTTGCTGGCGAGGCCTCCCCCCGGCGGCAGCGCCGGCATGCCGCCGTCCGCGGACAGGTTCCTCATCACCGTCGCCAGGTCGGGAAAGCCATCGTCGGTCGGCCGCGACAGCATCGCTGAAAACCACGGCGGAGAGCGCGTTACGCCAGGGGAGGGGGGGACGTCTGCCGCTAAGCCCGGCGGCGAGGACGCTCGACAAGCGCACCCACGCCGCTTCGAGAGCGCTTGTCCTCGTTCGGGCTGAGCTGGAGCCTATCCCAGCTGACACCCGGGATTGCTTGTCGGCAAAGCGAGTGTTGACAGAACTCGGTGCCATTTTGACCGACTCTTCACCAAGCGCGGGGGGTGTGGGCGCTAACCACGAGCACACGGTGTCAAATGTTAAGAGACCAATGCAAGTTAGTTACTGGTGGCAAGTTGCCACTAAAACGTTCAGACAAAACGTTCGCGAGGGGCCGAATGAGGAGGAGGCCAATGCGGGCGGGGAGAGAAGACACGGCGGGCGTAATTTTTTTCGGCTAAAAATGCGCTAAAAACGCGAAGGAAAGAAGAAAACCATGTCGGAGGGACGCGAGGGGGAACAAGCTCGCTGAATCGGAAAAGGATTTTCTGCAGTCGAAAAGCCCTTCTGCAGTCGGCGCGCTGCGACTCAATTTGACAATAGCAAGCGGCCACGGCGGGGCAAGGGTGAGAAGCCGGAAACATCCGAGGGGACAATACGACGCGGCCGTTCATGCCCACCTTCCACGCGAGACTCCAGGTACCGGTTGAGCTCGCCGTCTCTCCTCACGGCTTCCTCGGACACCTTGGGGGTGTTGGGCAAACATACGAGGACCACACTCATGTTATCGCGACTCCCCTAAGGCAGGAAAGAGGAAGCGGATCAAAGTTGGACGGCCAGCAAACGCGCGCATGGCTGCACAGACACACTCGGGACCAAACCTTGTGCAGGCAGGTGTCCACCACCTCGTTGCAGATTCTCTCCAGGTCGTCCGACACCTCCAGCCTGGATTTGACAAAGTCGCACAGCTCCTCGTTGGACATGACGTCCCAGATGCCGTCGCAGGCCAGGATGACAAACTGATCCTGCTCGGGGGTCCGGAGCATCTCGCAAACCTCCGGCTCGGGGCTCACCAGCTGCTCGGTGGGGCCCCTGCCCACCACGCACTTGTAGTCGTAGTCCCCCAAGGCCCGCGAGACGGCCAGTGAGCCGTTGACCCTCTGGATCATGACGGATCCGCCGGCGTTCTGGATGCGCTCCCTCTCGCGCGGGTTGCACGGCTTGTGGTCGTGCGTGGAGAAGCACACTTGGGAGTTCCGGTACAGGACGGCGCGCGAGTCGCCGCAGTTCATGAAAAAGAAATGCTCGGGCGACAGCAGGACGCCCACGGCCGTGGAGCCGCTTCGGTCCATGGCGTTGCGCAGGTCCGAGAAGCCGCGCATGTGCTCGTCGATCCCCAGGAAGCCCGCCCGGATGCCGGCTTTCACCGCCTCCACCGTGGGGGCGGTGAAAGCTGGGGGGGCGTCGGCGGCGCTCTCCGAAGAGGCCGGCGAGCTCCGCCGCCCCGCGGCCCCGAAACCGGCGCCCATGATATGCTCCAGAAGGTGCTTGGCGCAGTAGTTGGCGACCCTGGAGCCCGCATGGCCGTCATAGACGGCGAAAAACGACCAGTCCGTCAGGCCGGGCGCCGGCAGGCCCAGCGCAGCCGTGTGGGCGTCCTCCATCTCCACTCGCCAGCCCTGCATGGAGCTCAGCCCGTAGCGGATGCCGTTGCCTTCGCCGTGCGCGTTGTGCTTCTCCATTTTGGGCTTGTCCAGGAAGGCACCCATGGCTCCTCTCCGCTCCGCTCGGCTCGCCGGAGACCCGTGCCTGCCTCCGGAAAAAGGACAGACGAGACAGAGGGCGGTGAAACAGCGCTCCGCATTCGACCGGGAACTCCAATTTCAAGATACCGATCGAGAGACATCATGTGCGGTGCCGAGTTTCGCGATGCAGCAGCTAGCGAGCAGCTTCGTCGACTTTTCATCGTTAAGAATTTGGAATCGGATCCGGGTAGCGAAATTGGATAAACTTTATTGTCAAATGTACTGTATGTGTAACATACAGCACAGATGAAATTTCTTCCCTCTCAATATGAAACAAGAGGAGCCGCTGCGGGTGTCCGCGCCGCCATCAAAAGAAAAGTTAACAAAAAAAGACAAAATACAAAACAACACATGAGACACAGACAATCGTGCACTCTTAACCACTTTCCTGCATACACTTTGTTGTCTGAAGCAGAAATGACATTTGCGCGGGATCCCCTTTTCGAGACACGAACGGCTTCATTCGGGGCCGACTCAACGAAATCGAGACGGGAAAAAGGTCTGGTCTGGGACAAACTGGAAACTTTTCAAAGTCGCAACCGCGTACACGGTCATCCTCCCTCCATCGCCGCGGTTACGTTCCAGACCACCGAGACCGACAAGGGCCGGCGGACTCAGACAAGCGGGGCCGTTATCACGAGCCAAGTCGATTTAGCGGTTAGTTAGCTGCCGGAGGACGCGCGCAGGCCGGGATCAGCCTGACAAACACGCGGGAGCCGACTTGCTGCTGGCTGTCCGACAAGCTCGGACCTCGCTGATGCTTACTGCCATTAAAAGTACATCATGTGAAAAGTCCTGCAAATTGGACTTTAGCCAGCGAGAGATAGCGAGAGAGAGAGAAAGAGAATGCTTTTACAAGCGAGGAGGACTCGCCAGGGATATCTTAAATGGCCCCTGGTTGATGACTCATCACAAGCTGCATCACTTCCTGGAAGAGCAGCGCTTGGAATGGACATGGTCAGTCATGGTCAGCCCGGCACCGTCGGGAATGCAAAATGCGGCTGGACGGGAGTCGAGCACACCATCGGAAGGGGGCGGGAAATGTGCCCTCTTTTGGACCGGGGCTGAGTGACGAGCGACTTCAAAAATGATCCATTTGCCATGCTCCAGCCCAAAGTTGAACTTCTCCCACAAATGCTTGACGACGACTGGTGTAGCGACATCAAAATTCACCATTGGCAGATCGTATCACTTTGGACGATTGTGTGTGGGTTCCCACCACCAAAGACATGGAAAAAAAAAAGGACAAAGCCCAACTGTATTGGTGGTGGAGAGAAATATAAAATAGTGTCGCATTGCGATAAGTGATGGAGGCGGAGCTATCCTGGTTGCTCAGCGTAAGGCGTAGAAAAAAAAAGTAGTGTGTTTCCGGTAACATGAAATTTCAGCATAGGGTCGGTAGGTCGGACAAAGTTTTTTTTTTTTAACTCTTTTTCTCCCTCCCTCCCCCATCAAAAACGTAAACAAAATAACCATAAAACCTAGAACAAGGAGACATTGAAACCAGTGCCGAATGCTCGTCTGTCAAAGAGGGGAAGCTCAATTTTGGGCGACATCATAAAATGTGTCCGTTTATTTATACGCAAATTCTACTCTAGCTCCGTTCCTTTTCAAGAAAATGATCTGTGACCCTGTCATACCAACAAGGCGTCTTTTCCCGTTACTTAATTCGTGTCCTACAACTATAGGAACTACAATAAAACCCACCAGAAATAAAAGATGAATTTGTCGCTAGTTGTTTGTTTACAACAAAGAGTGTCGCTAAAATGATTAGGAGAAGTCTCCAGCTCAACTCGGAACAGAATGCGAGTTGAAAAATTGCTCGCGACAGATGTCTACACTAAAAGCTCGGTGACTGGCTCATTTCAATGTCAATCGAACTGGCACACAGGCTCAGACAGATCATCCAATCTGATGCAGAAAAGCCTGCCGTCCGGTACCCTCCCACTGCCATCCAGTCCCACGACGAGCGTCCGTGGGCGGGACAAAAACCAGCTTGTATCCAATGACTGTATAAACTGTTGTCGGAGATCGTGGCCGCCGCCATGATTCAATGTTGTTGACAGACGACAGGGCAAACGACGCAACGTGAATATTGCGAGAGTTTGCACCAATGTAAACGCTCTAAATTCATCTTTCCTTTTATTATTTATAATTTTGTCTGTGGTTTTATTGTTCTTGTTTTGATTGTAAAGCGTCCATGAGTGTTTTGAAAGGCGCGTATAAATGAAATGTACTATTATTATTATTACACAAAAATGTAGAAGGTTTGAAAAAAAATGCCGACCGTAAAGTTTTTTTTTGAGGTAGAAATTCTCGGACGGTCGGGTTACCGGAAACACACTACTTTTTTTTCTACGCCTAATATGAATAAAGCGAGAATATATTACATTTCTAACGAACAACCAGCTCCTTCCCATTCTCATCCAGCGGCCTATTTTGGTGTGTTTTCTTTCAACGCTCTAAGATGTTCTCTGAAAGCGACGACTTCGAAGGTGGCAAGTTAGCGTCGGAGAAATTTGGGTTAGCCACAAGCTAATCTGTGGCCAGAATCGTCGAGAAGAGCAAGCAGCGTCAAGGTCCGACCGGCAGGGGAGGGAGACACTCTTGTGGGCTGGACGCCGGTGTTGTTTGTCAACTTCTCAAGATGATGCAGAGGATGGTTCAGCTCCCGGTAGTGGCTTCGGTCATCACGTGATCGGGTGCTCAAAGCTTGCTGCTCAACGCAAGTCGCAGGGTATGTTCAACGAAGCAGTCGTTTGCCTCAATAAATGCATTTGAAAAGGTTGTACGTCTCACTTGTAACATACAAATGAGGAAACAAATCGAATTAGGCACCTTTACAAGGTGGAGGGGAGGGGCATCCATGATTAGCAGATTTGATATGGGTGTTGTTCATTGTTAACCTCACGCCAAAATGACTCTACGGTAGACAATCTAGATGTTGCTTGATTTCAATGTGGCCCTTCCGTCCTTCGCTTTTTGGTACACCACCAGCAGGTGGGAAAAAAGAAGGTTGGACGCCACACTGCTCGATAAATGCGCAACCGATTTTCAAAGATACCACTTGAATGTTCATGATTTTGAAGGCTCCATTTCTATATACATTTTTTTGTCATTCAAATTTGGCAGGGGCTGAAACCACTCTCCTGTGTGGTGTGTCAAATTCTGAAGCCCTTTATTTTCACTTTCCATGTACTGTACTTGATATCGATGCTTTCAATTGGCATAATTTCCCAGTGGGAGCATTTGTGGAGGATTGTTCTTCCTGCAAAAGACAAGTGTGTGCGCGCGTGTTCTCGTATTAAACTAACGTGGAACCCGAGCGATCAAGGCAGCCAATCAAACAAGCCCCTGTCAACTATATCGCCTTTGCCACTAATAACGTGAGGTTAGAGAGACCACAGACGAAACCCAATGCAAACACATTAAAGGCCCCTTCAACGCGGCCACAGACTTCGCAGCGGGAGGCTCCAAACTGCATCAATTTCAAAGAGAGGGGATTTAACTACCCGAGTCCACAAAGTGAACAATTTCACCTTGACCACCGCGATCAGTGAGCAGGGCGGTTCTAATGGAAGGAACGGACGCCAATTAAGACGACGCTCACTTGACAGTCGTCAAATTGCACACACACAACACTTCACTAGCCGATGTTCCGTTGGTATCAGGAAGTGTGCCCCGTCCGTGTACTTACTGTTAAAGACGTAGAGCCTCTTCGAGTCCTTGTTTGTGTGGCTTCAGAGGCGGGTTGCGTTTAAGGAGCTGGGCTTGTTGTGATAGGCTTAGCGGCTCTTGAAACGTTAGCCGCTGTCGTCCATCGGCCGCTAGCACGGGATTGAAAGCTAGCCAGTCAAGTGCCCTCTCCGCCCGTCTCCGCCTGGGCGTTCCGCTTTCAAAGTCATGTTTGAAACGAGTGGCGGACTATCGGTTAGCGAGGCGCACACTTGTTTCGAGAGCACGTAAGCGCGAAGCTAATGTTGGCTAAAGCTAAGTTATATGTATGAAGCTCGTGACGTTCTTTTCGACGTCGACGGGAGGGCGGAGCGACACGCTCTCCTCGCGTCTCTGATTGCCCAAGCACTGATTTGAGATTGCGTTTCGATTGGTCGGAAGAGGTGTCACTCAGGTCTCCTCTGGCGTACTGTAAACAACACTCGACCCTTAGCGTAGTTGGACAAGTGGGTGTGTGGACACATAATTAGGTACACGTGGACAATTCGAAACATTTGTCAATGTGCGCGCCCTGTGTCACATATAACATAAACTGCCCACGTATCTATTATATATGCAGTAAACGGTGTCTTAATATAAACATTTGGAAAGTCGTTTACGTCGCACTTTCCCACAGAGTACTTATAACGTGTTTCACTAGTTCTAGAACAGAGTTTCTGTAAAATACAGAAACACTTTTATTTTTATTCTTTAGTTTGCAGTTAATAGAAGGCAAAGCACAATTCGAAAGGAAATACATGAACGTTACAAAATAAATAATATAGCAAATATAAAACATTGAAAAGGTGCATATTTATGTTTGTGTACTATGTATGTACTGTACTCCTGTAAATATGTGGATATAGATAGATAGATAGATAGATAGATAGATAGATAGATAGATAGATAGATAGATAGATAGATAGATAGATAGATAGATAGATAGATAGATAGATAGATAGATAGATAGATAGATAGATAGATAGATAGATAGATAGATAGATAGATAGATAAGCCCTGTTCACACGGACAGATTTGTTTCAGCGCTGCGGCGCTGCGGTATTTTGTTGCGATATAAATTTGCACCGGAACATATTTTGTGGAGCGTTCACACGTACAAAGCCGCTGATCGTAACAGCACGAGAACAGCATCGGCGCACCTCCACTTGCTTTGACACGGGCAGTTCCTGTTGCGGAACAAAACGACAGGAATGCGGAAGTAAAACATGCGCATGCGTAAAAAAAGAAGAAGGCGGGGAAAAGGAAGTACCATTTCCCCTCCTTCTTTGTGACAAAATGGCTTCTTCTCCGGATAAATCAACGATGTGGTCGATAATCAGACGCCGCAGGAGAGAAAGAAAAGACCCGCCATGTTTTGAAGCGCAAAATATCCAGGATGCATGTTGGCAAGTACCCGGATGGACTCCTCTGACGCGTAGCGAGGCCACTCCCCCGCAAGCGAGCATTTGCTCTGGAGCAAAGTTAACCCAGTTGCGTTCATACGTGCACATTTGCTTCAGTACAGTACTGCTTCGCAAACGAGCATTTGTTCCGGAGCAAATTTTTAAACCACCTCCCTGAGGTGGTTTAAATTAGATCCTAAACAAGCTGTTTTCGGGCACTAAGCCGGAACAAAGTTGCACGTATGAACGCTCGAGGGGAGCAGTTGCTGAGTAAGTCCGAAATAAATCTGCCTGTGTGAACGGCCCTATAGATAGATAGATAGATAGATAGATAGATAGATAGATAGATAGATAGATAGATAGATAGATAGATAGATAGATAGATAGATAGATAGATAGATAGATAGATAGATAGATAGATAGATAGATAGATAGATAGATAGATAGATAGATGGATGGATGGATGGATGGATGGATGGATGGATGGATGGATGGATGGATGGATGGATGGATGGATGGATGGATGGATGGATGGATGGATGGATGGATGGATGGATGGATGGATGGATAGATAGATAGATAGATAGATAGATAGATAGATAGATAGATAGATAGATAGATAGATAGATAGATAGATAGATAGATAGATAGATAGATAGATAGATAGATAGATAGATAGATAGATAGATAGATAGATAGATAGATAGATAGATAGATAGATCATCAAGTACTCAAGCCACAGGACCACGAGGCTGCTTTCCCGAAGCCGTTCAACTCAGCTAGAGTTCCGTAGTCCGACATCAGAGACCATACTTTGCCCACCTTTGTTCTAAGATCCCCGTGTAATTGTTGGAACACGCTGCACCCAGCTTCGCTTTCTGGACCTTATTGTGTAGATGTACATCATGTTGTGGGTCGTTCCCTAAATGTACATGTCTAAAAGTTTCTGCTGTTACATTATTTAGATGACATTATATTCCATGTTCTATTTCAGTTGGCCTGCAATACTTTGGAGATGAGTGAGATCCCTCATCAAAAGGCTTTCGAGCTATTCTTAGCCGACCGGGAAGGAAGGTATAGGGTGATCTCTCTGTATGAGCCAGATGACTGACAGATAACAAGCACGCATCAAATAATGGTCTGCTGCAGCGATACAGTTGCGCTCCCTGTTCGGGGTCAGAAACACTCCCTTATGCGATGCTCAGATCATTGACTGACATCACCGTGTGGTGATCATTGAAGAGGTTTTTCATGTTGGCGCCTGTGTGTCTTGTTTGCAACGCTAAGTAGGTCATCAATAATAGAGGATGGTCCTTGGCTATATGGCGTATAAGTCAAGAATGTGCCAGACATTGATTTCACACACCATAACTCAAGAATTTCAAAATAAACCTTACGCAACTGCAAACCGTCAAACAAGTGTGATTGCTTGTAATCTAAGTTTGCTTTGCGCAAACGAAGACTTCCGTATTTTCATCCGCGTCGGGGCCACCGATAGCAAAAATTGCTCTTTGCATTGGAGTTGTGTGCTGGCTGTCAAGCTTCTCAAACTGCCGCTATCGAATGCTCACGTCCGTCCAGATGAGACCTGAAATGAAACATTTCTGGAATTTTGAACGTTCAACTGTTCACTTGGACATGCAACATAGCAGGATGGTTAACAACAACAATAAAAAATTATACATACAAACTTGAAAACGTGTATTTGCCTTGTTGTCTCTTGCGATTCACAGTTAGTCTTACGCATGAAATGTGATGGGTCAAACTGACACATTTCAACTTTAAAACTTTGCCACCCTCAGCGACATTTTATCATCAACCGATGGCCTCAATCGAAGACTATATCTTGAGATTGAGGTCAGGAAGTCGATCAAGTAACTGAAAATGTTTACTTTGTAGATACCAGCATTTTCTGGGCGCTGAAAACTGCGTGCAGGTCATCCACGAACCAAATTTGCGTCATTTGTGTTTTGCTAGTAAACAGTCTGCTTTGAGTAAGTCCAATCCCCGCTACTGCATTATTACGACACAATGTAAACAAATCCTGTATGCTGTACTCGCCGTGCTGCTTTAATTAACCACCGTGTGCGTGCGGAAGCAGGCGGCGAGATCAATTTTCTTGATGATGTTTCCCTAAAACAATCGAGTGGCTCAACAGAGAGTCAAGTGCTCTTTCTTTGTTTATTGCGCAATCTGTTTGTGTGTGTGTGTGTGTGTGTGTGTGTGTGTGTGTGTGTGTGTGTGTGTGTGTGTGTGTGTGTGTGTGTGTGTGTGTGTGTGTGTGTGTGTGTGTGTGTGTGTGTGTGAGAGAGAGAAGAGGAGGAACCCGCAGGCGGTCGTGAGGCTTCCCTTCCACTCGGGCCTAATCACCGAGCAATCACGCCGCCTCACCTTGCCCTTTCGCTCTTCAAGCACAAGAGCTCTTGAAAAGCTGATTTCCTGCCTCCTCGGAGGGCGCGTCTTGCTTTTGTCTGCCGAGGAGACGGGTTGAAACGATAATTGTTGGCAAATTGTGCCCGCAAATGTACAACGCTCGTTTGATTTGCATGACATTTTTCCTGTTTTTTTTGTTTTGTTTTTTTGTACTTGCTTTCTTGAGGACTCTTTTAATGAGTAGTGTGTGTGTGTGGGGAGGGGGCAAAGGTCAAATCTACTTCTTGGTTATATGCTTGAAAAATGAGGTAGCATACATTTGAATGCATGTTGTAGGAAGGGGGCATCTTCTTCATGGAATTAGAGTCAAACTGTTTACTGAATATAAAGGATCTCTCTCTCTCTCTCTCTCTCTCTCTCTCTCTCTCTCTCTCTCTCTCTCTCTCTCTCTCTCTCTCTCTCTCTCTCTCTCTCTCTCTCTCTCTCTCTCTCTCTCTCTCTCTCTCTCTCTCTCTCTCTCTCTCTCTCTCTCTCTCTCTCTCTCTCTCTCTCTCTCTCTCGCTCTCTTGCTCTAATTTCATGTGCACCTGAGCATTCACACAAACTCCCTTTGCTTCGCTTGGAGCACAGTGAACAACATCAGACATGCTCACAGTGCCCAAAACCAGTTTCACACCCATCCAAGACATGGGATCGGAACACGTTACATGCATGATGTCGATAGGTTCCAAAATGCAAGCCCCCTATATGTCAAAAGAAATATTGAATAGAGACTTATGACACAAATAAAACCAGCCCAAGCTGGCATTATTAAGTCTCACTACGATCTGGAGCAAGATGGTCCCACATTGTCCTCGCAGAAATGAATGCAAAACGTGTCATTTCATGAAACACTTTCAACAATTTCCAATCACCTGACCTGTGAAACACGCGAGAGAGCCTCATGTCAGGGGTTCGTAACCTCCGCCCTACTTTGGACTTCCTGAATGGAGTGGTCTGAGTGTTGCCTCGAGCGTCAGTGGCGCTGAGCAACCCATTCGAGTGGATTGGCAAGGCGATCGTTTCTGCCAACACCAATCACCAATGGTGGATTGTGGGTGCCACGTGACAGCTGCGTACCCCAGGACTGGCCGGGTCGAGACAGGGGCAAATCAATCCCGAATACATGATATTTCCCATATTTTTATGATCTCCTGCCTCCCTCCTTCGCTCCCCTTCTTCCTGTCTTAATGTCTCGCTTGCCGGCGCAAATGTAAAACGTATCAAGGTGTTTCTCGACTTGGCTCCATGTCCTCTTTTCGCTCGGTTCAGCGTTCCGGTGTCGGCCTGCTGCCAGCTCGCTGGGTGGGACGGCTGTCTTCCAATCAGCCTTCAGTCTGCAAATGAGCCGGTGTCAGCATCTCCCAGCAGTCAACTGCAAATGCGAAGCAAATCTCTCCTTTTGCCCATTCTTACAGTAGAGCTGTCCACTAAAAACAATGAACCCCTCAACTCACAAACAGTAACCAAATTCTTCTCCTAGCCAAGCTGGAGCCTATTGTAGAAGAGGGTGTGTGGCCGCATTCACGGGAGTGAATTTGGCAGTTAAACATGGTCAAAGGTGCTGGAGATCATCCATGCTGGTCAACACCGGGCCTTGGTGTAGCCACTAACCTATGACCTCAACCTACCTACATACTTACCCACCCATCCTATTCTAGCCACCTAATGACATACATTTCAACCTACCTACCTACCCGTTTATCCAAACCATACAGTATATCCTAACACAGTGGCTTAAAATAAGCACTTTGTACTCTTTGCAGCGGAGTGTAACTGAACGCCCTCAGCCCCCACCGAAGGAAGCACACGGTCATAGCGCCGTCCCCAGCAGTGTCACTTCGCGGGTTCACTGGCATCGTCTTGCGAGTCATCGCGGTCACAGGATGGCCGGTTGCTCGAACAGTGGGGCCACACTACCACCTAGAGCCAGAGACCGGTACTGCAACCCTGCTTTGGTGAAGAAGGAGTCCAAAGGTGCAACTTAGTGACTGGGCAGAGAATTTGGAAGCAGGAGTAGGCCAGCCTCTGTGCTCTAGGGCCACATTTGGACAGATGGGCCGGTTCATTCGTAGATTAAAAAAAAAAAAAATTGGACGTAAATCTGAAATAAAATCAAATATTTTGATTGGGAACAATTGAATCTAAATGTTTATTTCATTTTAAATTAACCGCTTATATTTTTTAATGATTCAGCTTTGCTAAATTGAGTATTTTACAATGTTGCAGTCACAATCAGATCATTTTATGAGATCGTAGAATTTTTTTTTAAATCAAGCAGTTTCAATTGACCAATTTGAAGAAAAAAGTAAGTGAAGGCAACAAATAGTACGAGACTCTTGATCGCGCGAACCTCAGTAAAGATCCTTTCCCTCGAGAGTTCGTTCCAACTCTCTCGCTGTACCAAGTGGCTTCGACCATTTTTGCGTCCAAAGTTGAAGAGGGACCAGAGCCGCGCTCTGCACAACCTCTCGTGACAAGAACAACCTGAATGGCAAGTCAGATGGCAATAAAGGGCATCGATCGGCTGACTGCCTGAGCCCCGTCGGCCAAGGTGACCCGGGGAATGCCGGCACTCGACAAGCAATCGGTCCCCGAACGATATCGGGAGGAACGCTTCAGCCGGAAGAAATCATTCACCAAAAGCAAGGACGATCTTCTCCCTGAGCAGGCGAGAGGAGAAGGCCGGCCAGCGTTTCTTCCTCTTGCTCCTCATCCTCACGCTTGTGGTCTTGCTCTGTTTGTTCCGGCTCGAGCTGGCAGTGTTTGGTCCGTCGTACTCGAGGGAAGGAATGTTCATTTTGCTCACTCATGACATGTTCAAGAACGACACTGTTTTGCCTTTTGAGTCCTTCAAAGTTCATGGTAAATAAAGACTTACTGACAAAGGTAGCCACCAACCTAACGTCACACGCGGTGACTCACCTGCTCACCTACTGATCGACTGATCTAGATTGCTAGCGACCTACCACACCTTCGTACCAACCTCTGTATGCAACCCACCCATCTATGCACCTACCTCACCTCCTGAGCAAGCCAATCAACCAACCCACCGACCTACCAAGTCACATCCCTGCCTCCCTATCCACTTACCTAGCGATCAAACCCACCTAGCGACATAACTAGCCACCACCTGCTGACCTAACAACCCACACTCACCTACATATCTCCATCCCAACTAACCTACCATGCTTGCATTAAGCCGAAGCACCCCCTACCAACCAACTTACATGCCTCCCGACCTAACTACCGGTAATCCGCCTACTTTCTAGCTCCCTGCCGACTGACCCACCGGCCCACCCGCCGACCTCCTGACCAATGCACAAATGTGTTTGCGGATGAATTACATGAAGTTCTCCATGTTGATGTGTGATGATTGGGCAGTTCAGTCAGTTTATTGAAAATAAATTATTCATGTGAAGCATAAGTTCCCTCTGAAGCGCGCGCGTGTGTGTGTGTGTGTGTGTGTGTGTGTGTGTGTGTGTGTGTGTGTGTGTGTGTGTGTGTGTGTTGTGAACCCAGTACACTGTGATCTAACTGCAGCTGACAGGCAGGTTTGAGGCCTCTCTCCAGGGTCCACTGTGAGTGTGTGCGCACGTTTGTGTGTGTGTGAGTCTAATTAGACGCTCAGTACGAAAGGCAGCAGGTCTCTCGCAAGTGCTTGCGTGCATATGTCAAGTCAGGCTCTCTGTCATATAAAGAGCTAAACGAGCACCCGGTTGTGGTTGTTTTGCCTCCCTACATATCAGATGAGTCCAATATGCGGCTTCGTCACTTATTCATCTCTCGGCCACCTCCGGGGCCCGCGCTAAGCCGAAACGACAGCTCCGTCGGGCCTGGCGGAGACCCGCCGACCTGAAGGAAGTTAGCTGGACAGAACGGTCCAAAACAGATCAATGATGCACGCGTTGGTTTTTACATTTGAACTGGCGATGAGAAAACACACCAAAGGAGTCATGCCTCCTATCGACCCACCCCAGCGGTGACCCACCTACCTGCCTTCCGGTGACCAACCAAACTCAACTCAGCTGTATTTGTAGAGCGCTATAAAACAACTACCACTGTGGACAAAGTGGTAGCAAAACTAATTCTGACAACAACAAACAATCCAATGAGAAAGTCATAACAAAGACGGTGGAAAGCACAAAAACACTCAAACGAAAAATCAAGTCTCACGCCGAGTCAAAAGCCAAGGAATAAAAATGAGTTTTCAGGGGAGTTTGAGGGATGGGCGGCGAGGGGGGGCTTCCCCAGCGTTCATTCCAAAGAGAGGCAAAAGGCTCCACTTAGTTCTCGGTACCACTAATGGTGCCTGGTCCCCTGCAGACTTGATGCAAGTGCGGAGGAGCTCCGAGAGCTCAGGTGGGGCCAGGCCATGTCAAGATTTGAACACAAATCTGCAAAAGAACTCTCAAATGTAGAGGGAGACAGTGAAGGGATGCCAGAGTAGGAGTTACCATATGTGCTCTCTCCTACGAGTGCCAGTGGAGAGGCAATTTATGAGATGGATCTTGTTTAATGACTTAAATAGGAGTCGGACAACACCACTTGGCACCCTTCCAAAATGTAATCTTTACAATAATTTCGGACGATACATAAAGATTGGTGACCTAATTACTTCAAATGCAGGTGGCACAATAGTTTTGTTGACACTGCAACATCCTTTCCATCTTTTCATTTGAAAAAAGGATCGAAAAAGCAAAAGTGATGTGTGTGTTACGCGCTACTGGAAAACGAAAAGGGGCGGGGGGCGGGGGGATGCCAGTTACTTTACAGCATGTCTGACAGCCATCATATGATCCTGAGACAGCGTGACAGCTGTCTTCACACCCCTTCCGCTTACACACACACACACACACAATTTTTGTAGCTACACGCATCGACAGCAGGCCAGAGGATGAAGACAAGAGCGATGGACAGATTGGAGGAGCAGACATAGGTTAGGGACGGAGCGGCTGGAGGCCAGACAGGAGACAGATACGCAGATGGACAAGACACCAAGGGGCTGGTGGACGTCAGGAAAGTCGGCTGACAATCAGGAGGATGGGCTCCGAAAGGAAGGCGCAGGAGGTTGTTGAGCATGAACTGAGCAGAGACGAATTGGCGCTCGCTCGCAAGTGGCTTAAGGTCGCCGGTCGGAGCTCCCGATGCAAATATGGCGCCGTCGTAATTGTACCCACAGATGTCAAATAATAGCCGAGTTGCTCTTTGGTCCTGACCAGATCCAGGATTACCCCTGAAGATGGCCAAAAGCAAGTTTTTGGGAGTGAGGCTGACCAAAATGTTGTAAGACTCTTGCCCGTTTTTTTTTTTTTCCCAAGGAATCAAGCCCACTGCTCCACCCAAACATTAACCTTCGTTTTCAATCTGCAAAGTAGCCTTGATTCTTCGTCGCGTTAGCTTGGCAGTGCCCGCAACTTTTTCTCAAGAGCAAAAGCAATTTCTCGAAGGTTCGCAAACCCCTGCCCGACAAACAATGCCCCCTTGACCAATCGAGGCAGAGGGTCCGACGACTTTGAGGCCCAAAACATTGTCGAGGCGCCTTCGTCGGAGCGCGATGGCAGGCGGTTTCCCCTGCTGCGAGGCGACATCCCACGCCCTGGCGCACGCGAGCTGGCATATGCTAACCAACGATACGAAGTCTTGAGCTATTTGCCGCTCGGTCTGTGAGGTCACGCGTTACCACGACGACGGCGGTGCGTCGATACTCTCGTTTGTTTGGGCTTGGCCGTCCACGTACGTTCCTTCCGTGGTGGCAGATGTGTCGAATGCACAACTCCATTGGATCAGATTATTTGGGAATCTTAGGACGCGCTTAACCCACCTCTCCCCCACCCCCCATCTTGCCCCTCCCAGCTCTTGCTGTGCTTTGGGTGGTGTGTCCCCATGCACTAACGTCAACATCACAGCCAGGACCGGAGCGCTGTCAAATGCGCTAACGCACAACCTTTTTGAGGCGACACTAACACAGCAAGAGTGTGTGATTATTGCGATCGAAAAACGCCGCCAAAATGCCAAATGCTCTCCCGTTCCCCCTGAAAATGTGACGCGGTTACCCTATTGGGAGGCTGCACCGTGTGATCTTTTCGCATAGGATATGAGAAGCACTTGCCAAAGATGTTCTGCCATATTTTACCTTGCAGTCGTTTTCTATTTTCCACCAGGTAGCCTACATGTGCTTGAGGGACATATTATTTCTTTTGGGGGGGGGTTCTAAGGGGCATACGGGCCAGGTTATTTGTAAATGAGGTTAAAAAAAAGTTGAAATGTGTACAGTATAGGCGGCCCGGCAGTCCAGTGGTTAGCATGTCGGCTTCACAGTGCAGAGGTACCGGGTTCAATTCCAGCTCCGGCCTCCCTGTGTGGAGTTTGCATGTTCTCCCCGGGCCTGTGTGGGTTTTCTGCGGGTACTCCGGTTTCCTCCCACATTCCAAAGACATGCATGGCAGGCTGATTGAGCACTCTAAATTGTCCCTAGGTGTGAGTGTGGGCTTGGATGGTTGTTCGTTTCTGTGTGCCCTGCGATTGGCTGGCAACTGATTCAGGGTGTCCCCCGCCTACTGCCCGGAGACGGCTGGGATAGGCTCCAGCACCCCCCGCGACCCTAGTGAGGATAAAGCGTTTCGGAAGATGAATGAATGAATGAATGAATGAATGAATGAATGAATGAATGAATGAATGAATGTACAGTATATTCAAATAGGCAGTTACGTAATCATTCCTGTTCATCGTCATGATCCATCCATCCATCCATCCATTTTCTACCGCTTATCCGGGGTTGGGTCGCGGGGGCAGCAGCTTTAGGAGGGAAGCCCAGACTTCCCTCTCCCCAGCCACTTCTTCGAGCTCTTCCTGGCGGATCCCGAGGCGTTCCCAGGCCAGCTCGGTGACATAGTCTCTCCAGCGTGTCCTGGGTCGTCCCCGGGGTCTCCTGCCAGTGGGACATGCCCGGAACACCTCACCAGGGAGGCGTCCAGGAGGCATCCTAATTAGATGCCCGAGCCACCTCATCTGGCTCCTCTCTATGTGGAGGAGAAGCGGCTCTATTCTGAGCCCCTCCCGGATGACCGAGCTTCTCACCTTATCTCTAAGGGAGAGCCCGGACACCCTGCGGAGAAAACTCATTTCGGCCGCTTGTATCCGGGATCTCGTTCTTTTGGTCACGACTCATAGCTCGTGACCATAGATGAGGGTTGGGACGTAGATCGACCGGCAAATTGAGAGCTTCGCCCTTTGGCTCAGCTCCTTCTTGACCACGACAGACCGATACAGTGTCCGCATCACAGCAGACGCTGCACCGATCCGCCTGTCGATCTCTCGCTGCCTTCTGCCCTCACTCGTGAACAAGACCCCGAGATACTTAAACTCCTCCACTTGGGGCAAGATCTCCTCCCCGACCCGGAGAGGGCACTCCACCCTTTTCCGACTGAGGACCATGGTTTCAGATTTGGAGGTGCTGATCCTCATCCCAACCGCTTCACACTCGGCTGTGAAACGCTCCAGTGAGAGTTGGAGAGCCCTACTTGAAGGAGCCAACAGTACTACATCATCTGCAAAAAGCAGAGATGCAATACTGAGGCCACCAAAACGGACCCCCTCAACACTTCGGCTGCGCCTAGAAATTCTGTCCATAAAGGTGATGAACAGAATCGGCGACAAAGGGCAGCCTTGGCGGAGTCCAACCCTCACTGGAAACGATTCCGACTTAGTGCCGGCAATGCGAACCAAACTCTGACATTGGCAGTATAGGGACCGGGCCGTGGAACATTGTCATGATATGTGATTTAAAAGAGGCTGCTGTTGAGAATGGCCAAAACCAATGGATCAATACTGGGGAGAACTTCCTTCAAGAAATGCGGAGGAAGAGAGTCACAAGGGGAGCCAGACGGCTTCGTCTGGCAAACCACATCCTCCCAACGAAACTGAAAAAATGAAATTTGCCAGGAATCAAGTCGGCTCTGTTCACTCCCACAATTTCTACGGGCGACCATCCACCAAAACGCCATCCATGTCAAAAAGAGGGCGCTGCGTTTTCTGACGCACAGAATCATTTGACGCGGTGTCCAACCGCTTGTAGCGCCGACAACATGTGAGGAGGACTAGCTCGATGTCCGAATTGTATTTTTTTCGCCTTTGATATCGGTGGCTGATATCAGCATTCTGGGGGAGGAGCCAATACTCTGACGAACCGATTTCCATTGTTCCTCTGACAGTAAAGTTCTATCCTATTCTTTTCTCTCTTTTAAACGTGTGTCGAAAAAGCTGAGTTTGAAATTTGCTAAAGGCTAAAAGGCAGAAAGCTCAATGACTTGACAGGACATGAAAATGTTGGGTTTTGGCAGCAAATTGGAAAAAGGACATGCTGTGTGAACCCAGCCTGGGTAGCTTTTAAAGTCCCGGCAGACACAGGACAGATCACAGCACGCTTCTCTGCGCCATTTCAGCCACTTGGAGCATCCAGCCCACTAGCCAGTAGCGTGAAGCTGTGATCTTCACACGTACGACACCTCCGTCCACTGAGGCCCGGTTGGCCGCTACGCGTAACAGCCTTCCTGCTGTTGGGCCGCCGTCACATTCTCACTTCCTGATGCGTCGAGACAGACACCCAATCTCGGGGACACGGATCCACTTCTCTCCTTTGCTTCCTCTTTGCGCGTATGCGGGGCGAGGGAGGGCTCGGGGTTAGGCGGTCGGAGGTACACCGATACACTGGTGCTCTCGGGTCGTCTCCTGCGGGAAGGCTGTGATGGAGACGCAACGGAGGGAAGGCACTCATGAGAAGATGTCGAGGACACACAAAAACAGGTTTTTCAATGCAAAATGGCCAACTTCCTGTTCCATTTCACCACTGCCTGTTTAATTTCATAAGTGACCTCTTGAGACTTTTCTGTGTCCTGTTAGGATTGACATGTCCACCAAATCTCGTGTCGATTGGTGAAACGGGTGTTGGGGGGGTAATTTTATTTACCCTCATCAGTGCCCTCCTGACTGAGTTTTTTTTTTCTTTTTGTGGGTTCGGGGGTCATCTCTCTTCCCCGCATTCGAATGGCTGCCTTCCGGCCGCAGGCTGCGGTGCCCAGCTTGCAGGACAACGAGGAGGAGATCCATCTTTGTCCCCCAGGCTGTTCTTCTCTTAAACTCTTAAACTCTTATTCCAAGGAATCCTGTCTTCCCCTCCCACCCCCCCACCACACAGACTCGCACACCCCATAGTGCAATACGGGTTACAGTGCAATACTTTGACGTGCAATACTGTTTTCACAGTGCAATTTAGTTTTCACTGTGTAATACTGTCTTTACTGTGTCCTTACTGTGCAATCCTGTTTGATGTGCCATACTACTTTGCTGCTGGAACCACAACCTCAAGACCTCAAGTGCTAAGCTACTCTCATCCTATGTTTTTCCTTTGCTCTGACTGTCTCTATAATAAGCCGCTCTCACACAACTCTAATTGCCCCACGGGGATAAATAAAGTTTTCTGACTCTGAATCAGAATCTTTGTTACCCCTCAAAAGGTACATTTTAACCAGAATACACACATTTGCAATAATTGTTGAACTCTTGGCCATGTTGCCAAAACGCAAACCATTCTTTGAAAGAATCGGAACCAATACGATGCTTTGAGGCATCATTTGTGCCCCATTTGGCCGATGAAGTAATTTGCATTTTGTAGCCACACCCATGAGGCTGTTTAAATTGACAACTAGTGGTCGTGCAGTCACGTGAAGTGAAATCATTCAAAGGAAAAAAAAAAAAAGAAAACAAAAATGAGACAGATTTATTCCGTTGAAAATTCAGCCACGAAGCAGTGAAACGACCACCAATGTACCGAAGAAATCCTGCACAGTTCCAATGTATTTTTGTGTGTTTCGGCTGAATTCAATGTTGTGTCTTTTCCTTTGCCTTCCTCTTTGGTAAATTCAAGGTTAAGCGTCTTCCACTATTTGCACCAAAGAGCCTGTGAAGAAGAACACCCCCCCCCGCCCACTCCCCAACTTTCCAAACAACATTATGTGACAACTCGACGGTTTTATCAAGTGTGTGTCGCTTGGGTCGGACGTGCTATTCCCAAAGCTTTCACAGGCTGCACCTGTGAAAAGAAAAGTACAGCTCGACACCCAACGCGTGATCATTTGCGTTGCCTTTCCATTGTGTCGAATGGAAATTGTACAATGTACACCTATTGGAACGGGCCCAACAAACACTGACGCCATGCTCTGCCCGCATCCCTTCAGAGGTCCACAGTGCCCGTCTGTGCGCGCTGCCCCTACTTGGGGCTCATTTCAGTAGTTGGTCATTTTGGAGGGCCTAAAATACATGTATTTTGAGTTTGAGGCCATGTTGAAAATCAACTCGATCTTCAGAAGGATAAGCATCAATCCAAATTGGGTATCCCTCATCTTCTGGCTGATCAGCACATATTGTATCATCAGTTTTCCATGTGCTTTTTCCATTTTCTGCCAGTTTGGGTCACTGAGAGGCCAGCGCTCTTTCCACCTGTGTTTCAGCACATCTCACGCTACTATGCACTGCGCACACTCGCACGGGTGCATAAGGGAGGCGCTTCGCAGGCTGCAATCACGGCCAATGTGTTTACATGTGCTGAGCTTGTCAATGGAGGGAAGGAGCACGAGGAGGTTGTGCATGCGCGAAGGCATCCTGTGAGCAGGAAGAACAAAGTATTAAGTGAATAATGGACCCGGGTGTTTGAATTATTGACGGTGTGCATTGATGCTTTCATGACAGGGGTTGGGGGGTTGAGCTAACATTCCAGGCTTCATTCATGAAAAAGGGCGGCAAATGGGAATGACTACTACACACCTCCCACCAAAACACACTACTGTACTCCATCCATCCATTTTCTCATCCGCTTCTCCTCATGAGGTGTGCTGGAGCCTCTCCCAGCTGTCTTCGAGGCACACCCTGAACCTGCGCCGCATATTTTTGGAATGTACAACCCTAAACCAAAAGGATAATCGCTCAAGATAATCTCTTGGGGACATCCGATAATCAGACCTTTGATGACTTTGAGGGCACCATTTAGGCTTGATTATTGGGATGTGCTTCAAATAATGAACATCTTCAACACAGTCCTGGCCTTTGACTTTGATTGGAAAAGGGAAATTGGGTTGGAATTAGGCCCCAGTATCAGTATGTGTGTAAGCATTGGACAAGTTCAACACGCACCAATGTGGTCCTGACTGCTTTCCCAGAAGAAGGACGAAACACTCTTCGCACATTAGAAGATAATCGCTCAGGATAATCTTTTAGAGACATCCAATATTTGCACCTTCCCTGGGATGCGTTGCCCAGGGCCCTGAGTGAGTGCTCTCAATCAACAACAACAATAAAAAAAAACAAAGCTTGTTTACATCCTGTGTACTCATTCACTAATAAAGCACTAACTCACATGTAGCCTCACTGAAATGTGTTGACAAATTATTGCGCTATCTGCCAGTAACCAAGCTTCTGCATCCCAGTAATTTGCAATGTCACAGGACATTTCAGAGAGGGACAAATGGAACACAAGACGGCAGCAGTGTGCCCAGGAATGTTGACACAGCTGCCAGGGGCAGGGCAAGCGGGGGCAAAGACAGCATGGCACACGTCAACCTTTGCCCCCCCCTTTGTCGTATTCTGTCTTCCGCCCGCAGGGTCTGTTAGGCATCACGAGGACCCGTTTGCCCAGTGAGGGGTGGACAACCATGTGACATCCCCCACCTGTGTGACCTTTACTGCGGTTGACTCCCCCGGCAGGAGACCATCACCTCCAAGCAAAGAGCCCTGTGGGAGATGTGGACACAAAGCAGCGTCAGGGAGACACAAATAAACATGGACAGAGATAGAACTGTATGAGACAGACTGAATATGTTTCAAAGTGTGCTTATTACTCTCAAACTAGATGCCACGTTTGAACTATATCCCGATATGCATGGTGCAGTCATTCTGAATAGACCAAACCCATTGCGAGTTGTGAAAATCTGTGCGTAATCAACGCCCATTCCCCCAAAATGTTTATAGTTGCTTATAACATTACTTTAAATCCTCGATGAACGGTTTTCTTTTTTGTCGAACCGATACTACGTACTACCTGTACATGTTCGCGGGGCAACAGAAGGGTGACTGTTGCTTTAAGAAGACGTCATCAAAATCCAAGATGGCGGCTCACTGATTCACTGCGACAGTACAGCACAGACGTGTTTGCTAATACAACTCGGTAAGTGAAAGATCCACTTTAAGTGCCCCGAGTGGGTGTAGAAATGTCATAGACGGCATGAAACGTGTTTATGCTTTAATTTGTAGCACTCGCCGAGTTTGCAACTGGCGTTAATGATTTTGAAATGCATCTTTTTGACTTGGTTTGACCTGATCTAGTATGTCTCCTTTGTTTTATATCTCAGGTTTTCGGTTCGAGCGGTTAAGACGCCGCTTTCTCCTTCTCTGTTTTGACTACAATGAATCCAATAATTAGACGGACACTTCCTCGGTCAGTGAGGACTCTTCTGACAGACATCGGTCCAAAGGACGAGTGGCCCGAGGAAGCAGAGGATGCCGGGGCTGCCAGCAGAGATGGAATCCTGCTCCCCGGAAGAGGGGCGTCTTCTGGACAGGAGGAATTCATCACTCAGGCTTCGGGTGATGGAAAGATCTCCAAAGTGTGCATGCTGTGCAACTGCGAGCCTGCGTGTTACACTTGCCCTAGGTGCAACTTGCATTACTGCGGCGTGGCTTGCTACCGCAGCCCGGATCACTCGGTGTGCTCAGAGGAGTTCTACAAGGAGGCTGTCTTTGAGGAGTTGAAAAACATGGCGGCAACAGACCAAGAGGGAAAGAAGAAAATGCATGAGATTCTTCTCGGACTGAGACAAAAGGCTCAAGTGACAAATGGAGGAATGGAAAGCGTGTTAAGAGAAGCCGAGATGGAGCAAGATGGCGGAGTTGAGGCTGTGGAGCTGCTGTCCAGATTAGCTGAGCTTCAGGAATCGGGAGAAGATAGTATGGGGGAGATCGAGAACATCATGAGAACCTTGGAAGAGATTGGAGACCAGGAAGCAGATGAGGAGCCGTCGGAAAGCGTGGCCCAAAATCTGTCAGAGCTTGACCTCGACAAGCTCTCAGAAGAGGAGCTGTGGGCGCTGCTTGACAACGAGGAGAAGGAGAAGTTCACCGGTTTGCTTAGGCGGGGCGCTCTGAGCGGGTTGATCCCTGTGTGGAGGCCGTGGTGGGAGGAACACGACGAGGCAGGGAGAACACTGGTGGAGTTGCTGGAAGGGGGGGTTCAGAATCCAGACCAACAAGTGAATAAGAGCAAGGATAAAACGGCAAGCTCTGCGGTCTCTGACATTCCTGCGATTTTTGCCAAAATCCCCAAACTAAGTTCCTTGTGTCCAAATCCATCTCCATTGGTCTGCTACAGTGTGATTAACGCTATCTATTGCTATACTTTCACGTTGCAGCTTCTCAACGGTGATGCTGACTCGCTCCTGTTAGAGTTCTGTGACACCATGCTCACGTTGTCTGAGGCGCTCAGCTCCGGCAAGGTTTTCAACTCCGTTAAACAGGCCATACACAGCGGAGAGACACTCATCTTAAGTGGAGGGTACCTCCACAAACAAGAATCGCATGCCACAGACTTGGCGGTAGAAGCCACCGCTCACATCCTGACAGGTAGAGACAAAGAGGACGCCACAGGATACATCCTGGCGGCCTTAAGTCAGATACGTTCGGCACTCTCTCGAGCCAGAGCCTCTCTCTCAAAGAAGGGAGAAGAAGGTGCAAAGAGGCAGAAATACTTCCTGGCTTCCAAGAAGTGTGAATTCCTTCAGGCTTGGACGCTGGATCATTCGCGTCGTACTCGTGGGTTGGCGTTGGAGCTGTGGAACGAGCACAGTCAACGAGCGAGGCGAAGGAAAAGTGTGGAGGAAACAAAGATGCTAGTTGCGGAGAGCTTCAAAAAGGGAAAGGGGAAAGGGCTTGGTACATTGATACAGGAATTAAATTAAAAGCTTTTCTAAAGGTTTGTGATATAATAAACAAAAAAAAGTGTGAATAATTGTATGCTTGGATGGATGAATAAAGTGCATAACTGGTGAACCCCTATTTGTTTTGTGGCATCCCTTGTTCTAATTTTATAACAATTTCAGTTTAATTTAAGTTTGTATATATATATTTTTTAAGAATGTCTTGAAAGTGCATATTACTGACAATTGCTTTTATAAGAAAATCATAAATTGGGCAACCATCTTAAATGCTACATATTGTATGTTTCTTTCCACAGGAATGCTGCAATTACTGTACAGAATTCAGTGGTGTAAACTCTCAAACGTTGCAAAGATGTGTAAAATTGTGGGGATGTTACATTCATATATGTCATCTTTTCAGTTGTTGTCCATCCTTTTTCTTTTTTAAACCTGTGCTATTTACCCATTAAATTGACTTTCACAGATTTCATTCATTCATATTGGTACCTCGAGTAGCTGTTCAAGAGATTTACGTATTCATATGAACAGTCATTTCAGTGATTCCATTACATAAGTGAAACATGTCATACGGATCCAGTAACCACAGGAAGATACTAATCATTTGTCAAAGTTCATTTCGCTTGTGTATGTGATACAGTACTGTATTCTAATATTTTGAGATGGTGAATTTGTTTTTTTTTCCCTACAATATATATTTTTTCTTAAACAATACAATAATGAATGATTGCATTTTGTACTTAGTGATTATATAAAATATTTGAGTTGTTCAGCTGTAAAAATCATCTCCTGAAATAAATTGGCGTTTGCCGTACTGCTTCAATGGCAAGTTCAAATTGCGTGCCAAATCTCGCGATGCTTTGGTGACTTAAAACGGAAGTCTCGCTCGTCTTTTCCTCCTGCGACACAGCAAACATGGCCGCGCTCTTGAGATCTACCCGGTTCCTCAAGTTTTCGCCTTCGGGCTTATTACAAATCGCGGGAACCAGAAGAACCGGACCGCCGCCCAGTCGGCTTTATAGCGGAAGAATTGGTGTCGGCAGGACAGGACTTGTGACCCGACAGACGCACCTGAGTGTGGAGAACGCGTCCAGGTAAGCTGCTAGCTTGGGTACCCGTCAACCACGCGCGTTAGCCTGATGCGCGGATGTCATTGAGGCTCAATGACAACCACAAAACAAGCATGATTCGTACTTTTCCTGATAAATCTGTTCTTGTAATGCTGTTACGATAAAAGCGTTTCTTGTTAGTGTTGCTCACGTGGCTTAGTATCTAGTAAATTTAAAGGCACCCTGTTGGGAAGTCGGGTTAACATACGTAACAAGAATTTTGGTCCCTTGGAATCAAACAGTAAAACAGTGATTTTTTTTTTGTGGACGTTTACACTTGCATGATAGTTATTACCATCGTTTATAGATTATGTATGAACCGATGTAATATAGTGTTTAATTTCCACAGGCAAATTATCATTGATGTTGTTGCTTATGTCACGCAGCATCTTACTATGAAGCCAAAAAATGTCAGTGGAAAGTCACTGATGAGCCGATCACAATTACGTTCGTATTGTCTCCACGAGAAGGAGAGTTTTTCTCTCAATGACGGAGGATAGGTTCAAAAAGGCTAGATTTGAAGGCCTGTGTCCTAGTGGTTTACCATGTCTGCCTCACAGTTTTGAGAACTGGGCCTTTCTCTGCAGTTTGCACCCACATTCCCAAAACATGCATGCTCGGTTAATTGAATGCTTTAAAGTGGAGTTTCTTCACCTTTGTTCATCAAGGCACACATCTGACATTAGCTCAATCAAATGACTGATTGTTGTGTGTCATAATCTTGACCGCTGAATGTAATTGTTGCTTTCCTCGACTCACCCCCTCCAGTCATGCGCGGCCACATGCAGTGGGATGCGTCCGCAGCTACGGACTGGCCGCGGAGAAGAAGGAGGAGCTCAGCGTGGCCGTGCGCACCAAACAGGCCCAGCAGTTCGACTGGGCCTTGGCCAAGCTGGACAGTTCTGTGAGGAGGACCGGTCGCATCACCAGGACTTTGCTGCTGCGCATCTTCCACGACATCTCCAGAGCGGGTAGCTACGGCAGACATACACACCTGCAATTTAAGACTTGGATCAAATACAAAGAAGTTCAAGTAGAAAGTTGGACCATTTTGCTTCTTTTATTCACTCCTAAGACGCATGTTGCCTTTTCCATGGCTCCGTCTTGTTGCAGGTTATCCGAGTGGTAACCAGGCCCTGCTACTGCTGCGGAGCTGCGGCTCTCTGCTGCCAGAAATGGGCCTGGACGAGCGCACCGAGTTGGCTCACCGCGTCTGGGAGAAGCTGCAGGAGCTGGGTGAGTGAGAGGAATCGCACAACGGACTTTTTTGCGGAAATCTCAATACATGGAACGACGGCCCGACCGTCTGATTTAATCGGCCAATATTAGCGCTTAAAATGAGCAAAAATCGTCCGGGTTTTCTTTTTTTGCTTCTTTTAAAAAAATTGTTTGTTTGTTTTTTTAAACTTATTTATCTTCACATGACATTCTGAATACCCTTCCTCCCCCTGCCCGCTCCCAAATTATCGGAATCGGTTTCAGCCTCAATAAAAATCCACATGATTATTATTCTACCTTATTATAGTGATTAGACTAACACAGAATGTTTGTAACAGTAGGTGCTAAGATCCTTCCAGGTGGTAGGAAAATGAGTGGAAAGTGCTGATGTGATGACAAAGCATGTTGCGATACTATTTTGGGGGGACTGGAAACCAAAGCCCTCCATCGGCGAGTTTTCAAATGCATTTTCTCACACCCGGAAGTACATATGCCATCCGTCATGGCGAAACGTCTTATTGTAGACTCGAGCAATTGCAGCAGTGGGCTTTGTCCTATTCTTCCCCAAGGTGTGCAATATGACGTGAGTCACTACAACGCCTTGCTGAAGGTGTACCTGCAGAATGAGTTCAAGTTCTCGCCTACCGACTTCCTGGCCAAGATGGAGGCCGCCAACGTCCTGCCGAACCGAGTAAGACGAAAGCACGGAAGCAGCCACTGACGTGATGGATGTTGTTGCCGTCGCTAGCATAATAACAACCTCTTTTTTTTTTATTCCTGCACATTTTCAACATATTTTTAATGCACATTGTTGTTTTTAAGTTTGGTCCTTTGTGTTTATAGGTTACGTACCAGAGACTCATCGCAGCTTACTGCCAAAATGGAGACATTGAAGGTGCCAGGTGAGCTTGCGGATGTACAGTGTTTTCTGCTCTCTCGAGGGGCCATTTTTTTGGAAAATTCACTGCTGGGCATCAGCAGTGGCTGTCTGCAACAGCCAAGTCAATCTTCTGTTCAATGGCCTCGCGGCGGAGGGCTGCAGGATGATGAGCTCGTATGCACGAGTCAGGATCACTACTCTCTTAAATGGTCAAAAACAGGCTCCTTGCAACTGTTATCAACTCAAGCCTTTGGAATTGTTGAGGATATTTTGTGTACGTATTTCAGAATCCCCAACCATGAATTGTTATGCTCGCTTCATTTCCAGCACCATTCTGGGTTTCATGAAGAGCAAAGACCTCCCCATCACCGAAGCCGTTTTCGACGCGCTGATAACGGGCCACGCGCGGGCAGGGTGAGTGCTGCTGCTTTTGTCTTTGTAATTATCCAATATTGTCAGAAACCAAACAAAATGAAATAATTGCTTTTATGTCATTGTTACCACAACTTGCAAATGAAGTGAAACGAACCCTTGTACATGTTGATGTGCAGAACGCCAACAACATTTTTGTTGACTTGAAATGAAACGGTTTGACTGGCAGCATCACAAAACGCTTTGTGCGCGTGGGGAAAACGTGCTCCGAATGTCGTGTGTGCGTGTAACAGCGACATCGAGAGCGCAAAGAACATCCCATCAGTCATGCGGGGAGCTGGAATGGAGCCGGGTCCCGACACGTTTGTGTCACTGCTGAACGCCTACGCCGAGAAGGGAGACATGGACAGTCTGAAGAAGGTGTGTCTGTCTGTCTGTCTATTTGTCTTGAAATTGAACGCCCTACCTTTCAGTATTTGAATCAATAAGGATGCCTGGTCCTCATCAGACGCTGGAAGAGGCGGAGAGCGCCGACTGCAGTCTGATGGACCGAGACGTCATGGATGTGATCTTCACGCTGGCCAAGGCCGGGCATCAGCAGCACATCCCCGAAATGGTGGCGCTCCTGAGGCACGAGAGGGGTTACGTCCCAGGTGCGCCTGCGATCTGCCACGCCGCGTCTTTCAATGAGTTGCTAGGCAAGCGCTGTGAGTGACCGTCTTCAAATAGTCAAAGCGATTCTCACCTTGCAGATGCGATGAACTTGTGCCTGAGCCTCATCACGCGGGGCCACCACGATACGGCTTTCCTCATCCTGAGGACGTTTCCCAGCCTGCAGGCGGACGACGTCAACGCAGACTCGGCCAACCTGGGCAACTTCTTCCTGAGACACTGCATCAACATGGACACGGTACTTGACGTCCCTCGCTCACTGAGCCGGCTCATAGGATGTCGGCATCGGTCACCATTTTGAAACTAAGCTCCTTCTTCTTCTTCTTCTTCTTACCTCCCACAAAAGTAGTTAATTTGTACCAGGACACATAAAAATGTTTGGGTTGGTTTCCTTCAAGGATGTTGTCATGAAACTGTCGCCATCTTTAATAAAAGGAAAACAACAGTCAAACTTCAGAATAGATTACTGTATAGCAAACATACTCAGAAGCCGTCATATAGCCCAGATCTGATGCAAATTGGGACCATTATTTGCAAAGTACCCTCTCCAGGCACCCTTTTGTCACATCTCAGATCCTATTAGTGTGGCGCAGTAAAATGACACTAATACATTTGACCTGGTGACCAGGCGGTCGCAGAAATGAACAGCTTATGACATTTACTTTCTGCATCCTTTTCGCTCTCCAAATGTTCTTGGAAAGTCACTCATTCGCTGGTGTCAGAGGGAAACGCTTTGAAAGCCTCGTCGGGCGCCTGCGCTCTGAATGCTCTTGTCGCGTGTCGTGACCCGTTTTGTTGTTTGCGTTTGCATTACAGCCGCTGGAGAAGATCAGCCGCTACTGCAAAGAGCTGCAGGACGCCCAGCTGCACGCCTCGCCGCTCCCCTTCACGCTGTCGTGCGCCCTGGAAGCCAAGAAGACCCGTACGGCGCCGAAAACACACAATAGCTTGTGAAGTGCCAAGCCATGGTCACGTCATTAAGGGCTGCTTTCTTTTCTTGCAGATGTGTCTCTGGAGCTGATGAAGTCGATGAAAGAACACAACTTGCCCATCAGACCTCATTACTTCTGGCCCCTGCTGGCACAGCACATGAAGGACAACAACGCAGCCGGTAACACGCACGCACTCATGTAGGAAAGACATGAACATTGTAAATGCCCTCTTTTTAATGATCGTTTAAGTATTAACAGTCACACACATTAATAATGCTCACAGTGACTTCGATATGCACATGCACACTCAAATGAGTAGAAATGTGACAATATCCCCCCCCCCAAATGACCACCTGTCAGAATTCTGCGTCTGGTTGGAAGGGCCACTTAAACCTGAAATGGGATGCTTCCGAAATGTTCTTTTTTTTTTTTTTCTCCTGACTGTGGTATCTTTCAATATAGATGTCCCCTTTCCTCTTGGTTGTTTCATGTGCATTGAATCTCGACATTTTGGTAAAAAGCTCTTGTTTGGGTTGCGCTTTTAAAAGTGAGTTATTGTCTGCTAGTTGTAGCATTGAAGGAAGGGCTGCCGTGACACCCCAGCAATGACAAAAATAGACAGCAAGCTGCCAACCGTCTGTCTGTACGTCCCATCTGAAAAGCAACCATTTGTGTTATTTTTTGCAATGTGGAGGGGGGATTATGGGAGGTATTTTCTAACAGAAAGAGCTTTTAAAAGGAGCGCGCTTCACCTCAAATATTAATGCCCCCCAAACTGGGACGGATTTCACCGGACCGGGGCAGCCAAGGGCAAAGAGGTCCGATCCCCCTCCCGCGTGAGAGCGTTTGAGCGAGAGGAGATGAAGCAAACACGTGCGCTCTCTGGAGGGCTCGGCCAAGAGATGGCAACGTTTTTTTTTCCAGGAGCTCCCAACTTCCTTATCGCAATGATCAACAACAACGACTTTGAGGAAATGTCATCGGCCGTGAAAATGTCGAGTGGCTTAGTGAAAATGTTGAGTGGCTTTGTTCCCGCCCTCTGATCTTTGTGGCAACCTGGATCGTGGACTTGACCGCCACCTACAGGGCATCAGATGTTTGCGGCATTTCTGAGACCTCGCTCAGTCTTCTCTCTGTGAGTTCACTGAAGGATGAGCATTTCGTTTTTGTTTTTTTGTCGAGTTTGACTATCTTTGTTTTTTTAATGGTAGAACACACTCAGACAATCTGATATTTTATGGATTCAAAAGAGTGGAACGACTCCATACAAGCCTCAGCTTTGAAATCCCCGTTCCTGGAGTCTTGACCTGGGCTTTGTATCTGATCCCCAGAGCTCACGCGGGGGGGCCTAAAAGCAAAATTTCGAGGGCTCCTGTCAGGGAATTGGCCCCAGTCTGAAACAGGCACACTAGACGGATGGACAACGTCAACTGCAACATTTACCTGACAGAGAAAGGCATCAAAGTTTGCTGATCATTTTTTGACGATTCGCCATGTGAAAAGCGGGCGCAAAGTCCGTTGATGGCCGATTTTTCTTCTCAGGCTGCTTCACTTCACCTCTTTGTACATTTTCATTTGATACATGACAGTATGATATTGTGGCCAGTGACAGTGAGCTTTTGATGAAAATTCTTCACACTCCTTGATTGTGAGAAACATTGTCACAGCGTCGTCAAAGTTTCTCGCCTTTTGTTCCCGGTGACAGTTTTAATGGCTCGCTACTTTTGGAGACGTTTCCCGCTGCCACTTGACGGTTATTCCCCGGCCGAGCCTCGTGTTTTTGTCCCGCAGGAGCTCGCAAGACGAAGGGGGAGGAAGAGGAGTAGGGGTGGAATCGTCTCGGTGACAGATAGCCGACATTGTCAGAATCCACTGCTCGTTAGCGGACTTGCTGTCAAACGCGCATCGGCGGCTTGGCTTTTAAGTGCTTGATGTTTGCCAAGCGCCGCCTCCTCCCTCTCTGGGGTTTTTGGAGCGATTAATAAATGATGCATTTTGCCACTGTCAGCTAATTGACAGGGACAAGAAAGCGCTCGGTCCCGCGCAGCATCACCTCCTCTTGTGCGGTCGAGACGGCTCGTCAGTGTGAGTCTTTGGCGCCTGACTTGGCAGCGTAGAAAAGAAGGAGGCATGATTTGAAACCACACACGAGCACACGCGCACACAGGCCTAACCGCGGCTTCTTAGGAGACGCGCAAACGCCAGGGAGGCGTCCATTTAGTCGTCACGGTGTAAAACGGAAGGAGGGAAAGTAGAGAAACTGCTCTTTCGTTCACTCGCTGGTCTGCCTTAACCCTCATGAATGATGCAGCCGCTTCCCCTCCGCGAGCTCTCACACATTCCCTAGTTGCAGTGTGTGTGTGTGTGTGTGTGTGTGTGTGTGTGTGTGTGTGTGTGTGTGTGTGTGTGTGTGTGTGTGTGTGTGTGTGTGTGTGTGTGTGTGTGTGTGTGTGTGTGTGTGTGTGTGTGTGTGTGTGTGTGTGTGTGTGTGCGTGCGTGACAGAGGGAGGAAGTGGAGGGTGGGGGTGGGGGTCTTTGCAGGTGATGTGACTGATGCAGAGTGACTTGATTTCATGTAAATGCGAGCGCTCTGAGGGAATTCACTTTGGATTACGCGCCCCACTGTGCACGCTCCATGAAATATTAAGCGCCGTGTCACTTTTTGTCCACAGGTGTCACTAGCGGGCAGAGCGGTCCGAAGCTGCGGAATTGGGAGGGGAGCGCAAAAGGACAGCAGGGGGGGGTGCATTTTGATCAAGTGTGGATTTAGCGGAAGCATATGCCGGCCCGCACTGCCCACCTGCCACCAGCTAGTCATGGCTTGTCAGCACTCGCCACTTTTGATCACTTCTGACGCGGTAGAACAAGGGTTGGGGTGAGGATTCTGCTGAGGAAAAAAAGGGGGGGATATTTTGCACTAGTGTTGTCCGGTCTGCACCTGCCTGCTGATGCGACCTCACCTTGAACTCTCTCTGGTGCTGTCCATCCAAATTTCTCACAGTCTCATTTCCGCTCAGGTCGTGGTTGGAAGAAAGGAGGTACAAATGTTTTATCGCTGTACTCAATCAGAGTTTTCCCGATATCTGCACTTGAGGATTTATTCTTCAGCCGACTTTTTACTCTATGCTATTTTCTATTCCTTAGAATAGGCTTGATAGTTTCCCCCCTACCGCCAAAACAAAAGGTGAAATCATCTGTGGTTGGGATCTTGATTGTTTGAGATCTTCGGGCCCGATCCAGCGGGGAAAAAAAAAATCGGGACAGCTGCGATGAGGAGAAATACGAAGCGGCGAATGTTGGCGACGGCAGCGGATATGGAGAAGCCGTTCCTTAGCCGTGGCTTTACGCTGACGAGAATGTTTGGATGTTGTCGGCCACGAGAATGATGCTTGCTTTTCTCGAGCCAACTGCAGAAAAACCAACAGCTTCTGGTGTTGAAAAATCCTGTACAGTCCGAAAAGACGCGGACCAGCAAGTTCGATTGTTCAGTTGCTTTGCATTTCTTGTTACCTGGCTCTCAACCTTAGCGAAGCTAAGAGAAGACATTTTGCTGTCATAAAACTGGACACGGCGAGGTTGCTTCCGCTAAAACGTGACAAATAACCCCCACCCACATCATCCCCCTTCTTCTCAGTTATTCCGGAAAGTAAATTAAAAGTGGAACGTGCAGATGTTTTGTTTTCTTGTTGTTTTCAAACGGATCTTGTATTTAATTGACAGTGGAAACTCTTTTCAGACTGGAAACATTTTCAGACTTTTTGGGCTCTTGTGTAGGTACAGGAGGTGGACATGTGAAGGTTGCGGCAGGGATTCAAACCCGGAACCTCATAGTAGTCTGTGATCCCCAAGCTCCTGTCAAGAATGTGCCATTTGCTTGCGCGCTTGCTGTTTTCCGCACAGTCCTTCCTCGCTGCAAGATCGAGCGCCCCCCTCTATCGAGTCACAGCCATAGAGAATGGGGGTGCAGGGGTTTGAAGAGGAGAAGTGACAGGTACTCGTGTCCAAGGTCGGGGGCAGAGACGACAGCGAGTGCTTGGCTCCGCCGCTCCTCTCGGGGCTCGGCGCGCACTTCTCATCTTTTGACAGTTAACCTGCAGACATGAAGCTGACGCTGATATCTTGTGACCGCTGCCATTCTTAACTCACTACTTTGATACTTCTCGCCCGGATTTGTGTCAGCCTTCACGCTAACAGACCTGGAGAGGACCCCCCCCCCCGCCCCCCACTGCACTTCCCCTCCCTCCGCCTCTTCTGGACTCGCGTCTAAGCCCTGCGCAAAAACCAAAGTTGTTCGGACAAGGCCCGAAGCTGAGCGCGTCGCTTGCATGAGATCTCGATGCCACGTGAGCTGGCGCTATATTTCGCATGTCGCCATAATCTGCCCCCACCACTCCTCCATTCTTTTATTTGAAAGGAGTTTGCAATTTTCAAACTGCTAGCAGGATTTGAGCGTAGCCTCACCTCGGTTGGTCTTCAGTGTATACGAATAGCTCCTGTTCAATTTTCCACACTGGACTGTGGACGTGGCGCCCCCACCCCCCACCCCCACCCCAGGTCTCCATTCACTTGTTTGCTGTTTGTCTGCTGCAGTGGAATTGATGATGGATTATTCAGCAGCTACTGCTTCTCTTTCATAAAAATAAATAAATAACTAAGCAGTGGGAAAAGCGATGAGAGGGGCGGATAAGAAGGGACGAGCCGATGGCTGAATGGAGCGATCTTCCATTGAGAAGGAGGAAGATTGCTTGTTTTTCTTGGAAAAGGGGGAGTGAGAGAGAAGATGGATAGCGAGAGGACCCGATGAATGAGCGATATGGACCGCAGGGGCATAAATGGACGGGGGTGGTTCAGGTAGCCGTACCTGCTATCAGGCGGACACAGGTTTTAATGGCATGTAAAAGCCTGGGACTCCTCTATTATTTAGCTCAAGAGCGAGACTGCCAGGTGAGCACATACATCCCGGGGGGATACGGAAACAGAGCTCCAAATACTTGTGTGTGTGTGTGTGTGTGTGTGTGTGTGTGTGTGTGTGTGTGTGTGTGGTCAAATCTGAGTGGGGAGCATAAATACACGGCATATTGAGGTGTGCCAACTCTAGCACTTTTAGGGAATTTGCAGAAGGCCGCATGGGAGGTTGGTATGTGCTGGACGCGGTCGTTCGTATAGCTGCGTGGATATTTCCGTCACAAAACTGCACTTAAAAGTGAATGTATGTGTACAAACGGAATGTGTTTGAGCACTTGTTTTAGCTCACGCGGGCACCCTCGCTGACATGTGCAAAGCGCTGCTGCTGTTGCTGCCTCCTTCATACTTCTGGGGGGGGGTGGGGGGCGCTGTGGCTGTTCCATATGCATGTGGCTGTTTAGGCCTGACTTCCCTTGGGCAGGACCTCAGGGCTCTGCTGGAGAGCAGGGCAACACTCGCAAGAGTCCACTTCAGGCCAAGTGTGTGTCTTACGCGCATGCCACATCCATGGGGGGCATGTTTTTCACTCTAGTGCTAAGAGTATTTTGCGTATGAGTCTGTTGATTGCTTAGTGGCACTTTTCTGCAGCTTCCACAGCTCCAGGCTTGCGCTTGCAGCACAGGGTGGGAAACTGCCAAGTGAAAGTCTTCCTCATTTGTTTGTCGATAAAGTTGTTGTTGGATTTTTCTGTGTGTTTTCAAGGTGTTGTGGAGGTAATGAAGGGCATGCAGGCGCTCGGCGTCACCCTGGACCTCGACACCGTATCCACCTACATCCATCCGGTCTTCTCCAGCGTTGAGGCTGCTCGACAGGCTCTCGAGGTGTGTGTGTGTGTGTGTGTGTGTGTGTGTGTGTGTGTGTGTGTGTGTGTGTGTGTGTGTGTGTGTGTGTGTGTGTGTGTGTGTGTGTGTGTGTGTGTGTGTGTGTGTGTGTGTGTGTGTGTGTGTGTGTGTGTGTGTGTGTGTGTGTGTGTGTGTGTGTGTGTGTGTGTGTGTGTGTGTGTGTGTGTGTGTGTGTGTGTGTGTGTGTGTGTGTGTGTGTGTGTGTGTGTGTAAATGAATCTTGATTGCTCGTGCTTCCGCCCGCCTTCCAAAACCATGCATACGTAAGACAGAAAACACCAAACAAATGCTTATAAAGCTCCACATTTTATTCTTTTGTTTATTTTATCTGTTTTCGTGTAAATGGCATCAGAGTAATCGAAAAGTGATCCCAAGTAATCAAGTTACAATCGTATTCTAGTATCGTTACTTAAAATTAGATAACAAAATCACTTTGCCATCTGTTTTTTTTTCAAACGGGAATGAATTGTATCCAATACATTTTTAAAGTCATCCTTCCAACTCCGTTTATCATCGTAGCCCCGATGCTAATTTCTTAGTCTGCCGACGGCAGTTCACATTAAGAGAGCAAACTTTCTCGGGGAAACAAAATGGTTGAACATTTCAGCGTTTAAATATACAATGTCTGATCATCTTTAATCTTGTGCGGCAGTTAAACAGTACGAACTTTTGTACTCTCTTGAATGATTTGAATATTTGCATCTTTCAGGATGCAGGCATTTCACTGCAATCAGAGAGTTTCTTAACTTCGGAGATTCGATTGGTGGCTACAAGCAACTTGGCTCAACTCTATACCTTGTGTATGTACACACACACACACACACACACATTCTGCCCTGTTTATTCCTCCCATTACGAACAAGCATGGCCTGCATCTTGAGCACCCGTCATTATAAAAATTGCTGCAATGCCTGCGGGCTAATTGGCCCAGTGCGCACACGCGCACACACGCACTCTTTGGCGCTCATCGGGCTTTTTAAGAGATTAGTGTGTGTGAATATGTAAAGAGCAAAAGGACAAGAGGCGCCTCCACCGGGCAGAGGAGTGTGGCGTAAAGGGGGCCGGCTTAAATAATAGATGACACTTCCCGTGTTTGTCGTTTTAGCTGGTTTTCGTCTCCTTTACTCATTTTCGCATTTGCTGTCAGCTCTGTGTCCCGTTTTACGCATTGCAAGAAGGTGATAACGTAAAATAATTGTGGCAGTCTTTCTTGCAGCATTATCTCCAGGTGCTTACTGTCAAGTGACGCGTATGGATAGACTTCAGATTTGTTTTGCTTGAATTTAAAAAATGGAAAGAAAGGAGCTAGATCAGGTCGGCAAACTTTTGCACTCAGAGTGCCATTTCGAGCGGGTATCCACGGAAAAAACAACACTGTGAGCCGCAAACACTTTTGGCCATCTGAAATGACGATGGTAGCCTTCACATATACTGTGCGTGTTGCGCGCGCATGCGTGTCTGTCTGTCTACCAATGCGTGGATTTGAAGTGGTGCAGGTCAGCAGTGAAGCAGGGAGCTGAGCGTGTCAAAGAGACACTTTGGAGTTTGAAGGGGGCTAACCACCCTGTGCTTTAACAAAAAAAAACACACACAAAAAAGGGACTGACGGTTCACCTACAAGCTGACCACCTTCAACTTGACAAATCCAACCCTGATCCATGCCCGCTCTCCCTATTTCTGGAATAAAGAAATAAATAAGCACAATAGAATCATTAAAAAAACATCCACAAACTCATCAACCCTTGCGCAACTCCCTCATCCTGTTCTTCTGTTGGAAAAGTAAGGACTCCATTTTTCATCCAAGGAGAGTTAAATGTCTATTTGCCAACAAATCAACAGCGCGGATTAACCAAACAGCCGTCTACATGTATTCATCTCCCCTTTCCTGTCTTTTACAGTGTCGGACCCTTCCCACCCCCCACTGGAGCTTGGGATTTTCCGCAGCAGCCTCATCCAGGGCTTCAGAAAGTCAGTCAATTAACCTGTTGTGCGCACTGGCTGTTTCTCCACCGCACGCGTGCGCGCGCGCTCCTACATTTCCATATTTTGCCACGCGACTCTGGACTCATGTTTTAGGGAGGCCCGTAGCACTCTTGGAGGTCACGGCGGCATGTGTTTTGCATACGACATATGCTGCCTATCACACCATCGACAGAGCCTCGGTGTGTATGCGTGCGTGCAGCTGCGGGGAGAAAGGCAGCATACGCACCCGGCTGCCTCATGCATATGGAGGCTTCATCCGCTGGCCCTCGCCCCAAAGCACCGTGGGAGATATGCAAATGGGCAGATGCCCACAGCTGCCCTCACCCTCTAACCCCCCCCCCCCCCCCTTACCAAATAGCCCGAACCAGCCCTGCGGTCTCCCTCCGTTTCACCCTAGCACGCAAAGAAGCCTCGACCCCAGTCACACTGGCGGGCTCCGCTTGAAATGGGGTCTGTATGAATATTTAGCATTTTAACACGACGTTGTTGCACACCAATAGCGCTCCCCTGCCCTCTTTCCGAATTCGTGCCAGAGCCAGGCTGGAGGTGAGTCGCAGCAAAGTGCCGACTTGTCCGCTGGGACCCAAACAAACCAAAAGCCAACTTCACCAAGTTCAGCTAAATTTCATTTTCAGCCAGTTTAACCGAGAGGTTAAATCACAAAATGTCATTTATGATTCCATCCCGGCACAAATATTTATTTAAAAAAAAATAATAATAATACAATTCACATAAACTTTTTCTAGCCAGGGAATTGATGGAAACTTTTTTTTTTAATTATGAAGTCGCATTTGTGTTAGCATTTACTTGACAGGAGGGAATGTATTATTTTTTTGGGTCATATTACATATTCGGGGCGGCCCGTTAGTCAACGTTTTCGCACGTCCGCCTCAGGGTGCAGAGTTCCGGAGCCCGGAATCAAACTCCGGCCTCCTGTGTGGCGTTTGCACATTCTCCCCGTGCCTGCGTGGGTTTCCTCCCACATTCCAAAAACGTGCACGGCAGGTTGATGGAACACTCGAAATTGTCCCGAGGTATGAGCACGGATGGTCGTTGGTCTATGTATGAGCCCTGCGATTGCGTGGCAGGCAGTTGAGGGTGTCCCCTGCTTACTGCCCAAAGACGGCCGGCATAAGCTTCGGGTCCCCGTGACCCTTGTGAGGAGAAGCAAATTGGAAAATGGATGGATGGATTACATATTTCATACGTGAAGCACGAGATAGTGGCTGCAAATTTAACTTGACAAAAAGCAGCAGTTTCGCAGGGAGTAAACTTGAACAAAATAGGTGTGGCAGCAAGTTGTTTTTTGACAGTCGCTGTTGAGGTTTACTGTTAAACTAATCATAAATCAAAGAGATTACGCATTGTCTAAAATGACATCACGGTGCTTTGGCAAAGTCTGCCGTCTTAATGTCAACACATAATAATAAATGAATCGCATTTATCATTAGGCGTAGAAAAATAAGTAGTGTGTTTCCGGTAACATGAAATTTCAGCATAGGGTCGGTAGGTCGGACAAAGTTGTTTTTTTTTTAAATCTTTTTTTCTCCCTCCCTCCCCCATCAAAAACGTAAACAAAATAACCATAAAACCTAGAACAAGGAGACATTGAAACCAGTGCCGGATGCTCGTCTGTCAAAGAGGGGAAGCTCAATTTTGGTCGACATCATAAAATGTGTCAGTTTATTTATACGCAAATTCTACTCTAGCTCCGTTCCTTTTCAAGAAAATGATCTGTGACCCTGTCATACCAACAAGGCGTCTTTTCCCGGTACTTAATTAGTGTCCTACAACTATAGGAACTACAATAAAACCCACCAGAAATAAAAGATTAATTTTTCGTTAGTTGTTTGTTGACAAAGCGTGTCGCTAAAATGATTAGGAGAAGTCTCCTGCTCACCTCGGAACAGAATGCGAGTTGAAAAATTGCTCGCGACGGACGTCTACACTAAAAGCTCGGTGACTGGCTCATTTCAATGTCAATCGAACTGGCACACAGGCACAGACAGATCATCCAATCAGATGCAGAAAAGCCTGCCGTCCGGTACCCTCCCACTGCCATCCAGTCCCACGACGACGAGCGCCAGACGCATGGACAAAACCAGCTTGTATCCAATGACTCGTCTCCGTTCAACGCATTGGGACAACCTACCCTGAACTCACTACCGTTTAAAGCACAGCGAAGCTGCGGGATGAATGAGAAGGCAGTTGCGTCGTAACCAGTAAGAAGAAGCTGATTCGGAACAAAAGTTGAGCACGCTGTAGCGCATATTTAGTCAATGACATGTACACACAATGAAATTTACATTCATATAATTGATCACTTATTCTTTCACATTTTAGGGGAAGTCGAGCTTCCCTTGCAGTCCGAGAGCAATCGCCACTGATTGAAACCCCCGCTCGGCGGCGAGAGAGTTGGGTACCCAGCGGCTGGGTGTTAGAGCCATCTCGTTACCTCTGCGTCCCGCGTCCTAGACGGCCTGTGGTGGTCGTCAAATAGTTCGCTGAATCTTTTCGATCCAGCAGTGGATGCTATTTTCTTAATATTATGGTGCAAGCATGCGACTGCAACACACAAAACGCGGTTTAAACTGTTGTCGGAGATCGTGGCCGCCGCCATGATTGAATGTTGTTGACAGACGACAGGGCAAATGACGCAACGTGAATATTGCGAGAGTTTGCACCAATGTAAACGCTCTACATTCATCTTTCTTTTTATTATTTATAATTTTGTCTGTGGTTTTATTGTTCTTGTTTTGATTGTAAAGCGTCCTTGAGTGTTTTGAAAGGCGCGTATAAATGAAATGTACAATACAATACAATACATGCTGATTTATATAGCGCTTTCACAACAGTGGAAGCTGTAACAAAGCGCTTAACAAAACAGTTAACATAAAGTAAAATAATATACACAACACATAACATAAAACACGGACAGTCGTGCAGTCCTAACCACTTTCCCCCCTCATACGCTTGTTGTTAAAGCAGTTTGAGATGAAAGAGGAGAGAATCAAAGTGTCCTTTCACCAGTGGATCAGAGACTTCATGCTCAAAATGTGCACACGTCGGCTACAAGCTAAGTTTCAAAGACAAGAAGCTGTAGCATCCAATGACGAAAAAAGATTGGTTCACTTCTCCTGTCCCATGCAAATCCATTCCAATTCCAAGCGGTGAATCTCGGTTCCAAATGCGCATCGGCATTCTGCGCCGACGCTCCTCTCTCCTCATCCTCAACTTCAGCAGCCATCCATCCAGCCGCACCAACGCAGACTGTCCAACAGCGCCGACATCTCCACTGAACAAAACGGGGCTGTGAAAAATGCTGCCCATTACAGGCGCAAAAAACACAAGCACCCCGGGGGCTGTCCAGCAGCGACAGTCAATGGCGCCGACATTCCTCCCAATCAAAATCTGTGCTAGTACAGGCGTGCTGCCGAGAAGGCGCAACCACCAAGCACAGATTCTTCTCCTTTGATGAATGTCGTGGCCAAAAAAACGCTGAAAACCGTCCACATCAGGTCCACACGACGAAACAACAAACATGTGACAAAACAAAAAGACAAAAACGACAAAAAAGAAAAAATTATTACACAAAAATGTAGAAGGTTTGAAAAAAAATGCTGACCGTAAAGTTTTTTTTCGAGGTAGAAATTCTCAGTCGGTCGGGTTACTGGAAACACACTACTTTTTTTTTCTACGCCTTGTGTGTTCTGCGGCATGATGTTTTACGCATCAGATATTTCAACGGAAAGGGTGCAGCAATACAGTTTCAACAAATCTCACAGGCCTTTCTTCATCATGTCGGTGGAAAAAAAGACTTGTTGCAGCTTTGCTGAGTTGCTTGAGAAGCTCTTTGTGGATTAAGTCAAGGCACTACTGGATGTGCACATATCACCGTGTCCAACATCATTTTATATTTTTATTTTCATCCATTTTGGAGTTGGATTCTGTTCCTCACCTCTTCTTCCGTTAAGACACACACACACACTCACACTCACACACACACTCGTGCACTCCATAAGCCTCCCTGACAGGGTAGTAATTGGGACCTGCATGTGTGTGTTTTTGTGTGTGTGCGCGTGCCCCATTGTGTTGCAGGGACCTGTCAAAGACAAGGTCATGGGATAATTTAATCATTAAAGACCTCTCCTCTCTCCTCTCCGGCTCGCTGACAGCACCAGAGATGTCGCGCGTCATCATTTAGCGTGTGTGTGTGTCTTTTGTGGTTTGACGTGCTTTTGTCCCGCTGTCTCGTCTTTCTTATCCTGTGGGCCGGAGGGCGTCGAGCCTCATCTGCGCCTCGCGCGTGGCCTTTAGTGCCGTACTTGTCACTTTTGTCGCCATAGTGACGTGACTGCAATGTTGTGTAATTTGCTAGCCGCGCAGTCAACAAATGGAGTAGATTAAAAGATCTGCTCATCAGTAAGTTGCGATTGAATTGTTATTTGGCGGTGCGAAAGGCACGACCAAGCAGATTTTTCTCAGGATGACGTTCACGTGGTGTTGAAAACATGAAGAAAGACACCAGTGACTTAAATGAAGCAAGCTATTTCCTCCGGAGACTCGTGTCATCTTTTTTCTTATGCTCCAAGAGACAAAAGTATCTAAACTTGCTGGTGTGTGTTTAAAATGACAGCTGTGTGGAATGAGAGCTAATGCCTTGTCCTCCACTGCCCCCTACTGCAGGTCTGATGACATGGAGAGTATGGTGAAGGTAATGAGCTCCATGTCCCCGTTTGTTTTCCTGATGTGAAGGAAATACACACACACACACACACGCGCACTAGAGAATTCAAAAGATAAAGCGTTCTAGACACAACATTCGTCCTCATGGAAGTGCTACAAAGAAAGATTACTCTAGCCGCCGGTCACTTGACAGAGACTGCCTTCGTTAACAACAAAGTTCAATGTTGAACTTTGCGTTAGCTCCAGTGCAAACTAGCCGAGCCTTTAGTTCCGATGGAGATCTAACGGCTCTTTGTTTCTTCAAACAGATAACCAAGCTCTTGTATGAAGACGAACGCTTCAGCAAAGCACTCACCAAACCGGCAGGTAAACTCTTGCCGCATGTCGGCCTTCACCTTTACAGCGTCGGCGGTTTGCACCTATAATTCAACTCCCATAAAAACTAGTGTGTGTGTATGTGTGTGTTAGAGTGAAAGAAATGCCAGCCTGGCCGCTGACACAGCACTGAGTTGTGTGTGTGTGTGTGGCCAGCGTCTAAAGGGCGTGAAATGTCTGCGGTAAAATGTGCGTTTGTGAGGCGTTAATGTTGCTGTGTGCGTGCACGAGCTAGAGCGAGGCCCAGTCCCCCAGTGCTGGAACTGGTGTGCGTGTGCTGGTGCAAGCGATGGAGATTGCTATCCGTGTCACTTCCCGTTAGACAACATCTGCGAGCCTTGCTCTGTATGCAGGTGGGCGGGCGCGTGTTCACATACGCATGTGTTGAAGTTAGCCACTGCTGTCAGCGCCAGCCAGCCATGGCACACACCGCGACCCCAAAGCAGCCTCTGTCAGCAGGATCGCCACGAAAATATAAACACACAAATGGATGCACTGACTGACGTGGTGGCAAATGAAATGTATTCCCTGGGCTGCTACTCAATGCGTGTGTGTGTGTGTGTGTGTGTGTGTGTGTGTGTGTGTGTGTGTGTGTGTGTGTGTGTGTGTGTGTGTGTGTGTGTGTGTGTGTGTGTGTGTGTTTTTCACATCCAGACACGGTCGCCTACTTCCTGTACAATCTGATGGACAGCATGTCAGAGAGCAATATGCATGCGCAGGAAGACAAACTGAGGAATTACTTCAACCAGCTGAAGGCGCAGGTACACACCTGCACCCACGTGTGAGACATGAAATGTGAACCTTTTTAGAAGAAAAAAATATTGGGGGGGGAATACTGAGAAGTACTGAAAAATCATGACTAAAAAAAACAACCCAAATTATGACATGTATATTGACGTATGCAAGAAAATAATTCTGATAAAAATATTATAACCAATACTACAACTTGGGACAAATAAAATACAAACATTGGAAAATAATAAAGGGAAAAAAATATGAGTCATGCACCGATACCGCTCCATTCAGACCAAATACATTTGAGCACTCATAGACACTGCACAAGGATACTTGGTCATTGAATTGAATTGAATACAACTTTATCGTCAAATGTGCTGTACGTATGTGTAACATACAGCACAGATGAAATTTCTTCCCTCTCATACCATTACATCCTGGAATTGTTCATTTTTTAAATGTATTTATGTTTTCTTTAACACGGCATACGTTTCACCAAAATGTAACAACGTGGCTGATGTCTTAAATGCATTTATTTTCGTTTTATTGAAAAATACAAGAGGTCTGAGATTTAAAAAACAACAACAACATGACGTCAAATTCCGCAATATTTGACCAAAACACAGCCAACAGGTTTCACTGTCACCTGGGCTGCCTTCCACCATCTTTCTTTGAAATGAAACGCCAGATCCACTTTTCAGCGTATCCTTAAGGTGCAGAGAATCATCACCTCACACACACACACTCTTTAAACTCGCTTTGACTTTATTTCCAGTGCTTCATCAAGCAGCCAGATTACCCGCTGCGAGCTGAGACTTCCAGACGTGTTCCGACAGATTAGTTCATGTTTCACAAGCTGCCTCTTAGCAATTCAGCTCCGTCTGCAATCCCGATATAAGTCGTACAGTAATCCACACCGTAAACATCTTGCTGTTAACATCTGCAGATTTTTAAAAAAGCATCTGGAGATGCTTAGTCTGCTTACAATGTCATTTCTTTGCCACCTTCATTTTTTTTCCCCCTCGTCATCCGCCCCAAGAGCATTTAAATTCACCTTTTAATTTCCATCCTCATTCATCCTTTAATTTAAATGCAAACTCTGTGGCAGCCCCTAATTGGCCCTCCGCGGCTAAAGTCAATTAAAGCTGCCGGACCAAACTTAACCACTTCTTACTTCTGGCTTCATTAATCTTCACCTCTTTTGCCCCTTGAACACGCGTGCTTTTAGGTTGATCCGTTGGTTGTTTGTTTTTATCTGACAGAACATCGTCATCTCGGCAAATATCTACAGAGGCGTCAGAAACCTGCTGGAGGCCTGCCACGCTCCGGAGCTCATCAAGGTACAAACGCACAGCACTTGATCACAGAGCCGCTGAATGGCAGCGCTGTTCGCGAGCGTGCTGATCCACGTCGGCGCACAAACATTTACTGAGCAGTCAGGTATGTGCCGCTACTCAGAAACGAGCTAGCGCTGTTTGTTGACGCTCATTTGCTAAACCCAATGCGGCTCTGCTCACCGTTTGTCATGGAGGCGAGGGGCGCAGAATTTGGTGCGGTTGTGTTATTTTGTCATGACCTCACTGTTACATCACAGTGGGGCAAAATTCTGAAGGACTTGCATGGTCATATTTTGGGGGGGGGGGGCAATTAACAAAAGATTGACTTCCTAGTGTTTTTCCACAACTGTAGGGCGTGCGGGCGCTCGAGTGAGCAATCTGCTTGTATGCAAAGAATTAAAAAAAAAAGGAAGTCTGACCTGACTCTGCATATTGACCTCGTGCGTCTTTGTGTCAGGATGTGATCGCGCTGGTGGACCCAAACGAGCAAACGGCGCCCCGCCTGAATGTAAGTGGGACAACGGTGTTCGGCTTTTGATTGATTTCTTTGTTTTCATCTCTTTCTGAGTAGATTTGACCTTTGTGTTTGCTCACCGTCAGGGACTTGAGGGGAAAGTGCCATTTCTGGAGGCGAAACTGGCCGAGCTCAAAGCGGAAAACAAACCTCTGGCTTTGACGCTGAAGCAGGTCATCCAGGCTCTCTCGGCTGAGGAGGTACACTGCTTCAGGGTTGTTTTTTGATATCACTTTTTAATGCCGGCAACATGACACCTCTGCCTCTGGTGTACGTCTGACCGGCAGTTGGCCGGAAACATTTTGATGGAAAATCTGTTGCAAAATGTGAACACAAAGGAGACAGCATATACCATACCATGTACAAACTAAAATAGGAGGCAAATGTCGGACCGTTTTCGGGAAAATACAAGAATATTCAGAATACCAAAAAGAGGAAAGAAAAACAATGAATTCATGAAAAGTATCACAAAGTACACAAGAATATAAAAAATAGAGAGCAGCCTTTCGATGAAAAATGACCCGTGGAAGTCATTCTCAAGATGATCAAGAAGACATTCATACCTTCACGGCAGAACTTGATTGCGGTACTACATAGTCATTTTTATTCACTGAACTTTTTCACAGTTTTAATCACGACTAATAAAGTGCACCCCTCTTCAAGATTGTCGTCATCCTTCACTGCTTTTTGCGTTGATTAGCTGGATGAAATCACACAGTTGGCAGCCGTTCAGATGAGCTGCGTGGTCCATCTCGTCTTAAAGTTACCCACTCTGCCTTTGAAAATGTGATAGATTTTTACAATTTTTATTTTATTTTTTGGGGGGGGGCTTTACAAGGTAACTAATGATGCAAAATGCATTGCATTGTGCTGTGAAGGGTCTGCTGTATTTTTAATGGCCAAGCTCTCCTCTTAAGAGCCTCCGCCTCTTTGCAGAACCTGCAGCGCGCCCTCGAGCTGAAGCGGCAACACCAGGACGAGATGAGCCTGGGGGCCTACGCCGTCCTCATCAACCTGTGCTGCCGCCACAACGATGCGGAGGAGGCGCTCAACCTGAAGAGGGAAATGTGCGTCAAGCAGGATACGCGCACGCCACGCACACGCATGACGCCGCAACCATTAAAGTTGAACTTGATCGCTATCGGGAGAGACATTAATGCAAGGTCCGGCCGGCCCGCTCCGTTGACTGCGTCAAACGCAGGAAAGCACCTCGCCCCCCGCTTCCCGTTTCTTCCATCCGTCACCTGCTCCCCACATCTGACTACAATACGATGAGCAGAATACATGAATCCCCAATGTCTGTCTCTCTCCGTTCTCCTTCCTCAGGAGCCGTCAGGATTCATCCGTGGCGCTTGATAGCAGTAAATACATCGCACTTGTCAAGGTGCTCGCCAAAAATGGCCGAGTGGAAGGTAAGCTTGTCGCCACGGAGTTCTCTCTCCCAGTCATTCGGTTACTCTCGACTTCCGCATCCTTGCACTGAGACGCCGGCCGCTGAACAGTCGCCCTTCACTTTCAAACTGCCACAGCTCTTTTCTCACCGGACTGATAAACGTTGTGATTTTGAGTTGCATCGCAGGTGCAAAATCAAAACCGGTCAAAGCAAGAATCGGATCGTGTTGAATTGTACCCAACACCGGATCTTGGATTGAAGATTGAAGTGTACAGTTGCCAACCAGGGTTCGCGGGAATGTCAGAAGATAAAATAGCATACGTAGCCGCCATCTCTGCTTGAGCAAGGAAAAAAAATCTGAAAGTTTCAAAGATTGCAGTTGTCTTGCACTGCAGGAAATGTACAGCTTTTGAAAGCTATTTTGAGTTGAGGTTGGTTTTTTTGGGGTGGGGGGGTAGTCTAAAAATGCAAAAACAACAAAAAGCATGCAAAAATATTTGGCCCCCAAAAATTGGATGAATCATTTAAGTTTGACAACCGATATGTATTTGACAGGAATATCAGACAAAAATGCGTCAATCGTGAATGAAAAATGCGAAATTATTAGGAAAAAACGTATTCCACATATAAAACCTGTAGCAATACATAAAAAAATTAACATCCTAAGATATTATTAGACAACACAACATTCACGAATATTAAAATGTACATAATTTGGTGAAATACAAAGATACAAGTATTGCATATTGGACAAGAAAACTAATTTCCCCCTTGAATTGATTCAGCCCAACTTCAGTGACGATTGTTGTATGTCAATCTGATTTTTTTTCTCCCTTTCATTTATTATTTTTTTTATGTATGGCGGGACCCTTGCTGTTATCAGTTCAGTCTTTTTCTTTTGTTTCTTAATAGTCACTCGTGCTCTACGGAAAAATGTTAAAAGTGTGTGAGTGCCTCTGCGCCTGTGTGTGCGCGCGCGTGTGTGCGTGTCTCTCACCGGTCCGCCTGCCTCCCTCAAAGCATACAAATTAGCCAAGCATTTTCAGAATGCTACGGTGAATTTCCTTCTGCTCATCGAGGAGCCAATTACCATCAGTGCTGCCGCTTTGCTTTCTATTTTTTTCTCTCTTTTTATTCACACAATGACAGCCAAATGCTTCCCGTGTCTGTCCTCTGTCCTCCCTCCTCGCACGGCCGTTTGACATCTCCAGATACACACGCGCACACACACAAATGTGCACGCACCCCTGCATCAGAGAGAAATGAGAGGGGGAAAATTACAGGACTCTGTGCATTTTTGTGGAATTATTGAAATCCGCCTTGATGCTCATGGCAGATCATGTCCACCAAAGTGCCTGAGTGGTGTGTATACACACACACACACACACACACATTTGCATGTGAATTCAAGCAAAAGGTATTTGTTGGGCGCGACAGTTGGAGTGTCCGTCTGCACGTGGTGGCTTGTGCATAGGCCGCGCTAAAGCGTTGGCCATTAGCCTGAGTGCGCGCAACGGGCGAGACGCTTGTCGCCCACATTAGCACACTTGGCTAACCTTGATGTTAGCGCCCCCCCTCCACCCTCACCCCCGCTCAGGCACCGGCGGGCTTGCCGGCGCGCAGCGCACACACCGGGCCCCAGATGACGATCATGTTGACCGGCGTGGTTTTTATCACCCTCTTTTACTGTAGTTGAACTCGTGCCTGTTAACTTCTTCACTTTTGACTTTCCTCCTCGTCTAATCAATGAATTTACGTCTGCTGCGTCTTGGACCTTTGTTCAAAACGTCTGTCTTCACATCTGCTTCAAGCCTCTTTGTCTGACGATTGTATTTTATGTCTGGATGCCTCGTTCATCTTGATAGTCGGCTAAGAGAGCTAATATAGATACATACAGCATGGGTTGCCTGCATTATAAGGGTTTGAATTTTTGGCGGCTCCAGACATACAGCCAACCCCGCCATAGATGAAAGTAAATAAGACAGAACAAGCATGTTTTGTAAGTCCTCTTTTGCCGGCCCTAACTGCCATCGAGCCTTGAATTTCGCATTTAATAAACAACTGTCAGTAGGTTAGAAAACGATTCACGTCTTTCCGACGTTTTAGTCAATCTTTGGCCTTCAACTGTGTCAAGCATGCGGTCTACTGCCAACAGGAGAGACGGAAGTAGTCCCCCAAGCAAACAACTCCAAGAGGTTATGGTGAAAAGCTCACAAAATAGGAGACACTGCCTCCGTCTTCCGCTTGTCTTGCCTTTCTCTATTTAACTACACCTCTCCATCACCACTTGTCTCTTTGACCTGCCCTTGGCCTTCACTTCGCCTGTCGTTCTTTTCCGCCACGCGCTGCGAGTCGGTCGTCTTTGTCTCTTTTCGCCTGCTCCCGCGTCAGGGAGCATTAGATGAACCACCGGACTGTGTGATGTTAGTTTGCCTGTCCTCCTCCCTGTCTCCTGATGCTCGCTCGCGTGCACGTGTGAGTGGTCTGGCTCGCTTTGCCGGCCCAGATGCTTGGCTGAGCTGATGGTTATGCATACTGGCGAGACGGGCGGGTAAAAGCGACGGCGGATGCCCGCCGGGAAGCGCGGGGGTGGCTTGAATGGTGGATGGACCGCTCCATTTGGCCCCATCAGCTCCGAGCCATTGGCCTGGGTGATTAGCGGCTGTGTCACAGGGTGATGGAGAGCGCGGATCGGAGACCGCGGACTTTAGTTGGGGGTGAGAACTGAGGGCGTTGATCCACCAGCAACACACGCGTGACCGTGGAAATGAAAGGTGAAATTCAAGGGGGGCGACAGGACATCCAAGGGAAGGGCGAGAGTTTTCGTCTCGCTTATCCCCAATGCATTATAATTGCCATTTTGTACACACACATATACACGTGTGTGTGTGTGTGTGTGTGTGTGTGTGTGTGTGTGTGTGTGTGTGTGTGTGTGTGTGTGTGTGTGTGTGTGTGTGTGTGTGTGTCCGCAAAACACAAACGCGTATGTGTGTGTCCCCGCAAAACGTATAAATGCGCGCGTGCGTGCGTGTGTGTGTGTGTGTGTGTGTGTGTGTGTGTGTGTGTGTGTGTGTCCCAAAAAATGAGAAACCACATTATAAGACAAACAGCTAGCAGTTTCTCATGTTAAATCTGGTCCTGTCGACACACATGTGTAGCAAACTGAGAATTTTTCTGTATCCTGACATGCTGAACAATGGTGTATTCCTAGTTCAGATGCCGGTCCATTGCGTTTTCAAGTTCAGCCACACCTGCGTACTGGAATCCTCACAGCTATTCTGCGCACGTTCGCGCCGTGCCCCTCGGTCACGGTGTATAGATGAGTATCTGGTTTGGAAAGCGGCTGTATCGCTATCAACCCATTAGCAGCTGTCTAAATAGATGGTAAATGCATCTTAATGACTTTATCCTCGTAATACGCACGCATGTGTGCACACTCCCCTGTTCAGCCCCCCCCCCCTCCTGTGTTGGCCAGATGGGTGCGCGGCGAGGAAAATAGCCCTGCATTTCCATGCAAAATGGACGGGCCCCTCATCCCGTTTCCAGAGGTCTCGTCGAGGCCGCGGCAGGCCCTCGGCGCCGCGTGCCTATAATTTAGCGGCCAGCCGCGTGCCTATAATTTAGCCCGCCCCCACCCCTTCTCCGCCTGGCCAAGGCGAAAAGATGGCCTTCGTCGTAGGGGTCCCCTAATTGTGGTCTCGTTTCGATAACCGCACGTAGCAATTAGAGCAGAGTTGGCATTATCCGGGGTTGCATTTGCATCCCCTGCTGCGAGCAAAATGCTGTTTTGATATGGATTTGTTTTCCCTGCGTGGAATTAGCTAAGAGGGCCTTTTATGAAAGCATTTGCGCGCCAGACTTTTCCTTTGTTTTCGGATCGCATGTGTTCATTTGTTGCTCTTTGTGTCGTCTGGCGGCTTCCTCTCCAGAGGCCGTGGACATCCTGAAGGAGATGAGAGAGAAGGACGTGATGCTGAACGACAACCACGTCACCATGTTCTTCCACGCCCTCAGCGCCGCAGTGGCCAACGGTGGCGCCCCCGTGGTCCGGCGCCTTCAAGACACCATCTTCACGCTGGGACTGGCCAAGCCCAGCGCCAATCTCTGCGCGCCGCTGGTCAGCGCCTACTTGAACAGGTAACGCCAACTCGCCCCTTTGCTTGCAGCCCATTGTGGCGCCGCATCCATTCGGCATGTGTTGGATGCCTGCGAGTGTGTACCTGGGCCCGCCGCTCATAGCTGTGATCATAGCCGAGGTTATGTTCCGGTTCAGCGCCTCAAACGGATGAGAGGATGTGGAAATTGCTCATTTGCGTACGTTTTTGTGTTCCCGAGTGCATGTGGCTTTGTTGTTTTGGACTCGGCAGCTGCAACATCTCCCATGGTGTGTGTGTGTGTGTGTGTGTGTGTGTGTGTGTGTGTGTGTGTGTGTGTGTGTGTGTGTGTGTGTGTGTGTGTGTGTGTGTGTGTGTGTGTGTGTGTGTGTGTGTGTGTGTGTGTGTGTGTGCGCGCGTGCACGCTTCTCCATGTCAAATGCAGATCAGTGTTATCAAACATTGGCCGCAGGGTCACTCGTATCGGCCCGCCTCCTCAGCGCCTCTGTGCCATTCGCCTCCCGCGCGCGCGTGTGTATGTGTGTCTGTGTGCTCTATTTGTCAGAGTAGCTTCTAAGTGGAGCAACTCATTAGCATGTTAATGATGTACAGAGCGCTAATTGCCAGATTTACCCCAGCCATGCCGTTCGGGGACTCGCAAACACACAGACGCCGTACACGTACTTACATTGCGTGTTTGCCTTGGAAGTAGTACTTTGCAGGTGTTCCCCAGGCCACTGTTAATCTTTGAAGTAATTCCACCACAAGCGGTTGCCCGGTTCACTTGTTAATGGCTGCCTTGGCGAGATTAGTGGGCTAATTTACTCCCGGGTCATCAGCAGTAAACCAAAACAAACACACGCCGACGGGTCTCATTCAAAAGCCACCTTGCGCACCAACAGAACGCAGGTAGCGTTTCCTTTAAAGGTTGGGGTTTTTTGCACATGGTCCTCGGGATATGACAGAGTTTTTGGTACCTCCCGTTTTAACGTATTGCAATGTGTCCCTTCCACCAAATGTTTTATTTCACCACAGTATCGTTGGGATCTGTAAATCCTGAACTAGTTTGAATTTTCCACTGGCGGGCTTCAGCCAAACCATTGGGGTCCGGACCACATGGCTACTTGGAATTCTTCAGACATATTTCCACTAAGCGGTTTTCAGTTCACCAGCTTACAAATTGGCTCGGGCAGAACATGCAAACGAATCAAACCCTGCGAGGCCGACGTGCTAACTGGTCGCCTGCCATGCCGCCCGCTTCCCCCGTGTGATTTCTTGGCCCAGTGGCTGTATTCAAATGTTTTGGTGTACTTCACAACTTCAGACTTGAGAGAAGGATGCCACTTGTACCCTTGGCTTGGTTTTATTCCCATCCAATGTTCCATTCAAAAGTTGTGAAAAATATCATTTCCTCCCCCACGCCCCCTTGTGTCAGTGGTTTGCAATGCAAGGTAAGGCTCATTATCTTTTCGCGGTCCAATCTAGCCCCAAACATTTGACTCAAACTTCCCCGATGGGGGGGAAGTCCACTTCCTCTCTTCTTCTGTTATTTTCATTCCGTCACTCAGCGGACAAGCCGATTGTTGGGAGGAGGCGAAGGCGGCGCGCCGATACACAAGGACAAAGCCGGCATCGGTCCCGCCCGCGCCAGTCTCATCCGCTGCGTCGCCGCTTAATGACTTAATGAACACTTGTGCAACAGATTAGCCCTTGACAGCCCATCATACGCGCCGCCCCGTTAACCTTCCTGCCCGTCTGCTGCGTATTGTCTGAGCTAACCCGCTTCCACTCTGTTTGGCAGCCGGCGCTGGCCGCCACTTGTTCTGGAAGTGATGAGCGACAGAAAATGCCAATGAGCGGGGAGAGGGCAGGACGAGGACAGGCATGCTAATCATCCGAGTCGGAGACGCTCTCGCTGTGACAAATGTATACTTTTTAGGTTGGCAAGCACACGAGCATCTCTCCTTGAGCGATACAGTGACAACATTTTTTGTCGTCATTCGGAGCAAATGTTGGATTTGGAGTCATTTGTTCCACATTCCAAACGGCGTCATAAAAATTTGCCCCAGCAATAGTTTGGAGTTCATGTTTTGACTTGACAGCGGATGGTCAGGTTGTGGCAGCATAGCCCAAATTTGGATGTTTCTTTTATTTATTGTCCGAAACTGGATTTATGTCAGAATTACACGTGTCTCTGTCATTGTCAGGAAAAGCCTGCTAGAACAGCTAATCTTCATTTGGAGTTGATCAGAGTGACTTGAAAACGGTGGCAGGAGTGTGTCCTTCCTCCCAATGTACATGAGTTGGAATGTGATTTGTTCACGTTGAACACTGCCACTGTCCCGAGTTGATCGAGGGTGTGCACGCACATCAGTGCAACCGCATCATCTCCAATGTGTTCCATTTCCCCTCAGGATTTTTTGTTCTCACGCTATTGGTGGAAAATCTTTTGAAAGGATCTCTCTTGGTCTCCCTTCCTGTTGGGGGAGTTTGCTCCGCAACCATGTAGCATGGGCTTTGGAAGAACCCTCTTTCCTGAGGCGCCGACTGTCATTTTTGGACAACAATCTCTTTGATGGCATGTCTCTCTGCAAATGTCCCTAACAGCAGGCTAGTGGTGTCATGATCAACAGCTCATTTGTCTTCTCCAGACAACCACCCGTCGTCTCCAGTGCGAGGACAGCGAGCGGCTTGATCACGGGCCTGCCCGTCTTTGTCACACAAAAGAGGGCAGCAGAGCAAGAATGAGGCACAATTAGCTTGCTTGTCTAATCCTTCAGGTTTCCACCAGCAACCTCGCGCGTGTGTGTGATGTGATGTGTGCACACACACACACACACACACGCGCACCCCGGGTCTTAATTGGCTGGCAAGTAGCTGACATGCAACGCTAAGGACAATAAGAGGGCTGTGCTATGGTAAATTGTAATGCAAAATGACATTTAAATTGTAAGGGAGGGGGAGGGGGTGGTGGATGATCCATCATTTGACCTGCTTCGCTCTTTTTTTTTTTGCGAGAAAGGGGGAGGGAGTAATTGCAACGCCAGGCCAAGCGATGGCTTTTTTTGGAGATCTATCGAAGGGACGTACAGTATGACGGCGGCGAGGCGAGCCCCTCGATGAGAAAGAAAAGGAGTGCGTGGCCAAAATGTCGGCGCCGTATTGTTCGATCACTCTTGAGTGACATTGCTGAAAAGAGTTGTCCTCCTTCATCTCCCTCATCAGAAATGCACTCACCGTTGCCTCTCCATTGGTGGCACAGAAGGTGAATTCAAGGCCAGACCTGCTTGCTCTCTGGTTTATTTACAAAATCGCGCACGCACAAATCAACCTACATCACTGTATCGTTTGAACGTTTCTCCTCACTCGCCATCCAGGCGTTGACCTCTGTGTGATTGACATGGTAATTACCCAATCAACAGAGTGACAGCAGCGCTGTCACAGCAGTGCCGATCGAAGTGAAGCGGTCCACCCCCCCTCCCCCGTTCCCGCCCTCCCTCCCTCAGCTTGTCTTCGGCCCTGCCGCCGCTCCGTTTCTTGATCAATCAATCCATCTATCGGGCAAGCTTGTCTCGTCTGCGGGTTGGTGAGTCCGTATGCCAGGCTGTGAGCTGAGTCAGGAAACGAAGGCATTTTTGAGAATCGAAAACAGAGTTGCTTAAACATTTGATTTTGAAAATGTCAACTTGAGCTCATAGATTCGCCAAAAACAAAAAAAAAGGATGTGGATGTTAAATGTGCATGGTTTATTTGAATTAACACGTCGTTCATTCTCATTTTACGTTATATTTTTCATAATTAATGATTTGTTAACTGTGCTGCTTTGTTTTACTATTGTGAATTACAGTACATGTGGGCTCCTCCTGAAATTTCCCCTGAAAGCCGAATCTTCCCAAACTTCTCGACATGAGCGTATTGACCCGTTACAGCTCCGTCACGCGAGCGAGCCTCGACGGACGGCAAAAGTGAACGACTGCCAAATCAAAGTGGATGTAAAACGATTCAGCGCCTTATTTTTGCCCGCGGAGCCATGACGTCATGTCCACCGCCAAATAGTTCTTCTGCTGAGGCTGTGACGTCACGCGCGAAAGCTGAATATTTTCGCTTTCCTCTGTGACGAGAGCCTTAATGCTGGTTTGAATTCAATTTCCATTGATATCCTGTAAAGAAAGCAAGTTTTAGAATTCCAACAAATCAAAGGTTGTGAAGGCGGGAGCAGATGTGATAGTGAAGGTAAAAAACAACAAAAAAGTGATGGTGGTGATGACAAGAGAAGCAAAGAGAAGTTGGAGAAGAGAAGCTCAAGAGCGGCCCTTTTGTCCGCTGAAAGCCGGTCCGGAGAGACATTAGCCCTCCGCTCACCGGTGCACGATTGTGTGAGAATGATGGATTGAGGCCAAAAGGCCTCCTCACCTGTAGTTGTGCTGTCACGCATTAAACGGCCCGTATTGTTGCAGCGGGTCATTGTGCTTGAATGCCCGGGGCGCGGGGTTAATGCTCTGTATTTTCTCCCCATACATCCTCAACCGATTGCGCGGCTAACTCGCTCTCTCTCTCTCTCTCTCTCTCTCTCTCTCTCTCTTTCTCTTTGTGTTTTGGATGGCGTGTCGGCAGTAATGACCTGTCGGGCGCTCTCGACGCAGCGCTGGACTGTCAGAAGCGCTACGGCCACCTGCCGCGCATCCACGACATCATCGTCAGCCTGGTGGAGAAGGGGGACACTGAGCTCCTGCAAAAAGGTCTCAAAGCAAAATTTTCTTGGCCCCTTACCGTCATTCGGGACGTTGAAGAACTTTTGTCTGTAGGCCGCAAAGGTGACCTTTTTTCAAGTCGCTCGTCCCCATCGTTGGTCATTCTTTTTCAATTCAACAAAAACAGAGGCATTTGATTTGTCTCTCCGAATTTGGTGTCATGTTGAGGGACAATGGGTGTCTAATGGTGGCTGCTCAAAATGAAATCTCCAAACGCTAGTGTAAGCGGGATATATCTGCCGGGACTTCCAGAAGTCGCTCGATCATTCCGCCCCCGTACTTTGACCTAAATCGACGAGACACCCAACTATTGAGTTGTGAGAAAGCGGGAACAATGACGGCTAATCCGGTGCTCTAATTTTTTTGATCTTTTATGGGAAGTTGGTCCTTCTTTCCGAAATTTCCGCGAGCAAATCCTAACCCCCCCGAAAACTCATGTGACTAAAAAAAGGAAAGACGGCATTCCCTCCACATCTGTTAGACGGACGGGCCTGCAGCAACACAAGAATGTTATATTTTCCCCAAAGTTCACGCAGTTATGTTGCGCCATTTATTTATCTCTGCTTATTTCTCCTTTGTCATCGTGTCTCACGGTGTACGAAAAGATCAACTTGAATGTGTGGTTCTGGAGTGCATCTCCTCATTCGCCCCACAGACTCCCTGCACTCAAAGGCCCTCTCACCTGTCGCTCCTGTGTCCACCATTAACCCCCCCCCCCCCACCACCACCACCACTCCCCCCTAAGTTGTTTCCATTCAGTGTTTATTTGAGCAGCCCAAAATATGCTCCAGAGTTTCTATCTCTTGCGGAATACACTGTCAGCCACAGGACAGCGAGAGTGTGTCCAAAAAAAAAAAAAAAGAGCAAGAGAGCACCATTGTTTTGTTTTGTTTTGTTTTGGAAATAACCTTTGGCACTCTTGTCATCCTCCCTCAGCCATGGACGTGGTGAGCCAAGAGCGCGGAGAGATGACCATGCTTTACGACCTGTTCTTCGCCTTCTTGCAGACGGGTCGCTACCGGGAGGCGCGCAAGATCGTCGAGGTAAGAAAGTAGAAAATACAGCACATGAACAAAAGAGAATTTTTACAATCAGTTTTTCATTCCCAATGGGGTCATCATAAAGTATTTTGCTCGCTCTCGCTCTCTACCTAGCTCTGTTCATGGTTCTCTCTCTCTCTCTCTCATCTGAACTTAAATGTGATGATTCATCAGAGGCAAATGAAATGTGAGCTAAGTCACATTTAAGAGTGTGAGAATTTCAAACGCATTCCAGTGACAAGAAAGTGTGCTCAGTTTATTTTTGTTTCCCCTCTGGAAAAGATTCAATTTTTCATCTCCATTGAGTTGTACAATTTAGAGGTCATGTTCATGGTGGAAAACATTTTGAAATGACTTTTGATGCTCTCATTTATTTCAAAAGAAGTCCAAGTCCAGGAAATAACTTGATGGATGAAAACTTGCCAGTTTTTGTTTTTGTCCAAATTGGTTGTGTATCCTAGGCCTCATGTCTTTGAGGGATTGTCTTTTTTTTGTAGGCCCTGTTGTGACCTAGATATACATGTTGCATGCACGTTTATGCAACCTTGTCCTGTCAGAAAGCTCCGAGATTAGTGTCAAAGAGAGGAAAGGCGGGCCGATGAGAAGCGAGTGACACGCGGATGAACTGCGCGCTTACAAACTGGGTATCGGCACAGGGAGATTGACGAATAAACAGATCAGGACATGAGACATCAGAGGGAACAAGGCCATTATGTTGTCTCAACAGATTGAAGAATGTCCCCGTTCGTGCGCACTAAAAGAGGGATTTGGGCCTCTTGAGGATTTCCCGACCCTCTGAAGCGCTATTGACATGCTATTGTGTCTATACAGCCCTTATCCTACTTACAACGGCGTGAGCTCAATGCCAACGGGGTGAGTGTGTGTGAGAGCGAGAGTGGCAAAGCCTTATTACAGATTGCAGATGAACATACAAACTGTCAAGGATGTTGGTGACAGACATCGGTTTGAACCCTCAGAGGTGGCTCCCCCAACGCAAATGCGCCTGCGCACGCAAACACACACACACCCTCCATATGTCAGGCTCAAGGTTCATCACATTCCCTCAGAGGGTATTGAAATATGCTGCACCATAAATAATGAAGCGATAAGGTGCCCGCTCATTGAAGAGGGAGTAAAAGCAGCTTGACAATATAGATTAAAACATTCATTGTTTGAGTTGTGCTGGATGTTCTTGTTAGTGTTAAATAAGTCATTGGTAACAAGTAACAATGTCTATGAATGAATGAAAGAAAAAAAAATCAATATAATTTTTTTTTATAACTTAGCTCATGAATTAATCGGCACACAACAATACGTAACTTTCTGCTACCATAACCACTCACAAAAAAAGGTTTCGAAATCTCTGGTCAAGCAAGCGCAGCTCTCGGCTGTCAACTATCATATCTTTAATACTTGAGGCGATAATGGATAGTTGGGTTGCACTCATTAAAACGGAAAAGGCACAAAACGTGCGGAGAAGCACAGATAAGCGCCAACGTCAATGGAGAGCATGTCAAGTGGCGGTCCCGGTGAGTGGTGGCTCTCTTCGGGCTGTGTTTGGTATAATTGCCAGCTGATTAATCACAGCTAATTAAATGTAATGATAGAGAGAGGTGGCCAATTTTGTGCTAAATGCTCACGGTTAGGTAGCGGATCGTCATGAGGCCTATTATTGTGGCGTGTGCATGCGCGCGTGTGGTCAAGGTTAGATAGCATTGCCAAAGAGCGACGAGTCATTATGTGTTTTGATGCAAGCTCGTGTGTTGCAGCGGGTGCTTAAAATGGGGACCAACGGAAATTAAAACATTACAACAGGAAGCAAGCTGCTGTGAGGCGTCGGTGAGCTGAGAGTTCTTTCCTTAGATGGAGACACATTTTTCACAATTTGAACTCAACATGGGGATGCGAACAGATCCCCCCAAAAAAAGGTTGCCTTCTACAAAATTAATTACAGATTAGACCCCGGGGCCTGAGAGATTCCAAACAAGGTGCGTGCGTGCGTGTATTTGCACGTGGAGACCGACAAACAAAATAAAAAGGAATTGAAAAGATGGGAACACTTGCACTGGGCTTTGGTCTCTAAGAAGATTAGACAGACTGAGGGAGAGAGTGAGTGCGACACATTTTAATTTGTCCCTTTGGCTGCTCGGGTAAGCGCATAATGCTTCTGCCTGGGATGGATGGATGGATGGGGGGCGCAGAAGGAGGAGAAGGAGCAAGAGAGATTTGCAGGAAGAGGCTGGGATTGAGAGAGATTGGGAGAGGAAGCAGCAGTAAGGGATGAAGCCTGCCAATCTTTTCTTGATGGTGCTCCCATCAAAAAGGGCCAGCAGGAATTGAGCGGCGTTGATCCCCTTCCTCCTTCCCTCCCTCCCTCCCTCATTCAGATTAATTTCCTGTCTTTTTTTTTTTTTTAACCCCCCCTGCTCTCAGATTACCACTGAGAGACGAGAGGGTGGTCTCTCAATCCTAGTCTTATTCGGATTTTATTCCGGCCCCAGTAGACCGATGAAATCCTGATCGCTGTTCTGTCGTCATAATCACCTTGTCACTCCACATATCAAAGTAAATCTGTGCTACGCCGACACTGAGATCAATCTACGTCAATAATAATAATAATAACCGTATTTGACTGCCGGTTGGACCGTGTCGTCCTGCTCCCCAACACAGAACGCTTTGTTTCAAATATGATTTCACGTCCACATTCGAAACTTGCCTCATGTGTCTTGTTTTGAGAAAGGAAAACAAATGATTGGCTGACCTGTTCAAATCGGCTTCTTGCATGAGACTAGCCATGTTTTAGAAAGTGGCATCAAATCCTTAGCCTTAACCCCCGCCCTCCGTTCATAGACTCCTGGACTGAGGGCAAGGCCAGGGCGTCTGCAGTGGTATGCTGAGAAATGCATCACCAACCAACAGGTAACACAATCACCAACACACTGCAGCACGGATTCAATGCAAAATGATGATGAAACTTGCAATCTTTTTGCCCCTGAGATGGAGGTCCTGGAGCAGATGGTGGACATGACCTCCAAGTTATTTGAGTGCGACCGTGATGAGATGTACAGTTACCTCCTCCGTCTGTGCAGTAAGTCCCTCTTCTATTTGTTGTGGTTGGGGACCGAAGCGGAAAAGCGTGGCGTGACTGCAGCGGTGCTGATTGGGCCATTACAGCCGATTGTCAACAAATTACAAATTCTTATCTTGCCTCCACGACAGCATAGACAAGGATGGAGTCCGTTGATCAGATTCGTGGCTTGATTACCCTCTTGTCAACGTGACCCTCTGCCACCAAGGCCAGCACTCCTCTCTTTCAAATTGAATTATTTTATTCCTGCCCCTCTACTAGAGGAGACTAACGACTGGCAGAAGGCGGAGGCTGTGTGGACCAAGATCCAGGAGGAGAACGTCATTCCCCGGGAGAGGACGTTGCGCATGCTGGCCGACGTCCTCAAGAATAACGGCCAGGAGGTGCCCTTCGAGGTGCCCGAGGTAAAATCTACACTGCTTCCTGACTTCTGTGTTCTTTGCACTTGCAAAGGTTTCGGTTCATCAATCCAATTTTAATATCACCCAGAGACTACCCAAGAAAAAAAATCCCAAACTACCTGTTCCTATGGTAGTTTTAGATTTTTAAATCACAAAGTAACTGGGGTCTAATGACAGTTTTGGGAAAGCGGAGTTCAATTTCACAGGCAATACCCTAGCATGACATTTGTTGAATCAAGAAATCACGTCAATAGAATCAGTCAGGCAAAGTGAAATAGGCTACAAGATCTCAAGAAACAAACCCATCATGCCACCAGCCAAAGAAATAAAACAAAAAAACGTGAGTGAGTCTGGAAAAGGTTCCTAAGCCACTTCCAAGACTGCGGGGCTCCCTTGAACCACTGTCAGAGCCAAGATCCACAAGAAAGGGGTCTCGCATGATCCTCAACACTTGGGGGGGTCCTGTCGACTGATGAGTCAATAATTGAACTTTTTGGAAAATGTGCCGCTCATTACGTCTGGGGTAAAAAAAAATGGCACTGCATTTGATCAAAAGAACATCATGCCAGCAGTGAAGCATGGTGGTGGCAGTGTGATGGTCTCGGGCTGCTTTGCTACCTCAGGACCAAGACAACTTGCTGTGACTGACGGGACAATGAATTCTGCTGTCTCGCTGAAAATCTTCGTCCAACCATCAAATTTCACCCCAATTTAATTTATTAAAGCACATACCAAAAAAATAATAAAATAAAATCCGAAACGACCTGCCCCTTTGTGTAAAAGTAATTGCCCCCTGAACCTAGTAATGGCTTGTGACACCCTTGGCAGCAATAACTGAAATTGTGTGCGATAATTGAGACTGCATTTTGTATTTCCTTGGGTTGTCTCTGTGTGATTTTCAAATTGGTTTGAACAAATGAAATCTTTGTGTGTGTGATAAATATGCAAAGAGCACCGAAATGAGGAAGGGGGCAAATACTGTTTCACAGCACGATATGCTATAGCCTGCGCATCGTGCTAACTGTATTAAGGAAATTATTCAGAAGAATAATAGCCAGAAGGCTCCTGGTGGGAAAAGGATGCGGCGGAGTAGAGAAATCTTGAGATTCCCAGGAGCATTGGAGGAATTGAAACACGCCTGCGGTCTAATGTGACACATCAACACCAAGTTGAACACACATTATACTGTAAATGGAAAAAGACAACTACTTTGATGAAGTTCAGATAGAGTCTCTCATCTGGAGCCTCTGCTGCATATTGTTGTTGTTTTGAACATTTTCTGTGCTCAAGAGATTTATTAACCCGAATCAGCACAAAATATGTGGCCAGGGATTTTGCCGTGAATTACTGTCGTCAGTGACCCGAGTCTCCACCCTTTCTGAATCATTTCAATTCAATTTTGTGGTGACGACTGCAATGGCACGCAGTGGAGCACAGACCCCCGCCTAAGGCCAATGCATGCTTTACTACTTTTGAGTGGAAAAACATAATTGAAAAAGCCTGGACCGGATGACAACTAGCGTAAAGACTGCCAGAAATATCGAACACTGCACAAGTAATTGACAGAATGGTTTACAAGTGTCAATGGAATCCTCAAGATGGCAGGAAAGCACGACCTCGGCTAACCTCAGGAGTCCGTGGCACCAAGATGCCAGAAAATGGCAGCCTTTAGACTGACCACAGAAAACGCAGACTAGGTGAATTTCCCGGGAGATAACCGAGCATAGGGCTGCAAACCTTTGTCAATTTGTGAATGGCCAATTGCGACTACGCGCGCGTTGACGAGCTTGGGGGGGGCACCAAGTTTGGTCACTGCCCTGTCTTTTGTCCCCCCCCCCATGCAAGTGGACTGTAACATTGAAGTGTCCATTGATTTGATTCAGACCGCAGGCGTATTGCAAATACTTATCCAACAAAACGTGTCCTCATACCGATGCGCGTCACAATCACTCATTTCAATATCCAACCGTCAAGTTGAATAATTAGCGGCCAGCTCACTGAATCACTGAAAGAGCATGTTGACCTCACCCCCTCTTGTCTGTATCAAGAGAGCCCCTTCAAATGTGAGGGGATGTGCATAAACCCTCTTAGGAATTGCTCCATATGCCCTCGCTATCCCCCTAACCCTTCCCCCCCACAGTTTTTTTTTTAAACCTCTGTTCATTACATGAAGCAGAGCAAACAGGATTGCAGTGCGGTCAATCAGAGCAGCCGGCTGGCGAAAGGAATTACAGCTGCATGTGTGGGTGCAAATCTGTAATGCCCAACTAATTAAGCCAGCAGCTAAATGCCACCATATGGCTCGCTCGCTTGCTCTTATGTGTGCAGGAAAGCTGTCAAAGACCAAATTAAGACAGTTTAGGACAACAAACCACGAGAGGGCCTGGTTTTCCATTTGCTGAATGTTTTTCCCCTCTCCCCCTTGCACTCCAAGCTTTGACGAGACAGGAAGCGATCGCCGTTGCCCCGAGCGATGAACTAAGTGACCCCGGGGGCACTCCGGTTGACGTCCCCGCTCCCCACACTATTAACATGAACGCATCTCTTTGCCTATCCCCACCCCCGCCGGGTGTCAGCCCTAATTTGCCCCCAGCCAATACAGCTTAACCCCCTCCCCTCGCTGCTACACGGGTGATCGAGCATCAGGGGACCCTGGCATGGCCGCCGCCCCACATCTCTCTATCTCTCTCTCTCTCACACACACACACACACACACATACGCAGAATATGTGCAGCAACTTGTGAGAGCCAGGGCAGTGTTTTGATGGAGCCATCAGTCTGAATTTGATCTCGTGTGCGTGCATTTGTGTCTTTTACAGACTTGGTACGAAGAAGCTGCCAACACGCAGCAGGTCAAACCAGAAACACCCCGCAGAGGTGCGGAAAGTGACCACCAGTATCAAGTCCGAGTTCTGGCCCTCTGCAAGAAGGGAAAAGCCAACGGTAAGATGCCGGCGGTCGAGGTCCTCCGTTAATTAAGCCCGAAGCTTACTTTGACCCTCTTTTCCAATGAGAGTGAAAGAAGGCCTCAGTTGCCGACCAATTTGTTGAGTTTGGGCGAATGTTAATAGCAGATTGCTGGGTCAGCAATAATGGCTCTCTGCCAAAAGTCTTGATAGGTCCAGGCACCATTGTTGGTCAGATAGGTGGGGAAGTAGATTAGTAGACGACAGCCATGCAATTCCCCAGAATAAATGTGAATTCAGAGGAAATCTTCTGGAAGGCTTCACAACTTGGAATGACTCGTTTCAACTGAATATGGCAGAAAAAGTTAATTGCAGTAGTTGAATTCAAAAAGGGAAACTTTCATCAAGATTGATGAAAAGCATGTGAAGATGCTTTTCAGATGGCAAATTCCTGCATAATTTCCACATGAAAACCACTTTAAGTGGTTTCTTCTTGACTATTCAATCAACAAAATGATGCAAAGTGAAAATATTTCAGGCCGTGGTGACTAATTGAAATTTCCCATGATACTCAAATTTATTGAGATTACGGCGGTTTTCCTCAACGCGTGCGTCTACGTTCCCCTTATGCAAACTCCCTCCAAACTGAAATAGTCAGAGTTGGCCAAGTAGCTCAAACTTCACCTCTGCAGCCCATGATAAGTCTGCTCTTGCGCTCGCTGTCAGAGGCCTACAGGATGCTGAGGGAAGCGGACAAACGGGGTGTGGCTTTGGGCGCCGCCTCCTACGACCACGTGATCCGCTCCCTGCTGGCCGGAGGAGCTTTGGAGGACGCCATGGCGCTCAAGGATGTGTAAGTCGCCTCGCCGTCACATGTGCCAAAAGCGTCTGCAATTCCACGTGTCTGCCAGTCAGTAGGAAACTGTTGAACTGAAATGATGCGCTTTCCTCTTGTTGTCGTTTGTTCCAAAACTACCATAGGAACAGGTAGTTGGGGGGTTGGTGCATTTAGTATTTCCTTGGGTAGTCTTTGTGTGATATTAAAATGTGTTTGATGAATTGAAACCTTGTGACAAATATGCAAAAAACACAGAAGTCAGGAAGGGAGCAAATATTCTTTCACAGCGCCGTACCTCTCGGAGGTGTTTGATGGATGGAAATAAAACATCAAAAGTCTTTTAGTTTTTTAGGTAGTTTAGTTGTGTAAATAGCTTATATCATCATATGTCGTGTGGTCGGGTTGCGCGAGTGAGAGCTTGTATAGCGGGAAAGGGAATCAGAGTTGAGTGCTGCCAATCTGCTTTTTTGTTCTTTGTCCTTCAGAGGAAAACAAGCAAGCACTTACTGTGCAATGCTATAACTAATTTGTACAGGAATGGGCAAAAAAAAGAAAACATCTCCGTCTGTGTTTTTATCAGCCTACATGATTCTGCCTCCCGCGTTATGAGAAATAATCGCCACGCTTTAAGACCTGCGCAATACGAGCGATAACCCATCTTTGCTCTTGTTGGAACTAGTTGACGGCCTCCCCTGCACCACGTGAAAGCGCGCTTGTGTTTTTTCACATTTTATCTGCGCTCACGCCCAGGAGTGAAATGAGCTGTGAGGAGAGTCGGGCTGGGGAAGATGATAATGGCGAGAAAGAAGGAGATAAAATAAAAAGCTACGTGGGGGGTGGGGGGAGAAAAGGCGAGGACGTCTAGATTTAATCACGGAGGAGGTTAATGAAGACGCTATAGGCATTAATTCTTTGTGCGTTTGTTTGGAGGTAATCTGGACAGAATTGAGTAGCGGTGGGGTGGGGTGGGGGGTGTGGGGGGGCACTTGTGGCCAGATTAAGGGATTGAGGGTGTGGTGATGATGGATTCATTGGCTGAAGTGCAAATATGCCTGGAAGGAGAAGGTCTCAGGGAAAGTGGGCGTGCACCAGAGAGCCTCTTGAGGTTCTCTCCCACCCGATAAGAGTAATGCAGACCCCACCGCAGCGACCCCGTTCCTGCTGTGACCCTGTCTCAAGCGGCTCCCGCACCCCCTCACCCCCCGGTGTCGCCGTGGTGATAAGAACCGCCTCGCCGCATGCTCAATTGAGTGCGCGGATTAATCTGCTTGCGGGGCTCTAAAAAGAAGTCAAAAGAAGAGTCTGATTGAGGTTTCGGTGGCAAAGAAATGAGGACGGCATGCCTGTCCGTCCGTCCATCTATGGGATGAGGAGCAGATGGGGGCATTGATCTGCTGAATCACCCTCCGGCCACATGCGCTCCGCGTGCGCCACGGCATCCATCAAGCCGTTCATGTCTGTACTGTATTATTGGCGGGGTGGCGTAAGAGGCTCAGACATGGCATCCATCCTGGAACTTGCATTGTCTCTACTTTATCCACAGGATCCCCCCCACCCCCATTCCCCAAATGTGATGCCTCCTTATTAACCGTCTTGCCTGGGCTTAGGTGGGGAAAAAAATAGATTTGCTTTCATTGCTGACAAATCCCTGTCCCTCGGTCATGTTGAAAGCTAACGGGCCTCTCGCTTCAGCTCACCGGGGTGCGCTTTCCACCGATAAAGCTCCACCTGGAGTGCAGTTGCCACTATCTTGGACAAGAACGTTATTTCTTCCCTGTCCCACGTGGAGATGATGATTTTTCTTTTCCATTGGCCTGTGTAATCGCGTGTTTAGGGCCAACCCTTTATTGACTGTAGTACTGCAGAGACTAAAAGCTAAGGATTAATTTCCCCCCTGCCCGAGCCTCAAGGATCCACTTTTTTTAAATCGATGTACTGTTTACCTCAAGGTCAAAATTGGAGATGAAATCGTTTAGCGACAAAGCATGACAACATTTCAGAGAGTGATTATTACCTTTGTGCATTGGATTTAGCGATTTTGCTCACTGTAATTGTGATGCTACCTTTTCATACCGTTTTATTACAAGTCCGCTCGTATAAACCTGAAGTTGTGGCAAAACCACATTTTATTCCGGTGAAGTTGGGATGTGGTGTTCAACGTCGCTAAAAATTATTTGCAAATCATGTTCAACCGATATTTAAGTCAATAGACGACAAAGACTGGCGATAGTTTATGTCCAAACTGATCAACTTGATTGTGATTTATTGATGGATGACTTGCTTTTGAGTTTTTGGAAATGGTAAAAAACAGCAACCTATCAACCATTTCAGTGCCCAGTCTCGATTTCCGAGCTTCCAGCTGAGTGACATTGCCACCAATTTGCTGGTGGTCACACAGAGCAAGCGAGGCCAGACCGAAGGTAATGACCACACACACACACACACACACACACACACACACACACACACACACACACACACGCGCAGTCTTGCCAAACACGACTTGGGATCTGGTTTTCCCGTCCCCTCAGATGCGGTGGAGACATTCAAGTCGATGCTGCGTCAGGACCACGTGCCCTCACAGCTCGCCGTCACCAGGCTGGTGCAGGCCCTCGGTAGCCAAGGCGACGTGGCGGGAATCACCGAGGTGCAGTCGCTCATGGATGGTCTCGGCACCAGTCTCAACCTGTCCGCCATGTTGTTCACCAACAACAAGGCCCTGGCTCACATCAAGCGGTAAGTCCTTACTGGGTTCTTTTGAATTTGACGACTGCTCCGCGAGATTCCGAATCGAGAGACTCAAGATCCAGGCCCGGGCCAGAAATAGGATCCCTTTTCCTAATTATGACAAAACTTTTAGGGGTTCATAGCCCAGGCAACCTCTGGCATAGTCACAGTGGCGGGGAAAACCTCCCCGCTAAGAATAATATTTCTCATCAGTTAGCCAGTAGTTGCGCAGGCTGTCACACCCGTCGGTCTGTTGAAAAACTTGAAACGAACATTTTTCTGCCTATGATTTTGTAAAGCACAAGGCACGAGTTGGTTGACACAAAGAGCACATGTTTTAGCACATGAGCGCGGTGACGAGACCTGTTAGGACACACTCGTAGCATAAAAGCTTAGCAAGCAGGCAGGGCGTCCGCAGCAAATGGGAGACGTGGGCGTCGTCGGATTATTCATGGTTTCCTTTTAACATCTTGAAAACAGCCATCCTCTGCCGCCGTTGCGTCGCCTCTCAAACCAGAGCGGACAAAATATAAGAAGGCGTTGCGCATCGAGCTCTCATGGCGCCACTTGCCGCATTAGCGCGACAGGCGTCCCCGCGCCAACTCGGCGGCGCCGCCGAGAGCGGAAGAAACGGCAAGACGGCCTCACGCCCGGTTGGCCATCGTTGCTCGGCCCTGTCAGCTTGAACCTTGACCTCCGGGTGCGGCGCCCTGAGCCGCTGTGACACGTGGCGTCCCCGCTCTGCCGGAGTCAAGCTGACTGCTTAAGAGCCCGGGTGGGGAAGCGAGCGGGGCCGGAAAGCAAAGAGAACCGCATTCGGCGTCCCCACCACCACCCCCCACCCCCGCTGAATTATTCAGACGGTCCCGGTTGCAACAATCAGGGTGGATATGTTCACCCAACCTCTGGACACTTGCGCATCGGCGCGTGCGCACGCCGCCGCAGTTAAATATTCATCGCAAAGGCAAGTGTGGAAAGGGGGGGCACAGTTAAGTGTACTCGCCGAGGCCGGGTTGCCAGATTGAGTTGGCTGATATTTGTCGAGCTCTCACTTTGCGGGCGCCAAACATTTCACCGAGCGAACAAAGCAGAGGAAAGTTTACACGGTCAAGAAAAAAGAGCGAACGTCTCTCTGACCTGCACTCTTGCTTTTGTCCTCAGGGGTGATTTGGAGTCAGCCGTTGAGCTGCTAGAGGAAGTTTACACCAGTGCGGACGGCAAAAGCCCCAGCATGGCCTTTGTGTTCCGGAAGGTTTTGGAGGAAAAGGACGACAAAGCCATCGACAAGTGTAAGCCAAGACGAGACGCGCACGATGAGCGATTGGGCAGAAACGCCATTGACCAAAGGTTCCCGTTGCCTTGCAGTGAGCGCGATGGCCGAGCGGCTCGCCAACCACTTTGCCTGTTACAGACCGGCTTCCGATCTCTTCCTAAACCTTCTGGATTTGGACAAAGTAGAGGAAGCCAAGTTCATGCTGGCCGTAAGTGTTTGTGAACGCGCGTGCCTGCCGCGCGGCGAGCGGCCTTGGAAACATTCCGGTGTGTACCGACCGTCAATGAACCGTGAAGCGCGCCCCACCGAGTCCCTCGGGGCTCACTCACCGGGGCTTTTGTCATCCGTTCTCGATGAAGCCCGTGGACTGGGTGGGTTCCTCCGATGACCGCGATGCTCTTGACTCCATCCTCTGAGCAAAATTCGACAAGTCCCCCTTTTCTGGGTTTCAAAGTCTTTCCTCTGCTCTCTTTGACACCACGGCGTCTCCCATCGGCCCTCTTTTGGGGCTCATGTTATTTTGTTACCTTTTTCCCCTTTCTGGACTGTTGCCCTTTTGCACCGGGGCCCATTCAGAGGCAGAACCTCGGCCTCACGGTCTTCTTTTACTCCTTGACGTTTTTGTCGAGGCCTTGCACTCTTGCTGACCTGTCCGTCAGGGCATCGTCCTGTAGCTCATGTCATTTTTCAACCGCACTCAATGGAACCAGCGTGTCCCAGGACCATAATCCTGGAGCTCACATCCTCGGTCAATTGCTTTACTCTCCGGGACCTCACTCTTTCTCTCTGGAGATCCACAAGGAGCCGTCCTGTGCCTCCTGTCACTGTTTGGACCCCTTCGCCATGTCTAATCACTCCCCATGTTCACCCTGGAGCCCCTCAAGACTCAATCTGGAGTATGACAGTCTTTGTTGACGCCTGTCTAGAGACTGAAGTCTGTTCCTCAGTTTCTTTCACTTCTGGACTCTCCAGGGCTGTGTTATTCTTTGCATCCCAGATCACTTTTGACACGAGATTTCTCATGTTCCTTGTTGCATCTCGTTCCTTCTGCCGATCATCTGCTACGCCGGTGACTCCCTCTCCGCCCTTCCTTGACACTCCCCAGCTTAAGGCCTTTGTGCTTTCTGTGTAAAGGCAATAAGAATCATTCACAGCAGAAACAAAATGGCAAGTGGTGATGATTTCTTTTTTTTTTAAGTCCATCCCAACTCCTTCATGCTTCTGGCCAGTCATCAAACCCTTGTGACGGCCGCATGCATTCGCCACCACGGGTTTTGACTAATTTATCCCACCTTTTGCATTTGCGTCCCACATCCCACAGAGTCTGGCGGTCTGCGGTCGACTGACTCGGGCTTCTACTTCACTTATTTACACACAGTTCCTGAGTTACAGCTCGATGGCTTTGCTGCGAGCTCTGGGAAATGAATATGTAGACGCTAGATGGGCGGATGAGACGGCGAGAGAATGGCCAAGAAAGAGGCGATACGCGGGCAATAAATGGGAGAGGCTTGCTGCCGCTTCACGGCCATTACTTCTCGCTCACTGGCTGGGTGATCACCCCTCTCAGTCGTTTGCCTGCATGTGTCACTTAAGTGCTCACTAATGAAAACGCATGTTACTGCTGCATGTCATCACTATTTATGCAGGAATAGAGCGGCTTTTTTTTTTAGTTTGTCAACAACGCTGTTTTTTGCGACTAAATTCTCATTATCACGCACAATAAACATGACGAGCCTATCAAGAGAGGTGGCATGTGGGCATATGGGTGGGAGGGGAGCGTGAAGTCATTAAAGAGTACGACGAGGACCACGTGTAAGTGGAGAGAAATGAGAAGAACTTGCCCGGGAGCATCCGCAGCTTTTAGGAGCCGCCGGGTTGGTTGTGCCGTCACCGGGGGGGGAATGAAAAAAAAGAAAACACCCGGGATGGAGCCCGCCGCTCTAATTCCATGATTGTACTGGAATCATTGAGCGTGCGCGTCATGCATGTGCGCGTTTTGTTAAAAGCCTTGCAGGCCATTTGCTTTACGTTCTGTCAGAGCGGAATGGTCGCTTTACGACCGGCTCCACATGTCATTGCCGCTCAGTCCGGAGAGCACGCGCGCTTGGACTGAGCACAGCAGAGACATGAAATGCACTCGCAGCCATGTGGTGTCGAAACACCGGCATGCATTTTACACAGTGGAAGCATCTTTGCCTTAACTGCTTGTGAACGTCACATGTCAAATCTTTATCTCTTATGTCTAAACGAGCTGTTTGAGATTAATCCGAGGCAGGCAGCTGAACGTGTCCCCCCCCGTGAAATGATGCCATTCTTCCCCATTTAAAATGCCACGTTTGTCTCCTCTGAAGCCCTATTTTCCGTCTCTTCTTGCAGAGGGTCAACGCCTTGGCTGAGCAGAAGGAAGCGCTGGTGTCCTACTTGGCACGAGCATCTCAGCGGCCAGGACAGGTCCAGTCCCGTTTTTTGTTTTAAAGAAGCTTTTTACCCCTAGTGTTGTCTTGCGCGTCAAAAGTGTTTAGCTGAAGAAAAAAATATATCGATATACTGTACCTTCAACTGCCTTTTTCCATCTCGAAATGTTCTGACTTTTCCAAAATGGACCCATTGGCATTTTTTGTTTTTGTTTCTGTTTCCTTATGGGCAAAAGGCCTGACGGCTCACTGCTAATCCTCTCAAAATCCACTATTTCTCATGGTTGTTGATCTAATGTCAATATGCTCGATGTGCAACATACGGCACAGATGAAATGACTTTCCTCTCAAACGTGGTGCAAACACCCAGTGCATTGAAACATGAACCGCTAAAAAGAAGGGCAGCAAAACTGAACTGCATAAAAAAATCAAAGACATCAATCCCAACAAATAAAAACAATAAATAGCAATGTATTCATAAATTAATAAAAAGCACCTGATGTGACAATTGCTCTTGTGTGCGATTTGGTAGGTGGGCAAAATCAAGACCTTGCAGAGCCTGATCCCGGACTTCGCCGAGAAGGAAGTGCTCTACCCTTACTTGATGAAGTGTCACGGTAAGAGCCGCGCCGCGACACCGGCCGGGCCCGCGTACTTAGCGTACCGCAGTTGGTGTGGCTGAATTAACTATACATACAGGTTTTTGGCATCATTTGTACACCGCTTCTTTTCCAGGGTGATGTACGGTGTGTTTTAATTGTCCATAAAATCGTTACAAGTACACTTCTCTAGAACATTACAGTATACCCATTAGAGCAGAAAAAAAGGAAATATAGATCAATTTATGACCAGAACAACTTTATTGACACTGTTTTTTAGTCTGTAACACAAAAGATTTGACGTGCATGAATTTTGCCTACAATTCAAAAAATGAGAGCGCCACTGCCACCTACTGTCGTGGATGTGCAATTAGACTTTATTCTAGTATTGTGGGGCAGGGGATAGCCGCCCCTCGCCGCAATGGGAGAAGGACTGATTTAAGCGATTCAAATTGTTCATGATAAACACTTGATTTGCATTTTTTTTTCGTTTCTTGGTCCCCGACCCTGCGAATGGTGAGCGCTCATTTCAATGTGTGCGCGTGCGGGCTGGGGGCACGGTGTAAGAAAACATGCCGGCCTTTTTGAAGAGTACATGCCCGCTAATGAGTTAGCTGTCCTGCTTAGCCTAGCGTGCTAATCGCTACACGACCTGCCACTCAGCACTTCTCTTGTCTCACGTCGGCCTTTGAACTATAATCCCGAACACCCCCCAAGCCGCCCCGTTATCGCAGCAAAGACGAGCGCACATGACTATTTCATTCGCATTAGCCAGCTGCTCAAACGCGGGGCGCTCCGAGGGGACTTGCTTTCGCGCACTCGAGCTCGCTTTCTCTCTTGCTCAATAGACGTAACCTGGTTATTTTCCCTTTTGGAAGGAAAGATGTGGAGGAACATTAAGCGCAACACATTATTGGATGTAGCGGTAATTTTTACGCTGCGTGACAAAAGGAGCCATTTGCGCATCCGAGTGATTTTTAATGTCCGTAAAAAAAGGGCACGTCGACTCGCGCGCGGGGTTTACAGGGCTCTTCGATGCTTCCGATTGTTTCTCATACTTTGTTCAAGGTTCATGAAGTGCCGCAAATGTGGCTAAAGTGCTTTTAAAGTGCTCGAACTTGGAGCAAGCAAGGTCTGCTAATGGGTTTTCCTTCCAAGTTTTGTCTCCCCCGTTAAGTAGATTTTGAATTCATTTTGATAGACTACTTGAATTGAGATCAAGTCCTCGTTCATATCGCCACGGCGCAGCTGTAAGTTGCTCTAAAAGCTGGCAAATCCGTCTCGGAAGTTGAATTGGGCTCGGGCGCACGTTTCCAGTGTTCAGTCAAGTCACGAAAGGCGCACCGTTTCCATCTCAAATGTGTTTCTGTGCTGCGCATCGATTCCTGCGGCAGTGGCGGACAAAGACCTGGCGTCGGCCAAGGCGCTGTACGAGCGCGCGCTGGAGGAGGGGCTGGTCATGGACGAGCTGTCACTCAAGCGGCTGGCCGTCTTACACCGCGACGCAGGAGAAACGCCGCCTTTCCCCGAGCCCCCCGTGAGTGCCGCCGCCATTTATTTGATGAAAAAATGAAATATTTTTTTTTTTCCCCAGGAATCATTCTCAGAATACATAGAAATAAATGAATGAAAATAGGGTGGAACTGATGGACCGTGTAAATGCATAAACGCGTTTTCACGTTCACTTTGCAAATCAAACGCGTTGTCGAGCTTCTTCCATTGGTCATTTTAACTGCAGGCGACACTTTTCAAAACCCCCGTGATCCCCAAAAAACCCACGACATACGTAAATGTTGTGCATCTCTTCCAAATGACGTCAGATTTCGTATTAGATCAGACGAGCATGTTTTCAAACTCCACCTTCATCAAATATTTGAGTGGATCAGCTCAGCAGACAATTCACTTTGTCTTGAAAAGCACCCGACATAATTAACAAAAATAAATTCAAAAATGCAGGTATGTATGAAAGAAAAGGGTTCAAACGTAATTTCCACGCAGAAGCGATTGAGCTTTGAGTGCTGTCTGGCTCTTTTCTGCTCCTCGGGAGCCTTTGAGCACTTGTCAAATGACGTCAGTGGGTGCGGGCCTATTTTAGGCCAACGGTCAGACATTTTGTATCGACACACACTTTTAGAGGGCTCTCGTGTTGCCGCCGAGACCCCCGGAGGCGGGCGCACCGGCGGCCTGACTCACCTGCGGGACCAAGTTAAGAGAGGCTCTTGTATAATTCAACATCTGCCAGGAGAGTGAAGTGATGCTCGGCCTTCGGGACGCGGGCAGACCCGAGTGCCGTCGTAAAAACTCCGCCGCAGCGCTCGAGCGACACTTTGCGACCCCCGCCGGCTTGACGCCATGATTGAAAGCCTCCCTGATCTTCGCCTGTTTTTAAGGGGGCAGTCCCGTCTTGTCTTCCCCACTTTTTAACCGTGAAGATCGGGGGCGGAGCTCGGAGCTTGACCGAGGCAAGTAGCTCGGACAGGTAGAAGCGCCGCCGCGAACGAGAATAAAAAGCCTTTTCGTTCCTGACAGCAGCGCTTCACTCGCGACAATTGACATGCTTGTCAAGTCGGGTGGGGATGCCATTTTCCCAAACCGCACTTTAATTGGCTGTTTAATTTTACTCTTCCTGGGCCTCAGCGATGCAACTGCAATTTTTTTCCCCCACCCGCTCCCCTGAAAAAAAATTCTTGAAAAAACAGAATGGTACATTCATTGAATTTCAGTTGATTTCAGTATGGGACGTTGATTTGCCCTTTGTTCACGGAACAAATTAAGTTCTTCAGTCAAGGTACTGCTGTACTTTCCATAAAAGCCTTTATCCAGCCAAACAAGAAGCGCGCGTGCGCACACACACACACACACACACACACACACACACACACACACAAAACACCTGGTGTGGATCAAAACAGCGATTAATTAACCGAGAGGAGGCTTTCTTTGTGTGTAGACGTTACGTGTGCGCTCGCGCGCGCTTGTCAAATCCCTTCTTTGTGTATTAATGGGGATTTAAAGATGAAACGAGACAAGCTGTTTGGAGAGTGCAAGCTATTTAAGCGCACCCAGGAGGGCGCACTCTTTCACAAAGGCCAAAACGGCACCCAAGTGTCATTTTGGGTTTCATGCCGACCTCTCTTTCTTCTTCTGCAGGAGTCGTTTAAGTTCTACGCCGACAAACTGAAAGAGAGGACAGTCAACACTCAACCCGTCAACGAATAAAGACCTAACTTCCCCCCGGCCCCCATTTAGAATTTTTTTCTCCATTTTTTTTTTTTTTTATCCATACATGATGTGAGTGGCGTTCCACGATCCTTTGCTATCAGTAGGACTGTGGTAACCGTGTACAGAAGTATTTATGCTAATAAATGTTCGGAATCCATGTGTTGCGTTATCAGTGCTGTGCAACACAAAACTATATACTGTGTGTGTGTGTGTGTGTATGTATGTATATATATATATATATATATATATATATATATATATATGTGTGTGTGTGTGTGTGTATGTATATATAGGTGTGTGTGTGTATATGTATATATGTGTGTGTGTATATGTATGTATATGTATATATATATGTGTGTGTGTATATGTATAGATATATAGCAATCCAAAATCATTTGCATGCTTAAATCTAATCAGGTAGGGTTTATAAAATATGAGGGCTACTGTGCCTCGGCATTTCAAATAACTCAATTGTATTTCCCTGTCTACCACAATTGGATGTTCGAGTCTCTAAAACGTGACGCTTTGAAAATCAAATCAGATCAGCAAATGCAGTCATTCCGCTAGTCAGCAGCCCATTTTCATCAGAGATGGCTTCATGTCTCCCTCACCGTCTGTTTGAGGCCGATTGACTTTTTTCTTGCACAGTGGTTTTGAGAGATATTTGCATTGGCCTATTAAAGCTTGCGTAATGTGGATTTTTTTTTCCATGCCTTCCAATTTATAGCTATGATGTTGCAGAAAAAAATTCCACCTGTTGCTGAACCTAACCCTTCACAAACAGTAAAAAAATGTATCGCTGTATTTTTAAATGTGCTTGAGGAAGTACAAGGGCAGATTTGGTATCGGTGCAAAACCATCAGAAAAGTTTACTTACAGCTCTTATTAAAAAAACAAAACAAAAAAGAAAATGTGGGCCAGTGTAATTCTACTTCCAACTATCACAAAAGAATTCCATTGTTAAGAGAAATAAAATTCACGCCGAGTCAAAACTCGCATGAATTTTAGTATTTGTACTTTCTTCTGTCTTTGTTACTAATTTATTGTTTTACTGTCTGGGCAGCCCTGTAGTCCAGTGGTTAGCACGTCGGCTTCACAGTTCAGAGGTACCGCATTCGATTCCAGCTCCGGCCTCCCTGTGTGGAGTTTGCATGTTCTCCCCGGGCTTGCGTGGGTTTTCTCCGGGTGCTCCGGTTTCCTCCCACATTCCAAAGACATGCATGGCAGGCTGATTGAGCACTCTAAATTGTCCCTAGGTATGAGTGTGGGCGTGGATGGTTGTTCGTCTCTGTGTTCCCTGCGATTGGCTGGCAACCGATTCAGGGTGTCCCCCCGCCTACTGCCCGGAGACAGCTGGGATAGGCTCCAGCACCCCCGCGACCCTAGTGAGGATCAAGCGGTTCGGAAGATGAATGAATGTATGCATTCTTTGTAATCAGCGGCGGTTGTTTTAAAGTGCTCGAGAAATACAGTACACATATAAAACAAGTACAATATTTTTATTTAGGGATGAATTATCTTCAAGGCCTTTTCCTTCAGTAACTTGATACTGATACACACACACAAACACACAGAGTTCATACACTGTTTAGCCGTTACATCCATACAAAATGAAACATGCAAAAATCGAACGTGACTCCCTTTACTTCAACGTTATTGCGGTGCTCTGCTGCCATCAAGCGGCAGACTGCGGTACGCCAACATGTGGTTCGACTGGCAAAAAAAGGGTAATCGCTTCACTTTTTCCACCATAGTTTCTTGTTTTTGTGAGAACCATAATTTGTGATTATTTCCCACAGCCGGCTTGCGTGGCGTCGAAATTTGTCAAATACAAAACCTTGCGAGCTGTGATGAATCACATTCACCAGTCAAGACTAGACTTCTGCTTGATGAATTTGAGGCAGATGTAGTAGAGCGCCATGAAGACCAAGCACACGGCCAGCAGCACCAGGTAGCACGAGTACAGAGGGTACTGGTTCATGTTCATCACCTCCACCACCTGACCACACAAAAAGATTCTATTTATTTGAATTAATGATTTATTCCTTTGTACATTTGTAGATCTTTCGCACTTACGTGTATACCGTCCACGTCCAGGGTGAAGTTGCCGATGGTGACGGGGTATTTGTTTCCTCTGAACTGCACCAGCAGAAGCCCCTGGAAGCCCCAACGCATGAAGGAGGTGTGTGAGAGCCACGACGCCACTGCAAGACATAGGAAGCCAATTTTCAAACGTTCACCGGGACAGTCCCGACTCGGCGCCTCAGCTCACCCAGCCACATGTTCTCCAGGCTGATGACGAAGCCCCCGGTCAGGTAGAAGACGGTGAAGAGCGAGTTGCCCATGAAGGCCGAGGTCTGCAGAGTGGGCAGCGCGGCGGCCACGAAGAGCGCCATGGCGCGGCTGCAGTACACCATCAGCCACACCAGCAGGAAGTTGAGCAGGAAGCGGTCCGGTGCCTCGTTCAGGCCCGCCAGCCAGTAGATTGGCAGAGCGTAGACCAGGGTGAACACGCAGTGCTCGGGTAACTCCCCCAGAACCTGCCAACAGGTTTGGACAGCCGAAGCCAAACGACAGCAAAACAATTGGATTCCTTTTCAGTTCTGCAGGGCGCAATGCACAAAATGCTTCGCTCTCTCTACCCAAGTTGCTATCTTGCCAAATCAGCGGGGTCAGCGGGGTTTGTTCGCTTTTTAATCAATTCTCATTCATTCGCGGCGGACTACTGAGTCATCCAGGATAAATCCCTAAATCCCCTAGTGCACAGCATTCAAAGTCAAGGCGCGGGGCCAAATCTGGCCCGCCACGTCATTTTATGCGGCCCGCGGAATCACATTTAACACGTCAACTTCCATGATGCTTTCTAAAATGTCTCAATTATCACATTTAATAAATAAGAGAGATATTCCAAGCATTTTCTTGTTACCAAACCCCTCATGATTGTAACTTCAACAAGAATTGAATCAACAGTCATTCTTGACGCCTTTAGATGGTTTCAGTCATAACGGCCCTCCAAGGTAAGCGGTAACTAAAATGTGGCCCGCGACAAAAATGAGTTTGACAGCCCTGCCCTAGAGGTTGGGATTACGCAACGTTTCAAACAGGTTAACCCGCTGTGGGTCCGGTGCTGATTTTGTGAGCTGTACCTTAGCAAAGAAGTAGGAGGTCACCGAGTACATGCCATCTTCCAGCTCGTGGTAGAGCATGGCTCTCTCTGCGTGACCTACAAATAACATTTGCTCAGATCTCAAGGCATGTTAGACTTCAGTTAGCGCCACCTATCTAATAGCTGAGCCGTATTATTCTCGGTGTGAAGTCTTGGCCGGCATTCCAAATGAATCCTCCACAGTCGATGGTGGACCTTGGTCTCAAAACTTGCTGGCTGCTCAATCAAGTGATTATCTGCACTTTACCATCTCGTGATTGGGTGTCATGTAAAGTCCATCATCTTTGATAACCGATATGACTCGCCAGAGGAATGACCTTGACCTATCAACTCGATTGGACTCTCACATTTTGCTATGACGTCCAGCACCACGGCGAAGGGCGTGAGCGCTCCGATCATGTAGAGCAGGGCCACGGTGTCCTGAATGGACAGAGGCTGCTCTCCGGCGCCATAGTACAGGAAGCCCACCAGCAGGGACATCAGCAGAGCCTCCAGGCCGTGGACCAGCAGGGTGACCAGGTCTCGGTAGTCATTGTACATGTGGCGCCTGGCGGAATACGAGATGGTTGGCGCCACGAGGCGTCTCTCTGCTTTGCCGCCTCTTTCCTGCTCTCACCTGATGAGGATGGAAAACTGCTGGAGCCGTCCCGGCGGTCGGTCCCTTCCCTTGGAGATGACCACGACTTGGTCCTCTGGCGCCTCGACGGGTGGCGGGCAGCTGCCGCAAACGCCGTCTCTTATTGGTTGTCGATGAGATGCCGGCATGTCAGTCGCTGCCATGCTAACGTGTGGCCAGACAGCAAACTCTCAAGGATTTGAAGTCTCACCCTGTCGTCGGCCACTATTTCTCATGGTTGTTGATCGAGCGCTAACATTTGCGATCTTAGCGTTTGGGATGCTAACCGGGCATAAGATAGCACCGAAATCATTAAGGCAGATCGATATGTGGCTTTTGCCCGGCACTTGGGTACATTTCAGCAAATACTAACATGCTAACCGTTAGCATGCCGATATACAAAAACCTGCATACGAAAATCAGATGAATCTGAAATGCTGACTCATAACTGTCGAGCAAGATAGCAACCTGGGTCGAGGGTGCAAAAGCAGATCCATCCGGATATTACTTTGTGCCCTTAAGTCGTGTTCTATTTCTAGTGAGAGTTGATCAGGTGCAAGCGGGCAGAATGCTGGCGAAAAATAGTAACTTCAGTGTGGAAAGCACCAAGGCCGATCTTTTGGGCTCCTGACTCGTTTTAGGATCTTTACTCTCGTCCTGTCGGTAGGTAATATAAAATGGGAATATTTACTGTGCCGACCTATGACAAGATAAGCAGGTTACAACCTGCTATGGCTGTAAGATAAGGATGTTTCATCTTGCCCTGCCATCAGGTGCTCTTTTTAATGGCGGTTGATAAAATGCTAACACGCTAAGTACAAAGCAACCTCTCAGAGTGCGCCACGCCCGTCCCGCCGTTCCACATGTGGTCATCGGTGTCCCGGACCTTTTCCGAAAATTGCTCCGCCAACACCCGGACCCGCTCCAGACACTGGGCCTCTTGCTCCGGACTACGGCGGTCTATGCTGATCAGGTCCACTGGCGTGCAAACGCAAAGAGCTTGTCAGAGATGTTGTATGCGGTTACGGGGCAGAGAAGAGAAGCCTCAAGGTCCTACCGTAGAAGTCAGACGGGTTGCAGTAGCGCGGGCAGGGGTGGCCCAGCGCCGTGAAGTACGGTACCATGTCCCGGGCGGCACCGCAGTACACGGCCGAGCCCGAGGAGAGTAAGACCACCAGGTCAAAGAGCCGGAAGATGTCTGAGCGAGGCTGGTGGACCGACAGCAGAACCAGACGGTTCCCCTTGGCCAGGCGGGACAGCGTGATGACCAGATTGTGGGCCGTGAAGCTGTCCAGACCTGATGTGGGCTCGTCCAGAATCAAGATACCTGCAAACTTAAATGCTTACTTTGGGGATCGGTCTAATAGCTGAGCCAGGTCTTGGAGGAGGGGGTTCTTACCCGGGTTCCAGAGGAGTTGGACTGCAATGCTGACCCGCCTCCGCTCCCCTCCGGACACTCCCCTTACGTAGTCATTTCCCACCCTGGTGTGAGCGCACTGTCTCAGTCGCAACTCAGCGATGACATCGTCCACCTGAGAGGAAACATGGCCACAACCTGGTCAGATCGGAATGGACCTTTTGTGGAGGGCACTTCATTCTGAAACTTTTGAGATCCCTTGACATCCACCTGATCCGGTCAGATTTGGGCTTGGATCCACCATTACCAGAAGTCAAGGCTATCAGAGAAGTCCCTCGGGAAGGGTTTTAGGAACCCCACCAACTACTCCCGGGATAGACGACAGTCACAAGTTGTCAAGACTACCAGACAAACTACTCTGAGGCCGCTTGTAGGAACCTCACCGAATACTCGACTAAGTCGGACTTGAATGGACCATTGTCCCAAGTTTGCCAGGGGTATCAGACTCACAGTTCCGGGATCGGTTTCAGAAACTACATGGTCTGCCTTACCTGATCTGACTTGGATGGACCATAGTCCACGGGTGTCAAGGGTACCGGACTGAGAACTCTGGAGTAAAGACTACCAGACAAACTACTCTGAGGCCGCTTGTAGGAACCTCACCGAATACTCGACTAAGTCAGACTTGAATGGACCATTGTCCCAAGTTTGCCAGGGGTATCAGACTCACAGCTCCGGGATCGGTTTCAGAAACTACATGGTCTGCCTTACCTGATCTGACTTGGATGGACCATAGTCCACGGGTGTCAAGGGTACCGGACTGAGAACTCTGGAGCCTGTATTACGGACCGCACACACTGCTTGACCGAGTCGGACCGAGTCGGACCGTTGTCGAACGTTGTCACGGCTACCATATTGACCCATTCCGGAATTGGTTTCTGACACCGAACCCTCTTTCTGGTCTGTCCCGGATGTCAAACGGTACCGAGTTTACAAGACAAACTACAGAGGAACAACTTTTTGGAATCCGACCACCTAACTGCCGAAGCCGTGCGGTCAGGTTTCGCAGTTCCTCTGTTATACCTCGGATTGTTCACCAGTCAGTCCCAGAGGGTGAGAGACCGTCAAGTCCATTTGAAAAAGCGCGTACGCTGTTCGGGGTCCAAATTGACATCTATCCAAGCTGACTCAAGGGCAAAATCGCACCGCAGTAAACCCAAGCAACCAATCCGGGGTGAAAATGCCAAAAATGGTTGTGTCGTGGAGCAGAAGGCGCACGTGATCCTGGAGTCGATGTGGGATTGAGTGAGGACGGTTCCTCCCTTTGTGCCCTGTGGTTGACTGGTGACCAATCCCGAATCATGCCGTTTAGGCGAGGCAGCTTTATTTGTGTTTCATTCACACAAGCAAAAACACAGGGGCCAGTCGGTCGATTCTGCGTTACCCTCTGGTCGCACTGGGCCTGCGTGAAGTGCGTGGGCAGCCTGAGTTTGGCCACAAAGGCGAGGGTCTCGCGCACAGTGAGGTGAGGAAGGAGGCGGTCGTCCTGGCGCACGTGCGCGATGCTCTTCTTTACCAGCTGTGCTGTGTTGGGGCGACCGTTGATCAGAATCTGGCCGGATGTCACGCCGCCGCCCTCGTCGCGACACGTGATGATGTCCAGCAGCGAGGTTTTGCCGCAGCCTGCACCGGCGCAACCACAAGGATTTCTGTCAGGAGTCGTGGCAATGGTCATACTCGTGTACAACGCTGCGGACCAAAGTGATCAGAACGTTTTGCCCGGGTCTTCGAGGCTTTACGTTGGCTCCCAGTCAGCCGCAGAAGACAAGAAATTCGAAAGCCGCTCTATGAATCACACTGTATGTTTGGGTCCCGAATCCATGAAATAAATGCCGATAAACCCGGAAGGGCTCTGCAGACTCGAGTCAGTAAGTGGAGCCCAGAGTTCAAAGCAAACATGGTGAAGCGGCATTTAGCTGCTCTGCTGCGCATGAACGGAATATGCTGCCAACAGAAGTGAAGCCAGTGAAGCTACTTTGATTTATTGATTGATTTATCTGTTGGGAACTTGACTTGTAAAAGTTTCGAATGTTTTTGGAAGTTTGTTGCCCCATTTTGCCAGCGCAGGTGCGTTTCGTGTCTATTTTGAGTTTTACCCGAGCTTCCAATGACGGCCAGCATCTGCCCGCTGCGGACGCGCAGGCTGAGTTTGTTGATGGCCGTCCGCTTGTGGCCTTTCACATCCCAGGGCAGCTTGAACTCCGACAGCCTCTCGTACCAGGGAATCTGCGCCGCCGTGTCCACCTGGGATCAACGCACACTGACTGGCTCGGAGGCCCGGGCGGAGGCCGCACGCGTGCGCCCGTGTGACGAGGCCACGTTGAAGTGGTCACCTCGTAGTGTAGGTTGTTGACTTCCAGCTGGTTGCGGTCACCGCCGTAAGTGAAGTAGAGGCTGCTGTCCTCCTCCGACGAGAACAGCCCGGTGTCCGCGTGCGGCTGCAAAGCAATCCCAGCATACGCTTTGACATTTGGTCCTCGGCGACGTTGGGACTTTCTTGCGCTGCGATCGAATGGCCGCAGCAAATCATCTTTGAATGTCGTCTTGATTTGGATTATTTTCTTGTTACGAGCTCAATATTCCATTTCCAAATGCTTCCGACGATACACGCGACACCGCACGCTTCCAAAATGTTACGCCAGGCGGCGCGCGCTTTGAGGAGCGGATGTATTTATTTGCCTTTTGGTGGCCTTTTTCAGACGGACTCCATCCATAATCTGTGCCGTATACATCCACGTTTTGATTTGAACATTTGCGCACCCTTTGCCAAGAAACGAGGAAAAGGATTTTGCTAAAAAAAGATCACATGAGCAATTTACAAACTACCGTGACTGAGTCAACCGCGCGCAGCGTTGAACCGGCCTGAAATGGCCACAAAACAAACATGAAAGGAGGATGTCGGCGCCTGACCTGCGAGGGTCCGTTGGCGCGAGTCAGGCTACTGTTTGGGTCCATGATGACGCAACTTGATGTTTGTCCGGTCCGACGGTCGGGGCGCCCCCTGCGCGGCCCCCTTCTTGCCGATGTCCTTTCCCGCTCCTCTGGATTTGGCCCTCTGCCCTGCGTCCTCCCCGCCGCGTCCCGTCTGGAAAACTTCTCCAAAACGATGTCCCGTCACCTCAGCGGCTTCCGGGACGCGCCGCTCGCTTCTGCCTGTCCGTTTTATACGAGCCCAGAGCAAAGTTCCCCGTGATAAGCCCGCAGCGTGTTTATGGCTGTTATGTATGTATGCTGTTAGTGCGCGGGGGAGCTGCAGCTCAGGCGGACGCGGGTTGAAGATGAGCGGACAGCACTCGGCGCTGCCGGAGCGTCCCGGCCGGGACGGCGGGGCCGCACAGTCCTTCCGCTTTCCGCCAGAGACCGGGAGCGACGGCGTGGACGAGGCGACCTGGCCCGCGTGCTGCCTCAGTGCCAGCAAAATCACCTACGCGGTCAGGTGAGCGCAGGCGGAACCGCGGTCCGTCTGGTTGTCAGGCCGGCTCCAGTTGTCTCAAACCTATCCACTTGACCAAACGCGTTCTATTTTCATAGACGCCGCACACGCGCTTGTGCGTATCTTGATTTTCGCACAGTTTCAGGGAGCGAGAGGAGCCGTCCGTCTCCCTTGGCCGGGAATCTGATCGGCCGTGTTCACGCCCACAACGGCGCACGCAAACGCCTGTTTAGGAAAACATCAAAAGAAAGAAAATGCCACCCAGCCACAGTTGGTGCTCGGAACCTAAATACTTTCCCTTTTATGATTTATGTACTGCATACATTTATGGTCTGGAGTTAAATGTATCCGTTTGTTATTTTTTTACTCATTTGGTCATCAGAATATTTTTTTTCTCCAAATTGGAGTTGGCTCAAAACAAAAAAACCAAGTCCCTATCAGAGGTCTTGTGTCTTAACTCCACTTCTCTGACCTTTAAGTGGCAACCATTTTGTTGTTCAGCCTCGGCGGGGATTTGAGGTGTGAGGAGCACTTTTGTTTCCTTGCAGCGAACGCGTTGGCCCCTGGTGGGACCTGGCCTCCTACACGAAGCGACGGACTCGGCAGATCCTCAACGATGTCTCCTTCCACGTGGACAGCGGGCAGATTATGGGTATCCTGGGAAACTCAGGTGGGCTGCCAGCTCGGGCCCTGGCACAATTTGTTGCTGGGCAGAATTTGGAGACTCCTAAAAGCTCAATGGGGGAAAAATAAATTCGCACTTGCCCCAGAAGCAAAATCGCGTCATATTTTGGCTCGTGCGTTTGCGTGTGGCGCAGGTTCCGGAAAGACCACGTTGTTGGACGCCATCTCGGGAAGGATTGGCAACTCCGGGAGCCTATCGGGCGAAGTCTTTGTCAACGGCACCAAACTGGCGAGAGAAGAGTTCCAGGACTGCTTCTCATACGTGCTGCAGGTGACACGCAACGTGACACACTGTTGCTATTTGGGTTCGCAAACTCCAGGAAGAATGTTTGCCAGTACGTGGGTGAACTTTTTTGCTCCTCCATCGCCTCCTCATGCTCCGAATCCATCAACCAGAGGTGCTCAAGTGTATCCAAGACCCGAATTAAAAACACAGGCTTAAAACAGCCCCTTTCAAATTATCTCCCGGCTGGCTGATAACGTGCTCGCGCACACTTGTCCGTCCACTTTAAAGCTTGTCATTAACTTTGGCTGCTAAGCTGCAGATGAGGAGTCGATATGAGCACCTGGTATCAAAGTCATTCACATGAGAGACCCTGCCGAGGAATGCGATTGGACGGCCAGTTAATTGAGGCAGGCCGGAGGTTCGAGCAGCGCCCGCGTGTGTGTGTAATTGTCAAGTGCGCATCGGCGTCGTCTTCTTCATGTGTTGTTGAGTTTCTGCACATGCATCACTCCAGGCCTCCCCATGTTGCAACGTTATTATTTACCTTGCAGCGGCACACAATCAAGCAATTTGCACTTTTCACCAGGGCCGCAACCGACGATTATTTTGGTATTTGGATATTCGATTGAAAATTCCACTGCATAATGTCGTAATCGGATGGATACATATACTGTACACACACACATACATGTTTTTGCTACATGGTGGGGACTTGCTGTGTGAAGGATCTGCCTGCGTGGCGTCAGGCTGAAGTCCCCACGTGGTAGCAAAAACGAGAACACACACACAGGCGCATCTGTATTTTTTTCTGGGTTAAAGACACAAAAGTAAAACCAAATACTTTTCAACAGCCAAGTTCAGTTTTAGTTTCTCAACATTTTCAACTGTGCATAGCAGCATGCTATTTTCCTCTCTAGAAGCAACAATTTAGATAAATCTGTTCTTTAGATTTGGATGTGTGTGTGAGACGGAGGAACGTCAGAAGCACAGAAACGGTTTGGCTGGCGAAAACAACATCATAAAGCGATCGGTGGGAAGGGCAAGTGTGTCAAGGTGTCATCATCAACGTGTCATTTGGTTCCACTAACTTCAGCGCTGTTAGCGTCGCTCGCGCTAAACCCCATCAAAAAATGCAATGTCTTGCTTTGTCTTTTTGGTTTCTTGTTTGTGGCCTTAATTAGCGACTGAACTAGTCAGCCGTGATGCCGCGACACGCTGCCGAGAACAACATACAAAATAAACGCGAGACACGGCATCGATGTCCATACATGAGCTAAGCTAAGTTTTACTTTGAAGTTGGCCTCATTTCGACGTTGTCCGTCCACAAAGAACAACAACAAACACATCTCTCTCTGAGAAATACTCTCTTGGTTTTGTTTCTTGTACCAGAGCGACAACCTGCTGAGTTTTCTGACCGTGGAGGAGACGTTGACCTACACGGCGCAGCTGGCGCTCAGAAAGCACTCGGCCAAAGCCATCCAAATCAAGGTGGGAGCAAACGCCGGCGCATTTTCCAAAGAGGAACACGATGTGCTTGGTCGAAGAAATGCTCGTCAACTAACTGACACCAAGTGCTTCATTGCCAAAAGGACAATCTCCTGTGTGTGTCTTTCGAAACGGAACGTTTCAAAGCGAAAATTCAAACGTCATCATAAATTATGACGCTCCACAAAAAGGATTTTGTACAACAGAAGAAAAGCAGAGAACACAATGTGTCCTATTTACATTGCGCAACTTCATGATGTATGAGTTATTTCCACAATGAAAATAACGACGACGTCACGATCTTCGACAGACTATGAAACCGAATGATCCTTGATTTCATTCTCAAGTCACCCGAAAGGCGCTCGATAAATAGAAACTGTAATTGGATTCAAGGTGTCGGCAGCGATGGCCGAGCTGAGCCTGAGTCACGTGGCCCGCAGCGTGATCGGCGGCCGCGTCTTCCCGGGAATCTCCGCAGGCGAGAGGAGGAGGGTCTCCATCGCTAGCCAGCTCCTTCAGGACCCCCGTAAGTCCGCACCACGAACGCCGACAAGAAAGATGAAGGAGAAAGTAGCATTTGCTGTCATCGAAGCGCAACAAGCACGAGGGCGAGCGCTGCGGGTTCGCTTTATCGGGTCTGCGCAACGCCGCTGAGGACGAAGGCCCTCGTCCTCAGCGTTCAGGATGAGAATGAGCGAGCGTGCTTGCGTGTGTGTGAGGGGTTCCTGTTGGCTTCCTCTGCAATCAAGCAGAAAATGAATTAATCTCCGTTTAATTTGCAGCTTGAGAGCCAATCTTTTAATTGTCTTCGTTAGACTAACGAAGTCCCACATAAGTGGGCGCTTATCTGCAACTTTTCAAGTTTCAAGCCGGCGCCTCGTGTCATCACGTGCAGGGGTCATCCTGCTGGACGAGCCCACCACGGGCCTGGACAGCATGACGGCCAATCAGATCGTGATGCTGCTGGCCCAGCTGGCCCGCAGGAACCGCATCGTCATCGTCACCATCCACCAGCCTCGCTCCGAACTCTTCACGGTAAAAAAAAACAACAACAAAAAAAACACACCGACACAACGGACGCCACGCCCCCGCTTGTAGAATTTGGGAATTGCTGCTCGACTTTCATGACTCACATGGGACAAAAGAATAGGAATCAAAACAAAACGCGTGCATGGTAGAATGTGCGTCTGATACATGGGGACCATCGGGAATTTCCCGAACGGCCCGTCCATATCCGGATTGGTCGCTGCACCCCCCATCGATGAATACTTGTATTCCTGCACGTGGTGGTGATCGCATTGCACTATGGTACGATACTTTTCAAAAACAAAACAAAAATGCATTCCAAGTATGTAACGATGATTTCATCTTGTTTGAAAATTGTTTTTTTTCTTGTGTGTGTGTGTGTGTGTGTGTGTGTGTGCGTGCGTGCGTGTGTGTGTGTGTGTGTGTGTGTGTGTGTGTGTGTGTGTGTGTGTGTGTGTGTGTGTGTGTGTGTGTGTGTGTGTGTGTTTGAAGGTGTTCAGCAGCATCGCCTTGATGAGCCGCGGTGAGTTAGTTTTCTGCGGCCAACCTGACGAGATGGTGGACTTCTTCGGCCGATGCGGGTACGAGTGCCCGGAATACTGCAACCCCTTCGACATCTACGGTACTGGTCCCGTGCGCACTCGCGCGCGCTCGCTCACTCGCACACGCTCGCTCACGCGCCGTCCCTCGCACAACAGTGGACTTGACCTCGGTGGACACGCGCAGCGGCGAGCGCGAGGCGGCCACCTTCGACCGCATGCACGACGTCACCCGCTCCTACCGCAAGTCGGCCATCTTCGGGCGCATGCTGGCCAGGACGGAGCGGAGCCTGCGCGCCCGCCGCAAGACCGCCGTCCCCTTCAAGAGCAAAGAGTCGCCCGCGGGCGCTGCCAAGCTGGCCGTGCTCCTTAGGTCTCACACACACACACACACACACACACACACACACACACGTTTTTCTACATGGTGGGGACTTGGTGTGTGAAGGATCTGCCTGCGTGGTGTCAGGTTGAAGTCCCTACGTGGTCGCAAAAACGAGAACACACACACAGACGCATCTGTATTTTTTTCTGGGTTAAAGACACAAAAGTAAAACCAAATACTTTTCAAGGGAGCCTCAATACTTGAAAGTGCCCTCCATTATGATGATGATGATGATTTGTTGAATTTGATTTTCCCCAGGCGGACCATGCGCAACCTGTCGAGAGACCGGATGGGGGTCCTGATGCGCGTGTCTCAGAACTTGATCTACGGCCTCTTCGTGGCCTTCTTCGTCATGCGTTTGGACGCCGACGTGGCCAAAGGCGCCGTGCAGGACCGCATCGGCATCATCTATCAATGCGTCGGCGCCTCGCCCTACACCGGGATGCTCAACGCCGTGGCCCTCTGTGAGTCGCGCCGGCGTCCGCTTCCCCAAAATGGCCGCTCTTGTCGATCGTTACTGCCGCCAGATAGACAAGTGGCACAAAAAGGAAGACGGATGGATGGCAATGACCTTTAACGTATTCATAGCCGCTCGTTTCAACTTGACTCACTGCTCCGTATTTATCATGAACAAACCCGCCCCCCAAAAGCTAATATGTAGTCGTACGTTTTGTGGAACTACGACCAAGTTCGAAATGGTCACAAATCAAAATGGCCGCTCTGTCTCGAAACAACACAGCGTTGTCTGAGTATCGCCGAATCATTTTGCACGCCACGTTTGCGCTCGCGCGTTGGTCAGCGGCAGCGTTGGCGACCCTTCGGTGAATGTCCTCGCTGCGGCTTATTGAGACGGACGCTTTCTTGTGGACCTGCCGCGGCGCCGCAGTTCCTGCCTTGCGAGCCATCGGCGACCAGGAGAGCCAAGACGGCTTGTACCGCAAGTGGCAGATGTTCCTGGCCTACGTCTTTCACATCCTGCCCTTCAGCGCCGTCAGCGTGCTGCTCTTTGCTTCCTTCCTCTACTGGTACGCCGCCGCGCCAACGGACGGACGCGAGGTCGTGACATGTTTCGTGGTCGAACCGATCCTTTTTCCCTTTCAGGACGGTGGGGATGCACGCCGAGACGTGGCGATTCGCCTGCTTCACCGCCGCCGTGATGGTCCCTCACATCACAGGTGGGCGCGCGGCCGCTCGCCCCGAGCGCCGCTCGTAACCTCCTTGTGCGTCTTGCAGGCGAGCTGCTGACGGTGGTCTTGCTGGGGGTGGTCCAGGACCCCAACATGGTCAACACCGGAGTGGCCCTGCTCAACATCGCCGGGATCCTGCTGGGTTCCGGATTCCTACGGTTGATCCATTCAAGACGTTTGCTTCGGGTTTTTAAGGCTCGAGCTTTTTTTGTGGGGGGGGCTGCATGTGTGCGTCGTGGTGGTTGTGTTTTTTCATTTGTGTGAGAGTTGGCATACGCGGCATCTTTCGCACGTTTCCCAGTCATCGTCTCTTGCGGCACGTGCTATTTTCCGTCACCAGGGGGCGCATTTTGATGGCACGCGGGGGACTCCTGCCTGGTGGCGGCAATTTGCGGGAACCGCAAGGGCCTCCCGCAAGAACCGTTTTTTTTTCTCTTTTTTTCTCTCTGTGTTGCCCCGTGAACAGAAGCACGGCGCAGATGCCAACGGTGTTCCAGTGGCTGAGCTACCTGACGTTCCAGAAGTACAGCTGCGAGCTGCTCATCGTCACCGAGTTCCACGGGCTTCGCTTCACGTGCAGTAAGCTCTCGTTTTGACATTTGGGGGCGAGCAAAACTCCCGCGCATCAAGCGGCACCGCCCGGTTGTCCGCAGACCAGTCGGGTCCTCCGGCGGGACGCTGCCTGATCACGGAGGGTGACCAAATCGTGGACCGAGGCTACCCGGGCGCCGCGTCGCGCTACACGCTGGACTTTGTGCTGCTCTACTCCTTCCTGCCCGCCCTCCTGCTGCTCGGCATCGTCAGCTTCAGGATCCGAGACAGACTGGTGCTCCACTGAGGCTCGCAAAAAGAGTTGCGCTCTTTTGCCACGCACCATCTCAGTAAGGTGGCCGGATGCTCTCAACGCAACATGAACTTCTTTTGTGCCTCTGCGTCCATGTACAAGGCCCCTGCCTGTCCGATTGTCATCACCGAAAAGTTAGCGGGGCCCTCAGAAAGTCAGCCGATGTTTCCTCCCCAATTTGAAACGAAGTTTGATTTCACCGCGATCCTTTGGGTTTTGCAGGTTCTTCAGCCCCCCGGCCCCGTTGGGACCAGCAGAGAGCACCCCGCAAGCATCCAGATGAGACTTGCTTCTCAATTATTCCAGCGGAGTTGCCCTGATCAACAAAGCATCTTGAAATGATGAATAAAGTTGGCTTGCACGTTTTGGTCGTGTGCACATTTGTGGGTGTTTTATTTGCACTTTATTCACGACTGCCAAGAACAGGGGTGTCAAACATACTGCCCGCAGGCCGGAAGGAGGTTTGATCAGGCCCGCAGGATAATTTAAAAGTGAAAAAATGCATAAAAGACACGGAATTAATATTTTTAATTAAGTGAAATTCATGGACTATCCGCTAGGGGGACACACTGTTTTGATCAGAGAAGAAGACAACAGCAGCCTCAGTCTGTCACTGAGACAGACCCAACACAGCGGACGCTACCAAGGACATGTGAATACTTTATTCTAGCACTCTCCTTAGTTTGTAAGGTGTAGGCAGGGATTACATTTAGATTTTATATGCTCGTGTAAATGGTTTAAAAATTCCTTTCTTTATAAATCTCGTTTCATCTTAAAAGTGCATGACTATATTTTTCAAGACCAACTATTTGTTAATTGGTCTTTAATTTGTGCCTTTGTACAATCAGTGGGATCAGTTGCAATGCGTATACAGTCAAACCTCGGTTTTCATCCATAATCCGTTCCAGAAGGCTGTTTAAAATAAAAATGTTTATTGAACACGTCTGCTCACAATGGAAAGCAACACGAGGAAGCGTCACTTCCTTGTGTAAGGAAGGCGAGAGGAGTCTAATGGTGCATTCAATTGCGCTCTGTTTTTTTTCATCTAAAAACGCCTTCCTATAAATGGTCGTTTTTTTCGGCTAAAAACGCCTTACTATACATGGTCGTTTTTTTCGTCCAAAAACACCTTACTATACATGGTCGTTTTTTTCGGCTAAAAACGCCTTACTATACATGGTCGTTTTTTTCGTCCAAAAACACCTTACTATACATGGTCGTTTTTTTGGTCCAAAAACGCCTTACTATACATGGTCGTTTTTTTCGTCCAAAAACACCTTACTATACGTGGTCGTTTTTTTGGTCCAAAAACGCCTTACTATACATGGTCGTTTTTTTCGTCCAAAAACACCTTACTATACATGGTCGTTTTTAGGTCAAAAACACCTTACTATACATGGTCGTTTTTAGTCCAAAAACACCTTACTATACATGGCCGTTTTTGGTCCAAAACGCCTTACTATACATGGTCGTTTTTAGGTCAAAAACACCTTACTATACATGGTCGTTTTTAGTCCAAAACACCTTACTATACATGGTCGTTTTTTCGTCCAAAACACCTTACTATACATGGTCGTTTTTCGCTAAAAACGCCTTACTATACATGGTCGTTTTTTCGTCCAAAACACCTTACTATACATGGTCGTTTTTTCGTCAAAAACACCTTACTATACATGGTCGTTTTTTGTCCAAAAACACCTTACTATACATGGTCGTTTTTGGTCCAAAACGCCTTACTATACATGGTCGTTTTTAGTCAAAAACACCTTACTATACATGGTCGTTTTTTTCGTCCAAAAACACCTTACTATACATGGTCGTTTTTAGTCAAAAACACCTTACTATAAATGGTCGTTTTTTCGCTAAAAACGCCTTACTATACATGGTCGTTTTTAGTCCAAAAACACCTTACTATACATGGTCGTTTTTTCGCTAAAACGCCTTACTATACATGGTCGTTTTTTTGGTCCAAAAACACCTTACTATACATGGTCGTTTTTTTCGTCCAAAAACACCTTACTATACATGGTCGTTTTTTTGGTCCAAAAACACCTTACTATACATGGTCGTTTTTGGTCCAAAACGCCTTCCTATAAATGGTCGTTTTTTCGCTAAAACGCCTTACTATACATGGTCGTTTTTTCGTCCAAAAACACCTTACTATACATGGTCGTTTTTTCCGCTAAAAACGCCTTACTATACATGGTCGTTTTTTCGTCCAAAAACACCTTACTATACATGGTCGTTTTTGGTCCAAAAACGCCTTACTATACATGGTCGTTTTTTCAAAAACACCTTACTATACATGGTCGTTTTTCGTCCAAAACACCTTACTATACATGGTCGTTTTTGGTCCAAAACGCCTTACTATACATGGTCGTTTTTCGCTAAAAACGCCTTACTATACATGGTCGTTTTTAGTCCAAAACACCTTACTATACATGGTCGTTTTTTCGCTAAAAACGCCTTACTATACATGGTCGTTTTTAGGTCAAAACACCTTACTATACATGGTCGTTTTTGGTCCAAAACGCCTTACTATACATGGTCGTTTTTTCGTCCAAAACTCCTTACGATACATGATCGTTTTTTCAGCTAAAAACGCCTTACTATACATGGTCGTTTTTTCGCTAAAAACGCCTTACTATACATGGTCGTTTTTCGTCCAAAACACCTTACTATACATGGTCGTTTTTTCGCTAAAACGCCTTACTATACATGGTCGTTTTTTCAGTCCAAAAACACCTTACTATACATGGTCGTTTTTGGTCCAAAACGCCTTACTATACATGGTCGTTTTTAGGTCAAAAACACCTTACTATACGTGGTCGTTTTTTTGGTCCAAAAACGCCTTACTATACATGGTCGTTTTTAGTCCAAAAACACCTTACTATACGTGGTCGTTTTTGGTCCAAAAACGCCTTACTATACATGGTCGTTTTTTCGTCCAAAACACCTTACTATACATGGTCGTTTTTGGTCCAAAACACCTTACTATACATGGTCGTTTTTGGTCCAAAACGCCTTACTATACATGGTCGTTTTTTCGCTAAAAACGCCTTACTATACATGGTCGTTTTTTTCGTCCAAAAACACCTTACTATACGTGGTCGTTTTTTTGGTCCAAAAACGCCTTACTATACATGGTCGTTTTTTTGGTCCAAAAACGCCTTACTATACATGGTCGTTTTTTTCGTCCAAAAACACCTTACTATACATGGTCGTTTTTGGTCCAAAAACACCTTACTATACATGGTCGTTTTTGTCGTCCAAAAACACCTTACTATACATGGTCGTTTTTTTTGTCCAAAAACACCTTACTATACATGGTCGTTTTTTTGGTCCAAAAACGCCTTACGATACATGGTCGTTTTTTTCGTCCAAAAACGCCTTACGATACATGATCGTTTTTTTCAGCTAAAAACGCCTTACTATACATGGTCGTTTTTTTCGGCTAAAAACGCCTTACTATACATGGTCGTTTTTTTCGTCCAAAAACACCTTACTATACATGGTCGTTTTTTCGCTAAAAACGCCTTACTATACATGGTCGTTTTTGGTCAAAAACACCTTACTATACATGGTCGTTTTTTGGTCCAAAAACGCCTTACTATACATGGTCGTTTTTGGTCCAAAACGCCTTACTATACATGGTCGTTTTTTCGTCCAAAACACCTTACTATACATGGTCGTTTTTGGTCCAAAACACCTTACTATACATGGTCGTTTTTTGGTCCAAAACACCTTACTATACATGGTCGTTTTTTCGTCCAAAACACCTTACTATACATGGTCGTTTTTAGGTCCAAAACACCTTACTATACATGGTCGTTTTTGGTCCAAAACGCCTTACTATACATGGTCGTTTTTTGGTCCAAAACACCTTACTATACATGGTCGTTTTTGGTCCAAAACACCTTACTATACATGGTCGTTTTTGGTCCAAAACACCTTACTATACATGGTCGTTTTTTCGTCCAAAACACCTTACTATACATGGTCGTTTTTTGGTCCAAAACGCCTTACTATACATGGTCGTTTTTTCGTCCAAAAACACCTTACTATACATGGTCGTTTTTTCGTCCAAAAACACCTTACTATACATGGTCGTTTTTGGTCCAAAAACACCTTACTATACATGGTCGTTTTTTTCGTCCAAAACACCTTACTATACATGGTCGTTTTTTGGTCCAAAACGCCTTACTATACATGGTCGTTTTTTCGTCCAAAACGCCTTACGATACATGATCGTTTTTTCAGCTAAAAACGCCTTACTATACATGGTCGTTTTTTCGCTAAAACGCCTTACTATACATGGTCGTTTTTTCGTCCAAAACACCTTACTATACATGGTCGTTTTTTCGCTAAAAACGCCTTACTATACATGGTCGTTTTTTCATTCAAAACACCTTACTATACATGGTCGTTTTTTGGTCCAAAACGCCTTACTATACATGGTCGTTTTTTCGTCAAAAACACCTTACTATACGTGGTCGATTTTTGGTCCAAAACGCCTTACTATACATGGTCGTTTTTTCGTCCAAAACACCTTACTATACGTGGTCGTTTTTGGTCCAAAACGCCTTACTATACATGGTCGTTTTTTCGTCCAAAACACCTTACTATACATGGTCGTTTTTTCGTCCAAAACACCTTACTATACATGGTCGTTTTTGGTCCAAAACGCCTTACTATACATGGTCGTTTTTTCGCAAAAACGCCTTACTATACATGGTCGTTTTTTCGTCCAAAACACCTTACTATACGTGGTCGTTTTTGGTCCAAAACGCCTTACTATACATGGTCGTTTTTGGTCCAAAACACCTTACTATACATGGTCGTTTTTTTGGTCCAAAAACACCTTACTATACATGGTCGTTTTTTTCGTCCAAAAACACCTTACTATACATGGTCGTTTTTTTCGTCCAAAAACACCTTACTATACATGGTCGTTTTTTTCGTCCAAAAACACCTTACTATACATGGTCGTTTTTTTGGTCCAAAAACGCCTTACGATACATGGTCGTTTTTTTCGTCCAAAAACGCCTTACGATACATGATCGTTTTTTTCAGCTAAAAACGCCTTACTATACATGGTCGTTTTTTCCGGCTAAAAACGCCTTACTATACATGGTCGTTTTTTTCGTCCAAAAACACCTTACTATACATGGTCGTTTTTCTCGGCTAAAAACGCCTTACTATACATGGTCGTTTTTTTCGTCCAAAAACACCTTACTATACGTGGTCGTTTTTTTGGTCCAAAAACGCCTTACTATACATGGTCGTTTTTTTGGTCCAAAAACGCCTTACTATACATGGTCGTTTTTTTCGTCCAAAAACACCTTACTATACATGGTCGTTTTTTGGTCCAAAACACCTTACTATACATGGTCGTTTTTGGTCAAAAACACCTTACTATACATGGTCGTTTTTCGTCCAAAAACACCTTACTATACATGGTCGTTTTTTTCGTCCAAAAACACCTTACTATACATGGTCGTTTTTTTCGTCCAAAAACGCCTTACGATACATGATCGTTTTTTTCAGCTAAAAACGCCTTACTATACATGGCTTTTTTTTTCGCCTAAAAACGCCTTTTTTCATCAGGGGTGTAAACATACGGCCGGAGGAGGTTTTATCAGGCCCGCAGGATAATTTAAAAGTGAAAAAATGCACAAAAGACACGGAATGGATATTTTTAATAGGGTGCAATTCATGTAATGTCCGCTAAGGGGAGACACTGTTTTGTTCAGAGGAAAAGACAACACTTCTGCCGCATTGCTATTAAAAACCACACAAACCTGAACCTTTGCCTGCTGACAATTATTACAATTTCAATCAGAGAAGAAGACAACAGCAGCCTCAGTCTGTCACTGAGACAGACCCAACACAACAAGCCTCATTTCATTTTTCAGAGTTGAAGGAAGATTGTTCTTGGGTCCTCCGTACCACAAGAGGGAGTCACCTGCTCACCGCCAGAGTCCACCTACGAGCACAGACCTGCAGGCAACACTTATTTCTCTTCTTCCTGTTATTGGCAAGGTGCTGAAGTCAAACTTTGGGCCAGACTGAAAAGTAGGAGACATTTACACTCATTCAATGCATCGTCATGACTACTTTTTTGACTTTTAATTTTTAAAAATTAAACACAATTATTTTGGTTTTTTTCTAAACCTTTTTCTGAATTATTTTCAATTTTTTTCCTGGATTTTTTTTCCAGGAAGAAAAATCCAGGAAAGTGGGTGTGGCCAGCTAGAATGTGGCTGCTGATTTGCTGATAGCTGTGAAAGTGGGTGGAGCATGACGATAACACGCTGTGATTGGTGGAAAGGGGGAGTGGTTATGCAAATTAGACGCTCTCTGATTGGCTAGCTATTCGGGTCGTGGTGATGCAAATGGCCAGAACTTGGAAAGTGAGTGTAGTTATGCAAATTAGGGTTATGTAGATGTAGAGGGCTCCTCGCGATTGGTGAATGTCAAATTGGGTGTGGTTTGGGGCGGGCATTGCAGCACTTTTTCAAAGTCCCACTTGAGTCTTGAGCTCAGACTTGCACTTGGGTCACATAGACAGTCTTTTCACTGTTCCCGTCGGTTTCACATGACCCCAAAGCTCGATTCCTGGAGTTTCGAGTCATGTGGAGACCAACGGGTACAGTGAAAAGACTGTCTGATGTGACTGAAGCGCAAGTCTGAGCTCAAGACTTCAGTCTTTGAAAAGGCTTTGAGTGATTTGAGGAGGGATTTGGTCATGATAGGCAAAGAGTCGAATTCAAGTTGAACAATTTATTGGACAGAAAAGCGAACATGACAATGTCAAAGCATTTGACCAGTCAATCTTTGTGTGGGCCAGTTCCAAGTTGCACACACACATTGACGACAGGTCTGAGATGGGAGCATGTGCTTGACCAGCTCATGCGTCTTGGGCAGCGATGCCTTTCACTCGGCCAGTCGCAGGCAAAGACAAACTCTTTGCCCGGGAAAGAAAACGCCGGCCTTCCTTCCTTTCGGGGCCGGCAGCCGCCGCAAACCTCGTTGGAGCCATCCGTCCGTTTTCCCCGTCCACTCAAAGCAAATTGTTTTGCTCTTTTCAGCGGACCGCAATTGAGCGCCTGATGCGATCGGTCCGCCGAAAAGGCGGCTTTTTACCACTGGTCCGTTGACATTCTGATTCGTCCAAGCGTGTTCTCATTGCAACCAAGTGCCGAGAGCCAATCCATTGGTCAGTCACAAGACGAGTGGGATCGCTACGTGGATTGAAATCGAGACGGAGATGCCCGTTGCCTTGCCATCGAGCGAGGCGCGAAAGCCAACAACCCGCCCCGTTTCTGTCTTTTCAAGATACGACATGATCAATAGCAACGTGGAGCAACAATTTGCTTTTTATTTTTTGATTTGGTGGTGGGGTTTTTTCTCATTAACAAGACAAAATATGCTGAGCGCATTTCCTCTCGGGAAATGCGGCGATGCGGTCCGTCTGGCTACGTGTCCAGTTGGAGGCCTTTCCAGGACTTTGCTGCCTCCTTCTTGTAATCCTCCAACTCCTGCAGACAGAAAATATGTTTTTAACCTCGTAAAGTCCACCGGCGGGGATTATCCCGACAAACAATATGACATCACACGGGAAGGCCCGAAAAACATATTTACTGTTAAGTCTGAAATTTGGACAAGTTTACGTTGGACAAGGTCTACCAAAGATGAATCGATAACCAAAAGAGTTGGCAGTTAATTTGATCGATGAGATGCCGATTTATTTATTAACCTCACCGTGATAAAGTTTGTTTGTACATTTCAGCAATTGTAGGAGTGCTTTCTTAACTTAATGATTGATTTTCCTTTTTAATGTTTTTTATTTTTTATTTTAATGCGGTAAGGCAAACTGTCGCCACGTGTGTCGTGACCTGGTCTTTCTGCGCCCGCATGGCGTCAATCTGCAGTTCGGTGTACTGCGGGTCCTTGGCTGGATCCTTGACTTCTTTCTTCTCGCCGGTGTTCTGCACAGGTCAAAATGAAACGGGATCAAAATATGGCCGGCGATATGACGCAGATTGAAATCTGACCTCTGGAGGGAAGATGCGCTCAAAGACTTTCTTCCAGAGGTCTTTGGGGTTCTTGGCGTGCAGGGAAGACATGTCCACGTCCGTCGCGGGAGGAGAGCCTACCAGATTTTCCACGTCAAACCATACAAAAAATTACTGCGGGGTACCGATGTTGAGGTGCATGGCCGCCAGAGGACGCCGGGCTCACCGATTTGGCTGAGAGAGTCGGAACCTGCTGGAATGAGGAGGGGCTTGCTGGAGTCACAAGACAGCGTTCTCCTACAAAGGAACGGCACAACTCAATCAGAATTATAATAATAATCTTTAGATTTTTAGCTAAATTGTTTATTTGTTGTCATTTAGTACTACAAAGATTCAGCAAAAAATGTTTTCAGCGCTTAACAAATTCACTGTTGTCTCGAGCCTTATTTATCTCGAGTAAACTTTTTGCTCTACCATTCATATATATATATATATAAAACACAGATTGACCAAATAAATGAAATAATAATAGTCATTGTCAATACAATTTTGTTATCATTTTAAAAATATCATTTTCCATCACAATAGATTATATTGTGTATGTATTTATAATATACCTTTTTTTTAACCAGTTCAGGCTTTTGAATGAAGATACTCAAAATAAAAAGAATCATATTTATAGAATGTATTTTTTAAAAATAATTTGACACAATAAATTACACTCAAAGTGAATAATAATGACTTGACTTGAAATCATGATGTTAGAAATTATAATTTTGTTAGTCGAGTGATAAGAAATTACAGAGAAAGTAAAAAGTACTTCCGCGACACTGTTACAAATTTGAAAACAGGCTACAGCATGTACGGGCATTATGAATCCACGTTCAAATTGCATTTTTGCGGCTTTATTTTAGTTGCAACTTGGGCTTGTAATTCCTTATTTTGCGCCAACCTAACTGGACGGTGGAGTGGTGTGGTGCTATCTTAGCATCGGGCCAAGATGGTTCTGCGTGCCGCGTTCACCCTGTGTCCACGTTGAAGGCCAGATGGGAGAAGAAGCTTTTGGTCTTGGACATGAGGCTCTCCGACTTGATGCTGCTGAACTAAAATCCAGCAAAGAAGAAGAAATGAAGCACGACAGCGGTGTGAACGTGAAGTCGCGGATGTGACAGGTCATCTTACAATAAGCGAGGCGGCGTGGTAGTGGGCAAGAAAACGCAACGTCTTGCAAACCACTCTCCTCTTGTCCGACGGCAATTCCTGCAAAGGCACATGCTTTAAAAAATTTTTTATGTGACTTGTTCCCAAATAACATTTTATGAATACAATTTTGAGTGTATGCGTGCGTGCGTGTGTGCCTGCTTTACCTGAAAAAGGTCATATTTGCTGCCGATGATGAGCAGAGGAACTGGAAAGGGGCTAATTAGCTCTCGGTCCTGTTCGATCATCAATCATCATGACAGGGCCGTGTAATGCATAATATTGCAAGACGTGTGGACTTACAGGGAAGTCTTTGGGCAGGACGCGTGCGGCAAAGGCCATGGACGCCGAGTGCTTGGAGCCCGCTCGGCTCTTGTTGACAAGTCGTGCCTGAGAAGCGGCTTGCTCCACGCGGGCCTGCGCCACCTGTAGCAAGGTCTCCATGGTGGCCCACAGGGCGGCTGGAGCAGACAGATCCAACACCAAGACCACAGACAGGGACCTGCAGGGCAAAGACGGATGAACAAATTAACGCAGGTAAGATTTTAGCTGTCCATTGTACACCTGAATTACCTAATGCTGGCAGCAGTGATGGGAATCTGCAACAGATCTGACAAGGAAGTACCGCCTCCCAGCTCCCACAGGTGGGCGATGTCTTTGGGCTGGACACATTAAGTGTCACAGTAGAATAATGGGGAGAGATGGAATGTCAGGTTTCTAGGCGATAGCTCGTTCAGATTTGACAAGTCATGGGGCGGACATATTGGCACTGTATTTAATCTGTTGTGAAAGCGCTCTATGAATAAAGATGTATTGGAACGTAGTATTTTTTATTTGTACACACCGTGTTGTGGCCTGTGGCTCTCCTGCCGAATGTGTACTCCAGAGCCAGAGTGGGCTTTGCTGGTTCATCCCTGGTGTGTACACAACACTTTAGCAGCATCTCGAATCAAATGTGTTCACAACAAGTGTATTGATTTACTCGCCTGTCCAGGCATCGGAGCAGAATAGACGTTTTGCCCTGTCGTGACGAAAGATAAACACGTCGCATTTAGCCGAAGAGAAAACAAACTTGGTTCGAATAAATGTAAAGGAAGACCACCCCCCAGACATACCCCAGCCTTGCTTCCCATGAGAAAGACGGTCCTCTCCCCGCCTGGTTCTGCTCCAGCACCGGAGTCCTCTCCTGCGCTTCTCTCCCGACTCTGGACCTCGGCGGCGGCCAAGTCCCACAACTTGTCTGTGCTGCGAAGCGTGACACAAACAAACGTCGCGTCACTTTATGTTAAGTCTGTTGTATCGTAACAACCACAAAACGAGCTAATGTAAATAAACTCCAATTCCATACCACGTTTTTGCCATCATCGGTCGAAAGCTAACATGTCACGGCTAAAGAGCAACATGACGCTACGCTGAAGGGTTGTCAGAGCAACGCGCGCATATTGATGACGCGACCTGTGCGAACCTCCCACGGGTAATAAAGAACTGTACAGTATCGGACATTTTATGAAAGAAAATGTACAATTCTGGTTTCTTCTAGACTGATAAACAAATTTGTAGTTCTAGTGAGTCATTCAGTACAAATATATGCTCCGTGTGGGTACCACGGACATATATAAGAGACGAGCAAGAGGGCCCTCGTGGGTGAAGCCAGAGGGCAGCCATCTTACGTTGCCGCCGATACGGTTTTTCGCTGGGAAACACTTATCAGTGCGTGATTTGCGCCAGGATCTATGAAATGAGTAAAGTCTCTCAAAGAAAACAAACAAACGTCACTTTCTGCATCATAAATCAGCACTTATGTCATACAGGGCTTATGTTGACATATTAGCAGAGATATTACAAAAAGATCACAGGTTGAATGAGAAATAATATTTTAGTTCAAACTATTACAGTAATTTATATTTGTGTATTTTTGTAGATTTAGAGGCTAATATTTAATGTGTTTTTAAATGAATGGGTTTTGCCCTTTGCTCAGTTAAAAAAAAAAAAATTCCAATGTATATATTGGAAAATTTTCTTCAACCACTGTTTTAGTCCGATGTTTTATTGTGCCAACTGTTCTGCAAGTTGAATGCTAAGGCAGAGAAAAAAAATAAATATTGAAAAACTAACAATTGAATATAATTTAATTGCACATGACAAATGAAATTGCAACTTTCCATGTAGTAGCCATAACCTTGTTTAGCAGATCTTAATCCAAATGTAATGTGACAGATGGATGGATGATCAGAAGTCTCTCAACACGAATCTCTTTCCTTGTTGGGTCATCCACCAGATGCTCTGTCATGATTTTTTCCTGGGCTGATCACAATAGGGAACGTTTTCTAATAGAAGATCCTCCCTGGGTCGAAGCACTGTGAGAAGAATTCAAATAAAAAGAATCAGGAACATCTTTGGCAATGCAGAGACTCTGTTAATGTTTGTCATGTGACAATTGTGTGTGAAAACAGGGACTCACAGAGTCTCTCTGTGCCAACGTGCTCCATTTGAAGTACGCCTTCTCGTAGGACTGTTTCCACATCTGAGCCCATTTTGATCATCTGCAACACCAGAACAAGTTGTCAATGGTCTCAAAACTCCTCCGAGTGGCAATTTGACTTTAGGCACTTCACCTTCTCAATGTTTTCTTGTGACGATTCATGTTTGTTTTTACGGAACTCCTCGTTGATTTTTAATTTTGCAGCTGCCCGAAAGAACAAAAGTTAGGAATTGGATACCTCAGAGCTTTATTTACATTGGCTCCGCATTATTCAAAGCATGATGTCAAACATCGGTGGTAAGTAAACAAACTATGAAACAATCCCCAATTACTGCACTTAAGTCGATTTTTTTCAGGTACAGTATCTGTACTTTTTTCTGACGACTCTTTAACTTGCATTCAATACATTTGGAAACAGGTATCTGTACTTTCCACGCCTTCCCTGTGTCAAAACAGGCTCAATAAATTACAACAGGCTCAACCCCCACCGATGATGATGCGATTCGAAAAAGTCGGAACTAGAGCGAGATAATAATTTGGATTGATAGAGATCTTGGGAACTCAAAGGTGGAATGTGAACCGGGGAGAATTATCAACTCCAGCCAAACAGACTTGGAGCAGCAAGACCTGCCAGTGCTCTCTCGTCATCTTTGAATACAGCCATCCTCGTTCTATGCAGCGACTTGAAGACGCGCAACACCTGCACAAACATCAAGCATGCGTGTTAGCTGAATTAAAAATGACAATTTCATTTTGGTGTTGAGTAAAGTCGAAAACAATCAAGTTTTATTCAGCTGTGTTAATGTTTGCTGCTCACCTTCACGCGAGTGCCCATCTTGACTGTTTCGCGCTTACTTCCGCCTTCTGAGTGTTACGGACCAATCAGAGCAGACCTTCTGGTGACGTCTCACAGCTGTCAGCGGGCTCCCTGACGCACCAATCGGCAAGCCAGTGTGCGGTGTGCGTCAGTTTGCGCCCGCGCCAACATGGCTGATGAAACAGCGAAAGCACAGGTGGCCCAACCTGGCGGTGACACAATATTTGGGAAAATCATACGCAAGGAAATCCCTGCAAAACTCATCTACGAGGACGATCAGGTAGGCTTTTTTGAGTGAGCCCAAGGCGCACCCGAGGCACTTTTATACCGCAGCGAGGCACAAGCTCAGAGAATGCTAATGCTAACTTCCTGCAGCCTCTGCACACACACACACACACACACACACACACACACACACACACACACACACACACACACACACACACACACACACACACACACACACACACACACACACACACACACACACACACACACACACACACACACACACACACACACACACTAAAGTCTTCCTACACGTCTACAATCCAAATCATCAAGTTCACATGTCATGCATGAGCTTACCCGTTCCGCAACACACGGTACCAATATTGGGTCAGATCTGTGGCTAAAATGTGGCTTGAACACACACGCCCTGTGTGCGTATATTGAACAATTTCACAAACATGAAGATCAAAGCCAGCCAAGTTCATATTTTATCTTACTTGTTCGGGGTCTAATTTTTAACTACAATACAATCCATCCTGATTTATATAGTGCTTTCACAACAGCTGCAGCTGCAACAAAGCGCTTACTGTTTTTCAAACATTTTTATCAGTTCATATTTTAGCCCGCTCCGCACGTTTGTTTTGGACAATATGTAGATTAAAAAAATCATACTGATTCTATTTTACCATAATTTTTAAACAGTTACTTTTTTTGTTAAACGTTTTCAGATAATGCTGTTTTTGTCATATCGTAACCCCCTCCCCCATTTGGCGGAAATTTCTCATTGTATTTCCTTGGTCTATTATTTTGGCATGTTTAGATTTGTTTTGTTAGTGGTTTGTAAACACTCCATATTTATTCCTAGTGTATATTTGTTCTGTTACAGTGCGTGGCCTTCCCCGATATCTCCCCCCAAGCGCCCACTCACCTCCTGGTGGTCCCCAAGAAGCCAATCATCCAGCTGTCCAAAGCGGAGGACGCCGATGCTGCAGTAAGGATTAGCTTTAGCGCATGTATGACAAGATGGAATGCTTGTGTTGTTGTTTGACCACGTGGCCCCGTCCGCCTCCTGCCCTGTCAGCTCCTGGGCCACTTGCTAATTGTGGCCAAGAAATGTGCTGCGGAGGCGGGACTGGCCAAAGGCTACAGGATCGTCATCAACGACGGTCCCGACGGCGGCCAGTCGGTCTACCACCTCCACGTTCACGTCCTGGGTGGCCGCGGCATGAAGTGGCCCCCTGGCTGACCGCCGCCACGCTTCCACATCATATGTCCTGTGGATGAAGTCAATGTGTTCGTTCAACAGTGGTAATAAAATGTGATCCGCTTGCAGTGAACGTTTTCTTTATTTAGAAGACATCTGCTTCTCACCGCTCGGGTCAACTAAGTTTAGTCATGACACTGCTGTGATCGTTGTCATTAGACAATTTCAAGCTTGCGGTACAACGGTTTCAAATTTGAATTGTTTCTAAAATATTTGGCGTCTCAAAAAAATAATGCAGTTGCCTCTTCGGGTTCTCATGCTCACATCTGGTGCATGATGTCGTAAAAAATATTTTCATCTTTTTTTGTCATCGTCATTGACTATATTTGTATTTTTTCCCCTCATCTTAATAGTGTATTTAATCTTACAAAAACATCCCAAATGATTGACGTCCAAGTCTCTTGAAAAGAAAAAAAGACCCACAATGAGAGAAAAGTGGATGGCTCTTGTTTTATTGACAGTACAATTGCCGTTTGAACAAATATAAAATACATAAAACATCCACAAAATATTAAAAAATAAATAAAAATTGCTTTGTTTTCTCTTTACAAACAAAATAACTAACCAAACAACAGGGAGAATTAGTAACAAATGAAAACGTACTAGTACCGAATATTCACTTCAACTGTTTTACTTAGAAAAAAGAAAGGAAAATAAGGCTGGCGAAATTAAAGTGAAAAAAAAGCATCCTTTTTTTCCCCCCTTCAATTTCTGCATGACATCTCATCACAGCGCAACACTTGTGGGTCGCAAAGCTTCTCCGTACAACGACTGATTTTATAAGATGAGAAGCAATTCGGGAAGTGGTTTAAGACCTTAAAGTGGATCCGTGTGGAGAAAACTGCTACCAAATCTTCGTCGGCCCCTTGAACACAACAACGTACATTTGGACACAAAATGAAGCCACGCGAGACAAACAGAAAAGAGGGACGGAGCGGGCGGGCGGGGCTGAACGCAAACGCCCAGTGGCTTCTTTGACACAAATTAACGTTAAAATGGCTACAAAACAACAACATCGGTATCCAAATATTATAAAACAGGAAGTTAAAAGCCCCCCCCCCAAAAAAAAATTGAAATGGAAGTACAAAAAGTCCAATTGCATACCAAACCCTTTCAGTGGTGCTCCAAGCTTCAGGGCACCGCATCAGACAGGCCAAATCAAGATAAGGCAGCAAGAACAAAAGTTAACAATTAGCCGAGCTGCGTGTTAGCTCATTCACTTTGGTCAGTGGGGATTTAATTAGGATTATATTCTTCATTTTTGGGGGGCACCGAAAATAGGCTCCACACACGCGATATGCAACTCGCAGGGAGACAAGGCTCGGTTCTTCGCATGCTACTAGAAGTGCGATGACTGGACTAGTTTAGAGGAAAAAAAAAAGCTTCGATGGGAGGACTGTCAAGTGTCGCGTTGTGTATAAAACTGCATGGGTTGACTTGTGAAAGAGGGGGGGGACCATTTCCTGTACAAAGTGTCAATGTCACGTTAAGGCTGCAGCTGTTTGGAATACTCAAGTGCAAAAACAAAAGTTGTGAAATATGCATTCCGTTTGCCTCAAAAGTTTCTGGGGGAGGCCCGTTGGAGGGACGACGTTTTTCGAGGCAGCACCTGAGCGACCGACGGTTCACACACCAGGAGGACGAGAGCAAATGCTGGCGTTGGCATGTGGCTCCATTCCATCATTCCTTCTTGTCGTTTTCAGCCGACAACCCCAAAACTCTTCGTGTTTCTCACATTTGAGGTCATACCACATTGACATTCAGTCTCGTGGCCAATTTTTTCCAGTTCGTATTTTTCATCGGAGCCTAAAATGTCGTTTTTTGTTTTACGTTGGATTAAAAAAAAAAATCCATGTCATTTTCCGCCAGTCAATTTTAAGTAATGAGAAGGAACATCCCGGCGCTTATTTTTGGCTCACTTCTGCACAAGGGCCTCCTTGCCGCTGGGCCGCATGTGGCCGAAAGGCAGCGCGCCGACGGAGGCTACACCGAGACCCGCGCAGCCGTCGGACGGCGGGAGGATCTCGGGCGGCAGCTCTTTGGCCGGGAGCTGCCGGGGTCCCGTGTCGGAGGAGGGCGGGGGGGTGGGTTTGACGCCTTCGGCCCTGGCGGGCGAGACGGCGCTGGCTGCCGCATCCAACGCCCCGACTGGGTCTAACATCAGATTGATCACTGGGACACACGGGCACAGACACGCACAGGATGAGGGGGGGCAAGCACGGGACACAACATGAGGTACGAGCAAGGCGAGCACGTCGGGCTTTCTCATTTTAATTTCTTTGGTCGAAACTTGAACAATTTCAAACATTTGTGTCGTTTTTCATGATTTCATTGACATATTTGGCAAACGGTTTGGACATTTTTCTTGCATCGTATCTGTATCCTTCATCTGGTCGTGTATTTTGCGGACTACGAGGCGCACTTGAAACCCTTTTTTTTCTCTTCAAAAATCGACAGTACGCCTTACGATCAGATGTGCCGTACGTGTGGAGGTCGAAATGAAGTAAAATCAAGTTTGACGCATTTGCTGCACTGACTCGTTTTCCTTCATGTGCAGTCATGTGCCCTAATTCCCAGTGCGCCTTATAGAGAGAGAACCAAAACAATCTAAAAAAATCTTTGCAAGTAGCAGAGATGAAAGTAAAATAATATATACGCGCGCGCACACACACTTGGCCGATCACGCATGAATTAGTTGACACAAAACGTTCTTCAAATACTCGACATTCAATGATTAATCTTCCTTTTGTGTGCACACGTGCACCCTTTGTGGCTTTCGTTCTCGACGAAATTTCGAAATCTCCGTGATATGGCGAGGTCATGAGAATGCGAGGCGAGGGCATTACTGTGTTGTGGCGACGCCACTCAAGCTAAGCGAGCCTCAGCGGGAGATAGTCCGCTGCTCTCTGCTGTGCGTGCTTCAGCGCAAACATGTACGCAAGCGCGTCTTTTGATTTCAACCAATCAGCGCTACAACGTCACACACAACAACAGCTAAACTAAGCTAAGCTAGCCGAGACGACGCTCGAAGTCGGACGGACACGTTTTTCTGCCAATCTGTGTGTTTCCCTTTTTGTCCAAATATATTTTTTACGACAACTGTCTTATCCACAGCGTCTTTAATTCGTTCCCATGGGGGTTAGCAAGTGTGTTTATAAAGAGACGAAAAGAGACGAAAATCTCTTTCCTGTTACTAGTGTTAGTGTCTTAACATGGCTGCGCTCGTGAAAGCAAAACAACGAACTCAAACGCGTCTTCGTTCAATGTCGTCAACTAATATCCATTTTAGGCAAATTTTCCTCAATTCTCCGGAGAGATTTTCATAAAAATTTGAAAAACCCGGAATTCTGGGAAAATACAGAGGACTTTCATCTCTGAAGTAAAAAAGCGTCTGAAAGCACTCAACGCCGATGACATTTGTCAAGCCGCACACGTCCGCTGACATTGTACTCGTCTCGTTGGACACGCACGCCCTCGCACTGGCTTGCGTTCGAACCCGTTAGGGGCCAGCGAGCGCATCAAACAGAAGGCGCGCTAGCAGGAGCGTGAGCGGCGTCTTTACCTTCAAGCTGCTTCTCGACTCTTCTGAGCTCAAGCAGCACGGAGGAGATCTCCTGCACAAAGCGACAGCAACAACACCATCACTTGCCTCTTCCCCCCCAGAGACCCGCCCGCATTGCTCGTGAAAAATGTCCAAGACGCTCGAGTACATTGCCGGACGACTTCAAGAGTGGCGCGTCGCTTTCGGATTTCAGTTTCCTTTCAATGTCCTCCCAGTTCCTGTCCTGATCCTTGAGCAAGAGCCTGGACAGCAACGACAGCATCAGGACCAAATCCGACCGACTTTTGTCTTCATCAAGTGGAAAACAAAAAATCATAAGAGGATAATGACCGGATTTTTCCTGCTGTTTTATCAGTCGACTGCCTGATCTTGGTGGACAGCTGAAAGACCGAGTGGATCAGGAGGCTGTCCAAAACGGCCTACAAGGACGGACGGACACACCAATACAAAGCGTCAACATGCCGCGCGCGCAAGCATGCGTGGGTTTCTCAACTCACCTCCTCTCGGTTCCACGTGCGTCTCCTGAGCGCCCGGGGCTCGTGGCTCTCGGGGGCGCGGGGGCGGAGCTCCGCCGGCTTGCCGTTGATCTCTGGCGTCTGGGCGCCGTCGATGACGGGAGGGATCTTGCGGTATTTCAGGCTCTCGTCAAACACGCGATCCACCAGCTGACCGGGTCAAGAAGAAGCAGACAGTCAGGGGGGAGGGAGACTCAAAAAAGACAACATTCAAATTCAAAACAGCAGATGAAAAAATGTAACAAAATGGCACAATGTTTTTTTTTTGTTTTGTTTTTTTAAACGTAATCGTGAGAAGATGCGATGTTGACGGACGGAGCGCAGGACGGCGCGATCAAATCAGGTACCTGTCTCATGCTGTCCTGCAAGTGGGGCCGCGCCGGGCCCGCCTCTTCGCGGGCGTCGACGGCCGAGCCCGGCGTGGTGGCGGCCGTGCTGGCGGCCGTGCTGGGCGCCGTGTCGGACGAGCTGACCGAGTCGATCTTGCCGGCCACGTCGTGGATCTCACGTGCCAAGGTGGCCAGGTCCTTAGCCAGGTCCTGGCTGATCCTGCGCACACATGGGAACAACCTGTTAACCATCAGACAAGGTGCTTTAGAACAGCGTCAACAACAAGCAGCGATCACTTCTGAGTAGGGCTGAACAATTCATCCAATCCCCCCCCCGTCCCCCCAGCCTCATTTCTACCCATTTTTGCTTTTTGTTCATCTAAATGTGCTTTTGTAAATTATGCATGCTTGTTTTAAGTGCACATTATTATCCTATGTTTTAAGCTCTTGGAAAGTGTCTTTGAGTATGATGAAAAGCACTTTCAAATAAAATGTATTATTATTATTAAAGGACTGCCAGTCAGGCTTTTGTAAATGAACTAACTGAAGCGGATAAAGCGTCTTTCATATGAAGTCGGGCTTCATTTGGCTTTTTGCGTTAGCGGAATTTGGAAGACAAAAACATTTGTGGATCCGAAATTTGGACACAGCTTAATTTATTGCTTGTTTAGTTAAAAAAAAAAACGCACATGGGATGCGGACTTGGAAAAGGGTCATCGTATTAAATTGCAATAATGAGCGAAATCAGGAAAAAAAAATAAAAGCCGTTTCTCAAAATGGTTCAGCCCTACTTTTGAGCATTTGATGTGCAGATCAATACCTGGCGATTTCCTCGCTGTGCGCCGTCCAGTCTCGGATATACTCGTCTTGTTCCTTCATGCGGTGTTTCAGCACCACCGCGCCCACCCCCGGCAGCGCACTGGTGCCCGTTCCTGCAGCGGCGGGCGGGCGGGCGCCGCGGGCCGGCACGGCGTGATGCGGCCGCGCGTGGGGGCGCCCTCCTCCGTGCTTGGAAGCGTTGCGGGCCGAGCCCAACTCTTCCTCCGAGGTGGACGCGTACTCGGGGGGCAGGCGTCTCCACCGGTTGCTGCTGGACACTGGGAGGGCAGAAACGGTGACGCTTTAGTCTCACCTCATTTCGTGTCCAAAGACACTTTTTCCGTGAACTTAAAGACGTCCGCATGGTACAACTCGGATCCTACAAATACATTCTACTTCAGCCCCCCCCCCCAAAAAAAATACACAATTGAAACAAAGGCAAAAAAAAAAACCTGCATTCACAAAGCTGCCTGCCTGCACCACAACGAATGGTGCCTAGAATGCAAAGCTCCACAAGGGGGAGCCAAATCCAAAGGCGGAGACTAGTTTGACTTCAAGGTTTAAGTGGCAAGAGTGCAAGGGGAGCATTTGCGCCATCATCACACTTGCACACAATGCAAGAACCCACGTCAGCATCTGGACACTTCACGAGGTACACCAAGAAAAACTTGTTTGGCAGCACATTTGAGTGACTGACTTGAAAAGAAAGTGAAACTCAAGCAGCAACAGGACTGTCAACGGCGCTAAGGCTTAGGAAAAAAAGTCGTATGTTTCCAGACCGACTGAGAATTTCTACCTCGAAAAAAAACTTTACGGTCGGCATTTTTTTTAAACCTTCTACATTTTTGTGTAATAATAATAATAATACATTTAATTGATAAGCGCCTTTCATAACACTCAAGGACGCTTTACAAGCAAAACAAGAACAATCAAACCACAGACAAAATTAGAAATAAAAGGAAAGATGAATTTAGAGCGTTTACATCGGTGCAAACTCTCGTGATATTCACGTTGAGCGTGCGCGTCGTCTGTCAACAACATTGAATCACGGCGGCGGCCACGATCTCCGACAACAGTTTAAACCGCGTTTTGTGTGTTGCAGTTGCATGCTCGCACCATAATATGAAGAAAATAGCATCCACTGCTGTATCGAAAAGATTCAGCCAACTATTTGACGACCACCACGGGCCGTCTAGGACGCGGGACGCAGAGGTAACGAGATGGCTGGAACACCCAGCCGCCAGGTACCCGATTCTCTCTCAGGCGGCGAGCGGGGGTTTCAATGTCTCCTTGTTTTATGTTTTATGGTTAGTTTGTTTACATTTTTTGATGGGGGCAAAAAAAAAAATAAAACCTTTGTCCGACCTACCGACCCTATGCTGAAATTTCATGTTACCGGAAACACACTACTTTTTTTCTACGCCTAACTGGCGTATCTGCACTTGGTCAAGCGGCCATTGATCGTCTCGCTTCTCACAGCCGCTAAGCTATTCCTCACCAGTGTCTTTTACAATCCGATTCAATGTCTTCAAAAAGTCTCGCTCCTGACAGAAGCCGTTTCTGCGGATGCCACTCACGCATGCACACACACAAGCACGCCACTCTGCTAACAAAATTCTACGGTGCCAGTACAGTACCAGCGAGTTCTTCATCTGCACCAGGTCCGCCAGGCTCCGGACGAGAGCTTTCTGGACGATAAAAACGTAAAGGAGTCGACATCCCGGCGAGAGTGACAACAGACAAAATGGCCTCGGCGCCGACGATGCGTTTTGGTGGTTTCGCGCGCTTCCTCACCTGTGGGAGAGCAGTACCCAGTGGTAGCGGTCTTGGTTCTGGCCTCGTTCAGCTTGGACACGCTGTTGGCCCTCATCCTGGGAGCCAGCTTGCTCTCGGCGGACGAGCGCAAGCCCAACCGCAGCGCCGTCTCGGCCGAAAGGCGCGGCGAGGCGGCGGAGACGCGCGCTGCGACGCATTCCGAGTCGCTTCGCGCCGACACCGAGCCCACCCGGTTGCGGCGCGGCTGCGCCAGCATGTCCAGACGCGACAGTCCCCCGCGGCCGGACGGAGGCTTGGAGGTGGAGCTGGTGGTGGACACCTCAGATGCCACCGACGCTCGGTCGGCGTCGGCCAGATCTGTGTCCGAGGTGTCCCCCAGTCGCGCTCGGCGCAGGAGGGAGGCCCGGGTGGGCCGCGGCTTTGGCAGCGCCGCCTGCTTGCTCAGGGAGGACGGCGCGGCGGCCTGCAGACCCCGCCCCGTCTTAGAGGAAGCGGCGGCGGCGTTCTTGGCGGATCTCCCTTCGTATCCAGAGAACGTCTCCTGGTCCGAGGAGAGGATGTCGGAAATGGGAAAGGAAGAAGTCTGCTCATCGTCGGTGAGATCCAGCGACGGTTGGCGTCCTCTGGAAGAAGAAGGCTGAAGCGAGCGGCGCGGCGCTTCCGCCGTCCTGCTTTTGGCCTTCCTCTCCAAGCGGTCTCGCGCGCCGGCGGCGCTGACGGCGGACTTGGAGGCGGCGCTGACGTTGCTCTTCTCCCGGTGCACGCTGCTGAGCGAGCGGCGCTTCTGCGCCGCCGGCCTTCCCCTCGGCCTCGCCGGCCCCGCGGCTGGCCGTGTCCACGTCCGACTCCGGCGAGACAGAGCCCGTCCGAGGGCGGGGCCGTAGCCGGAGACCCGACCGCCGCCGCTTTTCGGCTCCAGCTTGTTTTCCTCCCTCAGTTTGGCCTCCAGGAAGGCCATGACGGCTTCGGTGTCCTTGAGCAGCGTTGCCGTGTCCACGCTCCCCACTGAGTCGCTGCGGCCGCGGGCTCCGCCGATGCGCGGGATGAGCTCGGCGGGGACGCTGCCGCTGGGCTTCTCGATGGTGAAGCTGCCTTGACGCACCAGCGGCTTCCCGGACGCGTCGCCGCCGCCGTCTTCCTCCTCCTCCTCCCTTATCTCGGAGCCCTTCCTGCGCTCCGCAGCGCCGGAGGTCCGCGCGGCGGCCCGGCAGCAAGCGGAGGCGGCTCTCGGTTTGTGGTGGCCTGTCACCTCGCCGTTCTCCCCGGGAGGCGGCGGAGATTCCCCGTCGCCCTTGTGATCCTTCTCCTGGGGTTCCGTGTCCTGCTTTTCTCCGATCTCGGACCTCGACGTCTGAGGTGCGGCGCCGCCGCGGGGGTCATCCGCGGGGAGGGAGGGGAGGGTCCTGCGCTTGCGCTCGGTCGGACAAGTCGAGGACTCGCCTCGGTTGAGGGGCGTGGCGGACGTGGAGGAGTCGCATCCTGAAAGGGTCGAATGCAGTTGTGATTTAGTCATTTCATTCAAGACGCAGGTGATATCAAGGAGGGGGGGGGGGCGAAGTTTCTACCATAAGCAAGTTTCAAGTCGAATCTTCAAATTTCAGTCCCCAAAGTCCCCAATTATGTTGTCATTGTGGTGGGAAGATCCCGTGTGCACCCTCAAACAAACCCCCAAAAAAAAATTTGGCCTTGTGTACTATGCAAGAGATTTGACGGCAACTACATTTCAAGCGAGTCAAGTCAATTGATGACTCGGATAGACGAGTCACGAGTCGAGTCCTCCAATCCTGCTCGCTCGCAACGTCTCTTCACATTTGGCGCTTTGCACTCAGTGTCCGCGCTCACGTCGGCGGAGTAACAGATTCGCAATCGGGCCACTCGCTGTCGACATTTTGTCTTCTCAAGTTAACGCACGAGCGATACGAAGTTGTGCCGGAGTTGCAGATGGGCGACTTAAGGCAGACCTGAGAGTCGAGCCACCGACTCCGGCGCGTCGGCGCCGCGTACCTCTTTGTTTGTCCAAGAAAGTCGTGGTCTCGGCACCGGAACCTTCCGGATCGGTCCGGGCGTGGTTGGCGGCCAAATTGGCCCACTGGGAGACCCAGTTGGAGTCCTTCAAGAGAGAAGAGGGACAGTCAAGTCAAAATGCAGACGGGGAACGGCGGTAGCGTTCGTGCGGCGGGCAGCACGCGAGTGTCAGAAAGCAACTGGCGGGAGATCTCACACGGCGGACGAGGAAGCTGGCCCACCTAAAGCGCAACGCTAAGCCCCTCAGTTACCGACAAGATTCTGCGTGAAAGGCGATGATGAAATGGCGAGCCATTCTTCTTGTGGGGTAGAGAGAGAGAGAGAGAGAGAGAGAGAGAGAGATGGCCAAACAGCAGAAGGACTTGTCCATCTTTCTTCTTCTTCTTTCTCCTCAACGCAACCGGCTGCCAGGCAGAATATCTTTGCTGGCGTTGGCGGGATCGAGGTCACTCTCAGGGAGGGCACGTCGACTCCCACAGATCGATCCCCTCTGAGGCTTAGTTTGGTTCTTGGTACTTGTAATAATGTCTGGTCCGCAGACCTGAGGCGCCGGGCAGGTGCTCTAACTCTAAAATGTATGGGGAGCCGGTGAAGGGATGCCAGAGTAGGAGTTATGTGCTCCCTCTTACGAGTGCCAGTCAAGAGGCGATCAGCGGCATTCTGGACCAGCTGGAGTCACTGAATGGAGGACTGGCTGACTCCAAAGTAAAGGGCATTGCAGTAATCGAGCCGGGATGTGACAAAGGCGTGAATTACTGTCTCAAAGTGTTCATGAGAGAGGAGAGGTTTTATTTTGGCCAGCTGTCTAAGGTGAAAGAAGCTGGATTTAACAACGGCACCAATTTGCCAGTCAAGTTTGAAATCACTGTCCAGTTTCAAGCCCAAGTTTGAGACTATTGACTTAAGATAAGGAGACAGGAGGCCCAAGTCTACAGGATGGGATGTACAAGGGCCACTGGGACCAAACAGTATATCACCTCTGTCTTCTTTTCATTGAAATTCCAAGAAATTTAGTGCCATCCAGGTTTTGATTTCTTCCAGGCAGGACAGGAGTGGCCTTAATGAAAAGGTGTCTTTTTTGTTCAGTGGGACATAGATCTGGATGTCATCTGCATAGCAGTGGAAGGAGATACCATGTTTCCTTAAGATGAAACCCAATGGGAGCAGATACAGCAAGAACAGCAGAGGCCCCAGAATTGATCCCTGTGGAACACCACATGACAGGGGAGCAGTGTGTGACTCAGAGCAGCCAAGGCTGACACAAAAGGTTCTGTCGGCTAAATAGGACCTAAACCACTCGTGAGCGCTCCCGCCAATGCCCACCAAGTGCTGCAAACGAGTCAGCAAGAGTTCCTCAAGAGCACGAGAGCTGCATCGAAACAAAGCCTAGTTTGCATCACGCTCGCAAGTTCAGGCGGGCCAGTCGAAACAGTGTGACAGTGTCTGAAACAAATGGACTGTTGAGCCAATCAAAGCCTCTCTCGTCTCATTACCTCCTTCCCAGTGTCCGTTTTCTTTGCTTTTCCTCTTCCCTCCCCTTGGAGCTCTGCTACGGAGGAGTCTTGCTTCTGCTGCAGCCCAAATACCTACAAAGGCAAGCGTCGGGGGGGGTCACACGTGAATCCCATCGAAACACTACCGCGGTCGTTACGCCGGTCTATCGGGGAGCAAAATCAACATCAGGAGGCAGTTGAGGGTGTGGCAACGAGGACACATCAAAGCAACCCATGGCCCCTTGCGAATAACGACACGAGCCCGCAGTGCCGGTCGGCAGCTTCCTGCCTTGTCTATCATCCGCCGGGCCTCCTCCTCCTGCTGCTCCTCCAGGTTGCCGTTTTCCAGCTCGATGGTGTAGGTGCCGTTATCGCTGTGGTCGTCGCCGGCGTCCCCGGGGGCCGCTCGCCCCGCGACGGAGGCGTCCTCGCTGGGGCTGGTGGGGCTTCCGGTGGCCAGGCCCGTGCCGACAGAGCTCCGCCCCACGCTGGGGTCTTCCGACCTCTGCTTGAGGAGCACGCGGGCCGCCGTGGGCGCGCCGGCGGCCACCGTGGCGGAGATCGGGGCCGGGACTTTCCCTGCGGGGAATCCAAACCGCGGAGGAACACGGATGAGAAAGTATCGGGGCAGCGTCTTGGAGGAGATGCGGAAAGCGGTGAGGCGACGACGAGGCAGCTGCAGAAATCAGTTACCTGAGTCCGAGGCTGCGCCGGCGGAAGTGGAAATGCTGAACACCTTGGGCTGGGAGGGGGGCTGCGGATACAGCCCCTCGCCGCCGGCTCCGCCCAGCAGCGGCGCGGTCTGGGAAAAGGAATACGAGCGCCGCTACGCGGGTTCTCCTCGTCGTAGAGCTCGATCATGAAGGCCGTGCGGCCGCCGCCGCCGCCGCTTCCGCCACCTGCCCGGGAGCCGCTCGCCGCGTTCTCGCCGGCCGCTGCCGCGTGGGCGTGCGCGGCTTTCAGACGTTCCTCGAGGGCGTGACGGCGGCTGGCGAAGCGCAGGCCCAGGCCATTCTCGGAGTCGCTCTGGGTGCCGTCTTCGTGTTTGCTGCCTACAAGGATGAGAAGTGACACTTAAACATCAGCAGATGCGAACTCGCCCACGTTCCCAAAAGAGTTTGGAATTGTCGGAATAATTCCACCGTAAATCAACCACAAAAACGCATCGACTGAGAAGCATCTCACAACATGACCGTGAAACAGATGCAATGTCACAAATGCCCGTGAATCTTTTCATTGTATATTTTATTTGTAAAAAAACAATATCATGGAATACTTTTCCTCATTAAAAATACCCCAGACCACATTGGGGGGGGGGGGGTTAATTCCAATTCCAAACAATGATTTGTAATCCGAGTATTTGGAACGACGAGTATGGTCGGACTCTCCGCAACAAGCCAGACTAGGCTTCCTTCGCTCCTCCTTCCTTGACACCAATTACTACTTTCCTTTGCACCATCTCCCAACATTTTAGAGTGCATAGAAATACACCAATCGCTGAGTTTTTGAGTGAATAGCAGGAAAAAACTTTGTGAACAGCAAACTGCTACTATGTGGGGGCTCGCTGTTCCACAAACGTGTGTGGTGTGGGTCAAACTGAAAAAAATAAATTAAATTAAATTTAAAAAGCTCCCATTTTGAAGCCATTTGGCTTAAGAGACCAAGATTTTCTTTCTTTCTTCAAATTTCTATCATGTCCCTTTTGGATGTGCCGTGGCAGACAAGGTGCCGGGCCAGGCTGGCCCAGCACATGCCCTCCTGGCTCAAGAGAGAGAGGGGGGCGGGGGGGCACAGGAAGAAAACAATGACAACGGGGGGGAGGCGGCTGCAAGAGGGGAGGAAGGGCCGTGGGGATGAAATGAGATGGGGGGAGGGGGGGTTGTGAAAGGAGATTTGAGAAACGAGGCTGCAGAAAAAGAGGGTATGTCTGGTTTGGAGGCGCAGACGGAAACGGTGGTGAGCGAGAGGTGGGGGGGGGGGGGGGCTCAGTGAAGCGTTCCAACATTCAAGTTGCAGCAAAGAGGACCCGACGAGTCTATTTCATGCCAAACCAGCGGTGTGGTTCATTCAAAGCGCAACAACGTATGAAAGGTGAAGCAGACGAGCTGAGAAACAAACGCCTTGATTGTTTTGCCACCCCCCCGACGCAGACAAAGAAGCTGTGAGTGCAGAACAAAGATGTCACTTCGGGGACGCAGGCGCTCGGCGCCGCTCGCCACCATTTCAGTCACGGTGGCCTCTGCCCACACACGCACGCAACTCGGATGCAAATCCACTCGTGCACCGACAAACACTTGAGCATTCGACAGCAACCACGCTTTTTCCCGCGCCGTCGGAAAACACGCCATCGGGGTAGTTGGAATGCTTTCCTTGTGCCGATGACCGTCCACGCTGGACATGTCGCCTGTCAAGCGCAGACCTAACCGAGAAAGACAAGCTGGGAATGTTTTCCGAGGACATTCAGTCTCCATACACGCTGCCCCCCACGTAACACACATGAATCCACAAAAGGGATGAATAACACAGCGCTCCAGAGTCAATCTGCCGTGGCCCAAATGCCCATTTTCTGTCTTGGTCCTCTGCTCTTGTTGGTCTCCCATTATTTGGGGGGGGGTGGGTTCCCGACATCGCCCCACTTGCCACGAAGCAACTCGGACATTCATCAGAGGATCACAATTGCCCGATATTCGGACTCATGACATCACGAAGACGCGAATATAAGACAAGAGGACGCGTTTTTCCTCGCCGCCTCCGCTCGGTTTGTGCGCGCACAGCAACCGCGTGAGAATTGATTGACAGGTGCCCTAAATGTGCTCCCGAACGACTTACTTCCACGCACATCCGTCCGCCCCCCGTTGAAGTGCGGTCCTTGTTCTGGGTGGCTCGCTGCTTCTTTGCCTCTTCAACCTCCCGCGACCGCGACATCATTGCCTCTCTTTCCACGGCGCGGCAGCCCGGGCGACTAACCTCGCTCTACTTGCTCTCTTTGGCCAATCGGCGCGGGCGCTCAGCACTGCGGGGGGGGGGGTGCATTCGCCGCCTGCTTACGCCCCGACATCGGCGGCAGGCCTTCACATGCGCCACCCTCTCCGCCTTGGCCCGATTTGCAGACGAGGTTGCCTCTGCTGAAGCGGCTTCCGAACGTTAAGACATGTCGCAGCCCCCCAAGTCGGCTAGCGGACATCAGCGCCAATCAGAGGAGACTCGCCGTCAGCCACCTGACACGCATGTAGTACAACCCCCCCCCTGCTTTCCACTCGAGCCATTTTCATCACCCGCCTGTCTGTCAGAGGACCGCCCCTTCCCCCGCCCCCTCCCCCCATACATCAATACATCCTCCTCCTCAATCGGCCTCCATTGAATGAACCGAGCGCTCCGCAGTCAGACTGGGCCCAGAAGCGGAAGCGTTTGCGCCGTCGTTTGCGTGCGATGGGCGGGCGCCATTGGGGGTTGCTCACCTTTCAGCCTTTTGAGGTGCACGGGCACGTCACTCTTGTTGCTCTTGCTGTCCTCCTCGGCGGACTCGCCGCGAATCAGCGCCGGGTCGTTCTGCGCCAGCCAATCGGCCACCTTGCTCTCCGACGCCATCATGGCCGCCTGCAACGTGCTCAGGTCCCCCCCGCCGCCGGCCGCCCCCGCGCCGCTCCTCTTGGCGCGGGACCTGTGCTGGCCGGGCATGAACTTGGAGACGTGGTCTTTGATGGTGACCCTCCCAGGGGAAGTGCTGTCAAACTCGATGGTGAAGGAGGCGTGGCCTTGAGCTGTTGAGCACACGCGTTTTTGCGTTGGTGTCGATAAGGGACATTGGCGAGCGCTCATTTTCTGGTCCCCGCATCGGATATCAAGTGAAGCCGGGCTTCCTTTCAGTGCCAATATTTTTGTCCCGATAGGGCCAAAGTGCGGCTTCACCTGCGCCGCCGCGAGAGCCGGCCCCCTCCGTGTCCTTGGTGGGAATCTCATGGATACCGTTGGTGGCGACGTGATGATTTTCCTTGGTGGGGATTTCCATGTAACCCGGGTGGTGGCCATCCTCTCCGCGCCGAGCCTCTTTGCCTTCTGTGGATTTGCAAAAAAAAAAAAAAATGCCGAGTTTCATTGTTGGCACGCCGAGAAATTGCGACCATTTCCAGCATCAAATCGCTGCGCACCCTTTCAGATACATCATCGCTCTGTGTGGACTGCGCACGGGCAGAGAATTATCTTCAGAACATCAACACCACAAAGTGCGGCTCCGGTTACTCCTCTGTGAGAAAATAAGCCTGCGGGGTCCCTCGAACCTTGATGGGATGGAAAGATGATCAACGACACGCTGAATTACAGGGCCCACCTGCGTCTTGCCGAGGAGCAATTCTGGCAATGCACGGCGGTGGGACTTTAAGAAGCAAACAAAGTCTAAATAATGAGGCAAGTTGTTCGGGCGAAGGTGACGCGTGTTTATGGTGCGCTGCAGGTTTTGGCAGAGCAAGCCTCTTTGTGGGGATCAGTGCTGCAACTTGGACTTGATGATGGTCGCGAGGATCACACAAGCAACCGCAAAACAGGAGGGACAAAAAGGTGCCCCTTTTCAGATGAGCCATTCAACAGTATGCAGACCCCCCCGCTCCTCAATGATGCCAGCCAATAAATAATTTGCCTCTAAATCCTTCAGTGGCATCGTCCTAAACGCGCCACAGCCAGGCTTTACCAGCATCATAAAAACAAGACAAGACTTTGCGTTAGTCGAGCTCTGCGACGTGAGCCGACAGCAGCATCCGTGCACGCAGGTAAAGTACAGTCACAACGATAGACCTTGATTGTCCGCTTGTTAGCGATGCAGACGGCATCGCGAGGCTTCGCTTGAGTACTAGCGCGTGCTCGGCGAATGATAGGGTAGTAAATGAGGAGCAAGTGCGGGGGGCGGGGGGTCAGGATAGCCGTCAACATAGCCGCTTCACAGAGGAATTTGAAAAGGACGCGCTCCAACTCAGCAAAACACACACATTCTCAATCTGTCTCCCCATCGTCACTTCACTCGGCCTCCAAGGAGACTTCAGTCTCTTGGAGCAGGCCGACTGAGCAACTTCTGGCAGTTTTCAAACACACGCGCCGCGTCAAGACCTCTTTTTGTCTGCCAACCTCACCTACTTCGAGGGCAGACGTCGCCGCTCCCATTCTTCCGCAGCGCTCGTCTGCAAAATGCACCAGAAATATCCAAACTGCAGGTAGAATCTGCACGAGTGGCAAGAAAAGCAATCCGGCAGCTGAGGATGCCGCCTGGCACAAGTATCCATCCAAATGTGACGAGAGATTTGAGGCCACTTCAAGGGAGCCCCCCCCCCTTGTCCTCAAAACCAGGCTTTGGTATTGCTAAGCTCTTTGACCACTGCCGCAGTCCTTAATCCCGCCCCCCCTGGCTACACTGCATCAGCCAACGTGCGCCCGCACTAAAACGGCCAACCGCCCATCTCGAGCCGGTTCTGTGAAACAAAAGCTCTTTGAGCGCACTTGAGGGTGTACATCACCAGCGCACACACAAACACGCCGTCCGTTTGGACACAAACAAGAGGGGAGGTCACTGGGCGCGGTCTGAGAGCGCTGACGCTGCAAATGTGACACTTTCCCGACTGTGGGGTCACGTCAGCTGTGAGATTGACGGCTTCACTTGGGGACCCGTCCTACCTGTAGGCGGGTGCTTTTTTTTGTTTCGCTGCTTGAAGGAGTTCTCGTCGTCCGCGTCCCCGTAGCCCCACCACGCCGGCTGGCCGTACAGGGGGGTCCCACGAGGCACCGTTGCGACATCTCCTGGAGACAGCACGGCCACGCGCTTTAATAGACTGACCGTGGAATGCGCAAACGCATTTGTGGGGGGGGGGGGTAGTTTACAGACAATTGGCAGGGGTTTGGACATTTTTCTGGTCCAAGGGTCCCTTTAGGGCAGTGAAACCAAATAAATGTTTCATGGTCTCATCACATGAGTTTGACAACTGTGCCTTCGGGCGGGTGAGACATTTTTCAAAGAAAAAAAAAACGTACCTGCCATATTTACCCTTAAATGCCATCGGAATTAAGAAAAACAAGTTGACAATTTGAGGGGGTCCACGTTATGCAGATTTTTTTTTTAAAGAAAAACAAAGCAGTGATTTTTAAGAATAAAGTCTCTAAAAATTTAAGGGAAGAAAGTCCTATTTTAACAGGTGAATTTCCCAAATAAAACTTGATTCTTGTAAGATGCCACTTTATTGTGAGTTAACCCCCCCCAGCGAGCACGGACAGCGCCACGGAGGAGGACCCCGGCAAGTGCGCGCGCCATTTGTGTTCTTCAAGGAGAGCATGAAAGGAGGCCCGCCCGTCCTCTTCCTCTCGTGCTCACCTCCAACCTTTTCTTCCGCTTTGTGAGCGTCGGCGCTTTTGGGTGGGGGGGAGAGCCCGTCTGTGGTCGTTCGGCCAGGCCTCGGGCTGCCGCCGCCGGGAGACTTTTGCGTCTTTGATGGCGTCTTACTTTGGGGCTTGCACGCGCCGGTTTCACCTTTGGACGGCTTCTTGCTCAGCTGGAGGCCACTGGTGAATTTTTCATGCTGCAAAGGGGGAGAAGGGTCACCGCGAAGGCCGCTAGGGCTCTTTTGCGCGCTGGGAGCTCACCTTGAGAGCCTCCTCGGGCACGGTGAGCTGACCCCTCTCCACCGTGAACCAGTTGGTATGTGAGAGAGCCCGGTTAAGGAAACAAAGCAGCATTTCCCGGGGCACGCTCGCGGAATGACGAAGCGCGCGGGTGGCTGAAGGATATCATATCCGAACCTCAGTTTGTCCTCCAACTTGAGGGTGATGTACATCTGCTCTTGAATGCGGACGTCGTTGACAAAGGTCTGTGGGGAGAAGAAGGCGGACATCAGAGCCGGACCGTCCCACATGTTTGCATCCCGTATCCGTCTACGCGGCCTCATGACCTATTTGGACCATTTTGGTCTGCGGAAAGTCCCGCGAAGGCGGCACGCTAGAATCAACCGCGGACTAGCGCAAAGCAAACCCTCGCGTCGGACGGGCTCCGACGGCAGTAGACCAAAGTTGACGTGCTCAACGCGGCAGTGAGAAAAAAAAATGGCCTCGAGCGACTCGACAAATCTCCTGCGTCAGCAGCCACAAAGTTGCCTTCATCCAAACAAACGCGAATGGGAGCCGACACGGCGGGAAGTGCCCGTGACTCGGACTTCCCGTCCAACATCTGCAAAGGATATGAGCGACTTGCTGCGTTTGCATCCCACCGGGGCGACGGTGGGGGCGCGCATGGCTCAACGGCACATGGCGACTGTTTGCAAGACGGCTCAGCCCCCCCGCAAAGCGTGTGCGAACCGCATCAGACAGCGTCAATCGATAGCAGAGCGGCTCCCAAGGCTGGGAGGCTCCGTCGCGATTCTTTCATGTGTATTCTTCGGGCCTCGGCACGCTTGGTTGGAAACACTCACCCCGTTCAGGCTGCCCAGGTCCTTGACCTTGTGTTCGTCCGAGCCGGGCTCGTAGTTGATGACGGCGTGCTGCTTGTCCACACTGCGCGACTGTGAAGCACAAAGAAAAAATGGCACGGGGAACTCACAGGTGAGGGCTGGGGAAAAAAAAAAGGTTCCCGATCACGCGATGGCTCGGCAGGCGGGACTGGAGAAGGGAAATCGTATCGGCCAAACCGTTTGCAGGCTGCGTGTCGGCGCGCGTCATCTGGGGAGGGTGCGAAGAACGCGAGCATTCTCATTATTCCTCCGAGCACGTCGGGGTCAAATGTGCAAAGAAAAGCATTCTGGTGGCATTTTGAGAGCGCCTTTGCCTCAGGCGTAGAAAAATAAGTAGTGTGTTTCCGGTAACATGAAATTTCAGCATAGGGTCAGAACGTTTTTTTTTTAATCATTTTTTTTTTTGCCCACCATCAAAAATGTAAACAAAATACCCATAAAACAAGGAGACATTTTTACTATTATTGAAACGCCCGCTCGCCGCCAAAGCGAGAGAGTTGGGTACCCCCCGGCTGGGTGTCTCGTTACCTCTGCGGGTCCTAGACGGGTCCTAGACGCGGGTCCTAGACGGCCCGTGATGTTCGTCAAATAGTTCGCTGAATCTTTTCGATTGGATGCTATTTTCTTCATATTATGGTGCGAGCATGCGACTGCGACACACAAAACGCGGTTTAAACTGTTGTCGGAGATCGTGGCCGCCGCCACGATTCAATGTTGTTGACAGACGACAGGGCAAACCACGTGCACGCTCAACGTGAATATCGCGAGAGTTTGCACCAATGTAAACGCTCTAAATTAATCTTTCCTTTTTATTATTTACAATTTTGTCTGTGGTTTTATTGTTCTTGTTTTGATTGTAAAGCGTCCTTGAGTGTTTTGAAAGGTGCTTATGAAATGAAATGTATTATTATTATTATTATTATTATTACACAAAAATGTAAAAGGTTTGAAAAAAAAATGCCGACCGTAAAGTTTTTGTTCGAGGTAGAAATTCTCGGTCGGTCGGTTTACCGGAAACACACTACTTTTTTTTCTACGCCTCACTCTCAAAAATGAAGGAAGTCCCAGCGGCCTCTTAACACGCACGCCTTTCTTGGCTTCATCAGTTCTCCTTTTGCGATGGAAAGGTTTCGATCGGCGCCGAGATGCCCAAGAAAGAAAGGCTTTGGAGAAGCGGTCGCCTCTCGCCAGCCGACGGCAACGCGGATGACTTTAGCGGATCCCGCGGCTCGTTTGACCTCAACGGTTGGGATGGCGCCAACTTTTGTTGCCCTCGCTCAGAAGCACCTCCAGATGTGACTGCACACAACCTCGGTGCAAACTGAGGCTCATCGAGGCCAACGTGCTTCATGTCGCCGTTGGAGACGCGTGACAAGAAGATGATTGTCACATGACAAGAAACGTGTCCACGATTCCAGGCCAAATGAAGGTCCGGCGGAGAGAAAAATAAAAATAATAATCCTAGCCAATACAAGCTAGCGCAGAGCAGCGGGGAAATCGGGTCAAGAGACATTGAGAGCAGCTTCTTGCATGCCATTGCATCAGAGGAAGAGGGAGATGGTGGCAGGAACGCACTGTGGCAGCCTTCAGGCCAGCTGGGGAAAGAAACACGGCGGGCTAGTTTCATACGCATGTTGACGAGGTTCTGTTTTCGTTGGCTTCCGCGGGATTGCGCAAGCTACTGACCCATTTTTGTGAAACTGGGCGTAGGGTCGGTTGGGGCAAGGAAGAAGGCGTTTCTTATTTGTTAACCCCCCCCTTTTTTTTTTACAGTGTGATGACATTTTGTCTGGTGTCAGATTATCCTGCAATACTTTTGTATGCATTTTCCTTGAATGCTCTAGCGCAGCGGTGTCAAACATACGGCCTGCGGGCCGGAAACGGCCCGCAAGGAGGTTTGATCAGGCCCGCAGGATAATTTAGAAGTGAAAAAATGCATAAAAGACACGGGAATGAATAGTTTTAATAGGGCGCAATTCATGTAATGTCCGCTAGGGGGACACTGTTTTGATCAGAGGAAAAGACAACAGCAGCCTCAGTCTATCACTGAGACGCACCCAACACAGCTTGTTAAGGTTGTGTGCCTTTGTACAGTCAGTGGGATCAATTGCAATGCATAGATGTGAATGATAAAAGTAAATTGCACATTTGTAAGGAAATCTTAGGTGCTTTATGAAATGTTTTATAAAAGATATGTTCATTACATTTCAACATGTTCCGAGTGTTCTTGTGCTTCTTTAGACCAAAACAAAGGAAAGACATATTATTTAGCTTATTTATAGCAGATTACGGTATTTTTCATGGTCCACTTTCTATCTACCGAGGCCGTATGTGGCCCACCATGTGAAATGAGTTTGACACCCCTGCTTTAGCGTGTGTGTATTTTTTCCATCTCCACACCCAATTCCAATGACTGAGTCTCAAATCAGGATGGCAGAGAGCGCCGCGGCCAGAAAATCAATTGAATCCAAATATCTGCCCCACTTTCTAAGAATAGCGCAATGACCACAAGTATTCCCAAGCCCTGCAGGGCCAGAGAGTCTCTCTTGCGGCTGCACGGACACCGACTGCGTGTGCCCGCCTACGTGTTTTGCGGTTGCAGTTGGAGCAAGCCCGCCACTTCGCCGGAGCGTCCAAAATCCTTGCGCCTGCGCGCGTGAAGACTGAGCGAGCTAAAGCCTACGCCCTTGCACTTCAACGAAGGCAGCGTCCTCACCTGGAGCATGAGCTCGCAGTCGTCCCGCCCGACGAAGATCATCTCGCGGGGCAGTCGGTGGCGAGTCCCCCCGCTGCTCACCAGGAACCAGGAGGTGACGCTCATGTCTGCGACCGCTTGTGCTCCACACCTACGGGGAGGGGGCGACGACATGAGGACAAGATAAGCTGGTGCGACTTTACTGCACCATCATGTTATCCACAAACAAAATGTGATTAAAAACAAACCAAAAACCCCCATAACACTTCATTTTGTAGATAAACAAACAAAACCCCCATCGGTTTGTTGATTTCATCATCTGTTATTTGCAGTCACCTAAAAAACGGGTGACTTGGCTCCTACCCGCAGAGGCTCGTTGTCAGGGTGGTTTCACAGCATTATTATTAATTTTTAATTTTTAACGAGTCCAGTACATGATTGGCAGTGGCATCCTGCATTTTGCTCTCTCGCGATGGTGGAAGTTGCCTCAGCACAGCGAAACAAGGTCCATATTCACCTTTTGCGAGGGACGTCAAGAAGAAGTTGAAACTTCTGAAGGGTGTACGGTCCCGCCATCTATTCACGGAAGCCTTTCTCTTCGAAAACGCTCACGTTCTTGCTGTGCGGTGGGATGTATACCAATCGACAAGGGGGCAAAGCCGACTTGGCTTTTGATCACATACAATGAAGACGGCGGACCATAAAAGACACCGATGGAGAGCAGCAATCCACCCAAAGGCCCTCAGCGATCTTTTTTTTTTTTTTAACGGGGCTAGTAAAGCATTGTTGAGATATTTGAGTCGTCATCATGAAATGAGCTCATGCTGCTGGGCGCAAACATCGGACGGAATGTGGCTAAATCAAATGCCTACAAGCAAGCTTAGCCTTGGCCGTGACAAGGTATCTTGTCACCCCCTCCCCCCCGCAACCCGGCGCGTGCGTAGCATCTCGTCCCAGGGACCCGGCCAGCGACAAAAAAAATGGTACGCGTCTGGAGTTTTCTCAGCTTTTCAATCAGCGGATACGGCGTTGAAAACCTCATGAGAAGAGTCGCGTGCTGTGAATTACGGCAAAGTGATTAAGCGGTGGATGTCACGGCTCCACGGGCAAAAACAAGTCGCTCCATCACTCTGTTATCCGTCCACTTCCATTGGGCAGTCGTTGACTTTTGCCCTCCATCGTGACGTGGCTGCAACGGATCGGCGAAGCCGCTCTCCAAAGACGAAAGTAAACCAGGGCCACTAGGAGCGCCTGCTCGTAGGCAGCCACCAGGCATCCTACGAGACTCCAGGGTTACCATTCAGCATATTTGATTGGGCAGGAGGGGGCGGGGGGGGGCTGAAGAAGGCAAGAATTTGTGGCCCGCGCTGAGATTTCAGGTATGTGAAGGGCACGTGCGGAAAGGCCAAACCGGTGGCGGCGCGGCTCAAATCCAAAGCCGCGCTCATCCGCACGGCGCTCGGTCCGTCGGCGGAAAGAGAAGGAGCGCCGCTGAGCAATCCGACGCCTGGCTGAACGGCCGACTGACTCCGAGTCAGCCCGGGTGACGCATCCTGCCGCTGTCTCTCTCTCTCTCCTCCTCTCACCCTGATCACTGCCAGATGTGGGCGGAGGAAGCGACGTCGGAATGTTGGCCGGCCTTCCCGGCAGGACAGTTATTCCCCCTCACCGCCCCCCCCCCCCCTTCACATGAGCTGGAAAGGAGGTCAAACAAAAACGCGCCGACGGGCAAGTCGCCAAAAGTAACGGATTCATTTGCGCTCGGGCTCGAGAGAAAAACGTGTTTGTCACCAACGGAATCGACGTCATCTGACTGGCCGTCGTTCTGAGCGCACGAAAGGACGTTTGCGTTCTTGAATTTTCCGCCGTGTTGTCACAAGACGACGGCCAAACAACGTCGACTCGCGACTGGAAGTTGCACGAGCCGCGCCTTGGCTTCGGTGCGGGCTCACACGCTGCTCCTGATCAATCGTTTCCTCTTCAAGCAGCCCCCGACCGAAATAACGGGCGGCGTGCCCAAAAGGCGCCCAGGAAGGCTCGTCCAAGAGGGAATTAACGATTCTTGAGCTAAGCCCGTGTGCGATTGACCTCCTAAGTACGCCGACTCAATCATCCCTCGGGACAAAACGTTCATCAACAGCAGCCACGCAACAAGCAATACGATGTCCAAGATGTCCAGTTTGGCTTTTTCTGGAATGGAAACAAAACCCTTGAATGTACCGCAACAGTTTGTGTTGGACTTGTTTTTAAATGTTAAAAAAATAAATAAACAGACCAAAAAAATGTTCATCTGTTCAGAACTTTGCTAAGGCGTAGAAAAAAAAGTCGTGTATTTCCGGTAACCCGACCGACCGAGAATTTCGACCTCGAAAAAAAACTTTACGGTCGGCATTTTTTCAAACGTTCTCCATTTTTTGTGTCGAGCGTTTACATGGGTGCAAACTCTCGCGATATTCCCGTTGAGCGTGCGCGTGGTTTGCCCTGCCGTCTGTCAACAACACTGAATCGTGGCGGCGCCACCATCTTCCACAACTTTTTTTTCGACGCCTAATTAGTAGACCTTGGTGAGATTTTTCGCCGCCATCTCAAACTTTCATCCGCGCGATTCCGCAGTTTGCGGACTAAAATAGCAACTTGCATGCGCACATAACGTCATCTGTTGCGTCCCCCCCCAACACTGAAAACAAAAGTAAATTACACACGCACACACCACAAACACACACATCGAGGCACAGTGAAATCGCGTTGATCACACATTAAAGTCGCATGCGGCGACTTTAATGGTTAAAACTATTTTTCAGTACCGTTAAAATGACGCCACGGAAACGACACGCTACCTACCGGTAACTATTGTTACCGTGAAATCCTCAGGCTTGCCGCAGTTTTTTTTTTGTTTTGACTGAGAAATTTCCTTGCGTCCCAAAAACGCACATGATTTGGAACGGTGCGTCCCGTGGGAAAATTATGCGTCGAGGACGCGGGACGCAGAGGTAACAAGATGGCTGGAACACCCAGCCGCCGGGTACCCGACTCTCGAGCGAGCGGGGGTTTCAATGTCTCCTTGTTTTATGTCTTATGGTTATTTTGTTTACATTCTTTATGGGGGGTTTAAAAAAACTTTGTTCGACCTATTTTTTTCTACGCCTAAGAAGGGACCAAGCATATGGCGACACTGCGTAAACTTCCTGTGTACTGAGTTCTCTCCTTCTATTTTTGGGGAAAGAGGTCCAAGAAAGCCAAAGAAACAGCAACTCCTTTCGTGCTCACTGAACTGAGCTCTTGCCATATTTGCCCATCATTTTCCAGAACGTTTGTTGATTTCCGACGTGCACAACTTGAGCCGCGCAAATTCCTGCTCCGGCATCATGGCCATGACGCAACCGCCCCACGCCTGCATGGTGAGCGCACCGCACTAACCGCAGCGGGCCAAGTTAGCGAGACTGCGGCGGAGGGAGGCGAGTGTTCCGTTCCGGCATCGCGAACGCAAGGCCCTCAACAACGAGCCACCACATGCGAAAGCACGGCACAGCTGCCGCAAGGCCGTTTGGGGAATTGTCATATTTGTCAAGACCATTTTCGGCGAGTCCTCCTACGGGATCATCGGCCCGATTGGAATATTGGGTATTGCTTCCCCCATATTTCCTTTCCTTGTTGAGAGATCACTCTGCCATTTTTTTCACCATTAGCTTTGACTTATAAGGCGTAGAAAAAAAAGTAGTGTGTTTCCGGTAACCCAACCGACTGAGAATTTCTACCTCGAACAAAAACTTAACAGTCGGCATTTTTTTCAAACCTTCTACATTTTTGTGTAATAATTATTATAATAGTACATTTCATTTATACGCGCCTTTCAAAACACTCAAGGACGCTTTACAATCAAAACAAGAACAATCAAACCACAGACAAAATTATAAATATTAAGCCCTGTTCACACGGGCAGATTGCATGCTCGCACCATAATATGAAGAAAATAGCATCCACTGCTGTATCGAAAAGATTCAACGAACTATTTGACGAACACCACTGGCCGTCTAGGACGCGGGACGCAGAGGTAACGAGATGGCTCTAACACCCAGCCGCTGGGTACCCAACTCTCTCGCCGGCGAGCGGGGGTTTCAATCAGTGGCGATTGCTCTCGGACTGCAAGGGAAGCTCGGCTTCCCCTAAAATGTCAAAGAATAAGTGATGAAATATATGAATGTAAATGTCATTGTGTGTACATGTCATTGACTAAATATGCGCTACAACGTGCTCAACTTTTGTTCCGAATCAGCTTCTTCTTACTGGTTACGACGCGACTCCCTTCTCATTCATCCCGCAGCTTTGCTGTGCTTTAAACGGCGGACGCAGAGCGTCTAGTCTAGTGAGTTCAGGGTAGGTTGTCCCAATGCGTTGAATGGAGACAAGTCATTGGATACAAGCTGGTTTTTGTCCCGCCCACGTACGCTTGTCGTCTCTGGGACTGGATGGCAGTTGGAGGGTACCGGACGCCAGGCATTTCTGCATCAGATTGGATGATCTGTCTGAGCCTGTGTGCCAGTTCGATTGACATTGAAATGAGCCAGTCACCGAGCTTTTAGTGTAGACGTCCGTGCGAGCATTTTTTCAACTTGCATTCTGTTCCGAGTTGAGCTGGAGACTTCTCCTAATCATTTTAGCGACACTCTTTGTTGTAAACAAACAACTAGCGACAAATTAATCTTTTTTTCTGGTGGGTTTATTGTAGTTCCTATAGTTGTAGGACACTAATTAAGTACCGTGAAAAGACGCCTTGTTGGTATGACAGGGTCACAGATCATTTTCTTGAAAAGGAACGGAGCTAGAGTAGAATTCACGTATAAATAAACGGACACATTTTATGATGTCGACCAAAATTGAGCTTCCCCTCTTTGACAGACGATCATCCGGCACTGGTTTCAATGTCTCCTTGTTTTATGTTTTATGTTTACGTTTTTGATGGGGGAGGGAGGGAGAAAAAAAGATTTAAAAAAAAAAAAAAACATTGTCCAACCTACCGACCCTATGCTGAAATTTCATGTTACCGGAAACACGCTACTTCTTTTTCTACGCCTAAAAAGGATTCACGGGAGGTGTCCCACACGTCACTCGCCACAATGAAAATGACGAGATCGGAGTTTCACAATTATTGTTGCATTTATTTTGGAGGAGACCATCCCGATATGACTGCAGGAAGTACACACTCTCACGTTTTAACAGCGGTTTCAAGTACACACACACGCGTGCCAAATCAGACCACGCACCCGACTTGAGGTTCCGCAGGTGCACCTCAGAAAAGTGCTTTTGGTACAGTCGTGCTCCGCCTCCATTTTGTGCAACCGTGTGGGCAAAGTCATGCCGGCGCAAATGAAGAAGAATGGCCATCTCGTGCTTTCATCAGGAATTGCCCATCTCAGAGAGAGACGCACACACGCACGCACACACGGCGGGGAGTGAAAGGGTGGGCTTATTCCAAGATGACTGAATTCTTTGTTTGGAGGAGCTGAAGAGTCAAGAAGTACGAAGAGCGCTTCCTGTCGAGGGGGACACTCGTCTGTGTGGAGCTTTCGGGCTTGGATATGAATGGCAAAGCGCTCAAGTCAAGCATGTGACAAAATGGCAAAAAGATGCGTTGAAGAAAAGGCTTCTCGGCTCCGACAATTTCCAGACCGAGTGCCCTGACGCATGCAGGACATTTGCCGCGTTCGCGATACGCAAACCCGCCCCCCGCCCCCTCCTCAACGGCCAGTCGCAGGCACACAAACGGGGCGGAGGAAGTGATGTCTTGTGCTGTGCACGCTCAGTCGAGGCGACATCTGGCTCTTTGGCGCAGCGCCGCGATCGCTTGGCTCACGCGGTCGAACAATAACACAAACTCACTCGACAAAGTAGAACAGTTGTGGAGTGGGAGCAGTTTGAGGACGAAAGGACGACTCACCGTGACGGTCAAACGCGCCAAACCAAGTCACGTGTTTTCACAATCACACGGCGCCCTTAACTCATTCAGTAGCAGCCAATTCTAGACCAAGTCTGAAAAGACGTTTAAAAACGTCTTTGGGAGTGAATGAGTTAAAAGTCTCCAAAGTGGACATGGCGCCTCATCACGCCGGTCGCCTCGGTATCAGCGCTGGAGGAAAAAGCCAACAAAACAATGTTGCTGGGTGAAGCAAGAAGCCCAACGCTTTGGAAAAAGCGCTTTCTTTTGTTCGACTTTGGTCCGTGTCAACCAAAGGACGGACGGACGCCACCTCAAGGCAAAGCAATTCCAAGGTGGAGCCAATCGAAGGGCACCTACGAGGGAAAATGCTGACCCCCGCGGGATCGGTTTTGATGGACTCTAAGAAGTGAAACAATGGACAAAGAGATTGTCTTTGTGAGCGCTGATGTTCCGGGAGCAAAAGAGAAAAAAGAGACTAGCCCAGACCCCGAGGGGCTGCACGCGCCGCATCAAAAGACTCGACCGTCTGTGGTCAGGGGGACGGCGAGTCAAGACTTGGGCACAAAGAAAGCATCAGTACAATCAAGAGCCTTGAAATGACGGGTGACCGGTCCAGAAAGCGCCTCGCTATGCTAGCTCGCGATTACATTTGCAAACGTTTTTCACACGAGGCACACGATATTTGATGGAGAGTTTCGTGACTCACGCGGGAGCTGGCGCTTGACTGGGCGCGCGCTTCATTCGATTTCAACGGACCCTCGAACGACACCGGCGTCAACAGAAGACGTCAAGACGCGGCGGGGCTAAGAGATCCACGCCGGGAGACAAACGGCTCCGATGTCAGTGTTCCACCCGCAGCGTGTCTGTGGAGTCCCGTCCGGGCGGCGATGGCGCTCCGTGTCGTGTTCGGGTGTGGGGGGTCCCAATACGTGACCAGATGGCATTCAAAGGAGCAAACAAGCACCTTCGATTTCCACTCTCTTGAGCCAGCACCTGTTTCCACCGCCGCTGCACTGTGCCGTTATCGGCGCGCGCGCGCACACACACAGACAAACGCACAAAAACACACGGCTGGCTGCAAAAGCCAATGCGCCGCGTGCTCAGTGACCTCATGACCCGCAGATGGAAATATGCCCCTTCAGCCCCTCTTTACTGGCGGCGAAGTCGAGGAATAGGCGGAAAATGTACTTGGTGCAGCGGGGTTTGGGTACCTGTGTATGACCCTTTCAAATTTGACATTACGCAACACTTTCACTTCAAAGTAACACGACACTCATGGACACGGCCTCCTTTGAGGCGTGGCCAAATGTTTGGGCTGACAACAAATAAGTCGGCCAAAAAAAAGGCTGCAAACTATCACCCAGCAACACTGGGGCCGTGTGGCATTTCTTCAACAAGAACAGCGGAAATAGCTCAGTGCTCATCTCGCAGCGTTCGGCCAAGAAAGCAAGACGACAAATGAGACGGACGCCCTGGAGCGGCCGCTTTCCTTTCAGAGCGTGACATCACTTTGTCCAAGTTGATGCCGTGCTAGCGTAAAACTCAGCAGCAGACCCAAAAAATAAAAATAAAAAGGGCGGGAATGTGCACTCTCACACTGTGGGGCAACGTCAACATTAGCAGAACAATCACAATCGAACTAGAACCGCTGCATGAATAAGAGATCAATATCCGAAATGCAAAAAAAGGAGTGTGTCACACCCAGAAACAGATGTGAGGGTCACTTGTGGTTTTGTTTTTGTGTCATGGAGTTAAAAGCAGGAAAAAGAAGTGGAGGACCGCCCATGATGTTCCATAACAAGGGAGCTCAAAATATTGAACATGGCTGACTTTCCAGTTCATCACAACTGTGGAACAAAAACGCGACATGGCCGAAAGGCGACATGACCTTCTTGAGCATTTCGACTTGGGCAGAAGTGAGAGTCGCTGTTGCTATTTTTAGTCGAGGAGAAGCTTATCAACGACATCGGTTCTACCTCGGGCCAAAAGACATTAGCACGCAGAGCGGAAACCTCCGAAGCCGAGTCCACATTTTGGGGAAAGATGTGCCCCCCACCCAAAAAAACCCTTCAAACAAGACATGCAATTCTAAAGCGTGGCCGTGTATGAGACTTGAGCTGCGTAAGCAGGAATCGCGGATGAAAGTTTGAGATGGCGGCGAAAAAAACTCACAAAGGTCTACTAATTACGTCATTTAAGAAATGGCAATGCCAGTCTGATTTTTCGTATGAATCGTCCGAAGGCGTATCACTAAACTCACCTGTGACGTATGCACAAAACACGAGCGAGAGACGGACAACGCGAGGCACGATTACATGGCAAATTGGTCATTAGATTTGTAGGCTAATCGCTGTGAAAAATATTATGAAAAAGTATTGGTTATTCTATAATTTACTGGTTGTAGCATGGTAACTTTATGAATAAAATATTCATCACAAGGTGTAGTAATGCTAGACTGCAACACACAAAACGCTGGCTAAACTATTTTCGGAGATCGCGTCGCGCCATGATTCAATGTTGTTGACACACGACGGCAAATGACGCCGCATGCTCAACGTGAATATCGCGAGTTTGCACCGATGTAAACATCTTTCCTTTTATTATTTATAATTTTGTCTGTGGTTTTATTGTTCTTGTTTTGATTGTAAAGCGTCCTTGAGTGTTTTGAAAGCGCGTATAAATGAAATGTACTATTATTATTATTATTACACAAAAATGTAGAAGGTTTGAAAAAATGCCGACCGAACGTTTTTGTTCGAGGTAGAAATTCTCGGTCGGTCGGGTTACCGGAAACACACTACTTTTTTTTTCTACGCCTAAGCATCTCCTATTTTGGGGGTTCCGCTGTAATGTGACGCTCCAACACAGACATCACCGTCATCATCAGAAGAAAACAAAAGTCACTTCCTAAACTTCCTTTCACGCACAATGGCTGCGGGCAGGCCACACAACAACAAAGTCCTCCGCCCGGTGCCGAAAACAGTCTCACAAATTGTTATAAACCGCCGCATCCGCATGAACTTCAGCTACTAGCGGCCTTTGGAGCGATCACCTCCACTCTTCTGCGATCAGATTTCCACAGGAAAGATGCAAGAACCGTGATAGTGCTCAAGTTTTGGTCGGCGCCAGCCAGCCTACCACAGGCCACGTTTGCAGAGGAAAGGAAGAGGAACACAAAAAAAAAAAAAACGAGAAAGGGAGGGAGAAATTGGGAAGAAAGCTAGACTGGACGGTATTATCTTAACATTCTATGCTAGATGTGCAAAGATCTTGCGGCTGAGAAGGAGGAGAAGGAGGAGGAGGAGGAGTCAGTGGTGTGCAACATAAAGCTGTGCAAAAATATTTCGGCCCAGTGCAAGAGAAAAAAACATGGACTACATTTGTTCTTTGGCATTTAGCTTGTGGGTGCAGAACGTGGTTTCTGCACACTAGCGCAAATGTCCTCACACTTGATTCATTTTCAAGGGTGATTTGGCTGCACCGCCATCCTTTTTCATGGTAAGGACACACAGTGCAGCACAACAGAGCCACCCGAACCACACTTTTTGGGCGAGCTTTTTCTTCCACTGGAACTCTGCACTTTGATCACTTTTGTGAATTTTTTTAAAAAGGCACTTTTGGAACCCGAGATTGCTTTTGGGAGGAAGAATCTCATCTTTCTGTTTGATAATGGCGCAGAGAATCGGCAAAAGAGCAAGTGGCACATTCACAACATTTGATAAAACTTCAGTTTGACGATGGCCCAGAAGACAACGACGTCATCTGACCGATTTGGAGAGCTACGGGGAGAATATTGCAGATTCTAGATCAAAACACTTTGCCTAAATGACATGGCCGATCGATATATATTGAATGTGTTCACTCAAGCCAACGCGTGTCATTGTATCACAAATGAGACACACGGTGCGACTCTTGAGCGCATATCGTGACAACAAATACGAACACGAAGAGGGGTGGGTGCGTGCAGGCCAGTTACAGCTGCTCCACAAAAACAAAACCACCCCGCCAATATAAACGGATTGGGGCGGGGAGTGGGGTGTAATCATCAGACAACATCTTCCTGTTAAAATATATGACATGTAAGAGGCAATGAGGACGCTATCGTGCTCATACCGCACAAAGCATGCGCGGTACCACCCGACTGTTGGTGAAAGTCCATCCGCTGGTGGCTTGAACAGACAAATCGGGAAAGTGCAAATGCAAATGATAGCCGTTGTTTTGTGTGAAGCGTTGTGAGCGACGATGTTTTCTTTTGGCCCGGTCATCGACACGACAGTGCGGCTGGGGTCAGCCATCGCACGGGGCTCCATGTTAAGCTAACCCATTGTTTGCTTGCTTGCTTGATTTACCCCCACCTCCCCACACAGCAAGATAAAAGTCAGCATCTGTCGTGATTTATTTATTTTAAGAAGAGTACAATTGCTTCAAGACGCGCAATTTGTTGGAGGAACTGCTAATGAAATCGACGTCCATGGATGAGCATCTGCGAGGCGACTTCCCTTGTCGTCCTCCACTGATTTTTTCGCTGTGGTCAACTTCACGTGCGCGCCGGTGCTCGACTCACAATAAGGACGCCTTTTTGTTTACATCTAATGACTAAAAGTGAGGCGTTCTGGTTCGCGATACGTCTTTGCTGTCCCGCTATGTGTGTTTGGTTGCGAGAGTGGAGCCCAGCCCTACCGTTGCTGCCGCAGTCACGCCCGGCTCCGACCTCTTCTCCCGCGGTTGCTCCCAGCTAGTGAGCCGGCAGCGGCCACAGAGGGCCGTCTTGCATATTTCACCAAATTTCAACACATTCCGTGTGTGGCTTTTCAAAATGAAAGTACCCTGAACGAAACGGCACAAAGGATCCGGTCGCCGTGTCCCATTTTATTCGTGATGCTTTTGTTTTATTTTGAAAACATCAACCTAGTCGTTTCTAGTGTGTTACGTGGAGAATTGACACAGCTTTTCAGTCGTCTTCAGCTAAGCGCCTGCGTCGACACTTCTCGCCGTGGCAAGGATGCTTCCAACTCAAACCAGAAGTTCCGCCAGCCAGAACCGCGTGGGCGGGTTTCCTGCTCGCATTGGCCACGTTTAAAATCCCCTTCGTACAGTATGAGTATTGCATATCCGACTGGGAAGCCCCGCCGCTTTCTAATTTGATCAAAATAACCAATACAAATGTAATTTTCGAATGGATGGCTCTACGTAAAGAATGGGCAAAAGGAGAGATGGACTTCGTTTGAACGCATAACAAAACCTATCAGTAGTGATCTACCAGTCACCACTAAATGACATATTACGATAATAATATGGAATTGTGATTTTTTTCACAACTCGGTACAATTGTGTATTACATTTATATTTTAAAAGAGCGGCAATTAAAAAGGTGAAACTCAAATCACGTCCGTTATGTTTGACGGTGACGTAATCACGTTAGACTATTGTCAGCGTCAGGGCACTCGGTGTATAACGGACGTTCACGTGCCGGACGGGGGGCGGAGTGGTTTGTTTGCATTCAATGTGTCACATTAAACTCCAGTTTTGGGGGCTAATTTGTTTTGCAGTATAGCGGTGTTCAAAAGAGCTATCCAACTACTTGCACATTCACGTCTTTATTTCCTTATGATTCCCGTCAGCTCGACTGTACCGATATTACAATCAACAAATTCAATACGTAACATAAAAATTCGAAAATACTTACATTTATCTATGGCTACATTCATCCGCATAGTCATCATATATCTGTAATGAATAAACACTCTTTCGTTTGAGTATCACCGGTGATCCGGTTGACCAAGCGTAGAAATCGAACACGCCCGTCTAATTTGAAGTCGGAGGAGGGGCGTGTTCGTGCTCTCCGAGCAGCGAATGAAAAAACAACAACATGGACAACCGGCGGGACGTTCAAAATTCTAAACGAAACTCAAATTCCACCCTCGTCATGTCGGGTAGCTCCGCGGTGGCCATGGAGATTAAAAGGAAGAAAATACGACAGAGCGCATTATTCCAGGAAGCAGAGGTAAGAAAGAATGCAGTCCAGTATTGTCCAATTCCTTCTGTTTGATTGGACGGACACAGGTTGACTGGACCGAAGTCAAACGAAACAAAACGAGTAGAATCGCGAACAACATCGCCCCGACATAAAATGGTGGTTGAGCTCCAGTCACTCCCAAGGATGAATTCGGTTCGTTCGTGAAACTTCAAAGGGGGCCTAGCGTCACAAATCCAACGCCGTTGGAAGACGCCCGTCTGAACTCAGAGCGAGCTGAGTGTATTCATGGCTGTCTTCGACATAATAACAGTCACAAATCTCTTGACATGACACACCATGTCCAGCGAGGCTTGTGTTGGCGAACACTCTTTAGCGAATGCTTGAATACACTCTCTCTCTCGCTATTACGTATTCATGAATGTGATTGGTATTTTGTGTCAAACGTTCTGTGAAGCGCGTTGTTGGTTTTTTTTCCCCCGTTGTGAATGCGCTCGACAAATAAAGGTGTCCTCACCTGTTGGTGAACTTTGCCCCTTTTCGCCGTGTCAACCGTTCTCCCGCTAGAACGCCGACATTCAAGCGAAGCTGGACTTTGAGGTGCGGATGCGAGAGGGCGCCTACAAGCTGCTGCGGGCCTGCAGCAAGAGAGAACCGATGCTCAGCGCCTCCAAGAACCTGCTGACCTGCAACGCCAGGATCAAGGCTTACATGGGGCACATGCAGGAGACCAAGGAGAAGCACGATCTGACGGGAGAGCTCAGCAGGTGCCCGATGCAGCTTGCAATCCCATCACGTTCAATCTCCATTTGGTCATGCGAGGCATTATCGGGGTTGGCAATTTGCTCCCACCTTCCTTTTGGTGGTTGGAGTTTGGATGCAAAGCTTGACAAAAATGAAATACAGTAATCCCTCGTTTATCGGATAATTGGGACCAAAACCACCCGCGACAAACGAAAATCCGCGAAGTAGCGTCCAATTAACATAAACGGGTAAAAACACATTTTTTTTAAAGTCCGCAAACGGTTCGCGAGAAGCTTCAATACAACAGCGAGTCACATAGAGCAACATATACAGGACTGTACTCCATGTATATTAAAAAAAAAAAAATTATGTTTGAAAAAATCCATGATGCACTGAATCTGCGATAAACGAACCGCGAAGTAGCGAGGGATCATTGTAGTCCCACGGAACGAGTGGAACCAAGGAAGAGTTCGGCGGCCGTTGAATACGCGCGTGTTCACCTGACGCAAATCCGTATGCTCATCTTCATTTTGAAATGGACCGCCTTTTTTTTTCTGATTTAGAAAAGATACCAAAGCGAAGCACTGAACACGGATAGTTTCCTTTTTTCTCCTCCCCTAACCCTCGATTCAATCCAACACCCTCTGCAATCGCCGACGCGTTTTGTTGCATTTATTGTCATATTCATTTTAAACCTTGATTTTTAAAAATGTCTTTTTCTTTTTCTTCAGCGATTCCGATGCACGTGTGCCATGTAGAGGAACACTCGCTCTGTCCGGTGAGTTGACTTTCTAGTTTGTTTTGTCAAAGAAAAAAGAGCAGGCGCTCGATTTCAGGCCGATTCCTAAAATTGAGGCTTCCCTCTGTCGCAGGACTTCGTATTCCGCTCATGTGGAAGGACCAGGATCACTTCAACAACAGGGGAAGTGAGTTGCTTCTGCTTCTTTGATTGCCTTTGCTACTTTTGTTCTTCTTAACTTTCCGCCCCCCCCCCCCCCCCACTGTGGTGTAGGCTCGCGGCGTGTGGCCGTCTTCTGCGTCATGCAGATGGGCTGCCAGGTGGTGGACACCAAGATGGCGGTGGTGGACAGATCGGTGACGGACGTCTGCTTTGAAGAAGTCGCCGTCTTGTAAGCACGCCGCCGCCGCCGCCTGCAAATGGACGTTTGCTGTCAGTTTCGGTGGTTGTTCCCATCACAATTGTGACACCAAGCCTTTACCCTCGTGTTCGGTCATTGTCAAACGGTTGCCGCAGCCAACTCGAGTGAGTCCCAGACAGTGTGCTGTCAGGGATCGGGCGGACTGCCACAAATCGCCCAATTTCACTCACATGGGTCTGAAAATGTCCTTCAAGGAAGATATCTTTGTTCCTCGGTCAATGGCAGCCATCTTTCGTGACGGGCTGAGCAATGAAATGCTCTTCCACGAGAGAGCACCGGGCGCATAGCGTGCAGCTGGGACGATCGCTTCTTGTTCAGCCGTGAGAGATTTATCCCCAAAGTCTTCCCAAAAAGACGGCCGCCCTTTCCACATGCTTGTCAGATCCACAAATATTTGGACGAAAATATGAAAGAAATTATTTGACGCGGACAACTTTCTTCTCTTGCGACCTCGAGTTTGAATCTCGAACGAGCGGCCTTGTTTCTTGCATGCAAAGTTTCCAACGATCGCCAAAGGTGAGCAAATGCAAAGGTCGCCGGATGTACGCCAAGGTCCCATTTTGCTTCCTGTCGCGGCAGTGAAGATGCGGTTCCCGGGTTTACGCTGCGGGTGGAGCTGTGGAGCTGCGCCGCAGAGGACGAGCTCACACCGGGCAACACGCCGCGCAAGCTGGCGAAGAAGCTGCGGAATTCCTTGGGCAGGAAGTGGCGCCCCCTGCCGGACACCCCCGACCCCGACGCCTTCCTCCAGTCCAACCCGCTGCCGGCGTACGTCTCGTCTCGCCTTCCCGCACGCACCCTCTCGAGGATGCCTGATTGCGGCTGCCCGCAAGCTCGACATGTTGTGCGTTTGTCTTCTGTTCCAGAGGTGCCGAGTACCATCTGTTGGCCTACTCGACGCTGACGCTGCCCGCCGCGGAATGCGGCTTTCAGTCCCACTCACTGGTCGTCCTCCAAAACTGTAAGAAATCGATTTCTGTTGTCGATGTTTCTCCCACTCGTGACGTGCTTTGGAGTTCAGTTTTAGTTGCGGTTGAATCGCCGATCGCGTTTGGGCAAATCCGTCGTCCTTCCCGTTCGGAAAGAAGAGTCCCAGACCTCTTGTTGTGTCACGTTGCGAGGTGGTGCTGGGCCCCAAGAAGCAGACAGGAGGGAGGAGCAGGGTGTACTTGACCAATTGTATTTAAGAAAACACAGAAAACTAAATCACAAAACAAACATCATCCAAAGTAGCAAACAAAAATCACAACTGAAGCGAAAAGAGAACCGTGACCAAAACTAACCTGACACTGACAGCAGCAGACGGACGGCAACAAACAAACATGACAGTGGCAAAAAGCAACAATGACTCGACAACGAGTGGTTGGGGGGGGGGGTCCTTTGATGCGACTAATTGCATAACGACCAACAGGTGTGCAGCTGCAGGGAAAGCCCCGCAGTGCCACCTGGTGGTCATAAACCGAAACATGACATCTTCTTCCAAAAGCACACCATGTAGACTTTTGGGGGTGTTGACAAATGCTTGTGGATTTGGTGTCTGCCCCCCCCCCCCCCGGCCCCCCTTCCAATCGCTCACATCCACACGAAAAAAAGCGAAGGGCAAAACATTGCACACGCCCGCAAATGAAAACTCGGGTTGCAACTGACCGTCTGCTCACAGACTTTTGCCCGCTTTGCTCCCCCCCCCCCCTTCAGCCGACTGGTCGTCGTGGCTCCCCCTTTACGGCAACCTGTGCTGCCGCTTGGCGGCCCAGCCGGCGTGCATGACGCAACGCGCCATGGCCGGATACCTCCACCCCAAGGTAACCGCCGCTGCCGGATTTTGGCTTCTGTGCGCCGTTCGTTCCTTTCCGTTCTACGCGACGTGCTCTTCCCTGAATTTCAACGCATTTCATTCAAAAGAAATGCCAAGTAAGATATGAAAGTTGTTGATTTGGAAAACTGGGCAGGGGAGCCCTGCAGAGCGGCAGCTTCGCACATGCAAATTGTTTTTGTTGCATTTGATTTTGGGCCACTTTAATTACCCCCGTGGATGATTTGAATTTCACGGGATGTCACCGTTTTTTGTTTCGTCGCACTATTTCGAAGAAATCTTTTTTTTTTTTTTAATGGAAAAAAGAAATGTCCGTGGCAGTATTTCCACGAACTTGCTATTCTCCATTTGTCAATGAAAAAATCGATCGCAGTAAGAGTCGCTCGCGCTTGCTTCTGGGACCGAGGTGCGGCCTGGGGTTTGGGACGTCCCGTTGACTCTCCCCCATGTCTTGCCAGCCAAGCGCAGAGGGCCCGCAGCCCCGCCGCCTCTTCTGCGTGCTGAGCGCTGCCACCTTGTCATGCTACTTCGGGCCGGAGGAGCCCGACGCCGAAGCGCGGCCGGCGCTGCGCCTGCCCGTCAATAAGGTGGGCCGGCCGCTCACCTTCACGGTGGCTTGTTGATTGAAAATGACAACGCCGCGTAAGCAGCGCGTTCAAAATTGGTTTGGGGGGGGTGTCTGGATGTCGTAAAAGTTTCTTTTCATGCTGGTCTCTTGAATGGCTCCTGCAGGACACCCGCATCCGAGTGATGGAAAAGAAGTCGGGGGGCGAGACGTTTCGGAGCCTGGCCATCATCAACCCTTCGCCGGAAGGAACCCGCAGCCAGGTCTTCACGGCCGACGCCCCGCAGCAGCTGGACCGCTGGCAGGAAGCGCTGCATCAGCACCTCTACGATCAAAGTGAGCCCCGTCGGCGGATAAGCGCGCCCCCACTCCTTGGCCCGCGTTCTCGCCGAGTAATCCCGACTTGCCGTTCGCTGGCAAGAAAGCGGCCTTTGGTCTAAAATGGAGCCGGCGCATCCACGTGCTCGAACGACCGTCTCGTCGTTGTCCTCCGCAGGTCGGTGGCTGCACTGCTGCGAGCAGCCCGTGACCATCGAGGCGGCGTCGCCACGGAAACCGTCGCTCTTCCTCACCAAGCCGGCCGACTCCGTTTACGACGAGCTCAGTGAGCGCCGCCGTGTCCGTTCTTTCGACTGACCGACACGAGTCACGCGCGAGTCTTGAGCGGGTGTGGTCCTTGCAGGCATCGATTCTCCGGGCAAGTGCGAGAGCGTCACCGACATCATCCGCAGCAAGATCCGGGAGTCCAACGGCCGCTTCCTGATTGGTGACCGGGAGGGCGGGGAGCCTCCTAATTGGGCCGCTGTCTTTGACGGCTCCCGCTCGTTTGAATGGCGGCGGAAGACGGCGACCGCTGTTCTGTCCCGGAGTCAAACTCGTAGCCCGTGTTCGAGCCCTGAGTCGCGCTCCGGCGCCGCTCCTGACGGCGGCAAGAAACGGCGCGCGCCGCTTCCTCCCACCGGCCCCACTATGCCTCCTCCCGCTCACGTCCCTCAACCCGAGAGACCTCCTCGTCCTCCTCCTCCTTCCCCCCTCTCGCACCCGCAGAAGGAAAACACTTTGCGGGCCAAGTCCAAAACCGGAAGGCGGTCCCTGGATGCCAAATTCTCCGCCATCGTCCAGCAGTTGCAGCACAATGCCAAATACGGAGGCGGCCCTCCGGCGGCGGGCCGCAAGAACGCGCCGCTCGGCGTCGACGGCGTCGCCGCACCAAGGGGCCGTCTGAGGGGGTCGTCCCGAGAGAGGAGCCACCTCAAAGCCAGCCTGGAAAACTAAATTGCGATTCATACGGAGGGACCAGCTCGTCCGGAGGGATGCCATTTTAGTTTTGTCCCGTTCACGAAACGAGAGACGGGACGCGCGCCACACAAAGATGCCACTGCGAGGAGAAGTCTGAGCGAGGGGGTGGGGGTGGGGGTGCTCAAGACCGGACAGCGTTTCACTTTTAAAAGGGGGACGAACAGAAATGCAACAGAGCCCTCAGGAGAATTGACGGCCGATATAAATGCAGTCAAGGCTTTTTTTTTCCTTTCATAACACCGCACATTCTGGAACAAGCGGGGAGAAGCTGCACATCAGTCTTTTCCACAGAAAACTTGCTTGACTTCCCCCCAAACTACAAAAAAAGGAATGAAAAATCAGCGAATCCATGTGTGCCATAGTGCGACGATGCAGGGGGGCCACTTACAAATAGATTTTCACAATTTTCTTTTATTAACACTGTCAAGCAATTGATTCTTATTTTTAGTTTGCATTCTTTGTCATTATAATTCATTTGGCAGTTATCACAGTAGAAAAAGTACAATTGTTTAGTGTGCTCTTACACTGACAGTCCGTAACCGATTTCTGTTCAATGAGATGAATGAATAAATACTTGACTGCAACATCAGGAAAAAACGAGCTCTGCATAGCATTGCACAAAGAGGAGAAGTCACAATTGAGCAGCAGGAAACACGTTCGAGGTGCAGTGAACGTAGTTAGCGCAGCACAAGTACAAAAGAAAAATTGTGGACATGAAGAAAATCTCTCGACTTTCATTCGATTATTTACGACAGGCTCATTCATCCAGCTGCCTTTTTTTTGTCAGTGAATCAGATCAACAAAGAACAAAAACAGGACATCGTTTCAAATGGACAGTGGCAAAAATGCACCCACGTGATTAGACTGTGATTCAATGACTGGTTTGGTTCATTAAAAAAAAAAAATACAAACGCGAGCACCCATGACTGCAATGAAATATGTGCCAAAGTCAAATTTATCAAGAGCGCAACAACAAAACTCAGCTGCGGCTCTGCTTACCTGTTGGCCGAGGGTCGGTCTTGCGCGGGTTATTCTCCACCGTACGCCACCAAAGTGGCTCTGGGTCTTCAGCCGGCCCATCTGATCCAGGGATGTTTTGACGTTGCTTCAGTCCGTTTCCGTCCGCCCTTTCTAACGCACGTCTTGGGAGCACGATGATTGATACACGATATAGTGGGAGAGGCAGTTTGAACAAAAATGGGATTTCTTCACTGTGAACAGAGGGAATGTTACACGGTAGCATATTTTTGCGTGATGCAGTGCTCTCTCACAAAGGGTGATGTGGGGGGTCAAGAAGGGAAAAAAAAAAGACATTCACTGCCGGTTATCTGCACTCAGAAGGAATTGCTTCATGTGCCACTTACCAAGTTATAATATGGGATACTGAGAGATTTTTTTTCCTCCTGGTGAGGAAGCAATACACAACATGTATTATTATTATTACTGTACTTCCAAAGGATCGGTCGAAATGCTCGTTTCGGCCACAGGGCGGCAGCAAAACTCATTTTTTCACGTGTCACTCACTGAAAGATCCGCAATCTGAAAGATCCACTCGTTTGACCCTGAAGAGCGGCAAGGGAGGAATCGCACAGGCCGCAAAAGCCAATTAAGAATCATGGACGCAGCCCATTCAAACACACACACACGCACACAGAAGCCTTTTAGATAGTAAAATATTTTAATTAAATATACAGGAGGTCATAGCATAAAAAAAGTTTCATTTTTTTGTCTCTGCCAGCTGGCTGATTGGTAAACATATGGCTACTGTATCAAAAAACACTTTTTTGAGGATGGATGCACCAAAAAAAAAAAAAGGAAAGAAAAAGTGAAAACATAACAACTAATGCTTAATTGCAAAACGTAGTGCTTGTTAGAGGCTAGATTGTGTGTAACCGACTTTTTTTTTCTTCCACTTTCTTTCACGCGTACGCACAGATAGATACTGCCTTTGATGCTATTTACAGATTATAACAGTTGGGATAGGATCACCGCCACTCTCGCCGGAGCGCGGTGCGCTATCTACAGTGCTATTTATTTACACACGCACGCACGCACACACACACACGCGAAGAGAAGATGCCGACAAAGACAAGAGAAGGGAAAGGTCAATTTGATTGATCCTGTGTTTGGATTTGGTCCCCCCCCCCTTTCAGCCAGTGCTGGTTAATTGGGACAAACAACACGAAGGTATTCAACATCCTGATGAAGCACCATGTCCTCGCACGCAACACAGCTCGCGTGCTCCCAGTAAAGTACTACTTGTGAAGTGCTCGACGTCAATTTGCAGCACACAATTTTGTCAAGCGGCGCGCGCGCGCTCTGCCTCCATGTCATTTGAAGAATACTCAATCTCCATCTTTCCAACCGCGCACGAGTGCACTACGTGTGCGCGCCGGCTGGACAAACAAAGCGTTTGTTGGTGGCAATTGCACGACTCGTATCGCCTTTGCTCAACTCGCATACAAGCAGAAGTCACGGATCACACACACTTGTCCAAGCAGCACCCAAACGCTGCGGTTTTGCCCGCATTTTCTGACGAGTGAAGACAATCGGGCTCCCTCAACCGCATGGCCAGCGCCGAGTCCAAGCCGGTCAGTGATGAATCTCCGAAGGACCCACGTAAAAGACAAAGTGAGAGCACAGAATGGATTTTCACCCGTCGAAGCAGCACTTCAGCTCCAATTCAACGTGCCAAGAAGGACTCCTTTGCACAAACATTTCGGGGAATATGAACTCACGTAAAGGGCTATTAGGTGAAGACCCCGCAAGATGAAGTCAGAGCATCATTTGCATTTTCACGGGTGGGCGCGGCACTTTATCGCCAAGCTGCCTAATTGCATTTGTCAATTTCGCGTGAACGCATCCCTGCATCACCGACACGACTTTCGCGATCACGACGGCGACGAGGAGCAGAGAGTACGCCTAGACAAAATATAAGGCAGTGTATTTTCACTTGCGAAGGCAGCACTTCATGATCACGTGGCTGAGAGCCAAGTTGGATTTTTTTGGGGGGTGTTTTGTTTTGTTTTTTTCATAACGCGCCTCCTTTTTAAGTGTAAATGATCACACCCGTCACAGTAAATTGTTGGATCTCGGCACACGTAAACGTGAGCATCCAGCAAACGCCTGCAACCTCCCGCCATTTAGTGCTTCGAACATTAACGCCAGAGATGGGCAAAAGGCACAAGTATATCATCTTAAGTGACCACATTCTCATGAAACAAAAAACAAGAGTGGATCTTTTTTCTTCTTCAGCGTGTTTGGACTGTCATCTTCGAAAGTAAGTCATTTTCAAGTCATGAACACAAGAGGCGATGAAATAGGCCGAGTGTTCCGCAGCAGGCGGCTGCTTCACGACACTCGTGCGACGCCCCCCTAACTCTAACCTGCCCCCCCCAAAAAAATACTACTAATAATCCATTGCGAAATGAATTTGGACACGTCCTGCCCCACAGCGCCTCAAGTGGATCCTTTTGTCAATGCGCTCTAGCACGGCGCCAATGGAATCGCTCTGGACGCTTTTTCATGCGACTAAAAAACTCGCCTGAAGCAAGACAAAGCGGTTCGTCGCTGGCTCAGTAGACTCGGTGGTCAAAACGCCAATGTGAGCTTCGGATTGCGGCTGCGTGTTTATTTCCAGAGTACTTTTTGTCAGTTTCAAGTTGCCGATACTTGCGTTGTCTTTCACTCAACCGTCCCTCCCCATTTTCTGTCACTTGATGGCAGTTCTCGTTTCCCAACGGCACTTGATCCGTTTCCTGCGGCACCGCGTACGAAAAACGCCGAACCGCGAGCGTACAGCGCAGCCGAAAGGCATCGACAAAAGCGTTAGCCGCCCGACGCCGGCGACGACCTATTTTGGCGACTCCTGATTCGGCAAGTTCCCGTTGTAGCGTTTCAAGCGACACGGTTTGGACGCAGGAAACCAAAACTCCCGCCGACGGCGAGTCCGAAGCCAAAGTGAGCACATCCGCGTCAGAATTGTGCAAATAAGGACACAAACCAAAAGATACAGTCAGTGGTGATAAAAAATACAGAACAGTGCAAAGGATATAAACCAACGTCTCAACTGAGACCGAAAAACAAACAAAAAAGATCGATCTGGATGCAGATGGATAGAAATTGAATTTTCCGTCTGTCTCACAGAAGAGTTTGACAATCAGTCCGGGCCCATCTGGCGACGGAGCCGCTGCCTTTGCTTGGCAAGGAGGGGGGTCGTGGGGGGCACAAGCCAGGTGTGCCCCTCACAGTCTCGTGCTGGGGTGTACCGAGGACAGCTGTGGCGGGGGGAGGGTGGAAAGCGGGTAAAGGTGGTGCAGCAGGTCCCCGTAGAGGGCCGTCCCGCCCGGGTGCCTGAGGAAGTGGTGGGGGCCCGTGGCCGAGGCCAGAAGCTGCCGGTGGAGCAGCATGGAGTGGAAGGCCAGCGGGGGCACCAGGGGCGACACGGCCGACTGGCTCTTCAGGTACTGCAGGCCCGGGTGGCGCTGGAGTCCATCTTGCGACAGCAGGCTGCCGGGCGGGTACATGCCGGCGTAGAGGGGGGGGGCCCGGGCCAGCGGGTAGGCGCCGGCCGGGTGGCCCTCGGGGAGGCGCTCGTCCGTCAGCTGCGCGGCACGGGCCGGCTCGGCCGCCTTCAGCTCCTCGGGGTCGCCGCGTCGGACGGCGGGCGCCGGCTGGATGGGGGTCACCGCGCGGACCTTCCGCTCGGGCGGATCCCCGCCCGCCGCTTCGACGAGGCTCCGTTTGCTGGGCCGGACGAGCACGGGGAGGGGTGGGCCGGGTGAGGATTTGCCAGCGGGAAAGGGCGGCGAGGGGTCGCGCTCGGGAGGCGAGAGGTTCATGGGGGGCACCCTGCACGCCTTGGGGTGAGCGTCCGCCGGCGGGTAGGCGAGGCTGCAGAAGGAGGGTTGGGGGAAGGCGGACGCCCGCCGGCAGAGCCGTTTGGACACCGTCAGATCCCGGGGCTCGTCGTGGTCCTCGGCCTCGCCGCTCTCGCCTCCGTAGCGCAAGCCCTCCTGCTCCGGGCCCGGACGGACAAAGCCCCGCCCCGCCTCCTCGGCGTAGCCGCTCAGCTCGTCCCGGCCCAGGCGGTTCTCCGTTTGCCTGTACAGGCTGTGCAGTTGCGGCGACGAGTAGCAGTCCCCGGCGAAGCCGCGGGCCTGGAGCGGCTTTTCCGAGGCGCTCTCCTGCGTCCTGGGCAGATACGGCTGCCAGGGGGCGCCGACGTAAGGCTGCAGGACGCGGCCGCCGCTCCTCTCCGCCGCCGCTGCCGGCCTGCTGCTCTGCGCGTGCTGAATGACCGACGGCCGCAGCATCATGGGCGCCGCCTCGGGGACGCCGTCCGACTCGTGCCGCCTGCGACCTTCCCGCTCGCCCCCGCCCGCGTCTGGCGCGTGGGGCGACGCCAACGAGAAGGACGCGGCGGACTCGCACACTTGGGAGAGGAGCTTCTTTTTGGCCAGGGGAGACATGACGCCTTGGCCAACGTTGCGGTAGGCGGCCATCTGCGCGGGATCCTCCTTGCGACTCTCCGCCGAGGGGTCGGCACTCGAGTCCAGGGACCGCCTGTCCTGCTTGCACATGGGTAACACCTTCCCCACTCTGCCGCCGTGGCTCCCAGAGGAGGAGTCCTCGCCCCGGGGCGAGGACTCCGGCAGCGCGATGTGCGCGGTGGCTTTGTTCTGGTCCCGGCGCCGAGGCGGGAAGGAGCTCTGAGCCACCGGCGGGTGGACCTCGGCCTCGGTCTGGCCGCCGATCTGTCTCCACTCGGGCCAAGGCGCCACACGAAGGGGCCGCGGGGCGAGCGGGGCGAGCTGCACTTCGCCAGGGCCGCCCTCTTTGCGGCGCGGCGTCTGCCCGCCGTACAACTCCTCCTTTTTCAGCGTCAGGTGAAGCTCCTCCTCTTCGATGACGATGGCTTCCTTCGCGGCCGGCGCTTCCAGCTTGGTGGCCGCTTCCCCTTTCGCCGTGGGGTCCTGCGGGCGCAAACCATCATCGCCATCATTTAGATCATTGTCACGGTCAAGAGCAGCGGCTGACGTGGTGCAGTCCGGCCTGTGCTCTGTCCACAATCTTTTGGGGGGGGGGGGGGGTTGTACTAACGTATGACAACATAAAAAGCTTTTGGCCTGGCCCCGAAGTTTGTTTTTTTGCTCATGTTTCGGCCCTCAAAAATGCAAATTGTTACAGTGAAGCAGAATAAAAGCGATGTCATTGCTGCAGAAACAATTGGGGCCTTCGAGCACGCACCACATTTATATTCTGTAATTAACGATGATTTGAATCATCAATTAGTCTGTTGATAATTTTGCAAGTAATTGGATGAATTGGATTGGAAAAGAAAAGCAAAAGACTTTTAAATTGCATCCCGTCACGATTTTGACAGCACAGGAAATGAGCAACCGTCATTTGGTTCCAATTCGGGTTGTCCACTCTTTTCCAAAGTTCAAATTTCGATTCCCTCCAAAGACAATCAAGACGACCTGTGGAGATTATTTAGCATTGAAAAAAAAAAATTCCGAGGAGGCGGACCTACCGTATTTTCACGACCATAAGGCGCCATTAAAAGTCTTAAAATTTCTCCAAAATGGACATGACGCCTTATGATGCGGAGCGGCTAGTGTATGAGCCGAGTTCCAAATCCTGACTGAGAGCCGACACGCTGTTTATATCGAGAAAAGGCGGAAGTGAGTGAGGCCAGGCATGCGGGAAAGAAGTCCGCCAATCAGTGAAGGGTGGGCGTGTAAGTGGACGCGAAAGGCAGGTGCCAGTACCTGTATATAGTGTGAGTTTGTGCATTATTGCAAAACAACTTCGGTTTTGGTTTCTAAGAACCCCCGAAAATGAATACAACATGTTTAAACTGGCGTATGGTTTACCACCCCTGGCTGCGCCCAATAATACAGTGCGTTTTGTGTATGTGTCAAATACAGAAATAGCACCCGTTACTGAGACTGCACCCTACAACACGGTGCGCCGAATGGTCGTGAAAATACGGTATTTGAAATGAAAATATGCGAACCACGCCATGAATTGGCGATGGAAAGCAACGATCCTGTCATGGGAGAAGGAAGGCGCAGTGGACGACCCGCCGCGCCTCCCCAAAGTCATCGGCACGGAAGCCCCCCGCGGCACCTTGCGCTCACCAAGAACCTCAAGTTGGCCTTCCAAAAGGTCTCCCGGGGAAGGAGCTCAGAGCCGCAGACGGCCCGCACGAGCGCCCCGGAGAGGCGGCGGCGGCGAACAAAGCGCAAGGAGACGTCCGCAACCAACCTGTGACGGGGGCCGGACCTTGGCCGCCTCGCCGCGCTCCTTCCGGGCCGCCTGCTTGCCCTTGGCTTTCTTGGCCTTGGCCGACGGCGCCTTCTCCTGGCTGCGGGGCTTGGCCGGCGGGAGGGGCTTGTCCTGCTCGCCTCTCAGGTGCCTCTCGTATGGGAGCAGAAGCCTGCGGGGGGGGGCGCACAGAAGGAAGGTCGCGGTTGGCCTGCCAAACGCCACGGCGACGCGTTCTTTTGAAGATGCTCTCTCTCTCTGTTCACATTTAAGTCGCAACGGCGACGGGATCCGCGCTTTGCAATGGCTTCTGTGAAAACTAACAATCGCAGACTTTTGTGGGGGGGGGTTGGTTAAAAAAAAAAAAAAAAGAAACGCAAACGTGTCGCACCATCATTTTCTCCGGCTTTTCTTCGAGATTTGTGCTCTTCAAAATGGCGTCAACGTGTGTGTGTGTGTGAATTGTTGCTTGTGAAAGAAACAGAAGCATTGGGCAAACTAAGGTAATGAATAAAGTGGCTCTCTCTGGACCGCAGGGTCGAGTTTGCGACCTCAACGGCGCCGTAGGTGAGCTCAAAGGAGAGACGGATAGCGGGTGGCGGCCTTATTTCAAGGTGGCGGCTACTACGGCGAGTGCGGCCGTTCTTTGGTCTCCGAGCGTACGCCAGGCGTCAACGCTCGGGGACACCGCACCACATCGCGTCCTCCATTGGGAGACATTTTCATGAAAGGGAAGTCATCCTTTCTTTTCAAGAAGCCACAAAACTAATTCATCCATCAAGCTGAGATGTTTTGCTTGCCCCCCCCTGCCCGAAAAAGAAAGACTTTGAGTGACTATGTGGGAATTTTCGTGTGCTCTTTGAACATCAACAAAAAAAAAAGGCAGGCAGGCAAAGGACATCTGATCCAGCTGCTGCGGCAGCCTGCCAAGAGAGGAAATGTGACGATGACGTGAACGCCGCAGCCGGCAAAGGCACGTTCGGCCAGAGGAGCAACCACTGAACAAAAAACAAACAAAAAAAACCAACAAAACAACACATGCAACCTTAACTAATTCACTCCCAAAGACGTTTGTAAACGTCTTTTCAGACTTGGTCCAGAATTGGCTGCTACTGAAATGGAAGTTCCTGCTAAGAATCGAAAAGACATTTTTGTCGTGCCCCCCTCCCCCAGAAAAGACTCCAAAAGTGGGACTTTGCACTGAGGCCGCTTGGACAGTGTGTGGGAATGACGGCGACGGCTTTGAATGAATGTCAAAATGGGATGAAAGAGGGGCGGCGGCGGGGGGGCTGAGTGAGAACTGAGCGTCTCCTTGTGTTGCAATCCTCGCAAATGGAAAAGTCAAACATGCTATTCTGGTCAGAGGAAAAAAAAACAAAATGTGAACGTCAGGAAGTTCCCAATGTTGTGGGAAGGATTTTTTTTTTCTGAGAGCGCAACTACAAAACGGCCCCCATAAACGTCAGTCAACTTTTGACCCCCACCCCCTCCCTATAAAAATGTGCTTGGCATCTCGGCTGGCTTCTTCTTGTGCTCGCTTCAACAGGGGAAACTCCTTTGTTGCGTTACAATTTGCTCCATTTTGGGCTTGGGGTATTTTTGTGCGTCCTGTTCGGACAGGGGGGCGCTAGTGAGCGCGGTTCGGAAAAATGCCAAATTCGCCTTGGTCTGTTTTCACCAGGATACGTTTAGTTGCGAAAGTGGGGGGAATTTTTGGGGTTGCAGTTTTGCTTTTAGTTTGTGGTTGTTTTCATTTGATCTCCTCGTTATTTTTTGCTTTGACTTGACGGCACTCTCACAAGTTTGAAAAGAAAGAGAAGATGTGTTTCCAGAAAAGAACCCAAAAAGCATCGGGGGTGTCCTGCTGTTTGAACTTGTGGAAGAGGTTCAAGTCAACTCAGGTCAAGCAATGAAGGCCCCATTTCTTTTCATGAACGCCCCCCCCACCCCCCCACCTTCCTTTTCACATTTTCCCCAAGGGGCCCAACTTGTCTGACAGTTCCGGAGGCGTCAAATCCAACTCGCAGTTCAAGGTGAAGACGCCCTCACTCCCTTTCAGACTCGCCGGTCACCGAGGAAGCCGCCCCTCGTGTTTTGTCCTGGAGGGGGGCGGGGCCCTCATGTTGAAGAAATAACGAGATCAGCGTCGACGAGAGACGATCAGGCCCGTGTGGCCAAGCTTCAGAAATGAGCAAACTCCAGAAGGGCTCATTTCCAAGGAACGGCGCCCGCACGCGCGCTCGCACAGTCGGACAGCGACAAAGAGCGCTCGGCAAAAACAAGCCGTGACTTTCGCAGCAATGCGCTGCCCTGGTCTGCGTGTCGGAATCCAACGAGTCACCCAAGAGGAGGACAAAGCCCGCGGGGCAATGGAATCCACTTGAGTGGGAAAAAGAGGC